>CM036586.1:216518273-217118313 GCA_020745705.1 Hemiprocne comata
CTCTCCGAGGCCGATCCGGTGCTTTTCCCCCCTCAGGCCGGCGGCGAATCCGCAGCCCGGAAATGCCGGATCAGCCAACAGGGACCAACGGGACACGGGTGACCCTGAGGGGTGAGGAGGAGGAGGAGGAGGAGGCGGCAGCACAAGCAGCCGTACTGACCATTGTCCCAGTCTTCTGCACCATGGGGTTGTTGGGCATCTTGGTCTGCAACCTGCTGAAGAAGAAGGGTTACTACTGCACCACCACCAAGGACCCTCAGCCCACTGGCTCTGGTGAGCTCCAGTTGTGCCACCAGCACCTCTGGGTGACTTCACATCCATCCCACCTCCAGAGAAGGGCAACGGAACTGGGGAAGGGGCTGGAGCACAAGTCTGACCAGGAGCAGCTGAGGGAGCTGGGGGTGTTGAGCCTGGAGCAAAGGAGGCTGAGGGGAGACCTTCTGGCTCTGCAACTGCCTGAGAGGAGGTTGGAGCCAGGGGGGGTCGGTCTCTGCTCCCCAGGAACAAGCGACAGGACAAGAGGAACCGGCCTCAAGTTGTGCCAGGGGAGGTTGAGGTTGGATCTGGGGAACAATTTCTGCCTGGCAAGGGTTGTCAGGCCCTGGCCCAGGCTGCCCAGGGCAGGGGTGGAGTCCCCATCCCTGGAGGGGTTTCCAAGCCGTGGAGATGTGGTGCTGAGGGACATGGGTCAGTGGTGGCCTGGGCAGGGCTGGGGGAATGGCTGGACTGGATGATCTCAGGGGTCTTTTCCAACCAAAACAATTCTGTTATTCCATGACCTTCTGCCTCCAGTTCCCAGCTCCATCTACCAGCTGGAAGACGCCAATGAGGACACCATCGGGGTGCTGGTGCGGTTGATCACTGAGAAGAAAGGTCAGGGGGGTCCCTGGGTGGGGGGGTAACATGGGCTGTACCCCCTTCACTCCCCCACTTTGGTGTCCCCCCCACCCATAGAAAATGCTGCAGCGCTGGAGGAGCTGCTGAAGGAGCATTATGGCCACCAGCCAATGTCACCACCAGTCTGCACCCCCCCGAATAAGTAAGACACCGCCCCCCCCCCCCCCCCCAAGGCTGCAATGAGGACCCCCTGGTGGCAGGACCAACCTTATGCTGATGGCATCTCCCCCCCCCCTTTACCAGGCTGCACCTCCTGCCTCAGTTTCCCTCCTGCCGTCACCAGCAGCACCTTCACACGGTGCAGGGTCCGGCCCCCTGTGCCCGCTGCAGCCAGAAGAAGTGGCCCGAGGTTCTGCCACCGTTTGGTGCCACCAAGGTCCTCAAGGCTGGGAGTCGCCCTGGTGAGGTCACCATCCTCTCTGTTGGCAGGTAAGTAGGGAACTCCCCCCACCCTAGCATGTCCCCACCCTCCTCCAGGGTGGGGACAGGCTGATGTGATGTCCCCTCCCAACAGGTTTCGGGTGTCCCGGATCCCCGAGATAAGGAGCGAGGTGGGGGGTGAACCCTCCCGTGGTCCCCTCCCCGTTGGTAACGGGATGCAGCCCCCCCTGGCTGAAAAGCACTGACAGCCCCCCCCGAGGTGAGGGGGTGCAGAGGGAGGGGCATGGGGAGCCCTTGGGTTGAGGGGTGAAGGGGGGGAGACCTTCCTGGGGAAAAACGGGGCTGGAGGATAGAGTGTTAACTCTGAAGCCTAGTGAGGGCACCAGGTGATTTGGGAGGACAGAGCAGTCCATCACCGCCAAGCTTTAAAAACTAGTTTAAAAATTGAGCCTGGAGGGGTCTGGGGAGTCTCCCCCCCACCTTCCTCCTGCCCCCAGCATTTAAGGTACTATAGGGGGTGGTGGGGTGGTTGCTGCTGGGGGGTGCTGGTGGCCCCTGGAGTCTTCCATGCTTTAATAGACCCCCCTCCCCTATAAATCTGTGCCTATAGCGTGCCAAAAGCACGGATGCAAATGCCCGTACACCTCTAGGCAACACATTTGCATACATTTACATAGCCAGCCATATGCCCATGTGCACTTATGTGTGTGCAAGCCCCTATACACCCCCCTCTCACCCCCCCCCAGTCAGGCACAGACTGGGACACAGGCAGGGGACAGTGAGGCCAGCCAGAGGGGGTGGCACGTCCGGGGCCTGGCACGGGGTGACACGGCCAGGGGGGCTGCGGGGTGACTCACGGCAGCTGCAGGGACACACGTGTCCTGGCACACGCCGGGACGGGGCCCCGCTGGCGGCCACCGGGTGCCTGAGCTCAGGGGGGTGTGTGTGGGTGTGTGTGGGTGTGTGTGGGTGTGCACGTGTAAACACGCACACGCATGTGGCGACGTGCACACACAGGCAGGGAGGAACACGTGCACGTGCGGCCCCCACCTCTGCACACGCATGTACAGGTGTGCACGTATGTACATGCACACACGTGTGTGCCACTGCGCATGGCTGCGAACGCCCCTGGAGCTCCAAGTGTGCACGTGCACACGTCACACCCTGCTGCACACGCAAGCACATGTGTGGAGGAACACTTCCCTAAATGCACATGCAAACCCACCTCTGCACACGTACATAAACGTGCACCTGTGTACATGCACACACGTGTGTAGTCATGCATACATGCAAGCACACCCACACTCGCACACGGAGCTCTGGAAGTGTGCACACATGCAAACATATGCACAAACACGTGCTTAAGTGCACGTGCAAGCCCTCCTTTGCACAGATACACACATGCACATGTGCACACACACAGTCACACCACGTGCAAACACCCCCCCCCCTTGCACATGGAGCTCTGTGTGTGCACACATGCACACGCACACATTTGCACCCATGAACACGTGCAGAAATGCACCCAGAGCTCTGGAAGTGCACACACACGCACACATGACACCTGTTCACATGCAAACATGCACCAACACGTGCCTAAATGCACATGCAAGCCCATCTCTACATACACACATATGCAGTCACACACGCTTGCAGACACACGTGCACTTGTGGAGCTCTGTAAGTGCACACACACACACATGGATGTGCACACATGTGCCTGTTCACACCCCACTGCACATCTGTGCACACGCACGTGCTTGACCACGTGCCTAAATGCACACACAAACCCACCTCTGCGTGCAAACACATGTGCACATGCGTGGACACGTGTGCAGTCTCACACACGTGCAAACACACTGGCACATGGGGCTCTGTGTGTCACATGCATGTACATACACACACATACACACATGCACCCCCTCTCCCTCCCCGTCACCCCTCCATGCCCTTGTTTACCCCCCCCATGCCCCCAGAGGTGGGGGCAGCACCCATGGGTGCCCCCCCCACCAAAACAGGGACATGAGGTGTCCCCGAGCCCGGCAGCCCCTGCCCTGCCTCCACCCCACCCAGCTGAGCCCACCCACCTCGTGACATGATGGTCAGTGCTCAAGGCAGCCCCAGGGGCCACCCCGGACACCGTGTCCCCACCTCTCACCCCTGGCTGTCCCCAGCTGTTTGGGGGACACCTTGACCTTGCTGAGCCCAAGGCCAAATTCTGCAGAGCCTCAGCATCCCTACAGGGGGTGGGGACACCGGGTGGGTTGTGAAGACAACCTGGGTGGGTACCCTTAGCAGGAGGCACTGTTCTCTCCAACATGGGATGTCCCAGGGTGGTGACAGCCACCATGGACTTCAGCCCAAGGAGTGACGCCAAGTGGCTCCTGTCATCTTGGGAGGTGTAAAGGGCCCAATCCAGCCTCACCAGGAGACATGGTCCATCCCTTGTCCTTCACAGCTGGTGGCTGCCTTGGCGGGACAGTGACACCCACAAATACCCCATGGATGGAGGACATTGGGGACCATGTGAAAGCCAGCTCCACTTGGTGCCATGAAGCACTGGAGGTGGCTTCTGCTCCTGCCACCAAGGTGTCCAGCGGCAGCACAGCCAATCCAATGTCTTGCCCAGCTGGTGAGAAGGATTTCCTGTCCCTGAGGTCCGGTGGTGGCCATAGCATGGTGGCCTGATGGAGAGCATCTCCAGGAACCACAATGCCAGAGCACAGCCCCATTGAGGCACCATGCAACAGAGGATGTCACATGGCCAAGATGCCATTTGATGGGTCACCTTCTGGGTCTGTTGAACTGAAGCCTCTCCAGGAACATCATGAGCTCTTGAGTCCCCACTGTCACCAGGTGTCAGCACTCAACATCACAGGCTACAATGGTCCCTGGATCATGGGACAACTCCTACCTTACTAACAACCCAACCAGGACATGACTTGCTCTGGCCAAGGCTGGTCTCCTGCATCCCCATTTCCTCCTTAATCTGAAGTCTCAGTCAGCCCAGAAGAATGTGGTGGTGATGCTCTGCTCACCATCAAGTTCACACACTCCACTTGCCATAGGAGCAGTTTCTATAGGACCACATTGGCTTGGCCACGTCAGGGCCAGCGGGACAACCCACCCAAGGCTGGCTTGGAGACCCTCAAGCTCCACCACCAACCTTGCCATGGGTTTCCAGCCAAGTTCCCTTCACTTCTCCACCACGTCACCACACCAAAAAAAAACATCCACCAAACCCTCTCGGGCTCTTTTATTTATTTTTTTTTGTGGGCTTTTTTTTGGAAACATTTTAATAGTTATTGAATGTTCTACATCTTACAGTAAATATCGTACAAGTTACAAACTCTTGGCTGAAATCTGTCAGGGAGATCACAGACCTGATCTTCAGAACCGAAAACCCAGAACGAGAAAATAAACGGGATTTAAAAAAAAAAAAAAAACAGAAACCAAAAAAACACCCAAAAAAACCCCTAAATTTACACTTCAGATGGACAAAGCGAGGCCTGCGGGGCTCTCCAGGGCATCAGTTCAAGGCCATGTTCCCTACATGCCTTTGAGACTTGGAAGACATGGTTACTCTTGGTTTCTAATATTAATTTTTTCCTCATTTTTTTTTTAATTTCTTTTTGCCCAAGAGGTCCAATAATATTTAAAACCGAGCTGGTCTGGCGGTCAAAATGAACCAAACAAATGTGTAACATCCAAGGAGGGGTAGGAGCCTGGCACGGGCTGGCTCCATCCTATGGGAATGGGAGGGTTTGGGTGCCATCCTGCATCCCGCCAGCTCCTTTTCCCACCATCCCTGTGCTTCCCGCTGGCTGCCGACCCCACAAACCCTCCCCCGATCCTCAAACCCCCCCCGTTTTGCCCCAGGAACAACCCAGCTCCACCCCCCGCCAGCTCCAGCCCTCGCAGGAAGCCGCGGCCGTGCTGCAGGTGGCCGTGTTGCACCAGGATTTTTCCCTACCAACAGCACGATGGAGCGTTTCCAACTGGGAATTGCTGCTGTCAAACCCCGTCTTTTGCTATTCCTGCTTTAGAAACACCCCTCAAACAGGTTCTTTCACCCGATTACCAGTGGATTTATAAGCGCCACGGTGCAACACACCAGGAAAAAAAACCCTTTTCCAAGCTCTCCTCCCTCCCAAGCTCTGTATTTGCCTTTTTTCTTCTCTTTTCCCATGGGAATGTAGCACGTGGCAGAGAAAACACCCAGAGCCTGATCCCACTGGAAGCCTGATGGGCTTGGGAGCCAACCTGGTGCTCACAGCAAGATGGGCAGGAGGGTCCCAGCCTTCCGGGGACAATGGAGGGCCAGAAAATACTGACAGTTCAAAAAAAACCCAACCCAACCCAAACATAAAACCACCCCAAAAAACCTGGATTTAGGGCTATCCAGCGGCTCTTATTGCTGTTGTTGGCTGGTTGGGGTTTCCTATGGAAAATCAAAACCTTCAAATGTGATTTTCCTTCCTCCCTCGAAGCAGCAAGACCTGATTTCGCACATTATCCCAAATCCCTTGTGGGGATGCATCTGCTGGGATGGGGGGTCTCTGGGAAGGACCATATTCTGTGGGATGTCCCCAAACATCCATTGTTTAAAAAAAAAACCAAACACAAAAAAACCAAACAACAAAACGAACCCTTTAAATAACACTTTATAGTATTTCCATCCTGAAACTGCAAAAAGCCAGACTGGGTTATTAATATTCATAAAAGGCAGGAACAAATCCACGCCCGGAGGGTTCTGCCACTTGGAGGCAGGATGGGAACAGGCTCCAAGGGGTTCACTGGGATTGGGGGCCACCACCACCACTAGGAATCCACCTTCCCCCCCCACACCCCAAATCTTACATTACAGCTCTAAAGCAAAGCTAAGGGCAGGGAGGGATTAATGGTCCCAGCAGTGGTTTGAGAGTTATTTTGCCTTCCTTTTTAGCTGGAATTTTCATCTCCGAGGCTCTTGGGTGGTTTAACCCCTCCTGCTCTTCCTGCTGATGCCCAGTGTGATCCTTCACCGTGGGAAGCCCTTTTCCTTCACTGGCAGAACTTTGCTGGAGTGAAATATCTGAGAAGCTGGTGGCACCCATCAGTGTCCCCCCCACCAAGGGAGTCCCTCACTGAGCTGCCACTTCCCTAGGACCTTCACTTAAGCCATGACTTGGCCAAGGAAAGGCCTTGGGATCATGGGCCTTCCTCCCATCCTTCCACCTATCCGAAAAACCACGTCCCTCCACGGGGAAGGGGACAGGGCTGCAGGTCACTGCTGGCATGAGCCAGGGGACATCAAGCCCCACATCTCCAGCATGGTGGCAGGGAGCATCTCCTCACCACCATGACCCCATGAAGCCACCTTGGGAAGGAGCCAAAACCATCACACTACCCAAGCCTGGAGCCATCTGGTGGTCCTAGAGCCCTACAGTGGTCTAAGCCTAAACCAAACACCAGGTGCCAAATGTGTTCACCAAAGCTTCTTGCCCAACAGATGGTGACTACTTCCCCTCTTCACAACCTAGCTGAGTTAATGAGTATTTGTGCCTGGTCACAACAGGATGAGGAGCTTCAGACCTGCTGTTCATCCAAGTGAAGGAATAAAAACCAAACCACCCAAAGTCAGACCTCATTATGCATCCTCCATGCTCAGCTCCTGGAGCTTTCTACCCCACCTTTAGTGTTTTCTTTCCTTTCAGGTGAAAACAGAGGATCTCCTTCCTAACCATGGGCCAAAGTCATTCTTAAGGGTGAAGGGTACCAGTGGTAGGATGCTGTCCACTGGGAAAGGTCCTCTGCAGAGTCCAGGCTGTGCTAACAAAGCTCTTTGGACCCTGCAAGATGTAGTGGCATTACATTGGCTGGAGCTTGGCTCCATCCTACGTGTTTTGATGCTCCTAATACATAAAATGAAGTCAACAGTGAGAGCAAAAAAGGGTATTTGTGAGGTCTTCAGTTCTTGTGTTCTTGTGACCTTTCCCACCCCACAGCATTGATGTTCAGTCTACACCCATTTCATTCCCCTTGAGTTTGGGAAGGTCAACCAGAGCTTTGTTAGCATTCCTTTAAAACCAGCAGAGCCAACCCAGTGACCCCCACACGGAAACACCGGTGCCAGCACCCAACCTGACAAACCACCCAGGACCAACCAGCAGCAGGAAAAGTCCTCTTGGGTCCCTAAGCTTGTTTCTCCCTATTTGGACCATGCTTAGGGGAAGGAGCTCCAGTGGCTTCTCCCAACAGCAGCAGAAGCTGGGACACACCACCAAGAGCAAAGAGGTCTCACCCAGGTGCCGACAACTGCTCACCTTGCTCTTCTGAAAGACCCTCCAGTCTGTCCTCTACACCACCATGTCCTGGTCCAGGTAAGCATCCAGTGTTGATTTCCACTGCCCTTCCCTCCATGGCGACAGCATGACCAAAGCAGAGCAACCAACAGAAACATCTGGGCACTGACTCAACACCACGCATGGATCAGAAACCCGTGCCAGGAGGGATTCCCATCCACATCTCCTAACCAGGCCTCCTTAAAGGCTCTGGATATGGTCCATTGTGACAACCTTGAAGCCTAAGAGATGTTGTAAACACACTGCTGGGTGAATGTAACTCTTTTGGCACACTTGAGGGACAAATCAAAACCCAACAATGTTTCTGTCTGAGGGAGAAAAAAAACCAAACAAACAACAACCCACCCCCACCCCCACCCCTTGTTTCTGTGCTGGGTTTGGTGACGAGGATTTAAAAATAAACTGGCCACAAGCCAACTCTGCTGCCCTTGAAACAACTTATTGCTCCACTTGGACATCCCAAGGTGGGATCTCACCAGCCACGGTTGGCTTCATGTTCTGGTGCCCTTGGGGAGGCCAAAACCCCCAGGAATTACGGCAATGTCCACAGCCTCTGGGTGCCCATTGTCCCCCAACCCGCTCCACATCAACTGTGGATCAGCTGCCTTGTTCTCACCTTTTCTCAGGTGCCTTCCCATGAGGAAGGTGCCATGTTTATTGCTATTGCTTCCTCTTCTCCCCCCACTTCTCCCCACTAGCCAAGCAGAGCAGCTGGACATCATCCCCCTCTCCGACCTTTCTCAACAGTGCTGGGATTTGTGCTTGGATGAAAATTCCTCCTGGAAGTTTCCGAGCTCAGCTGTAACCCAAAGGATGGAGGGGGGACCTCAACTGCCATGGAGGTGTCATAGTGTGGCCTCAGCCTTGCCAATGACATGGATGCAAGGTGAAGCCACTTGACTTCCCCTTTGCCTTGCCTTGAAGATTCTTCTCCATCAACCAGCTGCCCTCTTTCCACACACCACCAGACTCTGGAGAGGCTCTTCACACCAACCCCTTGGACCTGGAGAAGCTCTTCAGACCAACCCCTAAACCTGGTGAAGCTCTTCAGACCAACCCCTGGACTTGGAGAAGCTCTTCAGACCAACCCCTAAACCTGGAGAAGCTCTTCAGACCAACCCCTAAACCTGGTGAAGCTCTTCAGACCAACCCCTGGACTTGGAGAAGCTCTTCAGACCAACCCCTTGGACCTGGAGAAGCTCTTCAGACCAACCCCTAAACCTGGTGAAGCTCTTCAGACCAACCCCTGGACTTGGAGAAGCTCTTCAGACTAAGCCCTCGGACCACAAAAAGCTGTTCAGACCAACCCTTGGACATGTCCTTGCTTCCTTCACCAGCCACCCAGCACACCTCTGTCCACAAACGATAGCCATGCAAGGAAGGAACTTCTCCCTCACGCAGCCTTGGGATTTGGCCCATGGGGAGCATCTCGTTTTCCCAAGAGCTGCAAGATGCTACCCGGGCACATGTCTCCATCAGACTCTTCCCATCAAGTAAGATCCATTTGGTGGAAAAAGCAGACCAAAGACCTGAGGGTGACCAGTCCTTCTACTTCCTAAGACAAGCGTGTTACGTCGCTAATTATATTTATATTCTCTTACTCCTACAAAAGAAGGGATGAGTTCAGAATTCCACGGCAGATAATGCATGTATAATCTATCACCACAGCTATCTGGAAGACACCAATTTTCATGTAATATTGTTATGGAAGATTAAATAATTTATATTAATCAACGAAAAAAGAAATACCCAAACCAAACCAGAAGAAGCCTGCCTACCAGCGCTGTGCTTTTCACCTCGTACCCTGAACATCAACCACTCTTGCTAGCCAAAAAAGAGAAAATAAAATAAAAAAAAAAAAGCAATCTAGGCTCTCATCAACGACAACAGAACAACAACAACAACAAAAAAATCGTCATAACAAAAAGAACCCAAAGGAAGGAGAAGTGGTGGGCGGGGGTGGGGGGATCTCTGCACCACTCCGCTGGGCAATGCTTGGAAAAGTGAACGTTCTGAGCTTCCAGCTGATGGGACCAAGGAGAGAACTTTCCTATTGCTCAGTGTCAGGAAATGTGTTACACCGTGTGGGTGGGCTGGGGAGGGGGAGAGGAGAGGAACAACAAAAAAAATAAAAGAGGCTGAAGATTAGAAAAAGCAGCTTTTACAAAAACCACTAAAGAATGCATAAAGTGACCCTTGCACTTCTGTTGTTGTTGGGTTTTTTTGTTGTTTGTTCTTGTGTTTTTTTTTCTTTTCCTTTTGTTCTTGCAAACAGACGAGGTGCTGCAGCGCGGCGGCCACAGCACCGATGTAAGACTCGTGTAGTTGCATACAATGTTGGACTCTGGATCTGGAGGAAGAGCAAAAGATTCAGAACAAGGAGTTAGAAGCAAGCGGCGCAGGATCGTGGAATCCTGGAGTGGTTTGGGTTGGAAGGGACCTTCAAGATCATCTACTTCCAACCCCCCTGCATGGGCAGGGACATCTCCCACCAGACCGGGTTGCTCCTGCCCTTCAACACTTCCAGGGATGGGGCAGCCACAGCTTCTCTGGGCAACCTAGGCCAGGGTCTCACCACCCTCACAGGAAACAACTTCTTCCTCATATCCAAACTAAATCTCCCCTCTTCTAGTTTGAAACCTGGTTCTATCACTCCCTGCCCTTGTGAAAAGTCTGTCTCCAGCTTTCCTGGAGCTCCTTCAGGCACTGGAAGGTGCTCTAAGGTCTCCCCTGAGTCTTCTCTTCCCCAGGCTGAATATCCCCAACTCTCTCAGCCTGTCTCCATAGGAGAGGACCAGACAGGGCTGTTCTCTGCACCCCTGCGCCACGTGCAGCATGTACATCTGATGAGGGGGTTGAGGGCACCCTCAGTCAGTTAGAAGACACCAAGATGGGAGGTTGATCTGCTGCTTGAGGGTAGGAAGGCTCTGCAGAGGCACCTGGAAAGGCTGGATCCATGAGCTGAGGCCAGTTGTACAAGGTTCAACAAGGCCAAGTGCCAGGTCCTGCACTTGGCTCCCACCAACCCCAGGCAACACTCCAGGCTTGGGAAAGAGTGACTGGAAAGTACCCGGTGGAAAAGGACTTGGGGGTGTTGATTGACAGTGGCTGAAAATGAGCCAGTGTGTGCCCAGGTGGCCAAGAAGGCCACCAGCATCCTGGCTTGTGTCATAGAATCATAGAACCATAGAATGGTTAGAGTTAGAAGGGACCTTAAAGAGTTCCAACTCCCCTGCATGGGCATGGACACCTCCTACCAAACCAGGTTGCTCAGAGCCCCATCCAACCTGGACTTGGTGTCATCACTATTGTGGTCAGCAGGACCAGGGCAGGGATCATGCCTCTGTGCTGGGCACTGGTGAGGCTGTACCTCAAATCCTGGGGTCAGTTCTGGGCCCCTCACCACAAGAAGGACATTGAGGGGCTGGAGCACCTCCAGAGAAGGCACCAGAGCTGGGGAAGGGGCTGGAGAACAAGTCTGACCAGGAGCAGCTGAGGGAGCTGGGGGTGTTGAGCCTGGAGCAAAGGAGGCTGAGGGGAGACCTTCTGGCTCTGCAACTGCCTGAGAGGAGGTTGGAGCCAGGGGGGGTCGGTCTCTGCTCCCCAGGAACAAGTGACAGGACAAGAGGAACCGGCCTCAAGTTGTGCCAGGGGAGGTTGAGGTTGGATCTTGGGAACAATTTCTGCCTGGCAAGGGTTGTCAGGCCCTGGCCCAGGCTGCCCAGGGCAGGAGTGGAGTCCCCATCCCTGGAGGGGTTTCCAAGCCATGTAGATGTGGTGCTGAGGGACATGGGGTTAGTGGTGGCCTTGGCAGGGCTGGGGGAACTGCTGGACTGGATGATCTGAAAGGTCTTTTCCAACCAAAACGACCCTGTGATTTGATGGTTCTACCTGGGATTTAACCACCCCTTGCAACACTCTGCTGGCTTTTTCTTGGCCATGGAGCTGAGGAAGCAGCTGCTCGCCGATGGTATCCAGCACCCAGGATTAAATCTCTGCAGCTCTGGGATGCTCTCTCTGCTAATTGCCCAACAATTTGTCACGGGCAGGATTAACCCAACATAACGGATACACCAAGGAGAGGTTCTCAGGT
Source organism: Hemiprocne comata (assembly GCA_020745705.1). Taxonomy (NCBI): domain Eukaryota; kingdom Metazoa; phylum Chordata; class Aves; order Apodiformes; family Apodidae; genus Hemiprocne; species Hemiprocne comata. The sequence continues at coordinate 216,529,989 of CM036586.1, forward strand.
AACCCCCCCTGGGCTGGAGGATTTCCACGCTGCCTCCTGATGGGAACCTAGGATGCTGTGTTGCCAATTAATTGGGGATGATGGACCAAGGGCTCCAGCAACAGGTGGAGGGAATTTCTTGGGATTTCTGGGATCCTGAGCACGACCAGAACCTGCAGCTGGTTGTAGGCAGTTGCACGCAGCCCCAGTGTGAATGAACAGGATGATCTCCCAGCATGTTTTAGGAGGGGAAAAAAACCATATTCAAGTGATAGGAAAGCTGGGGAGGGACTTTTTATCAGGGCATGGAGCAATAGGACAAGGGGGAAGGGTTTCAAGCTGGAAGAGGGGAGATTTAGGTTAGACATTAGGAAGGAATTCCTTGCTGTGAGGGTGGTGAGACCCTGGCCCAGGTTGTCCAGAGAAGCTGTGGCTGCCCCATCCCTGGCAGTGTTGAAGGGCAGGTTGGATGGGAGCAACCTGGTCTGGTGGGAGGTGTCCCTGCCCGTGGCAGCAGGGTTGCAAACAGGTGCTACTTAAGGTCTCTTCCAACCCAAACTAGTCTGTGAATTTATGAAAGAGCATGAAAACCTTAAAGCATGAACATTTTCACCCTCACTGTGCTCAACTGCACTCAGAGCAGCTTGATGCCCCTGAGGTCACTGGTGAAGCCTTGCATGCACCAAACAGCAAGATGTAAGAATGAAAGAATAGTTTGGCTTGGAGGGACCTTAACAATCATCTAGTTCCACCCCTCTGCCATGGGCAGGGACAAGGTACACTGCTTTGCTGACACCTTCCACTGCCCCATGACAAAGTGTCATGGAGCTGTCCCTGCTGGGCAGCAGTGCTAAGGGCTCTTCTGGAGCCGAAGCATCACCTGGACAAAGGGATTCAGCAGCTTTGTAGGAAGGAGAGAAGCAGTGGCACCGCTCAGGGGTGGCTAATTAATCACCAAGGACAGAGCAAAGGCAGCACTTACATGACTTGGCCAGTGGGTTTACCAGTGTGGAGGTACGTAGCTGTAGGTGGGGGTTCCTTGAGCCCTGTACGTTGGCACAGAAACTGGATGTGCTCCGATGGCGGTGTGTTGGGGGGTGGTCAACAAGGTTCCTGCAACGACACAGAGAAATGTTTAGGAAGGAGGAGAGCTCTGTGGGTACGAAGCTGCAGACCCCATCGGGGGGCAGGCCCAGGATCAGCTGCCTTTTTTGTCTTTATTCTGCCCAAATTGATTCTGCCCATGAGAATTGAAGGTGTTCAACTCATGCGGTTGGTATCAGGCAACACCATGAATGGAATAAACCCTCCTGAAGCTCCAGCATATTTTCCATGCTACTTTCAGCCCTGAACTCCTCTTTTCCCAATTTTCTTGTCCCTAAAGACCAGCAGCAGAACTAGCCACCAGCCTGCTGATATCTTCCACCTCCTGAAGGCACCAGGATAAACTGCAAGAGCAGCTCACTGCAGCGATCTGCAACATCTAAGGTCCAAACTGGAAGGGATGAGGGTTGTAAAAGATGAGGAAAAAAACCCAGACCTTCCATGTGAAAATTCAGATGAGCTTTGCCACTCATCTCCCAAGGGCCGTGGAGCTCTTTTGCCTCCCTGAAAGCCACAGAGCTGAGAGCTTTGGGATGCAGCAGAAGGAATGATCCTCTCCCAGAGGGACTTTCCCAGAGCAGCCTCTTTTCTTTTAGTCTGCAGCTGAGACCCAGAGGGATTTTAGGTGAAGATTTGCACAGTGCCTTCAGCAGACGTGGGGAGGGGGAAAACAGCCCCAAACTACTCTGTTCTGGGAGTATCTGGATGCTCAAAGCAACTGTACTCTCCATTTCTGGGTATCTCTCTACAAACGCTACTGAGGAAATTTTAAGACATCCCACAGGCATTAATTTTCAGTATAAGCAACAGTAAAACCTCTCAGAATATTCTTGTCATGCCCAGGCTGCAATATCTCTGCTTGCAGCAGGGATTGTGCCTTGTACCAGGGTCCTGTTTCACAGCAAAGGCAGATGCAAAAGGGTGAATGATGCATTTCTTGGCAGAACTCAAGATACAACCCCAAGAATTCTAAATGGAAGGAACACAGGCTTTGGAAAAAAACAAAGCCAGCTCATATCCTTACTTAATGTGCTCTCAATTAATTGTGGTGTGAAGCAATCATGCCTGTAAATGCAGAGGATCTGGGATGCATAAACCAAGATTAATGTTAAAACAAGGAGATCAGAATCCTAAAAAAATGAATTTAAGGATAAAAATAAAACAGGATTTGAAGATGGACAAACCTGTTTATTCCTATACCTATGGAACAGAGAGAGAGCAAAGAATAACAAATTCAAGTATGCAGGAGTGCATCCCTCTAGAGTGAGCCAAACGAAAGGTCTCCTCTGCTGTCCTAAAAACCGAATTAGATCAGGATCAGCAGTAAATTCATTGATTTTTGCCTGCAAAGAGGTGGAAACCAGCAAGCAAAACGAGCAGATGGAGCTGCGACCCAGGCTGCGGGAAGAACGTCGGATGCACGGAGAGTTTTTCATCCAGGACAAGCCTCCTGCACAAGTTGTTTGGATCCCTCCCACCCGAGAGACGAAACATGGAAAGAGTTTTCCTTCTTACCTGCTGACATTGCCATGGTGGTCCCAGCGACCATCCCCATGGCCACACCGTTGGTCCTGGGCGCAGCGACCGGGGCCGGGTAGATGGCCGAGGGGATGCTGTTGGGTTGCACCACGGTGGTGTGATGGATAACGTGAGGCTGCGCCGCGTACACTGGCTGGGTATAATAAGCTCCCTGGTGGAGAAGGGGGGGAAAAAAAAAACCAAACAAACCATCATCTTTGTCACTCAGCTGAAAGCACGAGCCAAAGGAGTGACTTGAAGCCCGTGTTTTGTTTCGAGGCAACCAGCAGCTCTGGGGTGTCAGCCCGTTACACCAACTGTGCTGTCAGCAAGGAGGCACAGCAGCTGGGGCTGCAGACCCCGCTATGGAGGGAGCTTGGGTCACCCTAGGGGTGATCCTGGGGTTGGTCCTGCCAGCAGCACAGCCCTGCACCTACCCCTGCACCCAGTGGGACACGGGAGGTTCCCAAATCCAGCCCATACTGTGAGCCCAGAGTGGCTCCGCTGTGACAGTCCTTACCTTTGAGACGTCATAGAAACAGAGTGGTTTTGGTTGGAAAAGACCTTTCAGATCATCCAGTCCAACAGTTCCCCCAGCCCTGCCAAGGCCACCACTGCCCCATGTCCCTCAGCACCACATCGACATGGCTTGGAAACCCCTCCAGGGATGGGGACTCCACCCCTGCCCTGGGCAGCCTGGGCCAGGGCCTGACAACCCTTGCCAGGCAGAAATTGTTCCCCAGATCCAACCTCAACCTCCCCTGGCACAACTTGAGGCCGGTTCCTCTTGTCCTGTCGCTTGTTCCTGGGGAGCAGAGCCCGACCCCCCCTGGCTCCAACCTCCTCTCAGGCAGTTGCAGAGCCAGAAGGTCTCCCCTCAGCCTCCTTTGCTCCAGGCTCAACACCCCCAGCTACCTCAGCTGCTCCTGGTCAGACTTGTAACACAAGGCATGATTAGAGCGATTCCTGAAAAATGGTATTTTCCTTCCTGTAAAGAGTTGCCCTTTGGAATTTCCTGTAAGAAATTCAGTATTTCCCACTTGCTGGTGGGCACTGCTAGTGGATGCCAACCTCCTGCTGCAGCTGGGATCAGAGAGGAACCAGTGTGCAGGGATGGGTTTGGACCACCATGGCTTATGAAACGCTCACTTAATGGAAGGAGAGGTGACAGCAGACAAAATCAGCAAGAGGAGATGCTCTGGTCTCAGCAAGGCATGGAGAAACCACTCCATGAGGCTGCAGCTCCTGGAGCAGTTCGTTATTTGACAGTAAAGAGGAGGGAAAAAGCTGTAGGGCAGATTGCTCCAAGGAGCTTGTGATCTTCACTGGGAAGGGGCATCAAGGTGATTTTCGGAGGACATCTGCCCTAAATTGCATCCCTGTGGAGTGTCTTGGCCCCAGCACGTAGCTGGAGGCGGTGGCAATGCAGGAGCAGAGAACATGGTGCTGGAAACTCAGCCAGGTGCTGGGGGAGGAGCTGCTCCATGAGGACACAAATCTGGGTCATGCCTGAAATAGCTTGTGAAGGTGACACAGGGGCTTTTCCATGGGAGGGGGCAAGAGGGTGATGCAAGTCGAGTGAGATGCCAAAGGCCACCAGCAAGTGGACCTTGTGGTGCCCCAGACTCATCTGTGGCTCTGAGGAAGAGCAGCATTGAGAGCTGGAGAGGGTGGGGAGAGGTGGGTGCAGGGATCACCCTGGAGCCAGCAAGTCCTGACAGTCAGGTGTGTGGTTTTGGGGAAGGGACCTGATTCCCAACCTGGCTGAGCCACAGGGATGCCACTGTGTTGACTGCACTGTACACCGACAACCACGCAAGACCATGTCTCATCCAGAGGATCCAACAGAGAAGGCAGGAGATAGACCCCAGTATCACAGAGCCCCACCTTGTACATCTCTATCCCACCAGGACATGAGAGCTTAACCCCAACAGCCAAGGAGTCACAGAGTTACAGAGTGGTCGGGGTTGGAAGGGACCTCTGAAGATCACATAGTCCAACCCCCCTGCTAGAGCAGGATCACCTACAGTATAGAAGCATAGAAGCATAGAATGGTTTGGGTTGGGAAGGAAAGATTATCTAGTTCCAACCCCCCTGCATGGGCAGGGACACCTTCCACCAGCCCAGGCTGCTCCAAGCCCCATCCAACCTGGCCCTGAACACTTCCAGGGATGGGGCAGCCACAGCTTCTCTGGGCAACCTGGGCCAGTGTCTCACCAACCTCATTGTAAAAAATTTCTTCCTAATGTCTAAGCTAAATCTCTCCTCTTCCAGTTTAAAGTCATTCTCCCTCTTCCCATCCCTCCCTGCCCTTGTCCAAAGCCCCTCCCCATCTTTACTGGAGCCCCTTCAGGCACTGGAAGGTGCTCTAAGGTCTCCCCAGAGCCTTCTCTTCTCCAGGCTGAACACCCCAACTCTCTCAGCCTGTCCGTAGGAGATCACACAGGAACATGGACAGACAGGTTTGGAATGTCTCCAGAGAAGGAGACTCCACAACCTCTCTGGGCTGCCTGTCCCAGTGCTCTGTTACTCTATTAAGGAGGAAATCTTGCAGGAACCTGGGGTTGGGTGAGGACAGGAGCTGCCATGGAGGCCAGCCAGGTACCTACCTGGGTGTACAGGTTCTGCTGTGGGTAGGCACTTCTGATGGGGTACATCGCCGTTTGGTATGGATTCGGAGACGGCGAGTAGGGAGGAGGCGCGTTGTTACTCTGGGTCGGTGGGACCTTGTAGGGAGTCCCCGCAGTGTACCCTGGCAGAGAGAAGAGGACTTCAAGTTAGGGTGAGGATTTACAGCCACAGAGCTGGTGACAGAATCACAGACTGGTTTGGGTTGGAAGGGACCCCAAAGATCACCTAGTTCCAACCCCCCTGCATGGGCTGGGACACCTCTCACTAGACCAGGTTGCTCCAAGCCCCATCCAACCTGGTCCATCCAGCACATGAGCATCCTGAGCCACCATTCATGATGCACCTGCTGCTCGTTGGGAGTTCCTTCTGAAGTATGGAGGAGACATACTGAGATGCACCAGCATCTACTAACATCCTGTAAAACTCACCAAGCCAAGACCTCCAAGTCCAGCGTCCAGCCCCTGGCTAACTGAGGTTTAGATTGGATCTTAGGAACAATTTCTCCCTGGAAAGGGTTGTCAGGCCTTGGCCCAGGCTGCCCAGGGCAGTGGTGGAGTCCCCATCCCTGGAGGGGTTTCCAAGCTGTGTAGATGTGGTGCTGAGGGACATGGGTTAGTTGTGGCTTTGGCATTGTTGAGTTAATGGTTGGACTGGATGACCTTAGAGATCTTTTCCAACCAAAAAGATTCTATGATTCTATGTTTTTCCTTTTCCTCCCCACATTTATGTCCATTCACCTTTTTTTGCTCAGGGTGTGATGGGCAAAAGTGGAATTTAATTACTGGGGGATCTAATTTCATGGCACAGTTTTGCTGTCCCCTTCCTATGTCTCCAAGCAGTGACTGGGAAAGCAGCAACACCGATGGTCCAAACCTTCATATGAAGGTGAAAATGATGGATGCCTTGAAATGTTTCATCAAGCTGGACACTGCTGAGCAGTTTCCCCCCTGCAAAGGAGGGTTGTGACCATCAGCTCACCTTGCAGGTGGGAGAGGCAACCTCAACTGATGTTCAAGCACCTTCATCCCCATCCTGCTCCTCACAGGCTATTTGCATCAGTGAGAAAAGCAGCAAATCTGCTTTATTGCCATTAAAAGAAGCCATTTGCTCTGCAACCCACCATCTGATCAGCTTCTTTTGTTGGAGCACTCAAGTCCCAGATTCACACTCCATCAAAGGTCTAAAGAAACCTGAATTTCTCTTGCAGCATTTAGGAGATGCTGAGTATATGAGCAACAAAAGAAAATGAAGAATCATTTCCAAAACGTGGACATTTGTCTCCAAAAAATAAACCTAAAAGAATAAAAAATAACCTAAAGGATAACGTGGTATCTGCTGACCTGCTGGCTCTGGGGGTCACTTGGGTTTTTTGCTGCTATTTGCATCAAGTTCTGAGCCATCTGGTGCTTCTAAAATTGTATTTTCCTCCCAGGAAGACCCAGTGGTACCAGCTCAAGATCCTCGACTGCAAGACTGATCATATTTGTCTTTTTTTGTTGTTTTTTAAAGGCTTTTCCTTGAGTGAGGACACCCTGGAAGGATCTCCAATCTTCTGCATCCTTTCAAGGTACCTCCTAATCCGTTGGCTTGTGATGGAGATGGTGCTGACCTCCATACCCTCCCCCAATTTTGCTCTCCAAAAGGAAGGGGTGGCTTTCAGCAAGTCCAATTTTAAGCATAATCTAATTTTTGTTACCCAGCAGCAAAGTACCACAAGACCTGATGGCCAATACAGCATCTAAAGGAGGAGCAATCAGCCCTGAGGACCAGGGATCCCTGCACCAAGGATACGTAGGGCCTGAATTCCCAACATTTAGAGGCATTTCCAAGGAAGGCTCCATGAGGTTGACCCTGCAACTGTATTACTGAAGTGCTAAACTGGGGGAAAAATCCTCCGGAATACTTAAAAGTTGTGCTTTAAGGTTTGTGGGGGTTTTTAGGGTAGATGAAAAGCTGAGCTGCTGCCATGGGACACCCTGGAAGGCTGTGAAAGCATCAAGGTGTTGGTCACAGCTCGATGAATGGTTAAAAAATATGGGAATGGTAAAAAATACCCTCACGTGAACAAGGAGAAGCACGTGGGGTGGGATGGCTGGTGAGACAGGGTGGCCAGCTCTTGCAGGAGGGCTGGGAGAACTCATCCTTAGAGCAAATAGGCCCTGAAGACTGTGGAAGATGGAGAGAAGTCAAGGCTCAGCCTAGCTAGAAGACATCTAAATACTCAAATATAATGAACTGATTTTCTCAACCAGTGTTCAAGGCAGCAATTAATGAAGGCCAAGATTTCAAGTCTGCTAATATCCCATATTCTCTGACACTGAAGGAGCGTGAAGATAACAAGAAGCTTTCGAGGAACTCCCAAACAGCATCTCACCACCTCCTGATTACTGCAGAGTGGAAAAAATGTGCTAATTAACCAGCAGAATAGCTGTGACTCTTTTTCTGACTCACGTTAGCAGGAGATTATTTTTAAATATGAGATGGAAGCAGTGAGAGGAAATGCAGATTCAGAACATCCCTATTCACCATAGCAGCAGAAGTGGAGACTTCTCCTTCATGAGGTCCTCCAGGAACCCAACAATGTCACTTACAGACCAATCAAACCTGTTTTTCTTTCTTATGGGTTTGTTGGGGTTTTTTTTACTGTTCTGAACTCCATGGAGAAGGGCGTTGGAGTCCTGGTGGACAACAAGTTATCCATGGGGCAGCAAAGTGCCCTTGTGGCCAAGGACAATGGCCTCCTGGGGTGCATTAAGAAGTGTGTGACCAGGTCGAGGGAGGTTCTCCTTCCCCTCTACTCTGCCCTGGTGAGACCACATCTGGAGTATTGTGTCCAGTTCTGGGCTCCCCAGTTCAAGAGGGACAGGGATAAACTAGAAAGAGTCCAATGGAGGCTACGAGGATGATGAAGGGACTGGAGCATCTGTCATATGGGGAAAGGCTGAGAGACCTGGGGCTGTTTAGTCTGGAGAAGAGAAGACTGAGAGGGGACCTGATTAATGTTTACAAATATCTGAAGGGTGGATGTCAAGAAGAGGGGCCAGTCTCTTCAGGGGTGGCCTGTGATAGGACAAGGGGCAATGGACACAGACTGGAGCACAGGAAGTTCTACCTCAACGTGAGGAAAAACTTCTTCACTGTGAGGGTGACAGAGCCCTGGGACAGGCTGCCCAGAGAGGTTGTGGAGTCTCCTTCTCTGGGGACTTTCAAGACCGATATGGATGTGTTTCTGTGTGATCTGCCTGAGGTGGTCCTGCTCTAGCAGGGGGGTTGGACTCCATGATCTCCAGAGGTCCCTTCCAACCCTGACCATTCTATGATTCTATGATTCATTTTTTTCAAACAAAGACCTTGGAGGCTGCCAGGTCTCAGCATCACACTTCACTTCTGATGGGTATCTGGAGATCACAGAAATCACAGAATCATCATGGTTTGAAAGGACCTCTGAGATCACCAAGTCCAACCATCAACACAAAAAAAAAAAAAAACAAACAAACACAACCACACACACTCCACAAAAAAACACCCACATAAAACCCCACAACCTTGGCCACTAGAGCATGTCCTGAAGTACCAAATCTACATGTTTCTTGAATACCTCCAAGGATGGTGACTCCACCACCTCCCTGGGCAGGCTGTGCCAGTCCCTGACCACTCTTTCAGTACAGAAATTCTTCCTCATATCTAATCTGACCATCCCCTCATGCAACTTGAGGCCATTCCCTCTGGTCCTGTCATTATTCCCTTGGGAGAAGAGGCCAACACCCACCTCCCTACAACCTGCTCTCAGGTAGCTGTAGAGAGCAATGAGGTCTCCCCTCAGCCTCCTCTTCTCCAAACTAAACAACCCCAGTTCCCTCAGCCTCACCTCGTAGGACTTGTCCTCCAGGCCTTTCACCAGCCTGGTAGCTCTTCTCTGGACACTCTCCAGCAACTGGACATCCTTCCTGTAGTGAGGGGCCCAGAACTGCACACAGTGTTCAAGGTGAGGCCTCACCAGTGCCCAGTACAGAGGCACAATCACCTCTCTACTCCTGCTGGCCACACTGTTCCTGATGCAGGCCAGGATGCCATTGGCCTTCTTGGCCACCTGGGCACACTGCTGGCTCATGTTCATCCAGCTGTCAGCCAGCACCACCAGGTCCTCTTCTGCTGAGCAGCTTTCCAACCACTCCTCCCCAAGCCTGGAGCTCTGCAGGGGGTTGTTGTGACCGAAATGCAGGACCTGGCACTTGGCCTTGTTGAACCTCATGGAATTGACCTCGGCCCATCAATCCAGCCTGTCCAGATCCCTCTGCAGAGCCTTCCTACACTCAAGTAGATTGACACTCCCACCCAACTTGGTGTCATCTGCAAACTGACTGAGGCTGCACTCAATCCCCTCATCCAGATCATTGACAAAGATGTTGAACAAGACTGGCCCCAAAACTGAGCCCTGAGGGACACCACTGGTGACCGGCCACCACCTAGATTTGACCCCATTTACCACGACCTCCTGGGCTCAGCCATCCAGCCAGGTTTTTACCCAGTGAAGATGTGGACCAGCTCAAGGCTGTGTGGTTTCACCACCCTGAATGCTAACACAAGCTGTGCCTTCCCAACTGCTCAATTTAGCTACGATATTAAAAAATGTATTAAACATAATAGTCCAGGCAGATGTAATCTTCCATGTTTATAAATTAGGAAAAAAATAGAACAATTTGCAGATAAAAACGACGCGTGATCAAGTTTTAAAGACACGAGATGATGGATGCTCCTGTAGGAAAAGCATGTTTGACAGCTAATTTTCAAGCCTAGTTAGGACTATCTAACACCTTATCAGGATTAGGAGGTTGGCACGGCCTGAGCTTCTGCCGCTTCGCAGTTCAGCAGCCAGCTGGGATTTTAAAAGCAATAGTGAGCCTTTAAGCTCCAGCTTCTATTAAAATTGCTGATTAAATCCCTCGTGCCACTCTAGAAACCTCAACCTTATTGATCCTGCAACACAGAAGTGCCCTGAACTGCACAGATAAATGTTTCTATAATAACACGAAGGCTGGTGTTGGGGGGCGGGGGGGGAAGCTCTGTGCTGAATTTTGTATCACCATCTTCTCTTCTTTCCATTCAAAGGGTTCACCACAAGCAAGATTCCTTAGATGGATAAGGAACTGGCTGGATGGCCATGGCCAGAGTTACAGTCAACAGCTCAATGTCCAAGTGGAAACCAGTAACCAGTGGTGTCTCTCAAGGGTTGGTACTGAGACCAGTTCTGTTTAGTATCTTCATCAATGACATAGACAGTGAGATCCAGTGTCCCCTCAGAAAGTTTGCAGATGACACCAAGTTGAGAAGGGCAGTCGACACACCTGAGGGATGGGATGCCACCCAGAGGGACCTGGACAGGCTTGAGGAGTGGGCCCAGGTGAACTTCATGAAGTTCAACAAGGCCAAGTGCAAGGTGGTGCACCTGGGTCAGGGCAATTCCCAGCATCCATACAGGCTGGGGGATGAAGGGGTGGAGAACAGGTCCACAGAGAAGGACTTGGGGATGCTGGTGGGTGACAAACTGGACATGAGCCAGCAATGTGTGCTCCCAGCCCAGAAAGCCAACCATGTCCTGGGCTGCATCAGCAGCAGCATGACCAGTAAGTTGAGGGAGGGGATTCTGCCCCTCTACTCCACTCTGGAAAGACCCACCCAGCAGTGCTGTGTCCAGTCCTGGGGTCCCCACTGCAAGAAAGACTGGTCCAGAGGAGGCCACAAAAATGGTCAGAGGTCTGGAACATGTCTCCTAAGAAGAAAGGCTGAGGGAATTGGGGTTCTTCAGCCTGGAGAAGCCTTCAGGCAAGGGTTTAAAATTGAATCAAGTTAGGTTTTGACTTGACATTAGGAGGAAATGTTTTATGATGAGGGTGGTGAGACACTGGCACAGGTTGCCCAGAGAAGTCGTGAATGCCCCATCATTGGTAGTGTTCAAGGTCAGGCTGAATGGGGGTTGGAGCAACTTGACCTAATGCAAAATGTCCCTGCTCATGCCAGGGGCTTGGACTAGATGATCTTTGAAGATCCCTTCCAACCCAAATCAGTCTGTGATTTGATGATTTTGTAATCCTTTAAAAGTGGACTTGCATTTTTCCAGCCAATTCAAGCTGTGCCTAAGGAAGCTGCACTTGGTGCACTCCTGCCCCTAGGAGCAGGAGGCAGAGTCCCCAAGGAGAACACAGGGCAGAGCTTGGGGCTCATGCCATGGTGGCTTGTGGGCAGAAGCAAGCAGCTCCAGGACGTCCTAGGTAGTTCTGTGACCTAGTTGAGTCTCAATGTCTGGTCCTGCTTCTGCCATCATCCTCCAGCTTGGCCCATCCTCCTCCAGCTTTTTCCCTGGCTTTATTGTTTGTCCATCTTCCTTGCACCCAGGTGACTGGAGGAACAACTTTGGAGTGGTGAGCATGGGGGACATCACAGGGAATGGTGGACACCAGCATGGGCAGCTGCCTGGTAGGTTTCCATGGCCCCTGCCTAAGTCCTCCCTGGCACATCATCACTGCCACCATAATCCTAACCAGCCAGCCAAAGGCAAACAGGAGGTTGGGGGGACAGAAAGGACCCTAAAATCCATAACCTTGCTAATGACCATGTGCTAAGCTTTGTGTTTATGCCCCCCCCCGATCTCAACTGGAGCATCTCAGCAAAGAAAACAAAATACCTCAGGACAAACCAAGCTTTGAAAAACTGTAATTAAAGGCCAAAAAGCCAAAAGGCAAAGGTATGTCCCCACACTGTAGGCAAGGCCAGGATGAAGGCACCTGGGCAGGCCTTGGGCAGCCTTCAAGCTCATGCATGTCTTGCCATGGTCTGTCACTGAAGGTTCACAGCCCAGTGGGGGTCCTCAGCAACTTTTCTGTCTTACTGGTGTAAATGTGGGGGGGTACTGAGCAGCTATGGAATATTTATTCATATTTGTCCCCATTCAGTGCACAGCTCCAGTCCATACTGGTGGACTGTCTTCACCCTGTGAATGGAAGGACTCATCTCCCAGGGTTCTTCTTGGCTCTTCTCCATCCAGGTTTGACACCTTGCTGATGCTTATGAGTAAGCTCTCATCACTCTCCCACCATAGGATGTCCAGGGAAGGCCCAGTCAAAAGAACAAAACCTGGGCTACCTGAGATCAAATTGCAGGGCAGAACCAATTTAAGATGCCCAACCTGAAATGCTTCTGATTTTCCAGAGCTCTCTTTGAGGTGGCACCTCCCAGCAGAGCTCTGGAGAAGCCAACCATAGTTATAAGCCTGAAGCATCACTGCAAACCAAACCTCAAACCTTTATCTATTAAATTACATTTCCAAATTAAATGTGTCCAAGCCAGTTCCCTGGAAACAAGACCAACCTGCATGGGTCTGGCCAGTGACCAAGTTACCAGCCTCCTTTAGCACCCACATTGGGGTGGCCACAGCCAAATTTTGCCCCCAAACCCTTTCCAACCCCTGTACCTTCTCTTGCCCTCTCAAGACAGGAATCTCACCCACAGCAGCCCAGAGGTGCAGCAGGGAGGAGAAATCCTCTCCAGGAATGGGCTGATCTCCAGGGAGGTTTTGCTGAGTAATATCTAGGTTTTTATTAATTACACACTGAGATTTTCCAGACACCAACAACTCCCTCAAATCTGGCCTGGCGTGAAATTAGGTGTGATACAAAACCCACACACCATGTCTGGTGTACAGCCCCTACCCCAAAGAGTGGCAGGAACATCCCTTTGCAAAGATAAGGTCTCCCAAAGGCTTTTACTAGGTTTATTCTTAAAAATTTTCATTACAAAAACCAAAACCAAAACAAAACACTATTTCTTCCTCTCATCTCATTCTGTAAATGATTTAATTTAGCAGCAAAAAGGGAGCCTGGAGCAGATTAATCATAGAATCCCAGACTGGTTTGGGTTGGAAGGGACCTTCAAGATCACCCAGTCACAACCCCCTGCATGGTCAGGGACACCTCCCACCAGCCCAGGCTGCTCCAAGCCCCATCCAACCTGCCCTTCAACACTGCCAGGGATGGGGCAGCCACAGCTTCTCTGGCCAACCTGGGCCAGGGTCTCACCAGCCTCACAGCACAGAATTTCCTCCTAATGTCTAACCTAAATCTCACCTCTTGCAGTTTCAAACCATTCCCCCTTGTCCTCTCACTACAAGCCCTTGTTAAAAGTCCCTCCCCATGGTGAGGGACGCTTAAGTGGTGAGGAACACTTCAACCCATGTGTTTGTAGAGGCACAGAGGTCCCAGCCTTGTAAACAACGTGGCCCCTGGAGAGTCACTTTAAGACCTCTTATATTTTTGTCTCCATAGATGAGTTTCTCTAGGTTCCAGGGGTGTTTGGAAGGTTAATTTTCCATTTTGAACTCATAAGTGGTCCCTCCTCAGGCCTGTAGCACAACCCACGCTGGCCATACCCAGGCTTTAGCAGGCAATGTGAGGGCAAGAGCAGGCAGGAGCAGGCAGGGGCCAGAGGACACCCCACATACCAGGGGAAGCACCTAGAGCCTTATCAGGGAGCTTATCACCACCCCTGGAGGCACTATTTGGGGATGAGACTACAAGGCTCCACCTGGAAAAGCCTGTTGGGACTGCCATCCCTAGGCAGCATCTCCTCCTCCTGCCTCTGCTCAGCCAGTTTGAGTTAAAAGGTGGGAATTTCACCCAGGGTTCCTTGCAAATAATTTTTTTATTTTGGATTTTTCACTTTCAGGGGACTGGGAAATAATCTCCCTTTGGTTTTTCTACACTCAGCCACTGCAGATATACACCTGCAAACAACCTCAGGTTACTCCTGGGACCAAATGCTCAGCTAAAAGAGAGGCCTTCACCCTCCTCCATTTGACTTCCTCCTCTGAAGGAGCACTAGGAGGGCTGGTGTTCTCCTTTTCATGTTCCTTCATGGTTTTAACACATGGAAACACAAAGGAGCAGGGATGCTACTTTCTTTTCAGAAGGAAGAAAAATGACAGAATCACAGAATCACCAAGGCTGGAAAAGACCTTTAAGATCATCAAGTCCAGCCTATGACCAACACCACCACATCAGCCAGACCATGGCACTAAGTGCCACATCCAGCCTTGCCTTGAACACCTCCAGGGATGGTGACTCCACCACTTCCCTGGGCAGTCCATTCCAATGTCTGATCATCCTTTCCATGAGGAAGTGCTTCCTGATATCCAACCTAAACCTCCCCTGGAGCAGCTTCAGGCTGTGCCCTCTTGTCCTGTCACTGGTTGCCTGGGAGAAGAGCCCAGCCCCCACCTGACTCCAACCTCCCTTCAGGTAGTTGTAGAGAGTGATGAGGTCCCCCCTGAGTCTCCTCTTCTCCAGGCTAAACAACCCCAGCTCCCTCAGCCTCTCCTCATCAGACTTTCCCTCCAGTCCCTTCCCCAGCCTCGTTGCTCTCCTCTGGACCTGCTCCAGCACCTCAAGATCCTTCTTGCAGTGAGGGGCCCAGAGCTGCACACAGGACTCGAGGTGAGGCCTCCCCAGTGCTGAGCACAGGGGGAGAATCACATCCCTGCTCCTGCTGGCCACACTATTCCTGATCCAAGCCAGGATGCCATTGGCCTTCCGGGCCACCTGGGCACACTGCTGGCTCATGTCCAACCAGCTGTCCACCAGTACTCAAACAAGAGCTTTTCAAAATTTCATCCCAGAAGGGAACTGCAGCAGCAATGCAACAGTTCCACCAGGCAGCTCTGGCAGCAGAAGGTGATGGATCTGCTACCTGGTGCCAGCAAGAACCCCCAGAACCTCCAACACCTTCCCCTGCCCCCAGGGATGGACACACAGACACCTACATGGACATGAATGAGTCCATCTGTTGCAAACAGGCTGATCCCAAAGAATCCATCCCCAAAAAACCCACGGGAGGGGAGACAAATGGGCACAAACCAACCAAGAAAAAACCCCAGAAGAAAAGGTTTATTTACTGAATGCTGCAGAAGAAGCCTGATAAGTTCTGTTCTCGGTCCCGGTGTCCACCGGGAGGTGGAAGGTGCCCTCCGTGGCACAGGAGGAGGAGGTCTGTGGCCAGGCTTGCTTCATCAGAAGTGTAGCTTGAGTGGAGACAGAGAAGAGGTGTCACACACAGCAATGAAGATACAACTTCCCACGTTTAGGTCACATTTGAACAGCTTGGCTGCCCTCTTCCTTTCCCCCCTCCCCTTTAAAGGGCAAATATCTGTAGGAATTTCACACCGTGGCTCCTCTCACCCCACCTGCTCCCCAGGGAGGGATGGTTTGCACAGTGCAAACCAGTTACCTACTCCAAACAACTCGTTTCATGAGCCAAGTGAACTGCATGAAGACCTACACCTTGGGGACGTGGCCAGTAGAGCCACCACCCCTCCCCAGATGTCACTGGCCACCTCTATCCATAGGGACCAGGAACATGGGCCTCATGTTTCCCAGCTGGAAAACAGACTGAGCCTGGTTTGCAAAGCCTTTATTCCCAGCAAAACCCTCTGAGATGCTTGCACAGCAGGCACCACCAGTGGACAAGGTACTGGTCACTTGGGTGGTCCTTAGAAATTTTGGAAAGGACAGTCAGCAGAAGAAGTGGCTTTGGGCAGGTCTCTCTGCCTTCCAGTTTGTGGAAAAGTATTTGCAAAGCCAAGTAAGATGATCCAGAAGAATCTCAAGAGCCAAATCTTGTGGGATTTGAGAAGGGACCAGCAGAATTCAGTCACTTTGTGGGTCTTAAATGTTCTGAAAGAGGAAAAGCTCCTTTTCTAACTGCCATAATGGAGCTCTGGCCGATGAACCAGCACTGACTATACCTTGGTCCTGTGTCTGATCACATGGCCAACTGCCATCACACCAAAGGCTTTCTGAAGCACCTCTACAGAGAAGGCAGGTCCCCAACACAAGCCTACAACCAGCCTCCTTCCCAAAGCTGGTGCCCCTGGGAAAGGTTTAAAAGGTCTTTTTCTGTTTTCCTCTTTTTTTTCTCCCTGAAACTATGGATCCATCCTAACTTTTTATTGCAGGTTAATCTCAAATGGTGGTTCCCACCATCCTTGTTTTAAGCCCTACCACCTCCAAGTGGAGCACATCCATCTTTTGAAAGCCTCAGCCAGTTACTACAGCTCACTGCTCACCACCTTAGTAACCTCTTTAGCTGTCATCATAAAAGAAATAAGCTCCAGGTTTTCCACATACCATAGTCCATATTTTGCACACCCCGCTACTATGGAAAGAACACCAAGTGAGGGTTCATCCATCCTCAACAAGATGCCCAGTGATTAGACCTTACTGTGAAGTTGTGGAGGGTGAAGGAGATCAAATGATGCAGCTGATGGAATCAAAGAAAATTGATTTATGGCTTCTGTAAAGGTACTTTTGGTGAAGGTGGAAGGTAGAGCACTGACAGGCTCTCTCTACACCCAATTACCGAATTCCTCAAGATCTCTAGAAGGTTGGAAGTCAGGGTATGTCCCCATTTTCCCCTTCTCCCTGCATGGGTGGCATCAGGGACAGGCAGGATTTCGCTAGAGATGCAGTAAAGGAATCTGGGGTCAGATCTGCCAACTCAAGAGAACCCTGGAGAAAAAAAGAAAAGGGCTTCTGTGCACGGGAGGAATAAGGGAGGTGTGATTTTGT
This sequence comes from Hemiprocne comata, assembly GCA_020745705.1. Lineage (NCBI taxonomy): Eukaryota > Metazoa > Chordata > Aves > Apodiformes > Apodidae > Hemiprocne > Hemiprocne comata. The sequence goes on from CM036586.1 coordinate 216,546,836, forward strand.
AGGCCAGGAACTGTTTCTGATAGCAGAACCAGCCAAGATTGGACAAAGTACAAGTCTTATGAGGAGCAGCTGAGGGAACTGGGGCTGTTTAGTCTGAAGAAAAGGAGGCTGAGGGGAGACCTCATTGCCCTCTACAACTACCTGAAAGGATGTTGTAAGGAGGTGGGTGTTGGTCTCTTCTCACAAGCAACTGGTGACAGAACAAGAGGGAATGGCCTCAAGCTGCACCAGGGAAGGTTTAGACTTGACACTAGGAAGAACTTTTTCACTGAAAGGGTTGTCAGACATTGGAACAGGCTGCCCAGGGAGGTGGTTGAGTCACCATCCCTGGATGTGTTTAAAAGTTGTCCAGATGTGGTGCATGGGGACATGGCTTAGTGCTGGCCTTGGTAGAGTGGAGTTAATGGTTGGACTGGATGATCTTGAAGGTCTTTTCCAACCCAAGTGATTCTATGATTCTATGATTCTAAAGCTGTCTGGGACAGAAAGAGGAGCTCTTTGGGAGGGACACCACGGCCCACAGGAGGAGGTGATGGGTTCCTTGTCCTCCCATTGCCCCCAAGGGAGTCACACATGAAGACATTTTAAAGCTCCACTTCATAACTCCTTCTTCCAAGCAAGATCCAATCCCCAAGGGGCTCGGCGTTAAGCCCCACAGAGGGGACTTCATGACTTGGTCAGGGCTTGTAAACCTTTCTGCAGCCCAAAGGCAAAAGCAATGAATGACATTTCAAACCCCTCCAGCACCTGCTCAGACTCTTAATTAATCATCTCTGAAGATGCAATTATAAATCTGCAGCACCACAGGGCTGGAAGTTGAGAACGATGGATTGAGGAGGCCAAGGAGGAATCAGTGCTGGTTCTACAGCCCACGCAGGTCCTAATGGTTGGACACCACCAGAGAAGCACTGCTGCAGGTCTGTTGGTCCACCAAAACCTCATGAGACCCCTCTCTTAGCGTGGGACAGAAATACAGAAGCATGGAGGACACCCAGCAGAGATGGACAGCATGGCCATCATCAGCCATGCTGAAATGTTTCTGGCTGCAAGATCTGGCTGGATGGTGCTTCACTGCTGAAGACATGGAAATGTACTCATCCTTCCTCACCTTCTTCAAGAGAAAACCAAAAGGTTTGTGGGAAGTGAGAGATTCAGAGGGCAATTTCTCCTCCACTCAAGCACTGATAATGTTCTGCTTGAGGCTGTGCCCGTGCCCAAAGGACTGTGGGTTCTTCAGGATTTCCAGCCTGCCTTGCTTTGTTTTTCATGGCACCCTGGACCTCCTGAACATCACACTGGAGAGCCAACTCCCAGCACTGAGACAGAAGAATTCTCTCATTTTGGCTTTTATTCAAAATCGGATTAATTTTTGCCTCTGAATGTCACAAAGGTTGCAATCTCCAAGCTTGATGAGACAATTTAGACACTATTTGAATCTTTCCTCTGTGGTTTCTCCTCTTCACATGAGACCTGCCACAAAATCAAGGTAATCAGGGTCTGAGATGGAGGGATCTTCCCACAGCTATGCATGTTCTGTACCTTAAATCATGGATCCCTGGAGAAACCATCACTTAAAACTACACAAAACATGAACCAAGGAGGCTTCTAAGAACATTAATATCTCATAGAATCATAGAATCATAGAATGGTTTGGGTTGGAAGGGACTCAGAAGATCATCTAGCTCCAACCCCCCTGCATGGGCAGGGACACCTCCCACTAGACCAGGTTGCTCCAAGCCCCATCCAACCTGCCCTTCAACACTGCCAGGGATGGGGCAGCCACAGCTTCTCTGGGCAACCTGTTCCAGTGTCTCACCACCCTCACAGTGAAGAATTTCTTCCTAAAATCTCATCTCAATCTCCCCTCTTCCAGTTTTGATCCATCACCCCTTGTCCTCTCACTCCCTGTTCTTGTCCAAAGCCCCTCCCCAGCTTTCCTGGAGCCCCTTCAGGCACTGGAAGGTGCTCCAAGGTCTGATACATATACCTGGTATATATATTTCTTGCTTCCCTCTGCCAACCTCATTTGTGATGGATGCAGCCTCGAGCCTTGTACAAAGTTTGGAATGAGCTTAATTCCCCAGGGAGGCCCATTCCCGTGTGCTCAAGTGCCCCAAAACAGCAGGAGGACTTGTTCTTAGAAAGCCTTGCAAGGCCCTAAGGGATATTTACCCCACCAGACCCCAAGATACCCACCTCAGGGGACCCACTGATGTCCCTAACTAGTCGATGGGCACCTACAGAGGACAATTCAGAACACTTTTGTGGGGAAAGCTGATGCCTACTGCCTCCCTCTGCAGAACACCATATCCTCTAGGGAAGCAGGAATGGGGGATTGGAGCCTCCACCCTGTCCCACAACATCCCCACAGAGACCCTTCAATTCACGAGGCTGATTTTTAGCTCTGTAAGGGCACTGAAGGAATGGACACAAAGCTTTCTTCTTCCCTGCATTATTAATAAATGCAGCTAAAGCCTCAGCCAGCCTCCCTGCAAAAAGTGTCTGTCCTACTTTCAGGAAAATAAAAGAACAGGCTGTAATGAAGGAAGTTACAACAAAACAACCAGCTCAGGAAGACACAATGCCTGGGAGGGAACATGCACCAGGCTTCGTGAAGACACATATTATTTTTAATTTATTTTGTTTTTAATTGGTGTGCCTCGTGTCTCTGCAGCAAAGTGATTTTAGACGCTCATTTTTAAATACTTGAATTTATTTTTTTTTCCTAACACTGTCCTAAATAACCAGGCTCATTGCAAGTGGCAGTGTTTGCAATGCTGGGGGTTTTGCTGCCTGCCTCGTGTCTCTGCCTCTAACAAATATGGAAACACAGCAGGAAAATCACATAAGGCAGAAACTTGAGCTGTTTTGATGAAGTGGGATGGAAAGAAATTCATTCCCTTGCTTGACTCAAGGCTCCTTCTGCTGAGCTTTGCAAGCCACATGGTGGCTGGCTGCTACCTGTGCCTTGGGAAGGGTTGGAGGAAATAAATAAACTGGTGGAGAATTTGTCATCATTTTGGTGCTCAAACATTAGCAAATATTCACCAGAAACGTGACCCTGAGAGAGGGAGGAATCAAGTGGTGCCAGTTACCATCTTCCCTTCCTCACTGCTGCTGAACCTGCATGGACCAAGGGGACTAGACTTCTCCAAGCTCCTCTCCATCTATATCTCCTTACACTTCTCTAATTGGGCAATAATAAAGTTTGGGGCTCTAAAGCATTTAATTTTCCATGTGGATCCCAGTGTTCTGGGAACCATGAGGTCAACAGCAGAGCAAGAGCATCACTGACTTCCAGTGTGGCATCTAGGACTGTAGCATGAGTGGAGGACATCAAAGATGAAGGCAGATGGCAGATAAGCAGGTACTTGAAAACTAGACTTTGAAAATGAACCACCACCAATGAACTTCTCTTCACTCAGGGTGAACCACACCAAGAGCAGGAGCAGAGGGCAGCCTTCATCTTTGCTTGCTGGTTGGTCTCTTGCTAAGATTTTGCATGCAAGCCAAGCATAATTCATGAGGTTTTGAGCAAAAGACACAAAACAAGTGAGAGCTCATCTGAGGAACACTTCTAGGGTGGACCAGAGAGGGTGACCAAGCTTCTGCAGAACAGTTTGTTTCAGGATCAAAAGCTGCCTTTCAGTTACATCCCACAAATTCAGTCACAAGCAAAGGATGTTCTTCCCACCCTTTCCAACCTGTACTCCAAGTAGTATTAAGGCTTGGTTAACTGATTTATGGAGAATCAGATATCCAAGCAGATGAAAAATTTGTCTGTGACTGATTTTTTTAATGATCCCAAAAGATTTCTGCTGGCAGGTACCACCCACCTCCCAGCCTGGGAGGTCTGAAATAGAAGCACCTCAGTGGATGGGAAGTGTTTCCCAGAATCACGGGATTGTCAGAGTTGGCAGGGACCTCTGGAGATCATCCAGTCCAACTCCCCTGCTAAAGCAGGATCACCCAGAGCACATCACCCAGGGCTGCATCCAGGGGGGTTGGAATCTCTCCAGAGAAGGGGACTCCACAGCCTCCCTGGGCAGCCTGTCCCAGGGCTCTGTCACCCTCCCAGTCCAGAAGTTGTTCCTCATCTTTCAGTGGCACTTCCCATGTTCCAGGTGGTGCCCGTTGCCCCTCGTCCTGTCCCTGGGCACTACTGAGCAGAGTCTGGCTCCATCCTCCTTGCACCCCCCCTTAGATACTCACAGGCATTCAGAAGGTCTCCCCTCAGCCTTCTCTTCTCCAGGCTGAACAGTCCCAGCTCTCTCAGCCTTTCCTCATCAGGGAGATGCTCCAACCCCCCAGTCATCTTTGTTGCCCTCCCCTGGACTCTCTCCAGCAGTTCCCTGTCTCTCTTGAGCTGGGGAGCCCAGAACTGGTCCCAGTTCTCCAGCTGTGGCCTCCCCAGGGCAGAGCAGAGGGGCAGAATGACCTCTCTTGACCTACTGGCCACACTCTTCCTCATGCACCCCAGGATTCCATTGGCCCTCTTGGCCACAAGGTCCCATTGGTGGCTCATGGATCATTTACTATCTCCCAGGCTTCCCAGATCCTTCTCCTCAGAAAAGGTTTGAGAGGAGCAATTCTGCTGGGATCATCCAGCATTGCTTTCTGCAGTGGGGCAACTAACTGCTCACATTGAAAATCCTTTAAAAAAGACATTCAGAATGAAGTTTGCTGTATCAGAATCAAAGATTTTAAAAATAAAGCTGATCCCCTCCGATTCCTGGTGTGGTTGATGGATGGTATAAGCCCCAGCAGCACATTCTTCTCCCCAGCAGGGTTATTTCCAGCCTCCTGTATGACAGCAGCTGATTCAATTTGAGGAAAAGCTCTCACAGATGACTGGTTTTAACTCAGCCACTGAACCACAGTATTACTCTAACTCAATTCCATTTAACACTGTTGAGGACACTGCCCACTCTGTCACATGTACCCACTGCTGGAATATTTTATGGAGTTTTAATTTGATCCATTGTCTCTCAAAAAGTCTTTTTTTTTTTTTTCCTCAAAGTCTCTTTTCCATAGTGTAGTGGCCACTGAAGGTGGGTGCAATCCTGAGAGGTCCTGAGTGGTGGAGCCCACGTTCAATTCCCAGAGTTATTAACATGGCATGTTCCCTGCGGCAGAATCAGGATCTTAAAAAACATAATTCAATAAAAACTGGCAGGGAATTGCAAGTAGCTTGAAAAAGCCTCTAAATTGAAGAAAGGTCCCAGCCAGGGTTGCCTCTGTAGCCTTTGCTCTGCCTCTAAAGATCACAGATTCATGGAATTGTTCGGGTTGGAAAAGACTTTTAAGATCACGAAGTCCAGCCATTCCCCCAGCCCTGCCCAGGCCACCACTGACCCATGTCCCTCAGCACCACATCTACACAGTTTGAAACCCCTCCAGGGATGGGGACTCCAGCCCTGCCCTGGGCAGCCTGGGCCAGGGCCTGACAACCCTTGCCAGACAGAAATTGTTCCCAAGATCCAACCTCAACCTCCCCTGGCACAACTTGAGGCCGGTTCCTCTTGTCCCATCACTTGTTCCTGGGGAGCAGAGACCGACCCCCCCTGGCTCCAACCTCCTCTCAGGCAGTTGCAGAGCCAGAAGGTCTCCCCTCAGCCTCCTTTGCTCCAGGCTCAACACCCCCAGCTCCCTCAGCTGCTCCTCAGCAGACTCGTGCTCTGTCCTCACTCATGGCATCACACCAGCTTTTTGCCTCCCCTAACTGTCACTTGCATGTCCCTGAGCCTTCTCTCTCAGCATTGCAGAGGCCACAAAAAACATCTTTCCTCCCGGCTGCACAGGAACCAGCTGAGGGCTCTGAACCATGCCACCCACCAGATAAATCTCCAAATAGTGTGTGTGGGGGAAAAAACCCAACCCTGCCGTGATATGAAATTGCATCGATTTCCAGAGCTGCAGGATTGTGTGCAGGGAGGATGGAGGTTTCTGCACGGAGGAGTTGGGTTGAGGAGCAGCAGTTTTAATCTCCATCATTTCCTTGCTAATTTAGTGCTTATGTTGTGTTACGCACTGGAAGGTTTTTTGTTCTCAGTGCAAAATGACCTGTCAGCTTCCTGGACAATGGGAAATTATGAAAAGCATTTTTTAAGAAGCATCAACAGAGAAATGGAATTTAAATGTCGAGATGGCAGTGAAGGCTTTTCCCTTGAGCCTTGAGCTGCGTAATAAAAAGATCGGGGGGGGTGGAGGGGATGATAAAAATGATCAGAGGATTTATTTAATTATATTTTTTTAAGAGAAAGCAAGTGGGTAAAGATTAGGATTGCACTTCAGAGGGGAGCGTGGGGGGGGAGTGAACAAGAGGCTGCCTGGCACAAAGAAGATCGACCAGGGCTTTGGTTTCCCCTTTCACATCATGCAAATCTAAAGCAACAGACAATTATGTGCATTGCTTAAAAAAAAAAACCAAAAAACACTAAAAAATCATAAAAATCGGTATTTCAAGCCTTAATTCATCTGCAGAACTGCTTGCTGCAAAGTATTGCAGAGAGAAAATATAGCTGGAATCAAAGCATGGGGGAGGTTAAGCATCTTTAATGAGAGAGAGGACACCCACAGCCAGGACAAAGTAGGGAAAATCAAAGGCTTCATGGTTTTGTGCTTACAAAAGCCACTGACTAACAAGGTTTGGGGCAGATTATTCCATACTGAACAATCAGGAGGAAACTTCTGAAGGCTGATCTGGCTGTTTGCAGTGAGGAGAGAGCAGGGTGGATGGACAACCCCGCCCTGGTTGAGTCTGAGGGCTCCTTTGTGTGGGGTGGAGGACACAGGCTGTAGATGCTGCTACAGCAATGATGGGGCTCAAGAAGGGATGGCCAAGGGCTCAATGCTGCCTGTCTCTGTGAACCCCAATTTCCAGGGTTATCCCTGTGTTTCCTTGTTCTCTCTTAGTCTTCTTGACTCTTTCTTTGCTGCCTGAGGTTAGGGCATCCACTTCTTTCTTGTCCTTGTGGTGGGTGCAAGCAACTTCTTTGCTCCAGAGAAGTGTCCTCTAGGCCACTCCAGGACCTACTCTGGGTCCCATTTCTCAGTCTATTCCTAGAAATTCTATTCCCATAAAGCAATTCCATAAACCATCCTAGAGGTGTCCTTCTCTAAGGGTATCTTGACCATCAGAGTTACCTGAGAAAGCATCTACAACACCCTCTTGGGTGCCTGCTCCTCACGAGCATGAAGAACATCTCAGGCAGGATTCATCACAAGCTCTCCTGGTAGGACATGGGGACTCTGTCCCCAAAGATGGGCTAAATGTCTTTCTGGGGAGGTCTCTCTTTCTTTCCTCTGACAGGGGAGAGGGACCTGGGCTGGAAGGGTTTAAGACCTAAGGTCTACACAGCTAAAGGAACAGACTGCCCAGGGTAGTGGTGGAGTCCCCATCCCTGGAGGGATTTCAATCCGTGTAGATGTGGTGCTGAGGGACATGGGTCAGTGGTGACCTTGGCAGTGCTGGGTTAATGGCTGGACTTGATGGTCTTAAAGGTCTCTTCCAACCTAAATGATTCTGTGATTCTATGAAAGGGAATCAAGTCTTCCTCAAATGTGGCGATTGCTGCAGATATTTAAAATGCTTGAAGATTTCCTAGCAGTTTGGATCTTTTCCCTTCTTTTTAATTTGGAAAATTAAACTGAGCTGAAAGAAAATCTTTCCAGGGGAGCGTGTGGATTTCATCAAGCTTTTGTGATGACAAGTGTTTGGTTTGGAAAGCACAGCAGAACTTCTGGGGGTTGTTTTCTAACAGGAACTCCAGCCTCCCAAGGACGGTCTCGGAGATGCACAACAAGCAATCCAGACCTCCCCCCAAAAAACTCCTCCTCATCCTGCAGTACTTTGGAGCTCCCTCTCACTTGGGTGTCCCCCTTGGCCATCTCCCCATGCACTGGTGGAGCTGCTGCCTGCACGAGGCACAGGAGGTGGCTGAGGACATGAGACATTTTATAATATCCAGGCCACTATGGAGGATCGCCGCAGTATTTACATCCCTGGCTGAGCAGGGAGGACGTTGTCAGCCTCTGGCAGGACAAGCTCCTCATAAATTTGAGGGGGGTTTTTTGATGCTGTGGAGCTCTTTTCACTTTATTCTTTCAGCATTATATCCTTCAGGGGAATTTGAGGGTGGCCAGCACACATTTAGGGGAACAGAACTGTTTCATATTACACGTTGAGGTTTTCAGGGGGAAGAAATGCAGCTAAAGGCCCTACCAGAAGCACACACAAAACCAAACGAAACACAACAGATCCCTTCCAGAGTCACCCGTGGTAAATGGCTTTATTTAATAACCTTGCAAACTAACAGGGAATTTAAACTGTGATGTGGAGAAGACAGCACCAAAAGATTTTGGCAATGAAACCTTCATTCCTGCTTCATCAGCCTTGGAAAGCTCCCGAGCCTGAGGATCCACTGATTTTATGACAACCAGGAGGCTGAAAGCTTGGCAAATCAGAGGAGAAAGGGTTTAGTGAGACTGTCACAAAGTCTGGCTTTGTGTTTGTTACACAAGCATCGATTTCACTCCGATGACTGCTGAACACTTAGCTGAAAAGATGGCTTTGTTCAGGAGTTTTTTAATCCCACAGCTCTTTTGGAGGCAAAGCCTTCAGAATAAACACCTCAGCCAAGCAAAAAGCCACAGAGTCCAAACGAAGGGTGAGGTATTTTTCATCTCCAACGTGTGCTTGGAAATGTGTGAGCAAAAGATTTTTTTTTTCAGGCCTTTTTCATAAAAAACATGAGAAGAGGCTCAGTGCTGATTCCAGAAATGCTTTTTCCAATCACAGTTCAGCCTCTGCCAATTCTTACGTTTGACCTACGGGACCACATCCCGTAAAGAAAACGCTCTGACAACACACGACAGCCTAAAAAACCCACAGGTCATAAATAATGTTCTGATCACAGAATGGTTTGGGGTGGAAGGGACCTTCAAAGCTCATCTACTCCAACCCTCCTGCCATGGGACAGGACATCTTCAACCAGATCAGGTGGCCCAAAGCCCCGTCTAACCTGGTGTTACACACTTTGAGTGACGGGGCAGCCACAGTTTCTCTGGGCAACAAGATGTCAAGATTGCTGTTAAAGAGATTTCCTCTTCTTCTGTTGCTTTTCACTTAATTCATGCTGAAGAAGAGTTACAGTCTGAAACTGCTCCTTAGCCCTTGGGTTTTTACCACCCTTGGTCATGCCAAGGGGCTCCCATCCCCCAGGTAACTTGGTTGAAAGCAGAGAACTTAACTGGGCTTTAAAACCACAAGGTCACTTCCAAAGGGCTGGTTGCAGTAAGGTACTTAAATGTCATTTTGACTTCAGTTGAATTATTTCCTGAGTGGGAAGACTTCTCCAAAGAGAAGGGAAGACTCCAACTCCAAAAAGAAAAAGACTTCTACGAAGGTTTCCAATTTTGGATTCAAAAGCATAAAAAAAAAAAGGAAGTGATTGATTTAGCAGAGCAACTCAACTATTCCTCGTTCAGCACAGAACCTCATTAGTCTGTGCTGTGGTGAAGACAACTCCTTGTGGACAGGTGGGAATTACTCCATGACTCCTACTTTGGAATAACTTAAAAATAGTGGGAGGTCTACTTCTTCTGGAAAAAGAAGTGTCCTTGCAGGAAGTTATTTGACAGCTACTCCTGTGACTAATTTACATTCTGTCCTGATCTACATGAATCTTCTCCCATTGGCAGCCTTTGGCTAGAAGCAATTCCCTTGTCTTCCCACCTCATGCAGATGAGGTGTTCAACCTCCAAGTGATGGACATGGCATGACTGGGTTTGTATTCATGCCACCCACATGCTTTGATGGCTTGGTCCTCTTTGGCTCTCTCTGGCCAGGCAGGAAGGTCTTGGATGTGTGTCCTCCTCCATCCAGACCTTTCTCTGCAGCCACAGAGCAACCAGAGCCATGGGCTGGTGTGTGTTTGGTCAAGAGACAACAGAGCTAAACAGATAGAAATGTGGTGTGGAGAGATCATAGAATGGTTTGGGCTGGAAGGGACATCGAAGATCATCTAGTTCCAACCCCCTGCCATGGGCAGGGACACCTCCCACTAGACCAAGTGAGATGGTGCTCAACAGCAGGCAAGGGAGGGAGCTTGGCAGCCTAGTCATGGCTTTTGTCAAAAAAACAACAACCCACAAGTAATGGAGGAATTCAAACAATAAATGGCTTTGTGAGTGATGAGGGGAGAGAAGCAGCAGGGACATGAGGGGTGTTTGCTTGGAGAGGTAAGAAGTGAAGAGGACAGACATCACTGGCTGAGCCATAAGAGCAGTAAGACACCACGAATGAATGCAGAGGGTGTTGTTTCTGTAAGTAAAGAGAATTAGCCTGTGCTGGAGAAGGATGGAGGAGAAATAGCCAAGGTTGGAGATGGCAGAAAGAGCAGGGCTGCAGGGAAAGGCTGAGCTACAGAGGACAAACACGTTACCCGTCAGCCTGGTTGGTAGGATGGTTCAGAGGGACTGCAAAGGAGGGTGAAGAAGAGCTGCCTGAAAAATTAAGACCTTGTACCTCCAAGTAAGGTTTCCCAGAGACAGATGGGGAGTAGCGGAGAAGGGAATGAAGGACAGAGACTTTCACAGAAAGCTGGAAGGGGCAGATGACAAATATGTCCCAATGGACATGCTGCAGCAGAGGTAGGAAACAACTAGTCAAAGTGGGAAAGCCACGGAAAACAAGATTTTATGGAGAAGAGTGCAGCTGATGCTGTGAAAGATAACCAGCACACCATGGCTAAGGCAGAAAAGCTCCCCAGTTTGGCCAGAAGAGCTTGCTGCACCTTTGGAAGAGCCATTTTAGGCTGGTGAGAGGCAGGAGCTGGACAGAAGAAGACACTAGGAGAGACCCAGAGTGCCACAGGAAAGTGGGGGACAGTAAAGATACAACATGGAAGATCCAGAAACCAAAGAGGACACGGCTGTTGACATTGCTGCATCTAAGACATGAAAGGAGGAGAGAAGGCCCAGCAGGGGGAAGGGGAAGACAATCTCAGGGAGACAGTGTGTGGTATTCAGAAAATATTAAAAGCCACCAATACACAGATATCACAGCAATGAGGACTGTAAAATCCCTGGGATGAACATTAAGACACCCTTTATGGCTCAAAAGCACTTTGCAACATGGAGAAATATTGCCAGTGAAGGGTGTGAAGTTAATGGCAGAGTCAGGAAGGGAAGAGCTTAATCCAGACCCCCTTCCTGGAAAATAGTTGCCAACAAGCACATGGACACTTGGGTTTTGCACACCAAGCAGCAAAAGGTAACTCCTCCTGCATGCTTCAACACGCCACATCTCGCCTCCAGACAGAGATTTTTACCTGGGGCGTAGCCAGGGCTGCTGGTTGGATACATGTTTGGGTTGTAGGCTGGGGCAGCAGTGGGATAGCCTGTTGGATAACCTGGAACGAGGAAAAAAAAGAGAAATTATGGTTTCATCAACAGGGAGAGAGAAGAGGACAGCATCCCTGGAAAGTAATCATAGAATCATAGAATGGCTTGGGTTGGAAGAGACCTCCAAGATCATCTAGATCCAACCCCCCCTGCCATGGGCAGGGACACCTCCCACCAGACCAGGTGGCTCCAAGCCCCATCCAACCTGCCCTTCAACACTTCTCTGGGCAACCTGGGCCGGTGTCTCACCACCCTCATAGTGAAGAATTTCCTCCTAATGTCTAATCTAGATCTCCAACCTGGCATTCTATGATTCTATGGTTCCTCTCTTCCAGTTTTAAGTCATTAAATAATAAATTGTAATAAATAATAAACAACAAGAAATAAGTAACAAAAAATGTTGCTGAGCAAAGAGGCCGTGGGCACAGCTGAGAGGTTAAGCACATTCTCAGCTGGCCAGGGCTATGAATGTGCTCTACAGACTCACATGTGACATCATCAATATTTCATCTTTATTGCTCTAGAAAACGAGGACAATGACCAGACCACAGACCGCAGGGATATTCTGTGCACTCTGAAGAAAACAAGCAAGAAAATAGATCCACTGAATTCAGAACTCAGCTACAAGAAACCACCAGCACAGTTAAATCTGAAAGGTTTTTTTCCTTGGCAGCTTCCAGCCATCACAGCTTGAACACCAGAGGACTTTGCAGGCTAACAGCAGAGCTCAGCACTCAACCCGAGGCCTTGGTGCTCAGCACCTCCATTAACCAGAGCTTCTTGCTAAAGGGAAGGTAGAGACCTCACATGAAAACATGCCAGCCCTTCTATTCACTCATGGCTTAACAAGTGCCATCCCAGAGAGGGACCCAATCTCCTGTCAGGCCACCCGGAAGGAACAGGCACAGCAGCTCATACCCTTTGAAGCCACACATGAGGTTTTAATGGGCACTTTGGAAAGGTTGCAAAGCACCTTCCATTTCCATCATCTTCACTTGGATCGGTCATAGGGAGGTCAGGGGGAAACATCTGAGCAGTGAGCTGTGTGGAGGCTTGGAAAGCAGTGTGGACCTGAGTCTCTTTGTGCACCCACACACGGCGCAGATGTCTTGCACTAAACAAGAACCTCATTAGAATCACAGAATTGCTTTGGTTGGAGGAGACCTTTAAGACCATCAAGTCCAGCCATTAACCTAGAGCTCCCAAGGCCACCACTGACCCATGTCCCTCAGCACCACATCTCCACGGCTTGGAAACCCCTCCAGGGATGGGGACTCCACCCCTGCCCTGGGCAGCCTGGGCCAGGGCCTGACAACCCTTGCCAGGCAGAAATTGTTCCCAAGATCCAACCTCAACCTCCCCTGGCACAACTTGAGGCCGGTTCCTCTCATCCTGTCACTTGTTCCTGGGGAGCAGAGACCGACCCCCCCTGGCTCCAACCTCCTCTCAGGCAGTTGCAGAGCCAGAAGGTCTCCCCTCAGCCTCCTTTGCCCCAGGCTCAACACCCCCAGTTCCCCTCTGCTTCTCACAAGTTCTCCAAACCCTTCTCCTTGTTCTCCAGCCCCTTCCCCAGTTCTATTGCCCTTCTCTGGACACGCTCCAGCCCCTCCATGTCCTTTTTGTGGTGAGAAGCCCAGAACTGACCCCAGGATTCGAGGTGCCCCCTCACCAGTGCCCAGCACAGGGGTACAATCCCTGCCCCGGTCCTGCTGGCCACACTAGTGCTGACACAAACCAGGATGCTGGTGGCCTTCAAGGCCATCTGGGCACACACTGGCTCATATTCAGCCACTGTTGGCCAACACCGCCAGGTTCTTTTCCAGGCATTTTCCAGCCACTCTTCCCCAAGGGTGGGGTTGTTGTGACCCAAGTGCAGGACCCATATTAGAAGCTCTTCTCCTCCATGAAGACCAGAGACAACCACCTCCACACCTCGGTCTGCTCCATTTTGCTTTTATTTACTGCCCTACCTCCATTTCTTGGAAGCCTTCTCGAGTGAACACAGTAACACTCAAATAACTCCATCCCTTCTTACGTGCTCCTACGTAAATCCCTCCAACAGACCAAAGGGGACGTGTTTATTGTCCTTTCCTGATGGAGACTTTGGCTTTCCTCTGCTTCACCACCACAGCCACTGCCCTGGTTTATCCATGCATCACGTTGGCCATCATCCCAGAGCAGAACCAACCCACCAACAGAGAAAATGACCCTTGGAGAGTCTTTCCACGCCAAGCTCCACTGACACTGCCTGCCAGTTGCCAGCAAAGGCTGGGAAGAGGTAATTAGCAGTCGATTCACACCCAATCTTTTTTTTCTTTTTTTTCCTTTCTTAAATAAAAGCAAGCCTGGGTCTTTCCTCCCCCTTTCTGAGCACTCTCTCCCTCCCATGCCCCAAAGCTCACTGCTCTTCCACAACGTGCAGGTTCCTCAAACCTGGCACCCGGCACAGAGTGCAGCAAAATTTTGAGGTTCATTTGAATAAATCTAATTCAACAATCATGACCGCTCTACTGGAATAAATGACTGTATGTTCTACCCTCTCATTTTCATCAGTGATATATTTGGCTTCTAAATCAGGTTAATTAAAAATTGCTGTAGTTAATGCTGGATAAGCAGCAGTTCAACAGATTTTTATTTTTTTTTTTTTCAGGCTACATAAAACTATGTTGTCATGGTCCTCAGGAATATATCCAGCCTTTTAGCAATCAAGAAGCTCCTCACAAAGTTATTTGCAGATCCGGTGATTGCAAGCAGAACATTAATGATTAAGATCTTAAATCAAAAATATCCCTGCCTACTCTCCACTTCATTAGAAGATAACCATTTATTTTCCAGTACGTTTCTTGCTCCAGGGTCCTCCTGTAACCACTCAAGCTCCAGGAGGCCACTTTGCCTCCTGACCAACCTGGCTAGGGATGTTAAACCAGCTCACTTCTTGATCACACCAAGAATATTTTCCCTATAATTCTCTCAACCATGTTTCTACACAGGCTTTTACCTCCTTGGCACACACTTTGGTAGCCAATGGCTGTGCATGTGTGCCATGGGGCTGGGAAGTCCCTTGTTCATCAACTGGAGGTCATAGAATCACAGAATCCCAAGCTGGTTTGAGCTGGAAGGGACCTTAACGATCACGTAATTCCAACCACCACCTCCCCCACCATGAGCAGGGACATCTTCAACTAGAGGAGGTTCCTCAAAGCTCTGTCCAAACTGAACTGGAATGTTTCCAAGGATGGAGCATCTATCACCTCTCCGGGCAATCTCTGCCAGTGTTTCACCACCCTCATTCTAAAAAAATGTCTTCCTCATACCTAGTCTACATCTCCCTTCTTTTCAGTTTAAAACCATCTAAAACCATCATCCCTTGTTCTATCGCATTATTAAATAGTCTGTCCCCATCCTTCTAGATTGGACCTAGATGACAGCCTGTTGGGGCACCAATAGGTTCTTCTGGTCTTTGCTGCTGTTTTCTCTCCCCTAATAAAGTCCTGAATCCCATGAACTGCTGCAGTAGTCCTTAATAATAGACAACAAATATGAGAAAGGTAGTTCTGTGTGGCTACAGGCAGCAAATGTTTCATCTGTGCCCTCTGAGATATCACCAGCACTCACACATTATCAAGCTCAGCAAAAAAAAAAGGTATCCAGGGAAACGTCATAGAGGCCTCCCAGAACCTGAAGGGGGGCTACAAGACAGCTAGGGAGGGACTTTTTACAAGGGCATGGAGTGATAGGATGAGGAGGAATGGCTTTATGGAATGGAAGAAGGGAGATTTAGGTTAGACATTAGGAAGAAATTCTTCCTTATGAGGGTGGTGAGACCCTGGAACAGGTTGTCCAGAGAAGCTGTGGCTGCCCCATCCCTGGAAGTGCTCAAGGCCAGGTTGGATGGGGCTTGGAGCAACCTGGTCTGGTGGGAGGTGTCCCTGCCCATGCAGAGGGGTTGGAAGCAGATGATCTTGCAGGTCCCTTCCAATCCAACCCATTCTAGAATTCTATGAAAAAAACATTCTCTTTTACTTGGATCAAAATTTTCAACATTAGGTTTATGGTAGAAAACAAGCCTGAAATAAATCAGACCACTTTCAGACCACAGGAAATCTGTGGCTTTAGGTACATTTTTCCCTCCAGCCAAGTACTGAAAGACTCCACAGTTATTTCAGGCACATGGAGACAACCATATATTTAGTTCTTCGTTCTCTTTTTTTTTGGGGGGGGCTAACAAGGTAGGACTGCATCTTGCTTACTGTGGTATCTTTTGTTGCTCTGAAAGAAAGTTATGGCCATAATTTCATTTTAGATAAACACCGTTTCTGTCAGGGAAGCTTTAATAGCTTTGGATGTGAAAAGATGCAGCCAGCCCTGCTCTGCTCTATCTTCCACTCTGATCTCATACACTTTGATAAGTGCTGACCTCCAGCAAGAAAACCTGTCCTTTCTATTTTAAGGGGAAAGGGAGATGGGAAAGGTGCAGGAAAATTAATGCAGTTTGCTCCTTTTTTTGGACATACTGAAAGATAAGGAAGTAGCAGAATCTGGGGCAATTTGTGCCAGGGGAAACATGCTTGAAAAGTCCCAGCACTCAAAACCCGCTGG
Organism: Hemiprocne comata; assembly: GCA_020745705.1. NCBI lineage: Eukaryota > Metazoa > Chordata > Aves > Apodiformes > Apodidae > Hemiprocne > Hemiprocne comata. The sequence goes on from CM036586.1 coordinate 216,562,841, forward strand.
GTTTAAAAATACACGAGACATTTTTATACCTTATTGGTTTTTGAGCTGTTAGAATTTACATCTGTTGGCTCTTCATAGAATCCCAGACTGGTTTGGGTTGGGAGGGACCTTAAAGAACATCTTGTTCCAACACCCCTGCATGGGCAGGGACACCTCCCTCTAGACCAGGTTGCTCCAATCCCCATCCAACCTGCCCTTCAACACTGCCAGGGATGGGGCAGCCACAGCTTCTCTGGCCAACCTGGGCCAGGCTCTCCCCACCCTCACAGCACACAAGTTCTCCCTCCCATCTCATCTCCAGCTCCCCTTTTCCAGCTTGAAACCCTTCCCCCTGGGCCCAGCCCTCCCTGCCCTTGGCCAAAGCCCCTCCCCAGCTTTCCTGGAGCCCCTTCAGACACTGCAAGGTGCTCCAAGGTCTCCCTGGAGCCTTCTCTTCTCCAGGCTCAACACCCCCAACTCTCTCAGCCTGTCTCCAGAGCAGAGCTGCTCCAGCCCTCTGATCATCTCCATGGCCTGGACTTGCTCCAGGAACTCTGTGTTCTTTTTGTGTTTGGGATGCCAGAGCTGGACCCAGCCCTGCAGGGGGGTCTCAGCAGAGCAGAGCAGAGCAGAGGGGACAATCCCCTCCCTGGCCCTGCTGGTCACACTGCTGGTGACACAGCCCAGGACACGGGTGGTTTCTGGGCTCCAGCGCACGGTGCCGGCTCCTCTTGAGCTTCTCATCCACCATCACCCCCAGGTCCTTCTTCTCAAGGCTGCTCTTCTTCTCCCCTCTCCCCCAAAATGAACACCAACAAGCTTCCTCAGGGAAGCAAAAGCTGCAATCCCCACGATGGTCCCCATGCCTTACATCTCCCAGGGTATAAAGACAAAGCCTGGATCCAACAATGAGGATGAGGTCAGGAGCATTTGGCATCCTGCTCTGGTTTTCCCCCTGGATACCCTAAGAGACATCCTGTAAATCCTCATTTCTCTTGCTGACCCTGCTCCCCTGCTTCTACATCTGTCTTTCCTCTTCACCTTGAATACCACCAGCAAGTGGCCCAAACCCCCTTGTTTTCTGTTGAGTGCTGTTAATCTTCCTGGGCTTCCTCCTGGAGACATGACACCATCAGGGACACAAAGGAAATAACTTTTCTACTTGTACAGATCTGCACATGGTGGGATCCTGTCCCTGCTGGGAGCTTGTTACAGCAATCAGGCAGAAGAAAAGAAAATGAGATGAAAACGTATTGAACAAAATTTATTAGATTACTCGCAGAAGAAATCTAAAGTTGTTTTCTTGCTTTATTTTAATTTAATATCATCTCTGCAATCAATAGGAGGAGGAAAGCCAGTGTTCATTTAATGTTCTCCCCAAGGAAAATATACAGCACTCCAGCCCTGGGAAGCACTAACTGAACTGCTTTAAAAATTACGACCCAATAACAGGCTGTGCAAGCAAAGAGCACACGGGGCCACATCAAGTAGGTATTTTAAAGCCACTTTTAATTTTTCATGCCTTTCTGAACGTTTCTGTACCATCATTTCCAGCCCTCTCCTCTTTGGTGCAATCCTGCTTTTGATGAAGGGCTTGTAGGCTACGAGTCCCTGCTTCCTCTTTTTAACTTGCACACCTTTAGGGGATGTGCTAGTAAAGGAGTTCATGAAATAAATTTAAGAAGTGGAATATGGAGCCTTCAAATGTGTTTGTTTAGCCCAGGCTCCTTCGTGGTTATGCTCAGAATGCCCATAATAAAGCAGTTAGTTTATATTTCCAGCTATATATATTTTACTGCCTACGTGCAGGACAGATGCATGTGTAACCGTAGGCACAAGCTCACCACACACATCTGCACGAGACAAGGAATGGTTGGATGGGGCATTTAGGACAGGTCTTTCCACCCTGGGAGCCTTTTGGGATAGCTCACTCCTGGAGCCAAGGCACCGAGCTCCTGCACAGCCACTGTGGTTGTTCTGTACATCCACACAGCGAAAAAATGCTGAATTACTGGGGAGAAATGAGAGGGCAGGAGGAACCAACCAGAGATGTCAGCAGGCAAAGGGCTGCCCTTGGAGGAACCACCACCAACAGGGTGGGGAGGATGAAAGAATTGGATGAGCAGTGGTAGAGAGGAAGGGTTTATTTGGGGTCGTTCAAGGCTTGGATTTGGTATTCCTTCACTTTGGCATTTGAAATTCAGGGCGCTCGTCCCGAGGTGCAAACCAGCTCCAGGTCGTTCTTCCCATGAAAAAGCCTTGTGACTCCCTGTAGGTCAGCACCACCAGGCTCCAGAGGACCAAGCATGAGGGACAAAGTGACACTAAAACCCCAAAGTAAAGGCACCTGGGGTAAGTTATAGAGGGGAGCTCCCAGTGCAAAGGTTTCTCCTCTCCATTTCTCTGCTCCCCATCAAGGAACCTTCAGCAGACACTACCCAACACTACTGCAAATGAGCAACCTGCAGCCACAGAATCATCAAAGCAAAGAATAGTTTGGGTTGGAAGGGATCTTCAAGATCGTCTAGTTCCAACCCAGGATCAATTAGACCAGGTTGCTCCAAGCCCCATCCAATGTGGCCTTCAACACTTCCAGGGATGTGGCAGCCACAGCTCGTCTGGGTGACTTGGGCCGGTGTCTCACCAACCTCATAGCAAAGAATTTCTTCCTAATCTAAATTTCTTCCAATCTAAACCTACCACCCTTCAGATTATAACCACTGTCCTTTGCAATCCCTGCAAAAAGTCTCCACGTTTCTTTCCCCTTTATATATTGAAAGGCCACAATAAGGTCTCCCTCAAACCTTCTTTTCTCCAGGCTGAACAACCCCATCTCCCTCAGCCTTTCCTCACAGCAGAGCTGTTTCACATCCCTGAGCATTTTTGCAGCCTCCTCTGGACTCTCTCCAACAGCTCCATGTCCTTCTTGTGTTGGGGACCCCAGAACTGGACCCAGCCCTGCAGGGGGGTCTCACCAGAGTGGAGCAGAGGTGGACAATCCCTTCCCTGGCCCTGCTGGTCACGCTGCTGGTGATGCAGCCTAGGACATGGTTGGTTTCTGGGCTTCAGCGCACGGTGCTGGCTCATGTCCAGCTTTTCACCCACCATCACCCCCAAGTCCTTCTCCTCAGGGCTGCTCTCAATCCCTCTATCTGTCAGCCTGTAGGGATACTGAAGGTTGCCCTGACCCAGGTGCAGGACCTTGTATTTGGCCTCATTGTACCCCATGAGGTTCACATGGTCCTGCTCCTCAAGCTTGTCCAGGTCCCTCCCTTCCCTCTAGCTTATCACTGCAATCCAGATTTGAACAAATGGAGGGAATTTACAACAAGACAAAACCTCAAACACATTATTACAATACTCTTCGACAGTGAAGATCCTCCTTAAGTTCACCAGCATCTTTGGCAGGCTGTGAGGCTGCATCCATAAGCTTTAGGTCTGATCCTGGAGCTTCAGAGACACCAATAGGAGGCACCAGGTTGGGTTCAGGCCACCTTTCCACCAAAATGTCACAAATGTTTCTGTGTCACCTACGGTGCATATTCCTTACACCCACCTAACAACCTTCTGAAGGCCCACTATAAACCTTGATATACAGTAAAGTTCATGGCCCTTCTAGCCTCCTGTTTCTGTTTTTGTACTCTCCTCTCTGTACAAACATCACAAAAGCCACATCCAAGAGATGATGGGGTGCTCAGGAACTGCTGTGGACTTCAAGGAACCTTGCCCAGGGCTCTGCCACTCACTTCTCCCCTCCAGCACTGCTGAAACGGAGACACAGCTCGCTTGCCCACACACCCAGGGCACCCAGACATTACAAATGGAGCTGCCAGAGCACTTGAGAAGACTTTAAAAAAAGGAATCAAAAAGGTGATCTAAAGTTGTCAGGCTGAACGGGTCTGGTTATCACCTACCAACGTCCCTCTTAAAGGAGCTCGCTGGTTTTGAGCAGCCCAAACCCAACATGTGCATCCAGCACCTTCTACCATCATCCATCCAACGCAGTTTCACACCAAGCATGGATGAGCTTCCAGCTTCAGATCACAAGCAAAACTGTCAGGAGCATCTAAATAACACCCCAGCCAATGCAGCACTGAAAATCCACGAGCACCAGGTCTCTGCAGGATTTGGGTATGCCTGAAACTCCTGAAGAAGAAAGGAAATTTAGGTTGTTTCTCTTCAGCTGGAGAGCCCATGTGGCCTGGCCTGTGTTTCAGCCTTCCATCAGTGATGGGGTGAAGGAATTGTCACTTACAACACTGATCTCCCAAAATGTGCCATTTAATTCTTCATGAAGAGTTTCTGTTGACCCTTATCTGATTAGGACTTAAATTGCTACAAGCAGCTCGAATTAATTTACAAGACAAAATATTCTCTTTCATTCTTTTCCCGAGCAAGTCTCGAGCAGTGACAGACTCCCAACAGCAGCCCTATCACAGGGGTTTCCACAGGGACAGATAATAAAGTCCCTTATCTAAGTGCAGGACAAGGCACTATAAAATCAGACTTCAACCCATTAAGCCACTGCCACCAAGGGCTCCAGCTCAGACACTTGCTGCCCTATCTCCAGAGCTCATTAACTACCAACAGTCAAAGGACTAAAAAGCTGGGGCAGCCACTGAGAACTGTCTGTGTTGTGTCATTTGTTGTTCCAAGATGGATAAATCCAAGGGAATATTTTACTAATTGTCCCTTTTCATAGAATCATACAATAGTTTGGGTTGGAAGGGACCTTCAAGATCATCTAGTTCCAACACCCCCTGCATGGGCAGGGACACCTCCCACCAGCCCAGGCTGCTCCAAGCCCCATCCAACCTGCCCTTGAGCACTTCCAGGGATGGGGCAGCCACAGCTTCTCTGGGCAACCTGGGCCAGTGTCTCACCATCCTCACAGCAAAGAATTCCTTCCTAAGATCTCATTAATCTATGTTCCTGGCCAGCCTGTTCATTCCCTCACATAATTAATGACCCAACACTATCAGGCTGCTTCTTTTAAAGGTCCAGCTGCCTTGGTGGGCATGGGGCTGCACCAAGGTCAATAGAGACCAACGCTTTCAAGACCAAACTCTTGATTTACCATCCAGGAGTCCTTTGTCCCAAGTAAAAGATCAAGGGCTCTTAGGATGCTACAGGTCTGGTCAAATGATTGCACGCGAGCCTGTCAGTGTGCTTTAACACATTGCTGTCCTGCAGCTGGAACTTGGGTCAAACTCAGTGCTAAAACATCAAGACACATCTCATCCATCAGATTTCACTTACCCCCAAGCTCAATTTGGCCTCATGCATTTTCAAAGGCAAATTTGTGGTACTGAAACTCCTTTCATAGCTCAAGCTGCACATATCCCAGTTCACAAGGGCTTTCCAAGTCAAATATAAGCTTAGAAGCAGTCCCTAACTCAGGAGGACACAGCTGAAACCCTCCTCAACTGAATTCTATTTGGTTTATACCTAACCTTTTAAATTATATGAATCTGAGTGAACCCTGTTGTGTCAGCTCAGCACTGAGGAGGGATGGCATAACCTTTTCTTTCTTTCCTTATCACAGGGGACAATTTAACAGTTGAACCCAGCACGGCCTTCACACACATTTCCATGCCAAGCTCTTCCCAGACCTCTCCCATGCACTGCTCCTCAGGCATTATGAAGGATGAGGATCCAGATCTGCAAACACACCTCAATGCTGCAGGGAACCTAGAAGCTGGGCCAGGTTTCATTTTACACTGGTTGTCCCACGTTACCACCAGTATGCCATCACTCACTCACCACCTTGCCACAAAACTATTCCAGCCCACTCATGTTGAATGGCTGTAAAACCAGGAAAATCTGAAGGCAAGGGTGGAACTGCTCTGAAGAGCAAGTTAATGGATGGTTGAGAATCCAGCATTTCTGAAGTCTCTGGGGATAATAAATACATCCATTCCCATTAAAAAGTGCCACCCCCTTATTACTGCTTCAAGCCTCATCAGCCCAAGGGTAGAGCACTCAAATGAGCACATTCTCACCAGACCAAGCAACTGTTTTATAAAAAGACTTCCTCTAGCATTTGAGGACCTCCTCGCTTTCCTGGAGAACTTTTACAGTTGTCTCTTTCTTCACCTTTTTTTCTTTATATCATAGAATCCCAGGCTGGCTTGGGTTGGAAGGGACCTTCAGAATCACCTAATTCCAACCCCCTGCATGGTCAGGGACACCTCCCACTACATCAGGTTGCTCCAAGCCCCATTCAACCTGCCCTTGAACATCTCCAGGGATGGGGCAGCCACAGCTTCCCTGAGCAACCTGAGCCAGGGTCTCACCACCTGCATGATAAAAAATCGCTTCTTAATGTCAGATCTGAACCTACTCTCTGTTTAAAACCATTAACTGACTCCAGCTCCACATTTCCAGGACTGTGAAGATGTTATGGAGGGGTAGTCAGGCTCCCCAGGAGGGAAGGTTACCCTGGATGTGCAGAACAAAAGATGAGGAAGGAATCCTGGGTTCCGTTTGGGGCCCCTCATGAGAAGGACATTGAGGGGTGGGAACATGTCCAGAGAAGGGCAATAGAGCTGGGGAAGGGGCTGGAGCACAAGTCTGACCAGGAGCAGCTGAGGGAGCTGGGGGTGTTGAGCCTGGAGCAAAGGAGGCTGAGGGGAGACCTTCTGGCTCTGCAACTGCCTGAGAGGAGGTTGGAGCCAGGGGGGGTCGGTCTCTGCTCCCCAGGAACAAGCGACAGGACAAGAGGAACCGGCCTCAAGTTGTGCCAGGGGAGGTTGAGGTTGGATCTGGGGAACAATTTCTGCCTGGCAAGGGTTGTCAGGCCCTGGCCCAGGCTGCCCAGGGCAGGGGTGGAGTCCCCATCCCTGGAGGGGTTTCCAAGCCAGGTAGATGTGGTGCTGAGGGACACGGTTTACTGGTGGAACTTGGCAGTGCTGGGTTACTGGTTGGACTTGGTGACCTTAAAGGTGTTTTCCAACCTAAATCATAGAATCATAGAATCACAGGGGTTGGAAGGGACCTCTGAAGATCAAGTCCAACCCCCCTGCTGCAGCAGGAACTCCTGGGGCAGATCACACAGGAACGTGTCCAGAAGGGTCTTGAAAGTCTCCAGAGAAGGAGACTCCACAACCTCTCCAGGCAGCCTGTCCCAGGGCTCTGTCACCCTCACAGTGAAGAAGTTTCTCCCCATGTTGAGGTGGAACTTCGTGTGTTGTCACTTGGTCCTGTTCCCCCTTGTCCTGTCACAGGCACCACTGAAAAGAGACTGGCTCTACAATTGCAGGTGCTCTAGTGTGAAAATTCCTTCCTCTCCCTTCCCAGGACCACAGTTTGACCCAAAGGATGGTAAATTCCACATGTGTGAATGCACATGCTCTTTGAAGAAGGAGTTTCTCTTCGGGGTCATCCACATCTTACATGCTAAGCACAACCCTTGGAGACTACACAGACAGGACTCTTGCAGGCATTGCCAGTAACACAGTTGTGCCTCTGCAACCCTCAGTGTAAACCCAACCCCTCAGAAAAAAACCTAAGAGAAACTGCATTAATGTGGTGAAAACAAATTCCTTTTTTTGACCATTTTCTTTATATTGAACAGACATAAGAAAGTATTATCGAAACCCATGGGAGTGGGAGAGGCACCTTTGGCATGAAAGGTGATGGAGAGAAAACCTTCAGCTGATGGTATGATGCCATGGGCATGTGGTACAGTTTATTTGTCTCCATTTCAGAGGGTCACAATGTTGACAGAACTGGGTCCTGCCTTCCTGGAGGAGGTTTTCCCAGCTGGAGGTCAAAGACAGAGGGTGGCTGCTGGGTCCTCCTTGCCCTGTCGAGCTGGAAAATCCCAGTTTCTTGGGAATTAGGCAGTGGAACTGCACAGAGCTCTGAGCCCAGGTTGCCCAGAGAAGCTGTGGCTGCCCCATCTCTGAAGGTGTTCAAGGCCAGGTTGAATGGGGCTTGGAGCAACCTGGTCTGGTGGGAGGTGTCCCTGCCCATGCAGGGGGGTTGGAACTGAATGATCTTGAAGGTCCCTTTCAACCCAAACCATTCTGTGATTCTGTGAGTCTATGAAAACCTGCTTTCTGTCCATTTTTAAAGGTTCAACCTAGTTACAAGCTGTTGGACAAAAGCCATGATTCCAATTTCCACTCTTACTTCAGCTCCATCTCAATTTTACTTCCCACCTATGCCCAAAAGAAACCTCCCAGCTGCCTGGATCAGGGACACATTTGTATGAGCAAAACTCATCTTGCAAACTAGGAGCAACTGTCCAAAAATATTAGTGAGACAGTTTGATTCTTTAAAGCTCATACTATAAATAAACCAGAGTGACAGAACTTGACAGACTGTCAATCAAAATAACTTCTGGGCAGGAGACACGTGTCATATCCTTTCCTACGTTGAGACAAGTCTCTCTGGGAAAGAAGTTCTAGAAAGCTGGTTAAGTCACCCAGTATTAATGGTCCCTGCAATTATTTACTTCGTTCTGAATTTGATTAACCCAAAGCAAGAGATGAACAGCTGCTAATGATAAATTAAAATCGTTTGTTGCTCCAAAGAAAGCAGAAGCCCTCGATAAAGAAGACATGACAGTTTTTTTCTTAAACACTCAACCGTGGCTCCACTTTAGCCAACAAGATTCCCCAGGGAAATATTTAGCTGAAAGGATTAAAATACACTTTGATAGCAAGAGACTGCTTAGCTGAAAGCAGAGCAAGAGGTATTCCTACTGTTCTCTCTAAGACCTGAAGAATAATGATTTTCATTTTTCCTCAAAGGAAACCCAGTTGTGGTGAACATCAGCTTGGTCTGCTGCCAAAGGTGGGCACAGAAACCCAGAATCTTAGATTGGTTTGGGTGGGAAGGGACCTTAAAGATCTTCTGTGCCAACTGCCCTGCATGGGCAGGGACACCTCCCACTAGACCAGGTTGTTCCAAGCCCTGGCCATCCCAACACTTCCAAGGAGAGGATATTCACAACCTCTCTGGGCAACCTGGGCCAGGGTCTCACCACCCCTACAGCAAAGACTTTTTTCCCTCATATCTCATCTCAAACTACTCTCTTTCAGCTTCAAATCATTCCCCCTCATCCCATCCCTCCCTGCCCTTGGCCAAAGCCCCTCCCCAGCTTTCCTGGAGCCCCTTCAGGCACTGGAAGGTGCTCTAAGGTCTCCCTGGAGCCTTCTCTTCTCCAGGATGAAGCCCATCTCTCTCAGCCTGTCTCTAGAGCAGAGCTGCTCCAACCAACACCCTTTTCCTCGGGGCTGTTCCCAATCCATTCTCTGCCCAGCCTGTTTGGATTCTGAGGGTTGCCCCAAACCATGTGCAGGACCTTGCACTTGGGTCCTGCCATCACTGTCCTTCTCTGAACCTCTTCCAGGTCTCCTAAAGCCTTTCTGAGATGGGACCAGAACCACCCAGAGTGTTCCAGAGGTGGGTGAGCCAAGGAGATGTGCAGAGTTGTACTGGCACACTCTGGTCTTCAACTCCTTTCCTCTTTAATTCCTATCATAACACGTACCTTTTTGGACAGGTGCTGAGACCTGAGCTAATGCTTTCATGGCACAGGACCAGTTCCTGAGCAGGAATAGTCAGCTCAGACCTCAGCATCTTAGATGTGAGATGAAGGCTCCTGTTCCTCACATGCATCACTTCACACTCACCTGTCCCAAATTTCACCTTTACTGCTCAGTCACTCAAGTCCCACGAGAGGCTCCTGCAAACCTTCTCACTCTGCCCTGACCTTTATTGGCCAGAATAACTGAAAATCACCAGCACACTTGGCCTCCTCAGCACTCCTTGCCTCTCCCAGGTCACTTCTGAACGTGCTGAACAAACTCAGCTCCCACCAATGACCTCTGCCAAATGCCAGGATCCTTTCAACCAGAGAAGCCTGTTATTTATTTCAAGCCCCTCTTTTTATCTTTTAATAAACTACTTATCCTGGAAAGGACCTTCCCTCCCCTCCCATGATGCTTCGTTTCTCTACAGATCTTTCCTGAGGGACCTCATTGAACCCACTGGAAATGTCATTTTCTTCCTGCAGGGGCTTGTTGACATCTTTGGAGATCAGCAGTAGGTTCATGAGGCTGCCCCAAGACTAACCTACTTCTTTCCTTCTTAATCTTTGTTATTTTCAACCTCTTTACTTCAAAAGACAATGAAAAAATGTTTTTTCTTTTCCACAGAGGAATAAGGATGAAACACAGCAACTTCATCAGGCCCTTAACTCAGCCAATATCTTAAATTTAAAGACAGAAACAGAGCAACTATTCCTCTTGTTGCCCACACTGACTATACATAGCTCATTTTTCATCCTGTCCAGAGGTTTCTTCCTCTTGTCTTTCCTTGAGTAGTGTAGAAAGCTTTTTCTGGGGCTGTTATAACATTTGGAAGGTCAGCAGGGGTGCACGGCAGGTGAGGAGATGCCACAGCAGGGCTTCTGAGATGGCAGCTGAACTGATCCAGAGTGACAAACTAAAGGGCAGTTGCGGTCAGAAAAGTGACGGGGTTGCCTTTTTTTTTCTGAAAAACTCTGCTCTCCTCTGTGTACTTGAGTCAAATCTGCTTATTTCACCAGCAGAAGTTGCCTTCTGCTCTCACTGGCTTGCAGATGTGACATGGTTCAGGGGGAGCTGCAGCTTTGCTCGATGCATCGGACTTCAAGGAACAATTACTTTTATTCTCAATATGGAACATATATTTATTTCTCTGAATTGAAAGCTGCACTGAGGGGCAAAGGGTGGAAGGAAAAAGAGCTGCAGCAAATTGAGATCTGGGGAGAGTTGGGGGTGTTCAGCCTGGAGGAGAGAAGGCTCCAGGGAGACCTTAGAGCACCTTCCAGGTCCTGAAGGGGCTCCAGGAAAGCTGGGGAGGGGCTTCTCACCAGAGGGTGTAATGATAAGTCAAGGGGTGATGGTTTTAAACTGGAAGAGGGGAGATTTAGGTGAGATATGAGGAGGAAATTCTTCACTGTGAGGGTGGTGAGACACTGGAACAGGTTGCCCAGAGAAGCTGTGGCTGCCCCATCCCTGGCAGTGTTGAAGGGCAGGTTGGATGGGGCTTGGAACAGCCTGGTCTAGTGGGAGGTGTCCCTGCCCATGCAGGGGGGTTGGAACTGGACGATCTTGAAGGTCCCTTCCAAACCAAACCATTCCATGATTCTATAATTGTATAAGATGTACATGAAGAGGAGGAAGAGGACATAATGTTTCTGGTAGGTGTTCCTGGAAGGTGTTTTTCCACCTTCAAGCGAAGGTTTCATGGTGCAACTCTGATGCAGAGATGGCTTCACTGAAGTCAATTTTAAGCATTGGATTTTCCTTGAGTTCCTCCCAGAGCATCCCTCTGGCCCCAGAGACATCCCTTCTCCTCCAACATCCCAGAAGTCCAACCCACAAACACCCTCATGGCTCCACACATGATGCTACAGAAGAGCAAACACTTTTCAATCATGAATTTGTCGTCTCCTTCTAATCTTGCAGAGGGTGAGGAGAGCCTTGGACTTTCAGAAGCTGGTGCTCCTAGTCCTCTCCTGCTCTGGCAGAGTTTCTATGCCAACTCTGGATGGATCTTGAAGGGAGGATTTCTGGCAGGCTCTTTCTGGAGGAGTTGGTAATGGAAATGCAGGCAGGCACAAGAGCAAGTCTGCGCTCTCCGTGCCCTCAGGTTATAGGTTATGAAAGGGCATTTACAATAACTGCTCAGAAAACAGCCCTTTGTGATTTTCAAAATGCACTTGTTCATCTGGCTAATTTTCAATTCATCCTTTTCAGCTCTGCTCCCAAGCCAGGAGGAAAAAAAAAATCATTTCAAGCCTTGGCATTTTGCTCGAGATGTAATTTCTGCTCCGTGACAGATGGGGCAGTGTGTGTAAACCTCTGTTCCCCCAGATACAAAGAGGGAACCACCTTCAGCATGCATCTCTGGTGCCTTTTTGGACTTGGTAATTTGGAATTTGTTCTTGTTTCATATCTATCCTAATTCCTTTCTTCTCCCTAGTTGGTGTTCACGACAACTGGGTTCAAAATAGTCTTCTTTCAATGACAGCAGCATCTGGAAAGGGCTTCTCATACAGTAGAGGCCAACAGACGTGTCAGAAATGGTTCTGTCCCTGCAACTTTGTAATGTGAAGAAATTTGCCACGTGATTAAATGGTTAAAAAGGCTGGAAGAAGGAAGGGAAACCCCAGTTTCAAAACCAGAGATGCCAACACACGAAGGAACAAACTATGTCACTGGGAGTCATCCAAAACCAGCGAGCTGAGCAGGAGATGCCCTGTTTGGGCTGTTTGGCACAAGACCATCCTCCCACTTCATTTATCATCACTCAAAGTGTTGCAGAGATGCAGTTTGAAAGTCTTCTGCATAGGAGGCTTCGTTGCTGCAGACCTCGTGGGACCAGCTTCTAACACTTCATATTCTCCTCTGAGATTGGCAGCATCCTCCTGATTTCAGTGGAGCTAGTCTTGATCCACAACCTTAAAACAGATCTCTGGGGACAGCACCTTCCAGTGTCTGAAGGGGCTCCAGGAAAGCTGGGGAGGGGCTTTGGCCAAGGGCAGGGAGGGATGGGCCCAGGGGGAAGGGTTTCCAGCTGGAAGAGGGGAGCTGGAGATGAGATGGGAGGGAGAAATTCTGTGCGGGGGGATTGGAACTAGGTGATCTTTAAGGTCCCTTCCAACTCAAACCAGTCTGTGATTCTATGATACCAACTCCTATTTCAGTTAATTCTAGTAACAGGCAATTCCAGGATGATCACAACAATGTTACAGAATCAAACTCTTGCCCAAAAGGGCCAGTTTGAAAGGATGGACCTGGCGATTTTCATTCGTGAGGGTCAGCAAAGATAAAAATTCAAAATGATAAAATATTTCGGGGTTGGAAGAATAGGTCAACCTTGAGCTAAACTCAGCTATTAGGATCACAACATCCTTAACTTAGCTATTGAATTTTAAAATGCTAATTAACTTTAAAATGTCCATATGGTCTTCTGGACATTTTGGACTTAGACCAGCCAAGTGAATTGCTCTCAAATCCATTCGCTTTAGACAAACACAGCAGCAGATGGAGCACACAGAGAATATTAACAAAACCAGGTTTTGGGTGTGAAATGCTGAATGGGTCTCTCACATGTATTTGGGCCAGGAGATTAGGTTCAAATTGTGCTTGGGGGCAGCTGAGAATACATAATATTTGAACTGGCAAAACTCCACAGCACTGTTTATAAAAAGGCTCTAGCGAAAAATAAAATTGCATTTCACCAGCTCCAAAGTGCAAAGGTTTTCTCCAAAGGAGAGGAGAAATCCAGTGATCCCACAAAGACCCCTTACCCTGACGTCTTTATTATTCATCTTCCAGAGCTGGGATGAGGTCCCCTGGTCACCACACCAGACCCTAGGGAAACCCACCAGCAGATGCAACTCCTGCCCAGCTCACCAAAAGCCAAGGGAGGAAGAGCAACGACACTGAAATCAGGAGGCCATGCAGCATTTACTGCTTCTGGTTCATGAAGGGAATATTTCAATCCCATTTCATCCTAAAGAAGTGTATCTAAGCCACCTTCTTGCCCTAGATTCCCTCTCCTAAAAAACAGAAACTCATTTGAGGAAATGTTTTAATTAGAGCTATGTTTTTGCACTAGCTGCTCGGGTAGATCTTCCAAAAGCCATGGAATAAAAAGATATAACTGAAAAAAAAAGCAAATCAAAATCCTTCCCTCCCCATCTCATAAATATTTTAGTCCTTACAAACAGAACTTCTGCCCAGAAGAAACTACAAACATATTAAAAATCACAGCTGAGGGGTGACAGCCCAGGGATGTTTTAGCACAAGCACAATTTTCATTTGCTTGCCATAAAACAATGATTTCTATGATAGTCCAACTTGGCAAAGCAATTACAGCTAATTAAGTAGATTACATTATATGGTTGAGGTGCATTCTCCTGGTTGCTCAAGCAGATGTGATAGATCTGTGGCAGCTCCTCTTCTGCTTGTGTTTGACACGGGGAACCAGTCAGGCTTGTTGCAAAAAATCCCAAGACTTGCATGGTATTATCCAGGTGTGTTATTTGATGTGGATAAATGGGAGACCCTGGCAACTCTGGGGATCACAGAATCCTAGACTGGTTTGGGTTGGAAAGGACCTTAAAGATCATCTAGTTCCAACACCCCTGCATGGGCAGGGACACCTCCCACCAGCCCAGGTTGCTCCAAGCCCCATCCAACCTGCCCTTCAACACTGCCAGGGATGGGGCAGCCACAGCTTCTCTGGCCAACCTGGGCCAGGCTCTCCCCACCCTCCCAGCACACAAGTTCTCCCTCCCATCTCATCTCCAGCTCCCCTCTTCCAGCTGGAAACCCTTCCCCCTGGGCCCATCCCTCCCTGCCCTTGGCCAAAGCCCCTCCCCAGCTTTCCTGTAGCCCCTTCAGGCACTGCAAGGTGCTCCAAGCTCTCCCTGGAGCCTTCTCTTCTCCAGGCTCAACACCCCCAACTCTCCCAGCCTGTCTCCAGAGCAGAGCTGCTCCAGCCCTAACAAGGAACATTGTTGTGTTTTCCCATCAAATCATCCTGCCTAAGGCACCACTCTTCCCTAAACCCAAGGCTCACTGCAGGCAAATCCCCATCGTTCCCTCTGCCCCAGGAGGTGGTTCCCAACATGAAGACCACGTCCTTGGGTCACTCTATGCCTCTTAATTTTAGAAGTGCCGACAGTCGTGTTGTGTTTAGGGGAAGATTCTGTGACTTTAACATCCTTAGAGGATTTGGGGATTTTATGCTGTGCTCCCAACTACCCTCTCAAGAATTAAATCCAGAAGTTGACTTCTCAGGCAAAAATGTAGGGGACTTCACAAAGCTGTAATGAGTCACAGTGCTGCAGGTAAGGAGGGTGGCTTAAAAATAACACATCCACCAGCGTGTCTGGGAAATGGAAAAAAAAAAAGTCACCAGTTCCCTCCAGGAACAGCAAATTATAGTAATGGACTGGGATGGAAAAGGGAAGGGAAAAGAGAAAGCCTCTGAAGTCGGGGGAGCGAAAGGGATTATTATGTCACGCAAAATAAAAATCAGGTGGTTCACATCAGCCTCCCCCAGTGCTGGGAGCTGCTGAGTAGATAAACGAGCTTAAAAAAAAAAAAAAAAAAGGAAGACTAGTTATGGTTTGGGAATCAAAATAGCAGCACATTTGGGTGTTACCAGCAGAACCGGGGGGGTCTGAATGAGGAGCAGAGAGAAGGAGAGGAAAGAGCCGTCCAGAGGAATCTTTCGGATGGTGTTAAAAAATTGTTACCAAAAAAGCCAACAGTAGAAAACTACCATGAATTCCTCACACCAAAATATACTTCATGAAATGTAATTGGCACTTGAAACTGGAAAGATAGCAACATAACTGCACATTTATTAATTTCTCCCCCACTGCTTCATGCGCGGAAGTCCAAAGCACGATTGCTTTCACACATGTCCTTGCCCAGACCTCCATACTGGTGAGGACCATCCCAAACCCTGGATTTGGATGATGGACTGTGGTCCAGTATCATAGAATCATAGAATCATGGAATGGTTTGGGTTGGAAGGGACCTTAAAGATCATCGTAGTTCCAACCCCTTGCCATGGGCAGGGACACCTCCCACCAGCCCAGGTTCCTCCAAGCCCCATCCAACCTGCCCTTCAACACTGCCAGGGATGGGGCAGCCACAGCTTCCCTGGGCAACCTGGGCCAGTGTCATTATTGGTGACTTTGCAAGCTGAGGAGCACTGCAAAACCATCTTCCTGCTCTGGAGCACCAAGGACATCCAGATGATGTCAATCTTGTCCTCTGCAAGGACCAGGTCACCCTGGCTCTGTACTGACTTCTCCTTGCAGACATGCCCAGAGCTGCAATGTTTTAGAATCACAGAATCATTTTGGTTGGAAAAGACCTTTAAGATCATCAAATATACACCTAAAAAAAACAAATATGCATCAAGCCAGAAATTCCTTTTATAAATGAGGCAATTTTTTTCACACGGTTGGAAATTGCAAATTAAAACCACCTTCATGCTAAATTATTTCCCCTGCTATAGTTTTTTTTTAAGCATCATTATACAAAGCAATTGGTAGCTTTTTCAGGTTATATTTCAAGGGACTGTCTCCAGGAGCAGTATTTTGAATTAAGATGTTTTCAGTCAGCAAAGCCCAACTCAGCCTCCTGGTTACCAGATGAATTAAGTCAAACCCAAAAGCCTAAGCTTGCAGAGACTGTCCCATCAAACCCAAAGGGGCATGTTCTTCATGAAGTTAAAACTCACCAGCAACAATGAGCTGTTTCAGCAGCAGCAGCTGGAAGAAAACCCAAGACCCATCACCCTTTGGCATTGTCTGGGTGCTATTATGGGATGGCAGAGAGGGGATCTGAGGGAGCATTTCCATGCATATCATGTGCTAAGGGAATGAGTGACCAGATTTCCTGTAGGAATCTGATGTTATGAGACTGATTTGAGGTGGAGCATCCTGATGAAACACCCTTAAGAGCTTCTGCTCCTTCCTTTAAATACAAGCAAGTGCCAACTGCAGGTCACTTGGCAAACATCAAGTGGATCACAGAGGCCATTCTTGGTGCACAGTGACATCTCGGATGTCCTCGCTGCCACGAGCAGATGACAGTTTGGTCAAATAACCACCAGGCACCTGGGGCTCCTGCACTTCTGTTCAATACTAATGAACTTCTGTAGATTTACAAGTACAAAATCAATGCATTGCAATTAATTTATCCTGAGTCACCGTCCTGCAGCAGGGCCTTGCTGCAAGCACTTCTGAGGAAAACCATAACTGAGTAATGGCTTCATCTTCTAGGTGAAGCTCTCTGTGTAATGCCCACCCTTGCCTCCTCATGTCAGCAATGAGTCAAACAGAAGCTTTTGTCCCAGAATACATTAAAATGAGATCTTTAGAGTGTAAGCAAAGCTCTGAGATCCAAAACAGAGCTGAAGAGGAGCCCCAACATGGCTATCAATAGAATCATAGAATGGTTTTCATTGGAAAAGACCTCTAAGATCATCCAGGCCAACCATTCCCCCAGCCCTGCCAAGGCCACCACTGACCCACGTCCCTCAGCACCACATCTACACAGCTTGAAATCCCTCCAGGGATGGGGACTCCACCCCTGCCCTGGGCAGCCTGGGCCAGGGCCTGACAACCTTTTCCACAAAGAAAATGCTCCTTATAGCCAAACAAAACCATCACATGCTCCACCTTCCAAGGTGGTTCCCACACATCACATCAATCTATAAAGGAGTTGGGGAGACTTCAGAGTGACTGCAGCCAGTGTGGGCATCTCACACAAGCTCCCGAGCAACAGCAACCACACTTGAATTGGAAAACAACCTAAAATGAACCATGAAAAGCAGATCTTCAACATGGATACACCAGAATGGTGCTATTTGAAGTCCCCCTGCAAGATATCTAAAGCTCCTCAACTGGCCGACTTGCAAATGCCAAGGAGAAGAAATGACCCGAGGCCAGTTTGTCACTGCCACAGATCTGAATAAGTTTTAACTTCCCCCTCAAGCAACCTACTGCCAAAGGACAGTAAGAAATACATGAAGATGATCATCTCTTTTTGCAGGAGATTTTTCCCTCTATCAAAAACAAACTCATGTGTAACACCTGAAGAGTTTTCATCCAAAACAGATTTCCAAAGGGCTCCATGTTCTATCCATCAGCCACAATTAAAAATGCTTTTTATGATTCAAAATAGGAAGTCAAGCTTTACAGCAGAGTATTTTGCACAAAAGGAAGTTTTTATTTCAAATAATGTAAATTGTGAAGATAATACAGAAAACCAGTTTTCTTGCAGAATAAGCTGCCTTTCACATGAGTAGGGCAAGGAAAACACCAATGACTGTGAGGCAGTGAAGGCAGAGATGTAAGTGCTTAGAATAGATGTATCTATGGTGTTTAACCTCTTTATATGTACCAGGAGATGGACCACTCTCCCACAATGAGGAGAAAAGCCCAGGAATGCCATTTGGATACAATCATGGAATGGTTTGGGTTGGAAGGGATCTTAAAGATCATCTAGATCCAACCCCCCTGCCATGGGCAGGGACACCTCCCACCAGCCCAGGCTGCTCCAAGCCCCATCCAACCTGCCCTTCAACACTGCCAGGGATGGGGCAGCCACAGCTTCTCTGGGCAACCTGGGGCAGTGTCTCACCACCCCCACAGCAAAGAATTACTTCCTAATATCCAATCTCAATGTCCCCTCTTCCAGCTTTAAACTTTTTCCCCCTTGTCCTATCACTCCATGCCCCCCTAAAAAGCCCCTCCCCAGCTTTCCTGGAGCCCCTTCAGGCACTGCAAGGTGCTCCAAGGTCTCCCTGGAGCCTTCTCTTCTCCAGGCTGAACACCCCCAACTCTCTCAGCCTGTCAGGATACCCCTCCTGGAATAGGGCAGGAACAAATCAGATGCTTCTCCTTCACTCAGTGTGTTATTGCTGGTTGTGGTGCACAGGGAAAGTGGAAGGGAAGGTTCTGAAGGTGTGGAGTGTGCTCACCAGGCACATAGCAGGTTGCTGGAGAAGTTCATACAAATAAATACACTCCTTTTGAAGGCAAGAGCCCTCTGGGATCCAAAATGAAGGTTTGATAATGGTGCCTTGGACTGGCCCAAGGTTATCAGCCAGATGGAAGAAACCAGTTTCCACAATGGGTCTGTTTAACACCAGAAGCATTTCAGGAAGAGAATTACCATAGAAAACGAGGTTAGAAGTAACCTCAAAGATCATCTGGTCCAACCTTTCTGGGCAAAAGCAGAGTCTAGACAAGCTGGCCTAGCACCCTGTTCAGCTCACTGAAATGTGTCCAGTGTTGGGGAATCCACCACCTCCCTGGGGAGATTATTTCAGTGGCTGATTCATTATGAAAAATTGTTCTCTTGTGTCCAAGACATTAAACACTCCAGAGACTCCTTATATATGTTCACTAAATAATAGAACAGAATAGAAAAGTTCAGCTGGAAGAGACCTACAACGACCATCTAGTCTGACTGCAAATTGGGTTCAGTGTAAAAGGATTAATTAATTCTAAAATTATATCTGCAGCTCCTTGTCATGTCACAGATTACGTAACCTCAGTGTACAACCTCCAGCAGGCTGAAGAATGGAGAATAAATGATGTTTAGGAGAACAGCAACAGGAAACGTCTCTCTCAAAGCTCAAGGACAACACGATCCTGAGAAGAGACATCTCACATGGGCAGAGTCCACACCCCAACACCACACAGTGATGTATTCCTCTGACACTTCCAGGCTTACAGTGTCCACAGGGCTTCCACAGACTCCTCAAGGCTTTCTCTTCTCAACTTCTAAACCTTTCTCTTGTACCACCTAATCTAAAAGCACTAATGTAGATACCACTTCTGTGCACATTACACCTGCCTTCCCAACCTATGGTTTGTCCCCAGAATACCCCGAATATACCCAAACAGCTGACACCTGAGATGGACAGGTCACAAAGTCAAATGCAGCTCCACCTCCACAAGAGCCACTCCCACCGCATTTTGCCCAGTTCCTTTACAGATCACCATGACCTTCCTGTTCCCCTCAGCTAGAACACATGGTAAGACACTGGCCCAGGTTGCCCAGAGAAGCTGTGGCTGCCCCATCCTGGGCAGTGTTGAAGGGCAGGTTGGATGGGGCTTGGAGAAACCTGGTCTAGCAAGAGGTGTCCCTGCCCATGCAGGAGGGTTGGAACTAGATGATCTTTAAGATCCCTTCCAACCCAAACCATTCCATGATTCTATGATATGATGATGATTCTCCAGACTACACCCAAAACTTCCAAATTCTTGCTGCTCAAAACCACAGTCTTTGCCATGCAGCTACGTGGGCACGTGCCTCATCTGCCACCTTCACTACTTCAACCCCTTTTTTTCTAGGCTGCAGCCTCACCCCACCCACACACACTCAGTCTGCTGCTGCCAAGTTCATTTTCTTAGCTCATCGTTAAGATCAACGAAGATCCACCTCTGCAGACAGAGCTATTAATAGTCACTTACCTCTCTAACTGCAAATCCAAGGCTCTTCTCAGCCAATCCTCACCCTCCTTAAAACGTCTCTTCTCATCACAAATAACCCTCTCAATTCTACTGAAATGCCAGTATTTTAATCTTTGAATATTAAAGACTTCCCTGTCGCACACTTCAAAAGGAAAGGAGCCAATAAGAAACAAACAATTCGAGGTCAGGGTATTTCCCTGCTCAGCTCCCAAAATAAAGAGGTGATGTTCCTCCCCCCCCTCTCAGTTCTTGTGTGCAAATTTTAATTGCTTTTCTGACATCTACAGAATGTAATCTTCTTTCCATGTTGTTACTAGGATTAGGGCAGCACGAAGGTAAAGCTATTTTTGATTAATATGGAAATCAGAAATTACTTTCATGAGAAAACTGGGGACTGTTCCTAATACTCCTTTATCTTTGGGGAATTACAAGTCTAAAGAGTAACAAGAGGGAGCTGGCAGCTCACTAAGTCTGTGCAAAATATGCTTGACAAGATCTAAAAATCTGTTCTGATGGGAAGATGAGATTAATATAGTTAAGAAAGGGTTCAAGCTGAAGACAAAGGGAGTTAAACCCCCTAGAACAGTGAACATCAGTTTATCTGGGGAAAAAAAGAAAAGGCAATGAGACCATACGGTGGGAGGATACCTTCCAAACTCTAACGGGAACAGCCCTGCTATGGAGAAAGGCTGAGGGAGTTGGGGTGTTCAGCCTGGAGAAGAGAAGGCTCCAGGGAGACCTTGGAGCACCTTCCAGTGCCTGAAGGGGCTCCAGGAAAGCTCCAGGGAGACCTCAGTGTGGCCTTTCAACAGATAAAGGGGGCCTATAAAAAAGACAGAGACTGACTTTTTAGCAGGGCCTATAGCAATAAGACAAGGGGTGATGGTTTTCAACTAAAAAAGGGAAGATTCAGACGAGACACAAGGAAGAAATGTTTCACGCTAAGGGTGGTCAGAGACTGGCACATGTTGCCCCAAGAGGTGGTAGAATGATGGAATCACAGCATCATTAAGGTTGGAAAAGACCTCTAAGATCATCAATTCCACAACACAGGAAGTTCTATTTAAATGTGACTTCTTTATGGTGAGGGTGACAGAGCCCTGGGACAGGCTGCCCAGGGAGGCTGTGGAGTCCCCTTCTCTGGAGAGATTCCAACCCCCCTGGATGCAGCCCTGGGTGATGTGCTCTGGGTGATCCTGCTCTAGCAGGGGAGCTGGACTGGATGATCTCTAGAGGTCCCTTCCAACTCTGACAATTCTGTGATTCCATGAAGTCCAACCATCAACCCAACACCACCATGACTATGAACCCATGCCCTTTTTAACATCTCTAGGAATGGTGACTCCACCACTGCCCCGGGCAGCCTTTTCCCATGCTTGACTACTCTTTCATTAAAGGCAGTTTCCATAATATCCAATCTAAATGGTAGATGGACCATCCCTGAAAACATTCCAGGTCAGGTTGGACGGGGCTTTGAGCAACCTGATCTAGCTGGACATGTCCCTGCTCACTGCAGGCTGGCTGGACTGTATGACCTGTAAAGGTCCTTTCCAACCCCAACCCTTCTGTGATCCTATTCCTGCTGAAGTTCAAATTTCCCCCGTGACCATTCAGCTGAATCTCTAACAGGTGACAATTTGAAGCAATAGGTGGCATTCAGCTGGTCCTGTTTGTGGGACAGGAAGAATCTGGAGATAAGTATCTGGCTGGTTTGGGTGAAGAACTTTTATGTTCTGAGCCATTTTGTGGCAACACACATCATTCAAACTTTGTCTCAAGCCTGAGGTCTCATAACAGCTTCTCAGTGGCCACCATCAGGGTGAATTCACCTAAATACTGAGTTACATGGATAGTCCCCATCTCCAGCATCCACACACTGCCATGAGCAAGAAAACAGGGAGATGACAAGTGAGCACTCCTGGTCTTGTCCAGAGAAGTTTTGGATGCCCTGGAAGTGTTCAAGGCCAGGTTGGACAGGGCTTTAAGCAACCTGATCTAGTCCCCATGCAGGGAGATTGGACTAAATGTTCTTTAAATGTCCATTCCCACCCAAACCATTCTGTGATTCTATGATTCTATGCCCGGAGAATCACAGAAGACTAAAAGCCATGTCAGCAGTCCCACCATCCTGCCGTGACTGAGTGCAAGAGTAGGAGACAGGAGATGATTTAGAGGGCGTAAAAAAGGTACATCCAGGCAAGCTTGAGCCTGGGAAATTTTACTCCATTTCTCTCTGAAGTATTTATGAAGCCCTGCTCTGCCAGCGCCGTAGGTGTACGCTGAATAATAGGAAGCCTGTGGAAGAGGAACCATATATTGTACTACTTTTTTTTTTAATGGTATCATTGGGTGCATGAGATTAATGGGATTTTCAAATGGAGTTGTAGTGCTTCAGCTTCGCCTGGAAACAAAGGCATTTACTATGACTACCATAGAGGAGTGAAAAGAAGACAACTGCATTTTATCTTGAAAGCCCTCAGCCACTTTCAAACAGACCCAGCAATCAAATGGCTCCGTGTAAAGACAGAGAGACCTCAAGGGCCCAAGGTTGGGCCAAGCCCCTGGGTTTTAAAACAACAAGAGGTGGGCATAGGCTATTTGGTAGAAAGACACCAGGTGGGAGCACAAGGTTTGGTGGTGGGGAAAACTAATTTAGAGGTGGGGAAACACTGAAGTCTTGCAAAGTCAGAGGTTCGGCTGTCTGTGCCAGAGAAAAAAAGGTGTGTGCCGACCTTGTCATGTTCAGCCCGTATCCAGTTGTACAATGGTTACAGACAGATTGATTCTGGTATCTTGAGAGATATCGGGTTCAAACTGCAATTTCTGCTGTAAAGAAGACAATGGGCAATGCTCTAAAATCTGCTGACAGCCATGAGAGGCATAAACATCACTGACAAAGGTGTAACATATTCCTTGCTGTTTCCTTCTGACCGTTTCTTACCCTGTTTCCTTCCATGTAAGATTTTGCAGGAAGGTTTGGGGATTTTAGAAACATTTTGTAGCTCCACTGACATATCCTTGTCATGTCATGCTCTTTACATTAACTGTCCTTTTTTTTTTCTTTTTTTTTTTGGGAGGTGTGTGTAATACAAGTTTTCTTTCTTTGAAATACGTGTTTTCTCCTTTCACCAGGAAACATTCATCCTCTTTCAGACATTAAGCACAGTCTTCACTTGATTCTCCATTAACTCTCTTCATTTCCAGTACTGCTTTCCTTCCTGAATTCTCCCACGGGAATACAAATGATATAATTATTTAATTTTTTTAGCAGTTGGATATGGTGACATTTCCTGCTGTTCGGTGGCTTTGGTCCTGCCAGGATAGATTAACAAGGCTCACCAAACATTTTGTTTGGGTACGGAACAGCTTAAGGGCATTGCCTCCACATTCTATTAAAAGCGCCGCAGGAACTCGGGAACATTTTCCTCTTGATCTCAGCTGCTTGATAAATGGAGACCTCATCCATCCCTTCAGGAGGAGAGGAGACATTTTTAGGAAGGGAAACCAATTTCCTTTCCGTGTTATTGAGTTAAACACGGTAGTTAACTTTTCAAAGGTATTAAGGTCATTTTGTTATTCTTCCACCCAGCGCTCGCTGAGCTGTCGTATCAGCCTTCAGGAATCGAGACAGAAAAAACTTCAGCTCCGCAGGCAAATTCCTACAGATCATGTGCTCCAGCAGCGAGGGGATGGGCAGTACCTATCTACTGACAGTGATGAAATACATCTGAAGGCAGAGAGCTCAGGACAATTACTGCTGAACAGCCTTCAGCACACCACGAGCGAGAGAAAGGGGGAAAAAAAAGGAAATGTTAAACTATCTTTGGAAAGATGAACAATACTCGTTATCAACACTTCATTTAGTGTCTTACTTGTCTAAGCCAAATTATCTCCAGAAAAGGCAACTGCGAATGAACAGGATCTGAGCAACCCCAGTTAATGGGATGAGATAAAAAAACCCACTCCAAAAGGAATGAACTGATTTGGCATTCATCAGTTGCTCGGTAATGAGCAAACGCCGATTTCGAATCTAAATTCGTGTCAAACACTTCTGGATTAAATTAACACAAAGCATTCTTCAGAACATCCATTCAAAGTGGTGTTGCTGGTTTCTCCATCCCCCTCCAGCAGACCAGATGTCCTCTTCTGTAGCTCCTGGTGTTCCTCCTTCCACCATTTGATCTGGCTTTTAAAGTTCTGTGTCATATCCCTTATGCCCTGATTTAAACCTCATTTTCCACACTGGTCCAAGCTCTCAGGAGAGACTGAGGGAACTTGGGGTGTTGAGCCTGGAGCAAAGGAGGCTGAGGGGAGACCTTCTGGCTCTGCAACTGCCTGAGAGGAGGTTGGAGCCAGGGGGGGTCGGTCTCTGCTCCCCAGGAACAAGCGACAGGACAAGAGGAACCGGCCTCAAGTTGTGCCAGGGGAGGTTGAGGTTGGATCTGGAGAACAATTTCTGCCTGGCAAGGGTTGTCAGGCCCTGGCCCAGGCTGCCCAGGGCAGGGGTGGAGTCCCCATCCCTGGAGGGATTTCAAAGCTGTGTAGATGTGGTGCTGAGGGACATGGGTTAGTGGTGGCCTTGGCAGGGCTGGGTTAATGGTTGGAGTGGATGAGCTTCACAGTCTTTTCCAGCCCAAACGATTCTGTGATTCTATGACAGGTTTCAACCCCCTTCAAAAAACACTGTTGTCAGAGAAACTCAAACTGAGTACAGTGATGATGCTGAAAGATAGGAACCAACACAGAAGACCATCCATATAGGTCCCTAAAAGCCCTGGACACCCCACCATCCTGACTCCACTGTTTCCCAACTCCCTGCTCCTCAAATCAGCAGCTGTGATGGTGCCTTGGCACAGGAGCACACTTTGAAGATCACATATTCAAATAATAGAATCACAGACTGGTTTGAATTGGAAGGGACCTTAAAGATCATCCAGTCCCCCCCCCCGCCATGAACAGGGACACCTCCCACTAGACTAGGTTGCTTCAAGTCCCATTCAACCTGGCCTTGAACACTTCCAGGGATGGGGCAGCCACAGCTTCTCTGGGCAACCTGGGCCAGTGTCTCACCACCCTCACAGCACAGAATTTCCTCCTCAGATCTCATCTCAATCTCCCCTTTTCCAGTTATAAACTATTCCTTCTCATTCCATCCCTCCCTGCCCTTGTCCAAAGCCCCTCCTCAGCTTTCCTGGAGCCCCATCAGGTACTGGAAGGTGCTCTAAGGTCTCCCTGAAGCCTTCTTTTCTCCAGGCTGAAAAATAATTTGCATTCCTTCCAGGCAGACACAGACTTTTAATTTTTATTTTTTTTTTTAATTAAAAGGTAAAATTTGGGCTTTCAAACTGCAGGGCATCACAAGCAAAGACAGGTGATCATGTCTCCCAAGAACAGGCATGAACTGCTCTGCAGGTGAAGCAGGTGTACATGGTAGCAGGAGACTGAAAAAGGAGGGAAAATCTCCCCTGTATCTGGCACCAGCAACAACTCCTCGAGTGAGCCTCAGCTGCCTGTGATCCATCACTGCCTTTACTCTTTGGCCTTGCAGGTGCTTTTTAGATGGTCTGTAAAATCAGTGCCAGGCACCAGTCTGGTTTCAACCACTGATTTTTTTCCCACAGAAACTGGCAACAGAGGAGCTTCATTGTCATCGACAGCACCGAACAGATCCAAACCCTTTGCAGTTGGTTCATGGTCACTCCAGATCCTTGATAGCTGGATGGAGGTCACCTAATAGCAGTCTGCTCTGGCAGGAGATGCTCATCCCTGGATGAACACGGCCAGAAAGGTTGCTTGCCCACCATGGCCACCATTTCCACATGTGCAATTGCAAAAGTCAACAAAAAACACAGCTGTTTGTTACAAGAAAACATGGCATCATCCTGCAAGGTGACAGATAATAGTGGTAATAGCTCTCACCACCACCAAGGTACATCAAAGTGTTCTGCAAATACTAAAGAACCCTTTCATAATTGAATGGCACCTTCACCTCTACTCAACTGAAAATTCCCTTCCATTAATTCTGGTGGCATGAAAAGACTGGAAAAAAAAATCCCAACAACCCTACAAACCTAGAAAATGTCAGTAGGAAGGGACTGGAAGAACAAAAACATAGTAGGCCAAGTGTTGAAGACAGCACTCAAAGCAAGCAGCTCCTCTGTGCCTCCAGAGGAAGCCTCAGTGCTCTTGTTTCATGCCGTTCTGTACAATTTAACTCCTTTGTGAACTTCAAGAACTTTGAAGCTTGTGGGTAATCCAGCTGTGATGAGATTTCATATTCCTTGATGAAACATGTGAAGCTGCTGCTCAGTTTGCTGGTGGATCCTTTTATACATCTGTGTGCAAGGCAGAAGCTGCTTCTTTTCTTCTTCCTTTTGTTGTTGTTTTTTTTTTTAAGATGAAGAGCACCCAGTGGGCACCAGGCAGAGCTTGTGTCAGCTTTGAAATAATTGTTCTGCCAAAAGCAGAAAAGATCAGACAACAAATGTTATTTCTGTCTCCATCTTGAGACGTCCATCTCCTGACTTTGCTGTACTGTGGACAGCCAGGCTCCTAAGCTGTCAAAAAGTGAAGACTGTCCTGGCTTCTCCAACTTCAGCTTCTCCTGAAAGGGAATCTAAAGCTCTTAACTCCCACACAGAAATCTCAAGTGATGTCTACTGTGGACCTGACTCCTCCCATTCAAGCAACATTGCAGTTTGGCATCCCTTCATGGATGCCCACCTGAAGTGCTCAAAGAGCAGAAGTACACGAGGTTTCTCCACAACCTCTTCTTATTGCCCCTGCATTGACTGTGTCCTGCATCTTCCCTGTCACTCACACTAATAACTCCATCACTGTCTCTGAGTGTGTCCTGCATCAAGCTCGGTTGAAGCCACCTTCAAAGTATCTTACTTTATGCATAATCATCCTTAAAACACAGCATTTCCCATCTGTCCAGGCAACCACCCCTTTATCATCTCACATCCAATTACGTTAGTTTTTCTCCAACCTTAGAACCACAGAATCATTTAGACTGGAAAAGACCTCTAAGACCATCCAGTCCAACCATTAACCCAGCCCTGCCAAGGCCACCACTAACCCATGTCCCTCAGCACCACATCTACATGGCTTGGAAACCTCTTCAGGGATGGGGACTCCACCCCTGCCCTGGGCAGCCTGGGCCAGGGCCTGACAACCCTTGTAACCATCTCTGATGGTTATTAAATTTGATCCACGAACTGCTTAGGACTTGTCAATGACAGAATCCAAGTTAATCCATCTGCACTTACATCATGAGAACCCAACGGCTTTTGACTGCAAATCTGTTTGTAAAAGCAGCACAGGGTGTGTTCAGTGTGCAAGGAACAAGTAGATCCTTGATGAATTCAAGTGCAGCCTTGTGCTTGTCTTCTCTTCCCACCCACCAAGTCTAGCTCAGATGGTGAATATAAGCTTTGGTTTCTACCAGAACTAAGACTTACAGGAGTGGCAACAAACAGCTACTCCTCCAGAAACGCAATGAATGACAGAAAACCCCAGTTTGTAAGCACAGAGCAGGTGGAGTCTCAAGTTTGCCAAAGGCAACATCAGATCTCGAGGGCTCAGAGCATCCCTGGGAGTCAAACATCATTTAAGTCCATACACCAAAGGCTTGGAGGAGTCAAGTGAGCTGCAAAAAAACCTTCAGAAGTTGCAAACAAAGACCTGAGCAGAACATTAGTCCACCCTTCCCTGCTCCAAATGGCCTTTTTATAGTCAAGTTAAAATGTTTCTTTCTTTTCCCAGCCTCAAACTACTGCAGCAAAAGCAATAATCCACCATGCACTGACAACATCCAGCAGGAAACACTCCTGAGATCTCTCTCCTTGTATATGAGTGTGAGACCAACTGTTCACTGATGCCCAGAAGAAAGTCAGGGTCAGGTCCATGAATGCCAACAAAAAAAAAAACAACCAACCAAAAAAAAACCACAAAAAAACAGAAAGAAAAAAAAAAGAAAAATAAAGTAGATCAAGCAATTCACATTTGCTGAAAAGGACAAAGAAGACTGCAGATTTTTTATTACCTTATGCAAGTGCTACCAAATATTTGAGGCATCCTCTTTATCTGATTCAAATCCCACAGGAGTAATCCATGATTAAATTCAGTGGGTGTGAAATTTCATTAGGTCATTCAATTTGAAGCACATTGGATAATGAAGTTCCATTGTCCTTCAGAATTAAGAAAAAAAAAAAAAAAAAATACTGTCATTTTTATCTCACTTCCAGCCTTCCTCCATCTGTGAGATTATTCTCATTCATGTAACACATCAGTGTCTTCCAGCTCCATCTTTTGAGGCACGTGACCGTCGAGAGGTTAACTGCTCGGAAACGTTGGCAGGCACTAAAGAGCAGGGCTGAACCTCCTGACTGCTCTTGTCAAAAGCTAAACACCCACCTAGACTTCACCCAAAGCTTGTTTAGGATAAATACAGATCAGAAACACGATGGGTTTTTTGGCACAAAGCCAGGGAGCATCCTGCTACGTTGCACAGACTCTGGCTGGGAGGTTTCCTAAAATACGGTGATTTCTCAGAAAAATCTTTGGACTAATCCATTGTTATCACACGTGGTCATGTTGCTGCTGGTATGGGGAAACTGTTAGTAGGGAGCAGATGCCACATTAAGTCTTCATTTACGAGCCTGAAAAGCCAGGCAAAGGCCAGTCCGGAGGAGAAGGACTTGGGGTTGCTGGTGGACAAGAAGCTCGACATGAGCTGGCACCGTGTGCTGGAGCCCAGAAACAAACCATGTCCTGGGCTGCATCAAAAGAAGCATGGCCAGCAGGGCCAGGGAAGTGACTCTGCCCCTTTACTTGGCTCTCGTGAGACCCCACCTGGAGAACTCTGTCCAGTTCTGGAGCCCCAACGTAAGAAGGACATGGAGCTATTGGAGAGAGTCCAGAGGAGGCCCCGGAGATGATGGGAGGGCTGGAGCAGCTCTGCTCTGGAGACAGGCTGGGAGAGTTGGGGGTGTTCAGCCTGGAGAAGAGAAGGCTCCAGGGAGAGCTTGGAGCACCTTGCAGTGCCTGAAGGGGCTCCAGGAAAGCTGGGGAGGGACTTTTGACAAGGGCAGAGAGTGAGAGGACATGGGGTAATGGATCAAAAGTGGAAGAGGGGAGATTTAGATTAGACATTAGGAAGAAATTCTTCACTGTGAGGGTGGGGAGAGCCTGGCCCAGGTTGGCCAGAGAAGCTGTGGCTGCCCCATCCCTGGCAGTGTTGAAGGGCAGGTTGGATGGGGTTTGGAGCAACCTGGTCTGGTGGGAGGTGTCCCTGCCCATGGAAGAGGGGTTGGAACTGGATGATCTTTAAATTCTCTTCAAACTGAAATAATTTTATTTGTATGAAATTGTATGAAAAATTGTATTTATTTGTATTGATTGTATGAAAAGAGAAGCCACTGGGTTGCTTTGTATGAAAAGGCTCCTTGCTAAGAGAAAGCAAGAGAGGTTGGGAGGTTTTCTGTTTTCAAAAACAATGAGTTGAACTCCTATAAACATGAAATGCTGGTAGGATTTTAGAAGACCAGCAGTGCACCAATGGGGAGAGGACTGGGCAAGCCAAGAGTCAGACACTGAACCCTCCATTGTTCTGCATTTCCTAAGTAAGAATAATAAAATCTGCTTAGTTCCCCCTAGAGTTATTATACTATGATATATATGGTATATAAATATCACATATAGTATATTTAAATGTATCATATATATATATAATATATCTAATCATATGGTCAATATGCTTAAATTATTAATATGACCAAATACCTATGTGATATATAAAGTTGGTAAAGTTAATTCACAGAATCCCAGGCTGGTTTGGGTTGGAAGAGACCTTAAAGATCATCCAGTTCCAACCCCTGCCATGTGCAGGGACACCTCCCACCAGCCCAGGCTGCTCCAAGCCCCATCCAACCTGCCCTTCAACACTGCCAGGGATGGGGCAGCCACAGCTTCTCTGGCCAACCTGGGCCAGGCTCTCCCCACCCTCACAGCACAGAATTTCTTCCTAATGTTTAAACTGTACAATCCTTGGAAAGAGTCCAGATGAGAAAGAGTTAAACGACAGCCATGATCCACCTCCCTGTATTTTTGAGGCATGCCTCAAGCACATGAAGCCACTCTAGACCAGTCCAAATAAATAATATCTACATCCACATCCTAACAATGTCTTTTCTTCTTGGTGTCGCTCACCAAAGCATGATGACAAATAATTGGTGGCGAAACAGGAGTTGTCAATTCTGCCTTAATCATGTGTTTACTCTCAGT
This sequence comes from Hemiprocne comata, assembly GCA_020745705.1. Classification (NCBI taxonomy): domain Eukaryota; kingdom Metazoa; phylum Chordata; class Aves; order Apodiformes; family Apodidae; genus Hemiprocne; species Hemiprocne comata. Next base: position 216,593,124 of record CM036586.1, read on the forward strand.
TTTGACAGAAGTTGCAATATTTCTCCCATTCTCCTAAATGGCTACCAGCTGTTTTCAGTAAATGAACTGAAAAGAGCAAACACCAATCTGCCTTCTGGAGTCTTCTGTGCTTTATTGCTGGAGAGTTTTCTTGTGAAAGAAGGGGAAAAAAACAAATGAACAGGCAAAAAAACCCCAACAGCAACAACAAAAACAAACAAAAACAAAACAAACAAAAAAACCAAACAACAAAAAAACCCACCAACAAAATCCGCTGAAGCTTCGCACGTCAAATCCTGGGGTCAGTTTTTGGGGCCTCATCACAAGAAGAACACTGAGGGGCTGGAGCGTGTCCAGAGAAGGGCAATAGAGCTGGGGAAGGGGCTGGAGAACAAGGAGAAGGGTTTGGAGAACTTGTGAGAAGCAGAGGGGAACTGAGGGTGTTGAGCCTGGGGCAAAGGAGGCTGAGGGGAGACCTTCTGGCTCTGCAACTGCCTGAGAGGAGGTTGGAGCCAGGGGGGGTCGGGCTCTGCTCCCCAGGAACAAGTGACAGGACAAGAGGAACCGGCCTCAAGTTGTGCCAGGGGAGGTTGAGGTTGGATCTTGGGAACAATTTCTGCCTGGCAAGGGTTGTCAGGCCCTGGCCCAGGCTGCCCAGGGCAGGGGTGGAGTCCCCATCCCTGGAGGGGTTTCAAAGCCTTGTAGATGTGGTGCTGAGGGACATGGGGCAGTGGTGGCCTTGGCAGTGCTGGGGGAATGGTTGGACTTGAAACGTCTTTTCCAGTCTAAAATTATTCTAATGATTCTATGTCTAGAGAAGCATCAAGGAAAAGATTTCATTTGGACAGATGTTGCTTGACAGGATAGGAAGAAAAGTCTCTGGAAAGACCTGAGAGCACCTTCCAGTGCCTGAAGGGGCTCCAGGAAAGCTGGGGAGGGGCTTTGGCCAAGGGCAGGGAGGGATGGGCCCAGGGGGAAGGGTTTCCAGATGGAAGAGGGGAGCTGGAGATGAGATGGGAGGGAGAAATTCTGTGCTGTGAGGGTGGGGAGAGCCTGGCCCAGGTTGCCCAGAGAAGCTGTGGCTGCCCCATCCCTGGCAGTGTTGAAGGGCAGGTTGGATGGGGCTTGGAGCAGCCTGGGCTGGTGGGAGGTGTCCCTGCCCAAGGCAGGGGGGTTGGAACTAGATGATCTTTAAGGTCCTTTCCAACCCAAACCAGTCTGGGATTCTATGATAAGTCAAGTCTGGTTTGCCCATGATGGTAAGGGGTGAGTGAGCCTGTCCTTATCTTAACCCACAAGACTTTTCATGATCTTTCATCTCTCCTGTCCAGTGATGGAGCCGTGTTGGTGGGCACATGGCATCCAGCCAGGGTAAGCCCACCACAACACAGTAATAAAAACGAGAAATACATGAATTTACAATTCAATGGACTTCGGCCTGCTCGGGGATCCAGTCGGTGGGATCCCATGGGATATTGTCCTTGGTGGATCTGTGAGAGATTGGCAGAAAAGCCAACACTTTGCTGGAGTTGACATCATCAAGAAGGTCAACAAGAAGGACTTTGGCAGCAAAAGAAGAATGAAGGGAAACATGGGCCTGCGGAAGAAGAAAGTGACCTATCAGCAAAGGACACAGGAAAGACTGAGGTAATTCAGCTCCTTCGTTGCTTCCTCTTTATCAGCTCGCTCTGCTCCCACGTGTCTCAGGGCAGCCTGTCTTGGCAGAGTCTGAAGGAGTGAAGTACAACTTGATAGAGGACAGATGAGTTTTGGACCACTTAAGCAACCTGGACAAACACAAATGCATCGTGCCAGATGAGATGTATCTGAGGGTGCCAAGGGAGCTGGCTGATGTCACTGCCACTCTCTGTCATCTCTGAATGGTCATGGGGATGGGGAAGGTCCCTGATGATTGGAAAGAGGGAAACATCACACCCATCTTCACAAAGGGCAAAGAGGATAACGAGGGGAATGCCAGAGCAGTCAGCCTCACCTCCCTACCCAGAAGTTCATGAAACAACTCCTTGTGGAAACCACAGCCACACATGTGAAGGATAAGAAGGTGATTTGGAACAGCCACTATGGATTTATGAAGCACAAATTATGTCCAGCTTGTCCTGATTGGGTTTACAGCCCAGAAAGCCAACTGCATCCCTGGCTGCATCACCAGCAGCATGCCCAGTAGGCCAAGGGAGTGGATTGTCCCCCTTGGCTCCACTCTGGTGAGACCCCTCTGCAGAGCTGGGTCCAGTTCTGGGGTCCTGAGCACAGGAAAGACATGCAGCTGTTGGAGCAAGTCTAGAGGAGGCCACAACAATGACCAGAGGGCTGGCACAGCTCTGTTCTGGAGACAGGCTGAGAGAGTTTGGGGTGTTCAGCCTGGAGAAGGCTCTAGGCAGACCTTACTATGGCCTTTCAGTACTTAAAAGGGGCCTATAAGAAAGACAGGGACAGATGTTTTAGCAGGGCCTGTAGTGACAGGACAAGAGGTGATGGTTTTAAAGTAAGAGGAGAGATTCAGACGAGATATAAGGAAAACATTTTTTACTCTGAGGATGGTGAAACACTGGCCCGGGTCTCTCAGGTCTCTCCGTATGGTGTCCCCCAGGACCAGGGAATTAATTACTGGATGGGTAGAAAACTAGCTGGATCACCACACTGGAAGGATACTTGTCAGTGGTTCACAGTGAAACTGCACTCCCATGGCTTGGAGCACACAAAGTGCAAGGGGAGGACAGGAGCTGGGCTTGTTCAGCCAGAAGAAAGCATGTTGAAGACCTTGATGGCACCTGCAGCTACCTGCTGGGGGGTTCGAAGGAAGATGGAGCTTCGCTCTGCTTGGAGGTTCACAGAAAAACACAATGTGCAATGAGCACACGTCTCTGCCAGAAAAATTCAAGTCAATATTGAGAGAAAACACTTCCACGGGGAGGGTGGAACTGGGGTCCAGAGAGGGGATGGAAATATCCTTTCTTGGCTACGTTTGAAACTCAACTGGCGATGGCTGTACAGTTAAACTTTGAAGTTGGCTTTGATTTGAGCCAGGGGCTGAGGAAAAAAGATCTGCAGAGAGCCCTTCCAAACTAAATTACTCTAGGATTAATATATCAGCCAGAGAGTTTCTGACACAGAATTATTTCATAACTGCTATTTTATGCTTTCTCTGTTCCTCTCCTGCACTTCATTTTCTGCTTCTTCTGTCTTCTCTCCCCTGAAATGGGATCTTTTTGTTCCCTACTTGCACGAGCACGGCTTTATATGAAATATATATGAGATAGCAGGCCTATTTTTTCACCTGAATTTGGACACTAAGAGGTGCCAGATTCATTTTGGGCACTGTGCTCTAAGTGGTGTCAAGTACCTTCTGTTATTAGAAGCAAGGCTGGCAACGAAGAGTGTGGTGGAGAGACAGCAAAAAGTGTGTGCTCATTTGCCTGGTAATAGGTGATAAATTAGAATATGCTAATAGCTTTAATCATTCCTGTTGAAGCTAATTTACTCTTTATATTTTTTATGTGGGCAGTTCTACACCTAAGCTTAATGAAAAAGGTAAATAAACCAGAGTGGAGGAATGACATAAGTGCCTGAATCAGAAAGAGAGCTCCTGTTTTGTTTGCTAATGATTTATAGGAAAGAGCTGTCTCAGATCCAAGGATCTGAACCACAAACGTGATGCTGACAGTGAGTTACCTGTGCCAAAAACTGACACGAAATGGAGCTTTATGATTCAGTGCAAGAATGGTACATCAGAAGACTCTGTCCAAGAAGCTGCACGCACTCTGGGCAATTAACTACAAATCAAGGAGAGACAGTCTGGCAGGAAGAAAAAATACATACACAGTGAAATGAGAATGCATTTAAATTAATCCTTTGGCGGGGGGTAAAGGAAAGACACACAAAACAAAGGGAGAAGAGTCAGACTCCAAACTGATGGATGTTGAGTGCATGTGGAAGGAGCTGCCCTCTGCAGCATCCACGTCCCCTCTCATGGGCTCCAGCCACCAAATGTTCCAGGCACTGCGGCTGTCACTGAGCACTCCAATTAAAAGATATCAGCTCACTGTCAGGTTAAACAAGGGGGGAAAAGGCTGATTGCCTGAACTGACCCAGGCTGGGTGTCCTGGACAGGGTGTCCTTTCTATGTCCCCCTGGAGCTGATTTGCACGGTGGCTGTGATAAAGGCGTCGATAACAAAGGTCAGCGATGAACAGCCAAGAAAGGACGTTGGGTCTTGTTGTCCTGATTCAGTGATAGTGGCTGGGGATGGGGAGGGGATTGGGAAGGTTGCAGCCCTTCATCAAAGCCAGAAATTATGTACACTAAAATTGTCACATTGCCTCTGGGCACAAGGGAAGGCTAGCTCATGAAACTTGGGAAAGGTAAAAATATCCCTGGTCAGTCCCTTCAGCTTGTGGAGTGGGGTGTGCAGCTATTTTGAATCCCAGACTGGTTTGAGTTGGAAGGGACCTTAAAGAACATCTAGTTCCAACCCCCCTGCATGGGCAGGGACACCTCCCACCAGACCAGGCTGCTCCAAGCCCCATCCAACCTGCCCTTCAACACTGCCAGGGATGGGGCAGCCACAGCTTCTCTGGCCAACCTGGGCCAGGCTCTCCCCACCCTCACAGCACAGAATTTCTCCCTCATCCCTCATCTCATCTCCAGCTCCCCTCTTCCAGCTGGAAACCCTTCCCCCTCATCCCATCCCTCCCTGCCCTTGGCCAAAGTCCCTCCCCAGCTTTCCTGGAGCCCCTTCAGGCACTGCAAGGTGCTCCAAGCTCTCCCTGGAGCCTTCTCTTCTCCAGGCTCAACACCCCCAACTCTCCCAGCCTGTCTCCAGAGCAGAGCTGCTCCAGCCCTCCCATCATCTCCAGGGCCTCCTCTGGACTCGCTCCAACAGCTCCATGTCCTTCTCATGTTGGGGGCTCCAGAACTGGACCCAGCCTTGGAGGGGAGTCTCATCAGAGTGGAGTAGAGGGGGACAATCCCCTCCCTCAACCTGCTGGTCACCCTGCTGGTGATGCAGCCCACAATACGGTTGGTTTCTGGGCTGCCAGCTCACATTAATGTTTCACACGAAGAGCAACATCTGCTCAATGAGCAACTGGGGTCCTGGAAAGCAAACAAGACATTGCGCCGCAGAAGGAAATGCAGGCAGAGCTCATCTCCATTAATCAGTGCTTTGCCCTCTTCTGGATGCTCCGTGTGGTGCCAGGCTCTCCAGCTCAAAAGGAGTATGGCAAAATTAACAGGGATTAGGACAGGCAGTTCACTTTAGAAGGGAGATGAGAAAGATAAAATATAAAGATTAAATTTAAGCCATGGACTACAGAGAGGAGGTAGGGACAAGAGCATTGAGCAACCGGCCAGGAAATTCCCAGTCAGGCACAAAATAGAATCCTAGAATGGTTGGGTTGGAAGAGACCTAAAGACCATCTAGTTCCAACCCTCGTTCCGTGGGCAGGGACATCTTCCACTAGACCAGGTGGAACAGCATTTAATAAAAATAAAAGGTGATTAAAACCAATCCAGGTAGAAGAAATACTCATTCGTGAAAGGCCTTATCAGAGTATGTCACTGATTAAAAAAATTTAGCACATATCTGGGACAAGAATTAGTAAGGAACACCTCCATCATAGCAGGAGTTAGGAGATTTCATACCAGAGAGCTTAAAGCAAACTAATGGAGCTCCTGATGGGATCTTAATATCCATGCACCGGGAGAGAAGAAAGGAAGAATCCTTCATGTCTTCATGCTGTGGAGGTCTTGCATTTCCCTGCAGCATCTGGTGGTGGTCCTGCCATGGAGAGGAAAAGGAACCAGGTGGAACATGAGGACCTGTTCCAGACTGGCAATTTTTAGGTTCTCAGCTTGTCCCATGCTTGAAAGACAGATGATTGTAATAATATAGGAGGTGAAATGAGGAAAACATCTAAGAAAATTAAATATGGTTTCCAGCTGTGAAGCAGAGGTCAATAAACAGGGCAACTTTTTTTTTTTTTGTAGTTTCATGCAGCTTGGCAGGATCTTTTGGTGTTGGTAGATCAAAAGATAAAGAGATTATGAAAAAGAACATGAAAGTAAAGATCTGAAGAGCCTAAGTAAAATCAAAAAGTCCTCTTAAAGCTACTGCAACAGCACAGAAGTTTTATAAACAGCAAAAATCTACCTCGTTTAGGTTTTTGCAGCTTCAGTGCTTTATCTTCCTTCTGAACTTCCAGCTCACGTTATAGCTGACATGGTTTCAGTGCCTCGTAAGGCACCTCTATGCCGAGCTGGAGAAGGTCTTGATGAAGCACATACAAACCTTCCTGCCCCACTGTCTGCTTTAATACGTGTTCCTTACACACATGAGTGATTTCACTGATCATTTGACCAGAATCACAAACTTCACTGAATTCCACGTGATTGTGTCTTGAGCTTCTGCTGCATGAAAATGAGAGGTATCTTGGTACATCTCTCTGAGAATGTCCTCCCCAAAGCCCATGAACTCTTCATCTCCTTCAGCTCACCACATTCACAGTATCATAGTATCATAGTATCATAGCATCATCATTCTGCTTGGAAAAGACCTTCAAGATCATCAAGTCCAACCACTACCCTAGCTCTGCCATGTCTACCACTAAACCCTGTCACCTGGCACCACATCTGTCTTTTTAGATGTCTCCAGGAATGGTGGCTCAACCACCTCCTTGGACGGCCTGGATCCCCAAGTCCAATTCCTGCCCCAGAACAGGACAACCCCAAAGTTCACACCATGTCCCTGAGGGCATTGTCCAAATGTTTCTTGAATATTGTCAGCCTTGGTGCCATGACTGCTTCCCTGGGGAGCCTATTCCAGTGCTCCACCACCCTCTGGGTGAAGAATCCCTTCCTAATGTCCAACCTAAACCTCCCCCTGCACATCTTCCTACCATGCATGACACTCAATAGTGTAAGCTCAATCCAGTCAAATATTTCAATTTGTTCCAGAACCTTTTCTTTCTGCTGGTGTGTTCCAGGAGCAGCCTGTACCACGTATATACCTACCTCTTGGACCTTGACCAACCATCTCACAACCTGCAGGTGACACCAGCTTCTTGCACAGCCTTTATCCTTTCCTAGCATGAAGAATCAACACCTTCTTTCAGTAGAAAATGACCAACTGCTGCCTGCCTGGTAATCATGCCTTAGAAGCAGGTACAACACATAGAGTCATAGATTTGTCAGGGTTGGAAGGGACCTCTGAAGATCATCTAGTCCAACTCCCCTACTAGATCAGGATCAACTACAGTACAGCCATGGTCAGGATTATTTTATACAACCGTTGGCAGAAAAGAAGATGCTCTGGACACAGTAACCAACTGGCAATGAAGCTGTTGTTACAAAGCCTCAGTGGTATTTGCATGATTAAGAGAACCAAAAAATGCTGAATTAATTTTCCACGACAGCAAAAACTTGCCTGAAGTAGCTTGAGAAGTGGCAGTTTTAGTCCAAATCGCACCACGCACCACGACTATTCACTGTCCTGCACATCTCTTTGCAGGTTGGGTTGTGGGGCTTTTTTGCTTCTCAAAATTAGCCCCGAGGAACAGGCTTGTCAAGTTAAATACCATCATTGAGAGGTCGGGATCAGGTGCTATACGGAGGTTCAAGCATCTTTATTTCCAATATATCTGACAAAACTTGAATTAGTTACAAGCAGTTAATTGTGGGGGAGGGACTCATTGCAACTCAGAATAGTTCTACATTCAGGGAGACCTTGGAGCACCTTGCAGTGCCTGAAGGGGCTCCAGGAAAGCTGGGGAGGGGCTTTGGCCAAGGGCAGGGAGGGCTGGGCCCAGGGGGAAGGGTTTCCAGCTGGAAGAGGGGAGCTGGAGATGAGATGGGAGGGAGAACTTGTGTGCTGGGAGGGTGGGGAGAGCCTGGCCCAGGTTGGCCAGAGAAGCTGTGGCTGCCCCATCCCTGGCAGTGTTGAAGGGCAGGTTGGATGGGGCTTGGAGCAGCCTGGGCTGGTGGGAGGTGTCCCTGCCCATGGCAGGGGGGTTGGAACTAGGTGATCTTGAAGGTCCCTTCCAACCCAAACCATTTTATGATTCCATGATTTGCTGAGATGACTGACACTCAGTAAATCCCTGTTGCTCTCCAGCAAGAGCCTGGGGTGAGGGGTTCATGTGTAGATGCTCTGTAGCCCTGAAGACAAGGAAGATTAATCCAGCTCCTTAGGTGACATTCTATGGTTGCCCAGAGAAATTGTGGCTGCCCTATCCCTGGAGATGCTGAAGGCCAGGCTGGATGGGACTTTGAGCAACTTGGTCTAGTGAGAGGTGTCCCTTCTGATGCAAAGGGGTTGGATCTAGATGATCTTTAAGGTCCCTTCCAACCCAAACCATTCTATAATTCTCCAATAAAGAGTTTCACCATAATTTTGAATAAACTGTAAGTTCAGAAAAGGAAGCAACAGCATCATTCATTTTTATCATTATTCAAGCTCAAGAACTTTCAAAAAACCCATTTGGTTTTGAGTCCCTTCCTCCAGGTCAGCTAGATTTCTTTACATAAAACAAGGAATGCCACTTGGACTTGTTCAATAAATGATTGATTCCCTAGACATTAAGGATGTCTAGGGAAAGTTACTGGAACAGCCCCTCGATGTTTCACAGAATAATTAAAAGGAAAGAGCTCCAACAGATCAGCGTGATGGTGAGTTGGTCTCTTACCTGTTTGATAAAAGCTTTCAAGCAATTTTCCAAAAAGCTTTTTGCTGTAATTTGTTCAGGCTTTCAGGAGATGGAAGAAAATGTTCCTGTAGGTTCCTTTCAAAGGAAACAGAAATGGGCTAAAACTAATTTATTAGTGGTCCAGGGCACAGCAAGGGCAAGTGAGACATAAGATTGAGGATTTCTGCAGGAAATTTTGGGAAGAGACACTGCAATTACTGTGAGAGGAATCAGCTCCACCTCCAGTGCTGAAGTGTGTGCTTTCAAATTGTGTCATTTACATATGGAAGGAGGTCAGGAGGGATTAAGGAAGTAAATATATCACCTGATTAGGTATGCAAGTTCAGGACATTAGAAGGATTTATCCCATGAATATTCAAGAAGGTCTTTTCTTCCCAATGGTGGAGTCGGGATGTGATTCTCCCCCTGTGCTCAGCACTGGGGAGGCCTCACCTCGAGTCCTGTGTGCAGCTCTGGGCCCCTCACTGCAAGAAGGATCTTGAGGTGCTGGAGCAGGTCCAGAGGAGAGCAACGAGGCTGGGGAAGGGACTGGAGGGAAAGTCTGATGAGGAGAGGCTGAGGGAGCTGGGGTTGTTTAGCCTGGAGAAGAGGAGACTCAGGGGGGACCTCATCACTCTCTACAACTACCTGAAGGGAGGTTGGAGTCAGGTGGGGGCTGGGCTCTTCTCCCAGGCAACCAGTGACAGGACCAGAGGGCCTGGCCTGAAGCTGCACCAGGGGAGGTTTAGGTTGGATATCAGGAAGCACTTCCTCATGGAAAGGCTGATCAGACATTGGAATGGACTGCCCAGGGAAGTGGTGGAGGCACCATCCCTGGAGGTGTTCAAGGCAAGGCTGGATGTGGCACTTAGTGCCATGGTCTAGATGGTGTGGTGGTGTTGGTCATAGGCTGGACTTGATGATCTTAAAGGTCTTTTCCAGCCTTGGTGATTCTGTGATTCTATGATTCTGAGTCTACACATGCAGTAAATTGAAGACACAGCAGAAGCCTGGTCAGAAAACTAAAGATCCCACCAGTGCGCATCAATATTCAGTGTTCCAGGGTGAAATCAGACTTCTTTTTTTTTTTTTTTTCTTTTATTACCTTTTCCATTTTCACAGAATCACAAAATCACAGAATGGTCGGGGTTGGAAGGGACCTCTGAAGATCATCGAGTCCAACCCCCCTGCCAGAGCAGGACCAAAAACTAGGGCAGATCACTCAGAAAGGCATCCAGGCAGGTCTTGAAAGTCTCCAGAGAAGGAGACTCCACAACCTCTCTGGGGAGCCTGTTCCACGGCTCTGTAACCCTCACAGTAAAGAAGTTCTTCCTCAGGTTGAGGTGGAACTTCCTGTGCTCCAGTTTAAATCGAGTTTGAATCCATTGCCCCTACTACCTGCTCTCTGAGGACATCTCCAGCCAAGTACTGCAGGGCTCAAGCACTAGCAGAGATTTTTTAAAAAGCAGCAAGGAGTATTTTTGTACCCACTGCCTCAGCATCTGGAAGGGATGATGGAGGAAAGTCACTGCTCCATGTGCAGTTGAAGTAAGACAAGTCCAACACTATGTTAAGATAAAAAAAGACTGGGATGGGTTGGTCAAAAACTGGAATAGGCTTCCTGGAGAAGTGGTCAATGCCCCAAGCCTGGCAGTGTTCAAGAGGCTTTTGGACAATGTCCTTAATAACTTGCTTTAACTTGGTCAGCCCTGAATTTGCCAGGCAGCTGGACTAGATGATCATTGTAGATCCCTTCCAACTGAAATAGTTTATTCTGTTCCAATAAAGTCTTTGAGCTGCCAGGGAATCAAATAATCTAAAATAATCTGCACAGGTAGCAGCTAAGAGGAAGCCCCTACAATGTCCTTCCATGGTAAGAGTCTTCAGCCAGACCCCAGAAGTGGTGGGTATCTCCCCAGGTAAGTGGTGGATTCCCCAACACTGGATGCTTTTAAGACTTGACGAGGTGCTGGGCAATCTCATCTAAACTGTGTTCCTACCTAGAAAGGTTGGGCCAGATGATCTTCAAGGTCCCTCCCAACCTGGAATTCTATGATTCTCTGATTTTATGAAGTGAAGGCTCCTCTTGGCCAGGTATCTTGTGCATGCCTTAGGAACCTGCCAGCTCACGTGTCTGAAAATATATGTATCCTACCTAAAGCCTTGAGCTTTCCAGTTTCCCATCTCTCCCTTGAACAACTCTCACTCAAAGCTCTGTCATCTTTCCAGTTTCAAGGAGTGAGTGTTTTACAACATCCTGGATCCTTTGAAGGTCCTGTCCTTTCAAAACCTGGCAAACAGAGTGAGGATAATGTTTTTTTTATTCAGCCAAATTTGCAAACCTGCCAAAGCATGTGGCTTCAATCATTCAAAAAGATTTCATTAACTTCTGTCAACTGGACAAGGCTCTGAGCAACCTGACTCAAGCTGAACCTGATGACTTCCAGAGGTCCTTTCCAACCTGAATTATTTGGTGACTTTCTTTCAAATTTATGGGACAATTTCAATTGGAAAAATAATACTGAGGGCTGAACCTGCAGGTTAGGACATTCATTTGGACTCTGGTCCCATTCCAGTGTTGATGCAGAATGGGCCAGGATTATAAATTATTAGGAAAAGCCTCCCAAAATACACTTGAACCTCATGCTCACTCTTGGAATTATAGCACACAGGTTCAAACCTCAGACAGAACTGAAACTGGTTCTTCCATAACCTGGAAACAAAAATCCTAACCCTGGGAATACTGGTTGAATGAGAAAATTAGCATCTCTCTTCGCTCTTTTGTTTCTTTTAATTTTCTCATAAAAGATTGAAATTAAATATTTTGGGTTGAATGAAATAATTTGTCTTAAATGCAACCAGACTGGCTGGCAGGCAAACGGAGTGTTTGGAGAAGAATAAATGTTCGTTATTATTCAAACAGAACAAAATTATTTTTATGTTTTCCGTTTGTTTGCCAAATTAAACATAACATCAGTGCCACAGCCCGGGCTGGGAAGGCAGGAAAAGAAGCAGGCAGAAATGGGAATGAACCAGAATCACAGAATCACAGAATTACTGAGGCTGGAAAAGACCTCTGAGATCATCAAGTCCAGCCTATGACCAACACCACCACATCAGCCAGACCATGGCACTAAGTGCCACATCCAGCCTTGCCTTGAACACCTCCAGGGATGGTGCCTCCACCACTTCCCTGGGCAGTCCATTCCAATGTCTGATCACCCTCTCCATGAGGAAGTGCTTCCTGATATCCAACCTAAACCTCCCCTGGTGCAGCTTCAGGCCAGGCCCTCTGGTCCTGTCACTGGTTGCCTGGAAAAAGAGCCCGACCCCACCTGACTCCAACCTCCCTTCAGGTAGTTGAAGAGAGTGATGAGGTCCCCCCTGAGTCTCCTCTTCTCCAGGCTAAACCACCCCAGCTCCCTCAGCCTCTCCTCATCAGACTTTCCCTCCAGTCCCTTCCCCAGCCTCGTTGCTCTCCTCTGGACCTGCTCCAGCACCTCAAGATCCTTCTTGAAGTGAACAGGGACATTTGAGGCCAGGTTGGATGGAGCTTGGAGCAACCTGGTCTAGTGGGAGGTGTCCCTGCTCATTCAGGGAGGTTGGAACTAGATGATCTTTGGGGTCCTTTCCAACCCAAAGAAGTCTGTGATTCTATGATTATAACAGCAAAGGTCCTGGCAATGCCCATCAAATAAATACATATGAAGTACCTTGTAATATCCCCTCGATGGGAGAAACGCGGTAAAATAGCCAAGAAAGGTTGAATAAGCACAAGTCTCACAGATTCTCAAGGGGATTCTACATAACTAGAGATGAATAAACTATAAAGGTTTAAAGTATATGAATAAACTATAAAAGAGCCCCGTGTAAAGGGCTCTTTATTGTGACACATTCAATGAGTATATATTTTCTCCGACGACTTGTACAGCACAGCTCATAAAAGCACATGGGCCACCATTTTACTCATAAAAAGGCTCAATATTATGAATGTTTTATTAGGAACACTTGTCCAGATCAACACATAACAGACCCTGCACCAGTTTCCTATTCTTCCCTAAGAAAATAATAAAGAAAAATCTTAAGGATGACAAAAAGTACTCAATAGACAGGCTGGGATGTTCTAGCTCTGGAGCCCTCATCACAGGAGGGACCTGGAGCTGTTGGAGAGGGTCCAGAGAAGGACCACGGAGATGATCCAAGGGCTGAAGCAGCTCTGCTCTGGAGACAGGCTGGGAGAGTTGGGGGTGTTCAGCCTGGAGAAGAGAAGGCTCCAGGGAGACCTTGGAGCACCTTCCAGTGCCTGAAGGGGCTCCAGGAAAGCTGGGGAGGGGCTTTTCACCAGAGAGGGCAGTGACAGGACAAGGGGGGATGGTTTGAAACTGCAAGAGGGGAGATTGAGGTCAGACCTCAGGAAGAACTTCTTCCCCATGAGGGTAGGAAGGCACTGGCACAGGTTGCCCAGGGAGGCTGTGGCTGCCCCCTCCCTGGAGGTGTTCAAGGCCAGGTTGGATGAGGCTTGTGCAGCCTGGGCTGGTGGGAGGTGTCCCTGCTCATAGCAGGGGGGTTGGAACCTGATGAGCTTTAAGGTCCCTTCCAACTTTCACCATTCTAGGATTCTATGATTCTAGTAAGAAAACTGGAAGCAGCACTTTGATGCTGAGGTGATCCCGGCGCCAGAGTAAGAAGTGGGAAGAGAAGGTGGAGATGTGAGGATTACACTTGAAAAATAGAAGGTGGAGGAGAGAGGACTGAGTTAGTGAGTTCACCACCACACGGCAGCCAACATTCCCTTCAGCTCAGTGAGAACAGGCTGATGGTCACGTCACCGGATGGAGGGTACCCAACTTTTTCAGGACCGGGGAACATGCTCTGGGAATCCCCCCCAAGTTTCCATTAGTGAGTGAAAAGAGAGTGAGTAAAATGACAATTTAAAAGCAGCCACGGCAGACTACAAGTGAGTGTTTACCCAGAAGACCAAGGTCAGAAATATGGTGTTGGACTAGACACTGCAGGTTCATCAGGACTATCTCCAAGGTGCATCCTTGGTGCACTTTGCTGCTTCCTCCCTCCACATCCCCCTTCAGCAAGCCCTTCTTCTACCCCTTGAGGGTAGATTTAGGTTAGACATTAGGAAGAAATTCTTGGCTGTCAAGGTGGTGAGATACTGGCCCAGGTTGCCCAGGGAAGCTGTGGCTGCCCCATCCCTGGCAGTGTTGAAGGGCAGGTTGGATGGGGCTTGGAGCAGCCTGGTCTAGTGGGAGGTGTCCCTGCCCACAAGCAGGATGGTTGGAACTAGATGATCTTGAAGACCCCTTCCAAACCAAACCAGTCTGCGTTTCTATGATTCTGTTGATGAGGCTACACAGTAAAAAAAACAACAAACCACATCATGTAGTTATTGACTTAATTTTCCCTCTAATTACTTTTTGTCTTAACTGAAATACTACAGAAAGAAAAGAAGGCAACAAAAAGCACCACTGCCACCATAACCCTGGGAAGAAACTAGGAGAAGCAGTGAGGAAATAAGACCAGGTACAAATTTCATCAAAGCTGCAGCCCATGGCAGGCTTGGGGGAAGGTGAGGAAACAGGTCCACATCACAGCACTGTGGTCTTCCTTCATCTCCATCAGCTACGTGCCAAATTTAGGGACCCAGGCCTAGGTCCTCCTGGAGCACACGCAATGGATCCACCTCTTTGATGGATCTAACTGGGATTAGGGGTGAGGAACCCCAGCTGCATTGCTGTGGCCTGGAGGAAACCTCCTCGGTAGGGACAGGAAATAGAAAAGGTGTGGTGAGAAAACTGGGCAGAGAAGCAGAGACACGCTGCTAGAGCCAGGAGCTGCACTCGAGCAGGGGGAGCTTGTGCCTGCAAAGCCAGCGTGGCTGAGCAGACCATGACCAAAATGTAATTTATATGAAGACGTTTTGAATTTCTTCCAGCTACTCCAAAGTCAATAAAGCATAACAGCTCCTTGCTGCTTGGGCACAAAGGTTTCTGCAGAGAATACAGTTTGATTATAATTACAGGACAGCAATGAACATGAATCACTGCAATAGCCCATGTTCAGGTGCAGTTTAATTACTATACTCCTGGATGTCCAGAGTGAAGTGCTGTAACCTGTAGCTTCTAGAATTTCCATCCTGGCAATACATGGCTAACTAAATATATCTGGGGGGAAATGCCTCTGCTTTGGTCGGGGGTTTTTTTTTCAATATGGCTTCAACTTTCAGAACGCACAGTTAGCAGGATACCACTAGTGTGGCCAGCAGGACCAGGGCAGGGATCATGCCCCTCTGCTGGGCACTAGTGAGGCCACACTTCAAATCCTGGGGTCAGTTTTGGGCCCCTCATGACAAAAAGGACAGAAAGGGACTGGAATGTGTCCAGAGAAGGCAACGGAGCTGGGGAAGGGGCTGGAGCATAAATCTTATGAGGAGCAGCTAAAGGAATTGGGGGTGTCCAGCCTGGAGCAAAGGAGGCTGAGGGGAGACCTTCTGGCTCTGCACCTGCCTGAGAGGAGGTTGGAGCCAGGGGGGTCGGTCTCTGCTCCCCAGGAACAAGCAACAGGACAAGAGGAACCGGCCTCAAGTTGTGCCAGGGGAGGTTGAGGTTGGATCTTGGGAACAATTTCTGCCTGGCAAGGGTTGTCAGGCCCTGGCCCAGGCTGCCCAGAGCAAGGGTGGAGTCCCCATCCCTGGAGGGGTTTCCAAGCCGTGGAGATGTGATGCTGAGGGACATGGGTCAGTGGTGGCCTTGGCAGGGCTGGGGGAACAGTTGGACTGGATGATCTGAAAGATCTTTTCCAACCAAAGCGCTTCTATGATTCTATGATTTACACCTGCACAGGTGACACGTAGAGCTGTGAAGTGACTAAGATGAGTTGGCTACATGAAACACTTCTCTGACTGTGAAGAAACATCTACCTGTAGAGCACTCTTTGAGATATCATTTTTGTTGATAAACCTATGATGGACACCTGCCACTCCGCAAGGCTGAAATCCCATGATTTTCTTCCCTGTAGTAAAAGGAATTCCAATTCCTCAAAGATTTTCTCCTTTTAAAGAGCAATAAGGAGTACAGGAAAAAAAAAAAGATAATCTGATGATCAAATATTTGACCACCAAAAGTGCACAAAAATCTAAAGAAATTCCTGGTTGTTTGATTTGACAGCGAAACTGAATTCTACCATTTTGTCAACTCATGGACCAATAACCTATCTTGGAATGAACTTCAGGGAAACACAGTGGGTTTTGCAGCCATGTGTGTCCTCCACTTTCGGATCAGTTGGATCCCCAATAAAAAGGCAAGGTAGGTCTAAATAAATATGCAAATAACTTCAAAAGGAGATTAAAAACTTTCGTCCTGTTTATGTAACTAATGAGTTTGCGCGCCGGCAAGAAAAAAGGCCGACGTCTTCTCTCACTTTAACCATTCCTTGAAGGTCATTTCTACTCAAGAACTTTATTATTTTTTTTTTTTAAGACCTAAAAACTTGTTATATAACAAAGCCAGAGCTAAACATATGGCCTTGGGCTGGTTTGAATTAGCTCACTTGTATCAACTGCGTTTCATCAGTCCGCACTGCCATAGTAACTGCTTCCTCGGCTGGAATGCTAATTACTCCCCTTCTCTTCCAGGAACAAGAGCATTAGACCTACAAAAAAAAAAAAAAGGATTCCTTTCTCCTCCTCTCATTAACTAGTTTTACTTGCTCAGCACATTAATGCAGAGCTAAGAATGATTACACCGGGGCAGCAAATGAGCTGCATAAATCAGCTTTCTGGAGGAACTCGGGACAACGAGGGTGATGCTGGAAGGAATCACAGAATCACAGCCTGGTTTGGGTTGGAAGGGACCTTCAAGATCATCTAGTTCCAACCACCCTGCCATGGGCAGGGACACCTCCCACCAGCCCAGGCTGCTCCAAGCCCCATCCAACCTGCCCTTCAACACTGCCAGGGATGGGGCAGCCACAGCTTCTCTGGGCAACCTGGGCCAGGGTCTCACCACCCTCACAGGAGAGAATTTCTCCCTCAGATCTCACCTCAATCTCCCCTCTTCCAGCTTTAAACCATTCCCTCTTGTCCTATCACTCCATGTCCTCATAAAAAAGCCCTTCCCCAGCTTTCCTGGAGCCACTTCAGGTACTGGAAGGCCGCAATGAGGTCGTGCCCCCCCAGAGCCTTCTCTTCTCCAGGCTGAACACCCCTAACTCCCTCAGCCTGTCTCCAGAGCAGAGCTGCTCCAGCCCTCGGATCATCTCTGTGCCCTCCTCTGGACTCACTCCAAACCCAGCAGTCGTCACCAGTTGGTCCATGTTGCAGATCACATGGGAGAGCATCATCCCAGGCCCAGGCAGCAAAGGCAGGGACTAAAATTGAACTCTGCCACCATTATGAGGTGTTCAGGTTCAGGGCTGGACCACCCCTTTCTAAAAATAATCTTGCCACCAGTATTGATTTCAAAAGGCAGGCAGGTCTTGTGTTCACCTGAAGGATTGAAACGACTGATAAAATGTTGGACTGACAGTGCAGGGAAGCAAAGGCTTGTGTTAGTAATTGAGTCAGTATAGGCTGGACATGGACAGGTGTCAGTGGGTGCATTAAGAAGAGTGTGGCCACCAGGTCAAGAGAGGTTGTCCTCCCCCTCTACTCTGCCCTTGTGAGGCCTCACCTGTAGTATTGCATAGGTTCTGGGCTCCCCAGTTCAAGAAAGACTAGGAGCTACTGGAGAGAGTCCAGCACAGGCCACTAAGATGCTGAGGGGGCTGGAGCATCTGCCCTGTGAGGAAAGGCTGGGAGAGCTGGGGCTGTTCAGCTGAGAGAAAAGGAGGCTGAGGGGGGATCTCATCAGTGCTGATCAATATCTCCAGGGGGTGTCAGGAGGGGGGGGCCAGATTCTTCTCAGTGGTGCCCAGTGACAGGACAAGGGGCAATGGGCACAAACTGGTCCACAGGAGGTTTGAAAATATGAGAAAATACTTCTTGCCTCTGAGGGTGACAGAGCCCTGGGACAGGCTGCCCAGGGAGGCTGTGGAGTCTCCATCCCTGGAGACATTCAACACCCGCCTGGATCTGTTCCTGTGGGATCTGTTCTAGGGATCCTGCTCTAGCAGGGGGGGTTGGACTAGATGATCTCCAGAGGTCCCTTCCCACCTCAACCATTCTATGATTCCGTGTGATTCTGTGACAGGAGTTTATATGTGTGTAGATGTAAGCAAGTATCTGGAGACACCCCCCTATGAAGCCTATTGATTTATGACAGGAGCAAGAGGAAAACAAACAATTTCTCTAAAAGTAAGGTATAAAAAGCATCTAACACTGCCAAATCCTATGCAACTTCTACCATTTGCCATCATACCATCCACCAAATCTTCCCATCCTGGAGAATGCCAAGTCCTCCTGCTTGGCACAGGTGGATACAGAAGTGCAGGATGATGTGCCTTGTCCTTTGAGGATTCCTGTCCTTGCAGAATTCCTCTGAACGGATAGGCCAGAAGTTTTAACATTCAAGTTCCCTAGGACCACAAGTTACTTCCTAAACAGGTATGAACTGGACTCTCCCAATAGATGAGATTTGCTTCTGCTTTTTATCGTGCATGATAAAAAAGTCAGAAGCTTTTTTGCAGCGGAAGTCACAGTCTGGCCTATAACCAATGGACAGAGCTACTGGTCATTGCAGTATCTTGCTTTGTCTCTTAAACACTCCTGAAAGCAAAGATTTTGGGATAAATGTCCCAGGAGAAGCAGGAAAGGTTTCTCCAAGGCCAAAGCAGGGCCAGATGGGTTCAGGTTTCTGCCAGATGGACCTGCAGAGAAACACCTGGACCACCTTGACCAGACAATTAGTCAAAGAAGCCTCAGGGACTTCTAGGGATGATTTAACTACTGCTTAACGTCAGAGCTGGAAGGCAAACCAGTGGACAACTCGGGGGATCATCAATCCCAGCACATTTGCTGAGTCAGTGGCTGGCAGCACTTGATACCGAGTGTGCAGCAGATACCTCCTGAATTTCCCTTTCCTTTCTTCATACCAGTCTCAGACACCAGTTCCCTTTGCTCTTTTCTACCCGACTATGATACTGAACATTTTTTTTCACATGAATACAAAGTTCTTTCCTGCTTTAGGACAAAAAACAGAAGCTCCAAACATGACACACTCAGGTCACACAGGCCAAAACTCACTTGCCTGATAATCCTCACGTCCAACCAATTGTCTAGATAGCAGCTGAACTTATGAGGCAAAGCTAAAAAGCTTCATCCACCATCATTAATCTTGCATCTATTTCCCCAGCTCTCTTTTGAATAAGTCCCCAAGACTGTGTGAGCTGCCCTTATCCCCCTCAGCAGAATACTACACTAGGAAGAACTTTATTTATTTACACTGGTCAAACAGCGGAACAGGCTTCCTAGAGAGGTGGTTGATGCTCCAAACCTGTTGGTGTTTAAGAGGACAATGCCCTCAAAAATTTGCTTTAACATTTGGACAGCGCTGAAGTGGTTGGGCAGTTGGATTAGATGATCGTCGTTGGTGCCTTCCAATAGGCTGAAATAGGCTATTTTGTTCTGTTCTGTTCTACTCTAGATAGGTAGATTTATATTAGAACTTTGGAAGAAATCCTTTGCTGTGAGGGTGGTGAGACACTGGCCCAGGTTGTCCAGAGAAGCTGTGGCTGCCCCATCCCTGGAAGTGTTGAAGGCCAGGTTGGATGGGGCTTGGAGCAACCTGGTCTGATGGGAGGTGTCCCTGCCCATGCAGGGGGGTTGGATCTAGATGACCTTTAAGGTCCCTTCCAACCCAAAGCAGTTATGATCCTATGATGTGTGTGTTTAACACTTTAAAACAATCTGGACCACTGTGCTCAAAGGCCATTAATCAATGGCTCAACATCCAGCTGGTGGCCAGGAGCTGATACTCAGGCTAATGTTGTTCAAAAACTTCATAAATTACTTGAGTAACACCACCTTTCAATCAGCATATTTGCAGACATGACCAGTAGAAAAGAGACCTTGAGAAATTTGAGGACTGGGCCAACAGAAATCTGTGTTCAACAAGGAGGTGCGTGGAGTTACACAACCCTAGAGGAAGAACCATAACATCAGGACAGGCTGGGAATGCACCAACTCAGCAGCAACCTCATGGTAGGGGGTTGGAACTAGGTGATCTTGAAAGTTCCTTCCAACCCAAACTATTCTATGATTCCGTGATTCTATTCTTCAACTTTTCAGAACACAATGAGAAACAAAAGAAGAGAAACACATGTTGGCAACCTCGATAAAGTCTTGGGTTAAAGATGACCTCAAATTTACCAGCTCTGACGGCAGATGAAGAACTTAAGTGCTGTCCATGGGAACCCAGAAAGAAGAGCAAGACATGGAAAAAACTATTGTGGGAAAAAGATCCTAAGCTCCAGGCACACAAAAAGACAGATGAGAAAGGTTGGATCTTCTAGTGATCAAGAAGAAACAAGTCTAAGCAGAAAGGAAGATCTGCAAATTTTCAATTCAAAGGCATCAACTTAGTTCCTATTTATTGACAACATTTTCTGCAACAGAAACAAAAAGAGAGCACGAACATACCCCCGTGGAGACCCCAAAAGAAGCTGGAGGTGGGACAAACCAGAACCTCTGAAGGACAAGAGGTCACAAAGCCTCTTAATTTGATGGAGATGGTGAATCTCAAAGACACATCCAGGAGCCTGAAGGACAAAGCTGCAGGTCAAAAGAGGTCATTGGAAATTCAGCTGAGGTGCTTCAGTAGACGAGGAGCAGATGCTGCACTAGAAAGGAGCTCAGATGGAGGCACAGGAGAGAAATGCTGCCAGTAATTCAGGGCTGGGCATTTACCCTGCAAAAAAATATATTCAGTGCTTGAGGAGATGAAGTTTAAGGCTCTGGACTCAAGACCCGCCTTGAGACCCGATACATTTCTAAACCAGAGAACAATTTACATAGACAGGACCTAAAACCATCTCTGCTGAGAAGATGCCAGGAACCAACCCAGCAGAAGAAGTAGGCCAGAGTGAAATGGAAAAAAATCCCCCACATTATCACAAGATTATCATCGTAAATACCAGCAACATTTTTGAGGGGCACAAACAACATCATACTTTCATAAGTTATTGTTCTACATTTTTGCTTGCTCCTTGATCTCAAGGCTTCAAAGATTTGTTTATTATAGTAGAAAGAAATATTTAAGAACAGATTCCTGCTTGGGATGACTTCTTTGGTATCCAAGGAAAAAATGCACCAGCTGCCTCGAGCTGTTTGCCATTCTTATTTATCGGCAGAATGAAGCTCTTGCACTTTAGCTGTGGGATATTTTTTTATCAAGAAATATTAGAAATAGCTGCAGATAGTTTAGACTTCTACAAAATCTTCATAAGCACATTCTCCAAGCAACTGCTGGTGTTTTTTGGGGCAAGTGTGTAATCACAGAATCTCCTGGAGATGTATGGATTTTACACACTTTGCTTCCTCTCTAAGTTTTTGTTTAGTCCAAAAGTCACTGGAGTGGAATCTACATTAAGAAGAAATCACAGGATCACGGAATGGTTTGGGTTGGAAAGGACCTTTAAAGGTCATCCAGTCCACCCCCCTGCAGCAGGGTCATCTTCAACCAGATCAGGTTGCTCAGAGCCCCGTCCAACCTGACCTTGAATGTTTCCAGGGATGGGGCAACTCCCACCCCTCTAGGCAGCCTGGGCCAGTGTTTCAGCACCCCCATTGTAAAACACTTCCTCCTTATATCTAGTCTGGATCTACCCTACCAGAGGATTCCTCATAGCTCTTCACCTCAGGTAGCCTGAACCCAAACTCCACTCCTGACCCTATTTTTGGTGCAAGCAAACTCCTCAACCCAGGCCCGACTGGACTTGGCCAAACTGGGACTTTTCTAACAGCTGCTGCAGATCAAGGTCTTTTATCATCTCATCAACCCTGGCCTATGATGACAATACAGAATCACCAAACCATCCTGGTTGGAAAAGACTTTTAAGATCGTTGAGTCCAACCATAACCCAACTCTACCAACCATTAACCCAACTCCACCAACTCCAGTGCTTAAACCATGTCCCTCAGCACCACATCTACACGGCTTTTAAACACCTTCAGGGATGGAGATTCAACCACCTCCCTGGGCACCGTGCCAGCGTTTCTGCCTAGATACAGAAAAGTCTCCTTCCTCATGTTATAAAAGGAACTGAATAGACTCCATTTTTACTTGTGTTGATTTAAATAAGATGAATTCCAAACGGGAACTCTGAAAAATCCCCCCTCCCTTCCAAAATAATCCATGACCTCTGGCCTTTTCCGTATCTACTAAATGTGAGAGGAAGATGATTTCTCTGCCTGAAGATTTCTCACTGCACTTCTCTGTATCTGCTGGTCCCAAGCTTAGAGAAAACATACATGGTGTATTTTGTTAACCAACATGTCTCACTAAATTAATTCCCTGGGCACAGAAATGCAAATTAAACAATCAAATAACAATGCCCTTAATAACTTGCTTTAACTCGGTCAGCCCTGAACTGCTCAGGCAGTCAGACCAGATGATCACTGCAGGTCCCTTCCAACTGAAATAGTCTATTCTATTCTAAATAATGTAAAAATAAACAAACACACCCCCCCCCCCAGACAATAAAACCCACTCAATATTAAAATGAGCAGCGGTGATATGAATAACTTGCATAAATTATATTAGGAATATCTGTTACTGCTAGAAGTAAGAGCCAGAATAGTAACAATTGCTACTGGGGAAGTTCAAAGCCTTCTTAAATACACATGCAAAAAAAAAAAAAAAAAAAGGCAAATAAATTGTTTTATGTATAGCACCTGTAGAAAATTCTGTATTTAAATACAGCCACACACTTTACAATCAGCATAATTTACCACGTGAGTAATTATGCGATGTCCTCTGCAAGTAGTAGTATGGAAAAAAACCCCTCAAATGGATTTCTGATTTCCATTTCATTTGAGTGCTGTGTGCTCAGCAGCAAGCCTGTCTCTCCTGTGCACCTTGCAGAGTGCTGAGCAACATCAGGAACAAAACCTTGATCCCCATGGTGGGTGCTACAAAAATCGACCGCGTTTGAGAACTACCACTTGTAACTGAAAAGCAGAATTGAACCAGTAACCTTCCCAAGAAATCCTGCTACCAAAATAATGACACTAGGTTGGGGATGAGGGCTGTGTTATGCAGAAATTGTGTTAGATTTTGAGTCCATATGGGCAATGCAAAATCGAACATACCAGAAAACCAAAGGCTTCTGATCTATACTGAGGTTTTGCAAGAGACATTAAAAAACTAATGTGGTTGCTCTAAGCAGCTGTAAAAGGGCTCAGAGTGACCTTAAACAGCAACAGAATTTAATTAGCCCAGAGAGGGAAAGATTTTACACCATTTAAAAAGAGCTTTTTAAAATCAGTGATAAACTCCTGAGCTAGGGGGGCCTCCTCCCCACAGACTCCTCCTGGAGAAACTGACTCGTTATGGCCTTGACAAGTGGTCTATGTGGTGGGTGGGGAACTGGCTGACAGGCTGTACCCAGAGGGTGATAGTAAGTAGTTCCTCCTCAAACTGGCAACTGGTCACAAGTGAGGTCCCCCAGGGATTGATATTGGGCCCAATCCTGTTTAATATCTTCATAAGTGACCTGGATGTTGGGATCAAGAGCACCCTGATGAAGTTTGCTGATGACACCAAGATGAGTGGAGAGGTTGACACTTCTGAAGGGAGAGCCACCCTCCAGGATGACCTGGACAGGCTGGAGGAGTGGGCTAGCAGGAACCTCCTGGAGCTCAACGGGGAGAAGTGTAAGGTCTTGTACCTGGGAACACGTAACCCAGGAGTGCAGTTCAGACTGGGATCCACCTGGCTGGAGAGCAGCCCTGTGGAAAGGCACCTGGGGGTCTTGGTGGACAACAGGCTCACCAGGAGTGACCAGTGTGCTGCAGGGCAAAGGAACCAACAGGGTGCTGGGCTGGATCAACAAGGGTATCTCCAGCAGAGATCAAGAAGTCATCATCCTGCTCTACTCGGCGCTGGTCAGACCACACCTGGAGTGTTGTGTTCAGTTCTGGTCCCTGCTCTACAGAAAGGATGGGACAGGCTGGAGAGGGTCCAGAGGAGGCCCTGGAGGACCTGTCAGATGAGGAGAGGCTGAGAAAACTGGGTTTGTTCAGCCTGGAGAAGAGAAGGCTTCAGGGAGACCTTATTACCATGTCCCAGTCCTTCAAGGGTGGCTCCCAAGAAGATGGAGACTCCCTATTTGCAAGGAGTCCCATGGAAAAGACAAGGGGTGATGGGCACAAGTTGCTCCTGGGGAGATTCCCATTAGACACAAGAGGTCAATTTTTCCCCATGAGGACAGTCCAACATTGGAAGAGTCTCCCAAGGGAAGTGGTGGATTCCCCCCCATTGGGCAGTTTTAAGTCTCAGCTGGACAGGGGGCTGAGCCACCTCATATCAACTAGAGTAGAACCTAGAAAGGTTGGACCAGATGGTCCTTGAGGTCCCTTCCAACCTGGCATTCTAGGATTCTATGACAGTAAATTTTTAGCTGATTGAGCAGATGTTACTCCAGTAAAACTTCCCTTGTAAACTGTTAGAGAAAACTTCACTTCTGTGCATTTCTTCCCTAAAACCCCTACATAACAACTAAAAACAAATGACCACTTGAAGTGCCTGGTTACGGTTTTCTATAGTTTTTTTCTTTGTCCCTTGTAGATTTTTTCCAGTGTCCTGTGCAGAACCTAAAGTTTGCAGACAGAATTTAATGAAGTAAACAGGGTCATCTTGCAAAGAAGAACACAAGTGCTCAGGCACTGCAACGAATGTGAAGGTTAAAAATCACACAAGAGAAGATAATAATAATAATAATAAAGAAGCACACCAAATACAACAAAGCAGTAGGAAAATGTACTGCACAGACCATTCCTGGAAGGGCTGATGGAGGGATCAGTTGACCCTGGAGGTCTCTGCCTTTCCTGACTTACATACTTCTGTGAGGCTCATTAAAGGCTCCAAGCACAAAGCATCAAACACTTCAGCTGAAAGTTGGTCTCCATGGGAATGGAAGACAAACTAAAAATAACTCTGAGACGGCATTTTAACAATTTTGCAGGAGATTGTCATGGCGATGAAGAGAGTTGTAACCTGTTGTCATGATAACCAAAGTTTTAAATTAATGGGAAAGCATTCCACTTCCACTTCATCTTTATTCATAACGGCTCTAACATCCACGATGGGAGAATTACACATTCCTGCCTGGAAGGAACCAGCCAGCTGGGGAGAGGCAAGGGAGGGATAATGTGCTGCCTGCTTAAAAAAGAAATTTAAAACCTCTGCAGCCAAACCAAAGCACTGAGAGGAGAGAAAAGAATCCAGAGATGAAAATGCACAGGGAGATGCACGATGCCTTTTTGAGGGAGATGTTCTCCTCTGCCCTAAAGTGTTTAGATAACATTATCTTTACCATGGGACAGTAGCAGAAACGTTGGCAAGGAGCAGGCAGGTCACTTGGGCCAACTGCTCCAGCAGAAGCATCACTAGCATTCAGGGAAGCAGCAACTTGAATGATTTATTGTTTTAATGGAGACAAATTAATCAACCAAGCTAGTTAAGGCCCTGCTGGTGCCAGCTTTCCCCTCTTTATCTGGAGTCCTCGTGTTTTGGCTGATGGATGTTGGTGTGGGAACACTGGCCAATCTGGAAAGCAAACACCAGCCCCATGTCTGTGGAATCTCCTCCCTTCAACAGGAGTGGGAACACAAGGAGTGTTTCCCTTCATACATACTTGCCATCAGCCAACCATTTTTACACCACTGCTTATCATTTGGTTTCACTAGTTTCAGCCTAATTTGAAACTTGGAAGATTTTCTTTTATCTCAGTGGAGGCATCCCCATGGCTGCCAGAGGGAATAACAGCTCGTTGTTGAAGAAACAGCAGAAGAGCAGTCAAGGGAAAAGGATGCGTTGGTGGCACCTTTGTCAGCAGGTCATGAAGATCACAGCACATTAAAAACCCAAAGTATGTCTAGTTTTCAAGACACCCAAACTACAGGAATAAAAAGGATGAGAGCCAAAAAACCTCCAGATAGAGGGAAAAAGGGGCAGGCAGTAAATCAGCAACGCCGACTGACGACTGACAAGAGGCAAGACAAGATGAAGAGGAAGAAGATCTCGATCACTGCCAACTCCTAAAGGGCACAAATGGCACACCCAAAAACCAGCTGGTCTTTGCCAATCAAGGGGGACCCAAGAGACCCCAAAAAACCCACGAGACATGAGGATGACTTGACAGCTGCATCTCTTCTTCTCCATCCAGCATGCACGTGGTCCTGGCAGACTCTGTGAATATGATCATCTTGGTGTTGTGAGCACATGGGGATGACAGAAAAAGCAAGAGGGAGATGGGGCATGTGTTGCTTTTTTTAAGAAGTTGTGTTTACCTTCTACATGTCCCACCAGCATTTTGTTAGAGATGTTGCAACAAGCTGCATGACACAGACAACTCCCACCATCTTTGGAAATTGATATAAAATACAGAGTGTAACACCTGTGGAACCTCTTGTAGCCTCCATCAATTACAGCTGGCTAACAGAAGTGACCTTCAAAGTGTCCTTGAGGGTCTAGCAACCTTCAGTTGGACAGTTGGTGACAGGACAAGGGGCAATGGTTTCAAGCTGAAGGAAGGAGGTTGAGATGAGATCTTAGGGAGAAATTCTCTCCTGTGAGGGTGGTGAGACCCTGGCCCGGGTTGCCCAGAGAAGCTGTGGCTGCCCCATCCCTGGAAGTGTTCAAGGGCAGGTTGGATGGGGCTTGGAGCAACCTGATCTGGTGGGAGGTGTCCCTGCCCATGCAGGGGGGTTGGAGCTAGATAATCTTGAAGGTCCCTTCCAACCCAAACCAGGCTGTGATTCCATGACAGGCTCTGATGCAGACACCAGAAACACCCCCAGCACTTCGGACAAGCAGTGGCCAGCAGCTCTGCCCACCTACTGCAACTCTCACGTCCTTCTCTGCCCACAGAAGACTGGTTGTCTACACCTAACACCTGCTTTCCATTGGTGACATGAGGAGCATGGTTAAAACCAACACCAGCATTAACACCCACCAGCTTATCTGTAAACAGTGGGATTAGAGGTATTTCAAAGCCGTGTAGATGTGGTGCTGAGGGACATGATTCAGTGGTGGCCTGGGCAGTGCTGGATTAACGGTTGGACTTGATGACCTTAAAGGTCTTCTCCAACCAAAACAATTCTATGAACCTATATTTTACTGTAAAACACAGGTAGAGATGGCCACCCCCCAGAGGAGCCCACCACAGTGACATCAGTTGGGTGGCCAGGAGCACAGTGACACCAGCAGCAGAGATGGACAAACCCAGTCCCTTCAGTGGCAGAGCAATGATAATGTTGGTGTTTACTGTCCTGTGAAGGAGGCAAAACATGTTTACAAAATTAAATCACTTCTCCATTAGCACATAGAAGAGGGAAAAAAGAAGGTAGTGACAGATAACACATAACTCACTGTGCCTCGACCTGCGGGGACATTTCAAGCAGTAAAACAATTTTCCTCCCAGCTAAACAAAGATTTATTGGCTACTAAGAGCTCAACGAGGAAACAGCATTTTCTAAAGTCTCTGAAAACCTACAGTAAGATAAAATATTCCCCCAGAGAGCTCTGGCCAGAACAAGATGGGACATCGTGACGCTAGAGATCCACCAGTTCATCACCAGGAGCCCAACCTTGTCTTCTGTCACAAAAGCTTCATTTTTTCCCAACTTGAGGATTACACAGTCCCATGTGAAGTGACCTCAGGATTGAAAGGGCTTTATCCAACGAGGCCGTTGACAAACATCCTTATTGTAAAAAGACCCGGGGATTTATCAGGGGTTGGACTAGATGATCTACAGAATTCCCTTCCAACCCCAACCACTCTGTGACCTGGAGATGGCAATTCCTGCAAGGAAACAAGCACTTCTCCACATGGGCAGAAACTCAGGGCTGGGGGGAGGACCAGTGGGGGTGAGAGGAGGGGAAGGAAAAAAAAAGCCATAACACTAAAGAGTCTTTCAGGACTCGTTTATTTGAGCAGTGCCAAGCCAGCTCACTGATGCAATATTTTCTTCCTGCACTCTGAGCCAGGGCTTTGGGATCTAATAAATCATCACTGGCCACAGAGACATTAAAATTCTAGCCCAGTGCTGCATTAGATGAAATGAGGCCGAATGCCAGTGAGCACGGGGGGAGGGAACGGCAGGCACACGCACTCTAAAATAAGGATATGAATGTGTTTGCATATAAGCAACTCCAGATTTTGCTTTCAGACGAGGCTAAATCTAAGGCAAAGAGAAGAGCAAACCAAATTAACAAGCCAGAGCTCAACCATGCCACTTTGGGAAAGCTGGTCCCCATAAAACTAAAACGAAGATGTTAGGTATAAAACGCCGTCGAAAAATAGACTCGGTAATTTAGAGATCTGCTAGAAACCAGGGAACTGTTTCTGAAGCTTATAAAAAGTCTTTTACAACCCCGTGGCAGCTCAGGCTTCTCCATGTCCAGGTCCCTGCGCTGCATTGCACTGACTGTGCCTGGTGTAAAAAAATAATTGTGCACCGGGAGAGGAGAAAAATTCAATATTTAATCTACAAACATGTTTCCAGAAGTCAAGCCGCAAAATTTCAATTGATGACCTTCAGAGGGCAAGAATATAACAAGTATCTAACCACTTATTTGCTGTGTGAGACATAAAAAGGAGGGGGGGGTGACGGGAGGGAGGAAAGGCAGCAAATATTAGGGGTTTTCAGTGGATCGTGAGGCAGCAGTGGAGTTTATTTTCAATCATTTAATTGAAGCACCTGGGGATGTAGGAGGTATCGACTGCGTGGTGTGCAAGGATGCGCAGAGAAAAACAAGTGAGGGCACAAATTTCAATGCAAAGGACAGAAAAGATGCAGGAAAAGGCCTTTATTTGAGACTCTGTGAGATTTTAACTTGCAGCTGAGAGATCCTGAGCCGGTTTGGGGTTTCAATGCTAGGAGCCATTTTCATTCTGTTTATGAACCATCCACCATCTCCAATTCACACACCGCCAAGGTCAGGCTCCAGCTCCACGGTGCCCATGGCAGAGGGTCCCCAAGTGCTCTGCAGAGAAACATTGACCCATTGAGTGACTGCTGAGGGACTTGTGACAGCCCATGCTGGTCCTCTTCACCTCCAGAAGGAAGGGTTTTAAAACCTGATCTGATATTTTCTTCTACCATTGGAAGAGAGACAGCATGGCTTCATGAAAGGGGCTGTGCTAGATTGGGAACAAAAGGAGGGAGGTCCCAAAAATAACCTCGCGGTAGAGGGGCTTCACAGTAGGAACACCCCCCGTACCAGCAGCTTTCTTGACAGAGCAAACTGGACATCCAGAGATAGTTATGGGATGGGAGGAAAAAAATATGGGGGTTTGGAAAGCAACAAGGCCAAATTCAGTTTAAGATTTGATGTATGGTGAAGCAAGAGTGACGTGGCAATGTGGCCTGGAAGTATGGAGAACTGAAGTGCCACAGAGACAATACCAAGATGGCCAACGTGATCTTTGAATTCATCTATAGAAGCTCCCTGTCGTTCAGCAGCAAAGTCAAGGGAACACAGAGGAAAACATGTGGAAGTAAAGGGAACATATAGGAGAAGAAGTTCTAAATGGTGTCAAACAACACAACTATGGCTAAAAGGAAGAAAAAGGAGATGGCTTAGAAGCACGCTGTAAATGAACAAAGCAAGCAAAAAAGAGCTTCAATCTATGACACACAGGTACTAAGAATCAAAACGAGGGGGAAAAAAATAGATTCACCAATTTTCATTTTGCACATACATTTGAAAAGTCTACATTAAGTGTTCAAGGCCAGGTTGGATGGGGCTTGGAGCAACCTGGTCTGGTGGGAGGTGTCCCTGCCCATGGCAGGGGGGTTGGAACCAGATGATCTTTAAGGTCCCTTCCAACCCAAACCATTCTATGACTCTATGATTGCTGGTCAGAATTTGTCTATACGCTACGTAAGACAGAGCTTTGGTAGGGCTCATGCTTAAAAATAAAGCTCATTTCTTCCCCAAGTGAGTGAAGAATTTCAGAGTACGTGCCAATACTCTACAGAAATAACCAACACACCAGAAAATTCTCAGTTCACCTTTTTTTTTTTCTTAAATGAAATAGCACTTTCCCCTTCAAAACACGTTTCTAAGGCCATCTCTTTTTTTTTCCACCTATGGCTTTTTTTTCTTCTCTGCCTTACACACATTTTCTTCAGCCCTTGTCATTTAATCTTCCTATTTCTTTTCCACTATGGGGAAAAACAAAATCAATATTGCAGCCAAGAAATGAGGCAGAGCATAAACCAGTTCCACCTACCAACCGAGCACGAAGGATTAAAAGGCAAACAATGGGGTCATTCAGGAAAACATGAGGTTTGTTTGCTTTTAAGATCTTTTTATTTACAAGGCAGGGAAACTCACAAGTGTGTAAAACCTTATACAAACAGTTAGAAAAGAAGGGGTGAAGGATGTTCCCCGAAGTTTCTATGAAACTCCTTGGAAGGTTGACATCAGTTGGACTGACCTCCAACTGAGCTGAGCCTGCAAACGTCTGTAATTAAATATTGAGAATTATTTTCTTCAAAGGAGCCTTACTATGCCTCTGTTTCAAACATGAAAAAAAGAGGAAGTTTTTTGTCTTGAAGCACAGGCATCCAGCACCGTGTGCACACTTGTGTGCACCACGATTATTTGCACAGTAACCTCTGCCCATCTGTAGGTGACTGCAGTGGGGTGGCCTCAGAGAACTGGAGACTCGTTTTGGTTGGAAAAGACCTTCAAGATGATCCAGTCCAACAGTTCCCCCAGCCCTGCGATGGCCACCTCTAACCCATGTCCCTCAGCACAACATCTACACAGCTAGGAAATCCTTCCAGGGATGGGGACTCCATCACTACCCTGGGCAGCCTGGGACAGGGCCTGACAACCTTTGAGGGGAAGCAGTTGCTCCTAATATCCAATCCAAACCTCCCGTGGTGCAACTTGAGGCCATTTCCTCTTGCTGCCTGGGAGAGGAGACTGACCCGTCCCTCGTTTCAACCTTCTTTCAAGGAGTTGTAGAGAGTGAGAAGGTCTCCCCTCAGCCTTCTTTTCTCCAGGCTGAACACCCGCAGTTCCTTCAGCTGCTCCTTGTCAGACTTGTGCTCCAGCCCCTTCCCCAGCTTTTCTGGACATGCTCCAGTCCCTCAAAGTCCTTCTGGTAGTAAGGGGCCCAAAACTGAACACATGAACTTCCATGTCCATCATCCAATGTTGCCACTGGCAGAACCACCCAAACACAGCCTACAGCAATTGCACACATTCATAAACAATCTCATCTCACCCAAACCTCCTCTGCTTCCTTCACCCCTGCTCTCCAAACAAGAAAACTTGTCTCTCATTTCCTTCAGGATTTTACACTTCTTAGGACTTCAAAGAAAGTCCATGAGTTAACTTATTATGAAGATGGTGAATTAAACATCGTTGATCAACCAGAGCACCGAGACGCAACCAGCCTCCAACACTGAGAAATGCCACAAGTTGTTTGGAAATATTCCTGTGCAAAAACTATGCATTTAAACATAAAAATAACAAGAACCTACACAAGTCAGAGCTCATTCTTCTCCCAGCCAAGTATGATTTTCCTGTCTGCTCTATACACACCAATTAATAAACATGAAGAAACGCCGGAGGAAAAATATTCACTGTACCCACTTCATACATTTTTAATCACTCTGAAATCAATTCAACACCCTGAACACAGTTGAAAATTCCTGTTTTACGGAACCAGTAAGCAATGGATCACCTAATGGAATCCAGCAATGGCATTTCCCAATCAAGGGAAGGGGTAGATGTGCATGTGAATCTTACACACACAAGGGCAGGTGAAGAGGACAGCACCCCAACCCTGTCTGCTTCAGCATCAAAGCCATTTGCCTCGTGTCCTTCAGCACTCCCCCCAAATGTGCTGGAAAATGCCCTCAACAAAGGAAAAAAAGTCTAATTTATTCTCTTTGCACACAGTGGGTCTGAAAGAACTTTGTTTTCTTGGCCAAAGAACTAACCTGTTATCAAAGGCCCAGCCTTTCCAGAGAGTAATACAGCAAAATTTTAAGTTAATAAGAAAAGCTGAAATCAAGCCTAGAATTGTCTTTGTCCCACAAAGAGTATGCAAAGGAGGATTAAAAGCCAACTGTAGAAATCCTATTGGAACATCCTTCCACCTTCTACAAAATTGGAGGCTACCAGCTTTCAACACACCAATAAATTAAATGAACAGTCAAGTGGAAATCAGGTCAGTCCTCATGGGTGCAGTTGATGTCTGAGGTAGAATCATAGAATCATAGAATTGTTCAGGTTGGAAAAGACCTTCAAGATCATCGAGTCCAACCTTATCCTGACCCTATCACCCTATTTCTGATGACCCACCACTAACCCATGTCCCCAAGCACCACATCCAGATGACTTTTAAACACATTCAGGGATGGATGGTGACTCAACCACCTCCCTGGGGAGCCTGTTCCAGTGCCCAACAACCCTTTCTGTAAAATTTTTTTCTGATCTCCAACCTAAATCTCCCCTGACACAACTGGAGCCCATTTCCTCTTGTCCTGTCATCAGTCACCAGTGAGAAGAGACCAACCCATTGTTCAAAAATGAATATAAATGATCCAGGTTAGGACAAAAACACACATGGGAATCCCATACCTCCTGTCCTGCTAAAAAACAAGGGCCGGAGGGTGGATGATGATGATTCCCTCTGTTAATCATTATCTCTGAACAAATGTTGATGGTTTCACCTTGCAGAAAAAAAGTGACAAAATTTGGGAGTTTGCAGTTTGGGAAAGCAGAAAACAGCCTGGCTTAGGAGTGCATCTCGTTCTTCTGGAGGATGTGGAAGTCC
Source organism: Hemiprocne comata (assembly GCA_020745705.1). Taxonomy (NCBI): domain Eukaryota; kingdom Metazoa; phylum Chordata; class Aves; order Apodiformes; family Apodidae; genus Hemiprocne; species Hemiprocne comata. Next base: position 216,625,775 of record CM036586.1, read on the forward strand.
TCTGGAGGGAACCCAAATCATGGCTGGGAGAGCTTGATGTGCTCCAGGAATCACAGAACGGTTTGGGTTGGAAGGGACCTTCAAGATCATCTAGATCCAACCCCCCTGCATGGGCAGGGACACCTCCCACCAGACCAGGCTGCTCCAAGCCCCATCCAACCTGCCCTTCAACACTGCCAGGGATGGGGCAGCCACAGCTTCTCTGGGCAATCTGGGCCAGGGTCTCACCACCCTCAGAGCCCAGAATTTCTTCCTAATGCCCAATCTAAATCTCCCCTCTTCCAGTTTAAAGCCATCACCCCTTGTCCTCTCACTCCATGTCCTTGTAAAAAGTCACTCTCCAACTTTCAGGAAGTGCTGGAGCTTTCCAGGTTTGAAAAGGATGGAGCTGGGCTCACTTACCTGCAATAACAAAGGTGTGGAGGGTTCTAGAGGAAACCCATCCTCAGCAACCAGTGTCAACCAGCCCAGCAAAGCTGACCACATTGCTGTTCTCCACTTTTCTACAAAGATTTAGACAGAATTCCACTCCAGAGGCTGCACAATTTTTACTTCCAATTTTGCAGCCTGCCAACGTGGGTCACAACTTTAAGAGCATCAGCTCACCCAAACCCTTAACCCATCCAGTAATCCCTTGGAAAGATCCCTCCTATATTTCAGACGCAAAGAATCATAGAATCCTAGAATCCTAGGGGTTGGAAGGGACCTCGAAAGATCATCTAGTCCAACCCCCCTGCCAGAGCAGGGTCACCTAGAGCACATCACACAGGAACTTGTCCAGGTGGGTTTTGAATGTCTCCAGTGAAGGAGACTCCACAACCTCCCTGGGCAGCCTGTTCCAGTGCTCTGTCACTCTCACAGTAAAAAAGTTTTTTCTGATATTTACCTTGAACCTCCTATGCTCCAATTCACACCCATTACCCCTTGTCCTATCACTGGTCACCACTGAGAAAAGCCTAACTCCATCTCCCTGACACTCACCCCTTACATATTTGTAAACATTGATGAGGTCAGCCCTCAGTCTCCTCTTCTCCAAGCTAAAGAGACCCAGCTCCCTCAGCCTTTCCTCATAAGGGAGATGTTCCACTCCCTTCATCATCTTTGTGGCTCTGTGCTGGACTCTTTCAAGCAGTTCCCTGTCCTTCTTGAACTGAGGGGCCCAGAACTGGACACAATACTCCAGATGTGGCCTCACCAATGCAGAATAGAGGGGGAGGAGAACCTCTCTTGACCTACTAACCACACCCTTTCTAATGCACCCCAGGATGCCATTGGCCTTCTTGGCCACAAGGGCACATTGCTGGCTCATGGTCATCCTCCTGTCTACCAGGACCCCCAGGTCCCTTTCACCTGCACTGCTCTCCAGCAGGTCAGCCCCCAACCTGTACTGGTAAAGGAAGAATAAAGGAAGAATATCAAACTGATGCCTTTCCACCAACCTAAAAAAATAGCAATTAATCTGTGGACTCCCCTCTTTGCCCAGCAGACACACCTACTCTCTATCACAAAGTCTTCTAACTCTGTGCATTATTCCAGAAATTAAAATGGCATTACTGTCATATGTTTTTCTCCATGCTCTCAAAACCCCCACAGAGAGATTGCCACTTGAAGAAGCAGGAAAATCAATTAAATTGGGAAGTAAATGAACCCAGACCTGCAGACAGTGTAAAAGGGGTTGACAAGTGACAGAGGGAGACACCGTGCTTTTCTACATACAAATGATAAAGCTCTTAGCCAGGACATCTCCTTAATTTATCAGAAATAAGACTATTTTTTGCTTTAATATGAAGATGTATTTGTTACTTGAGGAAGAACACACTGGATCTTTCATCAGGATCACAGAAGGATTGTAAATGTGACTCAAAGCCTTCCATGCTTTAGACTTCTCCTCTGCTTCCCTCCAGATACTTCTTTTTTGGGGGTGAAACTTGCTGAGGAACTAACTCTGAATATTTATTTCACATTCGTGTGCTGCAGAGGTTCCCTGAAAGCACCTCTGGACAGTGCAGGTTCATCTCTTTTGGAAATGCAGCTAAACACAACCCAGTCACACAAAGACCTTTTATTAAAAAGCATCAGGTTCCTCCTGGTGAAATGAGTCCAGCTCTCCCGGACTCACACAGGTGTTTGCCAGCTGGACCAGGCTGACAGGCTGAAGGAGACAAGGAAAAATAGCTAGGATGGAGTGGGGGAGAATCATAGAATCATAGAATCCTAGGGGTTGGAAGGGACCTCGAAAGATCATCTAGTCCAACCCCCCCGCCAAAGCAGGGTCACCTAGAGTACATCACACCAGAAGAGCAGCAAAGGGGCCTGATCTTTCAAAAAAAAAATCCCAGGGTGATGGAAGGTGCTACTTTCCAGCCCTGTCTGAGACAAAAATCCAGTGGAGAAGCAACAGAAGACTGTCCATGGAAGCTGCAGCTGAACCAAGCCCTGGAAGTGTTGAAGACCAGGTTGGATGGGGCTCTGAGCAACCTGGTCTAGTAGAAGGTGTCCCTGCCCATGCAGGGAGGATCTAGATGATCTTTAAGGTCCCTTCCCCAGACATTCTATGATCACACAGAATCACAGATTCATTCTGGTTGGAAAAGACCGTTCAGGTCGAGTCCAACCATCACCTAACTCTACCAACCATTAACCCAACTCTACCTCCAGCACTAAACCACGTGGAACCTGAATGCATGATGGAAACAAACCACCAGCAAAAGAAGAAAAGGAATTAGTAGGAGAGACGAGGTTCATTAGCAAAAGAGACAAATGAATTCCTGCTGCAATGGGATGAGAAGGCTGGGGAGCTCCACCTGACAAACCAAGAAAAGCCCTGGGAGAAGGAAGGAAGGTATCCATCATGTTCAGATACTGCCACTGAGATTCCCAAACCTTACATGCAACAGAGGTGGAAGAGTGGGAAGCTCCCAGCCTGTATCTGGCCAGATTTAAGGACATTAGTGTTGCTTCCTACGAGGATAAACTGTCCCAGGCAGGGTGGCACTGACCCTAAGATGGTTTTGGTGAAATCCCTTGAGAGTTGCAGGTTGGAGATGAGGACCCCGCAGCAAGAGCCACTGAGCAGCATGTCTGAAGAAGTGAACTCCTAATAGACCTGTAGCAGTGGGGCTGCTTGTAGCTAATTACCTTCCAACAGGTGGAGTGCATTAGATATCCAAACTCTGAAATGCATGTTTTTATTTCTCAAAAGCAGAGGATTAAGCAATGTGAATGCTGCCACCCAAAAAAAGCTTCTTGGTGACAACAGCTCACATTCATACTGGTTCCTGAAAGAAACGAAGACTTGGTTGTCTTCTCTACACTCTTTACGAGGGTGGGATTCTCCTTCTGGAGGACTCCTTGTTGTTGCTTTCTGCCACGCAGTCTCTGGCTGCCACCAACTCCAAGTCTTCCAAGAGTTGGGAAGATCAGTGACCTACGTGGCTTCAGATCAAGCATCTTCACTAGTTCAAACAAGCTTGATCTGATGGCCTTGAGGACAGCCTGCAGTGATGTGTACGGGCTGCAGGAATTAGACGAGAGCCAAAAACATTGTGTTTGAGAAATGACCAGCTCAGCTGGCCTTCACTGGGCAAGGTGCCCACATTTTATATATGTGGGACTATCAGCCTGGAAGGACCATTCTTCCTTGCCCCACACCTCTGAAGATACGTTGCTTTCCCTTCCCAACCGAGAGCCAGGCATGTAACCTGGTCAAGACAGAATCTCTTCAGAATGGATTTTACCATTTCAGAAGACCTGCAGTCAATGCTCCAGACACAAACCCCAGGGATAGGACTCAAGATCAAACATGGACCACTTTGTGAACATGTCTGCAGCTGAGTCAGGCATCAATACACCTTTCAGTATCAGCGAGAAATGAGCACTTCTAGAACATTCAGATCCCACTGGAGATGTTCTTTTCTTGGCCCATTAAATTCCAGGGGATGACTCAGAGACAGACGTGAAACTGCAGGTACCTAAAACTGGGCAAAACCATCCTGAATCTGGGGGACCAGGAGAGACCCCAGGCAGGGTCAAATGGTGTGTGCACCAGATAGAAAAGTACCAGCACTTCCACAGCAGGGATTTAGGACTAGCACAAGGAGCGGGAAAGAAAACTGTTTTTTTGTCAGAGAGCAAGTAAAGGGTTGGATGTAGGAAAAGGAGGAGGGGGACAACCATCTGGAAGAGTATCATCAGTCATCTGTGGTCAAAGAAGGAAGTGAAGATAATACATCCATCTTGATTAGTGATTTTACTGAATGGATATAGAGTGAAAAATTAGAAAAACAGAATTTATAGAGTCACAGCCTGGTTTGAGTTGGAAGGGACCTTAAAGATCATCGTAGTTCCAACCCCCCTGCATGGGCAGGGACATCTCCCACCAGCCCAGGTTGCTCCAAGCCCCATCCAACCTGGCCCTGAACACTTCCAGGGATGGGGCAGCCACAGCTTCTCTGGGCAACCTGGGCCAGGGTCTCACCACACTTCCTTGTAAAATTTTAAATAATGTATTGAATAAAAACATTTTCCTTTTACCTTCAATAACTGTGAGGAGGAACAGAAATATTCCTTCATGGCACACAGAGCTTGAGCAGATCTGTTTGTTGACAGCAAACCAAGGGCTTCCATCATCTCTCTTATGAGGGAAGGCTGAGGGACTTGGGTCTTTTTAGTCTGGAGAAGAGAAGACTGAGGGGGTTCTTATCAATGCTTATAAATAATTAAAGGAGGATTGTCAGGAGGGTGGGGCCAGACTCTTCTCAGTGGTTCCCAGTGACAGGACAAGGGGCAATGGGCACAAACTGGAGCACAGGAGGTTTGACTTGAATATGAGAAGATAAGATTATTAAGATGCCTGTGAGGGTGACAGAGCCCTGGGACAGGCTGCCCAGGGAGGCTGTGGAGACCCCATCCCTGGAGACATTCCAAACCTGCCTGGATGTGTTCCTCTGGGATCTACTGTAGGTGATCCTGCTCTAGCAGGGGGTTGGACTAGATGATCTCCAGAGGTCCCTTCCAACCCCGACCATTCTGTGATTCTATGATCAGCAAAAATTTGAGCGGGAGAACGTTTCTTCTGAGCATGGAAGCTCCAGAGCAGGTTGCTGCTGCAGCAGGACCTGGGAAGCATCATACACTAGAGCAGTGTGACACAAACTCCTTGGAGATTTACTAACCAGCTTCACATCTTTGGGCTCTTGGATTTTATTACAATTTATGAGTTAGTAATAACTAGGACGAATACAGAGTCAGTCTAGCCAAGGTTCATGAATCACAGCATCTTATCAGCATATTAATCAGCATCTGGTAGGGAAAATGATAATAGTGTGAGCAATAACAAACACTGTTATCGTTTCATGCTTGAAGTCAAACAAGCTACAGGAGAGACTGATTCTTCATCCCTGATTCCACACCACCGAGCTAATCTGTTTGCTGCAGGACTGGTGCCTTAGCAAAAGCAGATACAAGGAATTGGGAAGGAAAACATCCCAAAGGACAACCAGGTGGTTCAGCAGCTCACATTTGGGGCGGGTAAAGTGATTTCTACTACTACTAATAATAAAAAAAAGAGTCTTTAAATACATTTTAAAGTTACCCTCAATTAAAATGACAGCTTACATGAAGATCCCAGTTAATTACAGTCTGTTTTAATTAAACAGTAAACAACACTCAAGCACTGTTTGCTGCTGATGTTCTAAAATACATCGAATTAGTGAAGTGGAAGCAGTTGCCAGCCCAGCACAAGGAACCAGGACTTGTTGGAGCCCAAACCAGGTGTTGGACAGACTTAGCTCTGTCTGCAGCAAGAATGTTCTCTTCTTGTCACCTTAGCTCAGCTCCACAACCAAGGGAGCACCTGGAGTGGGGCATCATGAAATCCCAGCCCCTCCAGCTGGTCAGTTACCTCCAGTGGAGGCCCAGCTGAAATGTCTCTATGCAAATGGCTGCAGCAGAGGGAGTAAACAGGAGGAGTTAGAGATGTGGACAGACCTGCAGGGTTATGATCTTATTGGCATCACAGAGACCTGGTGGGGTGGCTCCACATGACATCCTGGTCTCCAAACTGACAGGACATGGATTTGACAGATGGACCACTCAATGGATCAGGAATTGGCTGGATGGCCCCACCCAGACAGTTGTGGTCAATGGTTCAGTGTCCCAGTGGAGGCAAGTGATGAGTGGTGTTCCTCAGGGGTCAGTACTGGGACCAGTGCTGTCCAACATCTGTGTTGGAGACATGGACAGTGGGATTGAGTGTCTCCTCAGCAAGTTCACTGATGACACCAAGCTGTGTGGAGTTGCTGACACCCCAGAGGGAAGGGATCCCATCCAGAGGGACCTGGACAGGCAGGAGAGGTGGGCCAGTGCCAACCTCATGAAGTTCAACAAGGCCAAGTGCAAGGTCCTGCACCTTGGTCAGCACAACCCCAGGCACAAATCCAGGCTGGGATAGAACAGCTGGAGAGCAGCCCTGAGGAGAAGGACTTGGGGGTGGGAGGAGATGAGAAGCTGGACATGAGCCACCAGTGAGCACTGAAGCCCAGAGGGGCAGTTGTGTCCTGGGCTGCAGCAACACAAGTGTGGCCAGCAGGGCCAGGGAGGGGATTCTGCCCCTCTGCTCTGCTCTGGTGAGACCCCCCTGGAGTGCTGTGTCCAGCTCTGGAGCCCTCAGCACAGGAGAGACATGGAGCTGTTGGAGAGCGGCCAGAGAAGGGCCATGGAGATGATGGGAGATGATGGTCCCTTCCAACCCAAACCATTCTGTGAGTCTATGATTCTGTTCTCTCACTTCAGGAAGGAAACAGGAAATAGGCTGTAATTCAACATATCTGGGGGTCTTAGGGACCTCAAAAAATGAGTCATATTAACTACATGAGAAACCACCTTTACTTAGTAAACCCATTAGTTCAAATACTGGGAATGTTTCAATAAACATTTGTCTTCTTGAACTTCATTTCACCTACGAACTATATTTTTAAACTTTCTTCTTTACATTACTTACACTTTCCCATAAAAATTCATATAATTCAGGCCACACTTTAAAAATAATTTAGGAAATAAGTGTCCTTCACAAATCCTTCAAGGAAGATCAGAATGGAAAAATTAAGAATCTGAATAAATGTATGGTACATCAAGGACCTGAGTGGGATGAGGGGTGATAGTTTTAAACTAAAAGAGGAGAGATTCAGACAGGATATGAGGAAAACATTTTAGACTGAGAGTGGTGAAACACTGGCCCAGGCTGCCCAGAGAGGTGGTGGAGACCCCATCCCTGGAAACATCTAAGGTCAGGTTGGATGGGGCTCTGAGCGACCTGATCTGGTGGAATATGTCCCTGCTCCCTGTAGGGGGGTAGGACTGGATGACCCTTGAAGGTCCCTTCCAACCCAAAGCATTCTATGTGCCAAGGATTTCCCATTCTCCTCCTCGTCTTGAAAGGAATCTCTCTCCCCAGCCCACCAGGTACCCAAAACAACAAAGAAGTGAGAATGAGAAGAAAATCAGATTAAAACTGACTATTTCAACCAAAATCAATCTGTTAGATACAAATCATTCACATTTAGCACTAAAAAACAACAAGAGTATAGAATTCAACCTGCCATCATCCTGATCACCACAGAATCACACAGAATCACAGAATCGTCCTGGTTGGAAAAGACCTTGAAGATCATCAAGTCCAACCATAACCTAAATCCACCCACCATCACCTTTATCTACCTGTTAATGCTTAAATCATGTCCCTAAGCACCACATCTGTGTTTCTTTTAAACACTTCCAGGGATGGTGACTCCACCACCTCCCTGGGCAGCCTGTTCCACTGTCCAACCACTCTTTCAGTAAAGAAATTCTTTCTAATATCCAGTCTGAACCTCCCCTGGTGCAACTTCTGGCCATTCCCTCTGGTCCTGTCATTATTCACTGGAGAGAAGAGACCAACTCCCACCTCCCTCCAACCTCCTTTCAGGTAGTGGTAGAGAGCAATGAGGTCACCCCTCAGCCTCCTCTTCAAACTAAACAACCCCAGTTCCCTCAGCCTCTCCTCACAGGACTTGTCCCCCAAGACCTTCCACCAGCCTGGTAGCTCTTCCATCCTTGTTTTCATTCCACATCTATTCCACCTGAGTTTTATTCCACAGGTTTAGAAGTTAAAGGTTTATGAATTATCTTTAAAGACAAACATTTCAGTAATACAGGTGCAATTCCAGATTTGGGGTAAAAAACTTGAACTCTAAAGTAAACGGAGATTGTAGCCTAGAGCTAACAACCTTCACCTCAACTTTATTACACTTCAGGTTTTTTTATTGCTCTTTCTTGCCTAATATAAAGCTTGGCATTGATTTTTTTTTCAGTGTTCTCCACTACTGCAAAAATATGAGATTACAAAAAACATTATACTGTAGAAATTCCATATTGTATCCCAAATTAGATCTCATAACAAAATGTTGGGATGGAAGTCGTGGAAGTGATGGTAGGAAGGGGTTGCTGACATCCTATTTCAAATGAGGGACTCTGACCAAACTCTTCCATCCAGCTGCCAATCAGGACTGAGACACTCGGTAAGTCCCAAAGCCTTTATGAGATCCCAGGACCATGGAAGGGGTTTGCACATGCAACAGAAGTCAACAGCCCCTGCAGACCTACCATGGCACATGGTTTAGTGATTATTTTCAGAGCGATTTGAGAAAGAAATATGTACAATCATATCATATCATAGAATGATATCACGGAATGGTTTGGGTTGGAAGGCACCTTAAAGATCATCTAGTTCCAACCCCCCTGCCATGGGCAGGGACACCTCCCACAAACCAGGCTGCTCCAAGCCCCATCCAACCTGCCCTTCAACACTGCCAGGGATGGGGCAGCCACAGCTTCCCTAGGTAACCTTGGCCAAGGTTTCACTACATTCACGGCAAAGAATTACTTGCTAATGTCCAACCTAAATCTCCCCTCTTCCAGTTTTAATCCATTACCATTTGTCCTCTCACTCCAAGCTCTTGTCCAAAGTCCCTCCCCAGCTTTCCTGGAGCTCCTTCAGGGGTACTAGAAGGCCATTATGAGGTCTCCCTGGAGCGTTCTCTTCTCCAGGCTGAACAACCCCAACTCTCTCAGCCTGTCCTTGCAGGAGAGCTGCTGCAGCCCTTGGATCATCTTTGTGGCATTCTCTGGACTCTCTCCATGACCTCCATGTCCTTCTTATGTTGGGGGCTTCAGAGCTGGACACAGCACTCCAGGTGGGGTCTCAGGAGCGCTGAGTAAAGGGGGACAATCCCCTCCCTGGCCCTGCTGGTCACACTGCTGGTGACACAGCCCAGGACACGGGTGGTTTCTGGGCTCCAGCGCACGGTGCCGGCTCCTGTTGAGCTTCTCATCCACCATCACCCCCAGGTCCTTCTCCTCCAGAGTGTTTTGCATCCAGTCTCCACCAAGCCTATATGTGTGCTTGGGATTGCCCTGACCCTGCTGCAAAACTCCTTACCTTCATGCTTCTCTCGTAAAAAGTCTATTTTGTTTGTCTCTAGGAGTTTAAATGTTCTCCAGAATAGCTTGTGGCTACGTTAGAACCTGACACGTAGCTCAAGGATGCAAGTTAAAGTGATGTAAATGAAGCCCAAGCACCAAAAGCAAGAATCAGATAGATGGAGCCTGGCACTTGTAACACAGAAGACATGGCAGTCTTCTACTAACTGCTGAGATCACCCTCTGGAGTTGCTTGTCTTTTCCACACAAAGGATAATTTTTAAATTTTCTCCCCCTCTTTTGCAACAGAACTTTAGGTCTTTCACTAATCATTCGAACAAATTCATATTTAACAGGTTGTGTAATACTGTTTCCCTAGCAAAGAAAAGAGCTCTTCATTTCAACACTTTTTAACCCATTATCTACTTGGGGATGTCAGGGTAAGAATTCAGCCCACTGACTGCTCACGCCACACCTCTGCAATGCAACCACCAAGCACTGTGCGGGTTTTGCAGCGTGCAGGGTGAGTGTTTAGACTTGATGATCTCCAAGGTCTTTCCCAACCAAAACGATTCAGTGATTCTGGGATTCAGTTCCTGCTTTGGTGTCCTACAATCAAGTACTCACTTCAATCTTCCCATATTTCTTTTGCCATTGACGTAACTAAGGATTTTTTTACTTTTTTGCAGCCTGATCTGCCTCCAGCTTTTCCCTCCATCCCGCACATCTGATTTCTCTTCATTTCCCACAAATCCCAGAGGACAACTGATCGTTTGAGGTTAAAATCCCTTTGAGGAGGAACTTCTTTACTCTGAGGGTGACAGAGCACTGGAACAGGCTGCCCAGAGAGGTTGTGGAGTCTCCTTCACTGGAGACATTCCAAACCCGCCTGGACACGTTCCTGTGGGATGTGCTCTAGGTGACCCTGCCTGGCAGGGAGGTTGGACTAGATGATCTTTTGGGGTCCCTTCCAACCCCGACCATTCTGTGATCCTGTGAAACCAGTCTCATGGAGGCCACCTTGCCATGATCCCTACCAGAACTGACATGAGCTGGCCAAGACAGACAACAGTTTTAGATATTTAAGCGCGCAGTATAATCTTTGTGGCGATTAGCAGGTTATTTTAGAAGATAACCTCCTATTCATGTTGCCATTTGATGTATTCAGAAAGCCATCGTGTAGAATTCATTCATCTAAACCAAAAATCACCCTTGAAAATTCTCCTTCCAGAAAGGTCAAGGCACAAACTTTATCCAAATCCACACCACAATATTGAAATAAAATTGTCTTACCCAGTGCCAGAAAGCAGCTTCAAAAAACATTCAGGATTGTGTGAAAACAGAGATAGAAAACCTACATTGCATGGACATGAAGGTGGAGCTTTGAGCACATGCTAAAAGAAAAGCAAAGTGGGTGAGAAGACTCTTGTTCAGACCCATCCTTGTGCTGGAAAGCACAAAATTGCTGTTATTTCCAGTGGAGGAAAATAACTGTGCATTTAGGAGCTTATTTTATCACCCAAGCACTGCTGGAGCCTGCAGTCCTCTTACGATGGTGATAGTTTTGAAGACACTATTATTCACAGAGATTACTTTTTTTTTTCCCAAGCCTCGAGTGCTTTGACTGTGACACCAAAGTTCCCCCGAGCTACAGTATCTCCAACAAAGCAGCACGCATAGATTCGAGGGGGAAAAAAAGAAAGGGTGAAGAAAAATGGGGCAAAATGCCTCTGAGGAACTCTCTGCTCCGTGGAGTATCAGCCAGGTCCTCTCACAGCAACACAGCCAGCCCTACTGATCTACCAGCTGAAACATCTACCAAAGTCAAGGAGAACATTTTGCAACTGAAGTAGCTAGAGAGTATTTGATGTTCATTTCCATTTGCTGTTGACCACTCTCCTCCCCATAAAGCACATTCCCAAGCAATTTCACACGTTAGGTACAGTTCCACACTTACAACTGGCATGGCAAGTGGAAAGAAGGAAAGCTTAACACAATGTGACAAATTAATTACGTTCGACAAAATGTTAGAAGAAGGAGTCTTCCAAGGCTGATTTTGTAAGGTGCTTAGGAGATCAGAACAACACATGGTAAACATAATCCACGGGGAGAACCACAGATACACCTAAGCTGAGATTTTCTTTTTCCAAAGCACTAATTCTCTCTGAGCTAAATTCTTTCCATATCAGTACACGTCAGGTCCCCAGTAGTTACATAATTATGGTAAACATATTTCAATGCCTTTTTCAAGTATGAAAGATGACATTTTTAGACAACTCACTTCTAAAGATGGACTTCAAACAGACAACAGACTGGCTGTTCAATATAAGATTAACTCAACCAAAGCATAACTTGAAAACAAACAAAAAAATCAGTCCATAATGGAGTTTAAATCATCACCCATAACAATAACTGCATGTTCTCCAAGTAACAGGCTCTGGCCTGTGGGATCCTCATTTCTACAGCAGGATTATTCTAGCACGTGCACCTGAATTGCTCTGTTCAGCTCTGGAGCCAAGTCCTTCAGCTCCCAGCTGACTCCCCCAGCAACTTCTTGCATTTTTTTGTTTGTCTAAAGGAACCCCCTTTTCATCTTTTTCTTTAGGATTTCCAGAGCATCCTCTTAGGAATTCGCTCCATTTCTTCTCACTAACCTTACTGCACCAGCCTTTCTGAAGAGTTTTTCCTGCAAGTCATGTTCCTACTTGGATCCCTGCTGGGAACTCTTTCTCCCTTCATTAAGGGATTAACCACTCATTAATGCTCATCTGCTCTCACCACCACATATGGACATTCACAAAAGAGCCATGAACACCAGTCCTACCTGTATAGGCCATGTTCTTCGGGTTTCCGTAGGGAGCCCCAGGTTGGACGGGGCTGTAAACAGGGTTCATGGTGGAAGACCAGGAACTCTGAGGACAAAAGAAAAAGCAGATTTGAGACGAGGGCCTTATGTTAGCTCCAGAGTCACCTTCTGTGCAAAGAGTCTTCTGCTACATGGAAGAATTACCGTGTTATAATTCAAGACACAGGGAGCTGCGAAGGAAAGGATTCAGGACAAGAGGAAATGGGCTCCAGTTGTGTCAGGGGAGATTTAGGTTGGAGATCAGAAAAAACTTCTTTACAGAAAGGGTTGTTGGGCACTGGAACAGGCTCCCCAGGGAGGTGGTTGAGTCACCATCCCTGAATGTGTTTAAAAGTCATCTGGATGTGGTGCTTGGGGACATGGGTTAGTGGTGGGTCATCAGAAATAGGGTGATAGGGTCAGGATAAGGTTGGACTCGATGATCTTGAAGGTCTTTTCCAACCTGAACAATTCTATGATTCTATGATTCTACAATTTACAACTAGATGGAACAACCTGATAGTATATTTGATAATTCGAGTTCTGGATCTCCCAGTTAATTCCCCTAACTTCTCCAGTGCTGAATATTCTGCCTCCAGATGTGCCCAGGACAGATTCATCTTACACATCCCTGCGTTTCAGGGGGGGGACAGGACTCATGACCCCACTTCTAGCTTGAGATGAACAAAGAGGAGAAGCCACAAATTCTGACAAGGAATCCTCTCCCTTGGAGGAGCTAATAGTTCGTGGGTGAGAAAAAACAACCACAATGAAGAACCTGACCTTTCAGAAATTAGCAGATAAAAGACCATTTGCTGCTGGCGAGGTGCAAAGTGGCAAATATTTGTGAACTTTCAGCGTGAGCCGATTGCAATGACCTCCCACCCAAGGCCTGGGTCCCCAGCAAGGATGTGCAGGACACCCAGGGCCACCCACTGCTGTCCCCAAAAGGGAGATGCAGTCATGGACCTAACGTGGGCAATGAGGTTTTAACAGCCCTTCTGTTTCTCCCCCCAGTAAGGATGATGAAGCAGTGCCAGGTTTGCATCTTGTGAGTTTTATTTAGAGGAAAGGAAGTAACTTGGGGATTTGTGTCTACTGTCAGTTAAGCAACTGGCTCAGTTAATTATCTTAATGAAGCACATTCTCAATTCTGATTAATGGGAAAATCAGTCATTAAGCTTTATTAGGCGACGCATTTGTCTCCCCAGCTACTAGAGACAACTTCACACAAAAACCTCAAAAATCTTCCTTCAAAATATGAGTTATTTTTTTAAAAAACGTATCATTTTACAGTTCATAAATAAAATTGTTCTTTTCAAACAGGTCTCTCATGACGGATGCACAATTTGTCAGATCATTAACTCCTTCCGTTTTACCTCAGGATAGTAAACAAGTCAAATGTTCAATGGTAGCACCAATTGACTTGACAACAATTACTGCTTAATTAATTAGCCTTCCCTCCGCCCCCAAGTTAGCACAGAAGGAGCAATTCTCAAAACAAAGGAGATCACGTTATAAAGCTGGAAGAGAAAGACACACGGAGACAGGGATTTACACCAGTGGCTTCAGAAACATACAATGGAGCTCTTAAGGGAGACAGCAGGAAAATCAAGGCAAAACTTCACACCCATGAGACCTTCAAGCTGGGGGTTTACATCCAGGCTTAGGAGTTTTATGGCCATTGGGTCCCCATGTCCCCAGGCAGTGCTGTGAGGCTCAGCAAACCTGCCCCTGGCAAGTGGGTGTTTGTCTTCTGGCTTGAGTTCTGGCTTACAGGAGAAAACCCAATGTCATCTATCTCTGAGATGGTGAATCACAGACTGGTTTGGGTTGGATCACCTAGTTCCAGCCCCCCTGCCATGTGCAGGGACACCTCCCACCAGACCAGGCTGCTCCAAGCCCCATCCAACCTGCCCTTCAACACTTCCAGGGGTGGGGCAGCCACAGCTTCTCTGGGCAGCCTGGGCCAGGGTCTCACCACCCTCAGAGCCAAGAATTTCTTCCTAATGTCAAACCTAAATCTCCCCTCTTTCAGCTTCAAACCATTCCCCCTCATCCTATCAGTCCATGCCCTTGCAAAAAGTCCCTTTCCAGCTTCCTTCAGTGTCCTTCCAAGGGCCTGGCTTTTGGGCTGCCACACGGATCCCGTTCAACCCTGGAAGATATTTCAGCTTTGGGAGTGGCAGACACAGGAGCCACTCACACCTACACATCAAACTGTGGACAAACACATTCAGTGTCCACATATGCTGTATGACACCTACCTACCACTGCTTTAAGAAAATATCACTTCTTCACAAGGAAGATGGGACTTCAAAACTCATCTATATTCCCAAAAATCATTTTCTTTTCCCTAGTGGGGGAAAAAAAAAAAAAAAAAGTTGATTTGGGCCCAACCACCACGTTTCTATCACATGTTATTTCTCTGGACAAAGCACTGCACAAAAGGCAGCAAAATGAAAAGCCTTTCTTTGTCCAAAGCCTGTAGGACCTGTTTCACCCCAGCAGGTACTTCTGCAGGAAGGTGAAAGCATCTCAAAAGAAGATGGTTTGAAGGTGGGGGAACATGTTGCCCTAAAGTGCCAGCATGGCACAATGCATGAGGAACATCCCCTGCCCCTCTAAATACAAGCCAGGAAGCCAAAACCTCCTCCTTTTTACCCACATGTCACCATAAAATACTTTTTTTGCAATTTGATTCCCTCATCACCCTGCAATGCAGATTCCACATCGATAGTGGAAATAAAGCCAATAGATGTTTGAACTTTTAATGGTCATAGAATATTCTGGCAAGGAAAAGCACTATAATAATGGAAAGACATGGATTCATGACAGGTTGAGGGAGTTGGGGTGTTCAGCCTGGAGAAGGGAAGGCTCCAGGGAGACCCTGGAGCACCTTCCAGTGCCTGAAGGGGCTCCAGGAAAGCTGGGGAGGGGCTCAGCCTGGAGAAGAGGAGACTCAGGGGGGACCTTCTCACTCCCTACAACTACCTGAAGGGAGGTTGGAGTCAGGTGGGGTCAGGCTCTTCTCCCAGGCAACCAGTGACAGGACCAGAGGGCCTGGCCTGAAGCTGCTCCAGGGGAGGTTTAGGTTGGATATCAGGAAGTACTTCATCATGGAGAGGGTGATCAGACATTGGAATAGACGGGAATGATGTGTCAAAACCCAGGCTCTATTTTCATAGAATCCTAGAATGGTCTTGGTTGGAAGGGACCTTCAAGATCATCGTAGTTCCAACCCCCTGCCATGGGCAGGGACACCTCCCACTAGACCAGGCTGCTCCACGTTCCATCCAACCTGGCCTTGAACACCTCCAGGGATGGGGCAGCCACAGCTTCTCTGGGCAACGTGGACCAGTATCTTACCATCATCACATGAAAGAATTTCTTCCTAATCTTTCTTCCTTCATTTCAGGTCACCCAACTAACAGCATAGATTCACAGAATCATAGAATCATTTTGGTTGAGAAAGATCTGTAAGATCATCAGATCCAACCATTTCCCCAGCCCTGCCAAGGCCACCACTGACCCGTGTCCCTCAGCACCACATCTCCACGGCTTGGAAACCCCTCCAGGGATGGGGACTCCACCCCTGCCCTGGGCAGCCTGGGCCAGGGCCTGACAACCCTTGCCAGGCAGAAATTGTTCCCCAGATCCAACCTCAACCTCCCCTGGCACAACTTGAGGCTGGTTCCTCTTGTCCTGGGGAGCAGAGACCGACCCCCCCTGGCTCCAACCTCCTCTCAGGCAGTTGCAGAGCCAGAAGGTCTCCCCTCAGCCTCCTTTGCTCCAGGCTCAACACCCCCAGCTCCCTCAGCTGCTCCTCATCAGAATTGTGCTCCAGCCCTTTCCCCAGCTCTCTTGCCCTTCTCTGGACACGCTCCAGCCCCTCAGTGTCCTGGCTCAGGGCACCTTATTTATCTCCATGACTGTGTCCCCCCTCTTGCTCCTTGTTTTCCTTGTCTCTCCCACTACAAACTCCTGGACAAGGATGGAGCCACAGCTGCACATTAGAAGTGTCCTGTTCAATGCAGTCACCACTTCACTTGCACTTTCCTGGGTGTAAAGACTCCAAATAAATCATAATTAGGTGAAAATTGCCACATATGTCTGGCTTGCTTTAGGTGTTGGACCAAATAGTAAAAAGAAATACTCTCGTGGAGAAGGGTGAAGGGAAATGCTTTTTAGCTGAGCAAGTCATGCTGGAAGTTTGAGCACATTGTGAGGAAGAGGCTTGTGCTTCCTCCCTGCTTGGGATTCAGGGTGCTCTTCCCAGCCAGCACGAGAGAGCCCAAGCAAATGGCATTTCAGATGGATGTTTTTTTCTTTTCAGCATCTAGTATTAAAGCCTGTTCAGATGAGCTCCTGATACATTCTGCAAGACAATACCCCTCCAAATCACATTTTCAATTCATTACCGGCACCGCACTGTGGCACTCGACAAGCTTCACCAAAATGGGAATAAAACAGGATTAGCAAAATTAAACCTCCCTCGCCACAATAATGTGCAGCACTTGCTCGTGGCCATGAATACACAACAAAAAGAATCGTAGAAATGAATTATAAACAGACAAACAAAAGTGTTGCTCTACTGCACGGAGCTGCCACCGCTTCCTAATCCCCACGACGGTGACGCTCAGTTGCTTAGAAGCTGCTGAGACCCCAGCAAGGAGCTGAAGGAGTAACTCCAGTAGGAATGTCATGGGAATAAGCTTCTAGCAAACAATCTCAGGATACTTTCTGGCTGTAACCTGGTTACATTTTCATCTATTTAATCTTCCCTGTGAAAGGGCACGGCGTGCTTCCATCAGACTAGGAAATTGCTTCAGATGAAGGGTAAACAGAAATACACGAGAGGTCAGTCGTTGGGCGACCACCAGGCCACCAAGCAGGCCAACACGTCAGTCAAATGGCATTTGCACAAGGGATTTCAAACAGCACGAGAAGGGAAATGAAAAAGCTTCAGCTGTCAACACTGAGCTTGAACTCGTCTTGCTGTGAAGAGGCTGCAGGGCTACGCTCAGCTGCTTGCACCTCACTGGAGCAGAGCTGGGCTTCGTGCTCTGCATCGTGCTTTCCTGCTTCTGGCAAGGCAAGAGGACTCCATCCTGGCTTGTGTCAGCACCAGTGTGGCCAGCAGGACCAGGGCAGGAATCGTGCCCCTGTGCTGGGCACTGGGGAGGTTGCACCTCAGATCCTGGGGTTAGTTCTGCGACCCTCAGGACAAGAAGGACATTGAGGGGCTGGAGCGTGTTCAGAGAAGGGCAAGGGAGCTGGGGAAGGGGCTGGAGAACAAGGAGAAGGGTTTGGAGAACTTGTGAGAAGCAGAGGGGAACTGAGGGTGTTGAGCCTGGAGCAAAGGAGGCTGAGGGGAGACCTTCTGGCTCTGCAACTGCCTGAGAGGAGGTTGGAGCCAGGGGGGGTCGGTCTCTGCTCCCCAGGAACAAGCGACAGGACAAGAGGAACCGGCCTCAAGTTGTGCCAGGGGAGGTTGAGGTTGGATCTTGGGAACAATTTCTGCCTGGCAAGGGTTGTCAGGCCCTGGCCCAGGCTGCCCAGGGCAGGGCTGGAGTCCCCATCCCTGGAGGGGTTTCCAAGCCGTGGAGATGTGGTGCTGAGGGACATGGGGCAGTGGTGGCCTTGGCAGGGCTGGGGGAACTGTTGGACTTGGTGATCCTCAAGGTCTTTTCCAGCTCAAAGGATTCTGTGATTCTATCATTCCCTCCCACATTCCTGGTGACATCTTGGGACTTTGCCTATTTCACCTTCTGCCTACAGGAGCACTCAGCACAGGTATCACCACCACCTTCAACCAACTACAGACGCAAGAGAACAGGAACATCTTACCCTGTTGCTTTTCTCTATCATTAATTTACTTGGTGCCTTTGAAAACACCACGACCAGCTTCACTGCTTCCCAAAGACATTCACACCTTTTTCTTCAAATACTCTTGGGCATCAGTAATTCTTACACATAAACAAATGTGAATGCAGGTATTTCTATGCACACATGGGTGGATCTGGCATCTCCCACACCTCTCCCACTCTCATATCCAGAACTGCAGGTATCTCCCACTTCCAACATACAGAGGCAGAGGAATAGAACGATGACATTGGAGGAGATTTTAAAAATCCTACAGGAAAAGAATCAATCTGGCATGCAACAAAGCTCATGAAGTTATTCTTCATTTTCTTTCCAGACTAAGAAGAAAAGGTTTATAAACACAGTGCTACTGGGAAATAATTCTGTTTTACAGGGTCCTCAGAACAGTGACACTGGTAGGCGTGTCTTTCAGGCTCTCAAAAAATTAAATAGTAGCTCTAAACTGAAGTCCAATTGTAAAGATAAGAGTAAATAATACAAATGGGAGCTTTTCAGGCTGCCAGACCCTCCTCCATCTTGTTTCCTCTTAGTCCTTGTGCCAAGGTGGCTACATTTAACTCCCCGTATCGCTTAGGTTGTGATTTGCCTTCATCTTTTGTGACACTGGGATGTAAGTGCTTTTGAGAGACACGTTCTTTCTGCTTTTCTTTAGCAGGCAAGTGGTATTTTCTCCTCTGAACGTTTGCACAGCTGTACCAAAGCCCATTTATTTCACAGAAGACACCACAGAGCCAAACAGGAGAGAGGGTGAACAAAGAAAAAAGGCAAAGCAAAAAGAGGCGTTTCTTCCTTCATCTGCACACCACCTCTTGAAATTCATTTTACATGAAATTCAAATCACATGCTAATCATATTCAGTCAAAGCCTCCTTGAACATGAAAAGACCTCCTGACCTTACACTACATTCAAATTCCAGTAATTTTCTGACAATTTTTCAGTAAAGTCATTTGAAGCCTGACCCTCACTTGGGATCTGCCGAACAATAATTGAATTAACTTCCAATTCATCTGCTAAAGGTTAATTTAGGCCATCTCAAAGGCTGTGTCCCACCTTTCCCCAAAAAAACCTCAGCTCTGCACAAGCTCAGAGTTCCATAACACGATGTGGTTTTCCACAATTAACACATCCTCTTTAATCTACTTCTTTTTAAGCTACACCATAACTACAGGCTGATTAAACATAGAATTCCAGACTGGTTTGGGTTGGAAGGGACCTTGAAGATCATCTAGTTCCAACCCCCCTGCATGGGCAGGGACACCTCCCACCAGACCAGGCTGCTCCAAGCCCCATCCAACCTGCCCTTCAACACTGCCAGGGATGGGGCAGCCACAGCTTCTCTGGCCAACCTGGGCCAGGCTCTCACCACCCTTGCAGTGAAGAATTTCTTCCAAATGTCACCTGTATCTTCCCTCCATATCTCACCTAAAGCAACATATTTAACCTGTTAAAGACCTCATAAACGAGTCAGGCTGAAGTTAACCCAATTTTAGTTACTCTTTCATTAATAAAATACAATGCAATTTGAAAAAAAAAAAAATCAATTTAAAGAAGGAAACCTAAAAAAAAAAGGCCAAACTCCACAACAAGTTTAAGGCTTCAATGAGCAGTAAATTATTCACAGTATGTCTTGTTTGTACACTACAATGTTCACTTCATACTTCAGCTACACCTTGATGTTTCCACACCCGATCTAGGGCATCCTTCCAGAGCCTGAATATTGCTTTTTTTTTTTCCTGCAATTCTCTCCACTTTTCACTCTTAAAGAAAATTTCAGCCTCGTTTTCCCTGGAGAACTGTAAAATCTGTGCAGCAAACCCCAGCTGCTCCAAACCTGCAGCACTCTGCTTCATTGGAGATCAGAAATAATATCTTTACTGAAAGAGTGGTCAAGCATTGCAACTGGCTGCCCAAGGAAGTGGTGGAGTCACCATCCCTCGAGGTGTTAAAAAAACATGTAGACGTGGCACTTCAGAACATGGTTTAGTTGGCATGGTGTTGTTGGCTTGATGGTTGGACTTGATGATCTTAGAGGTCTTTTCCAACCTTAATGATTCTGTGATTCTATAAACTCGTGCAATCAGAGCAGAAGGGTCATTGTGGTCCTCAAACTATCCCAATATGACTACTGCTTTTCATATTGTTTGAGCCCTGTGACAGGATGAAGGGCAATGGATTCAAACTCAAGCACAGGAAGTTCCACCTCAACATGAGGAAGAACTTCTTCACTGTAAGAGTTACAGAGCCCTGGAACAGGCTGCCCAGAGAGGTTGTGGAGTCTCCTTCTCTGGAGACTTTCAAGACCCACCTGGGTGCATTTCTGAGTGATCTGCCCTAGATTTGGTCCTGCTCTGGCAGGGGGGTTGGACTCGATGATCTCCAGGGGTCCCTCCCAACCCCGACCCTTCTGTGATTCTGTGAAGTGGTAGCTAGCAGCAAGATCTAGGCAAGAAGTTTTTCTTCTCTCCTGAGAAAGCGTTTGCTGTTTCAAAAAGCATTTCCACATTTGAAACACATGTTTGATTTCAGGCTTGCTCACAGTCATGTCCTGAACCCTTTTTTTCTGGGAGCACTTCCAGTGGCACTGAAGACGTGTGGTGGAGCCATGGTTGAGGAACACTTCAGCAGCCAACGTTACTGCAGGCCAGCATGCCTTTGCTGGTGTGAACCAGACTAGGGATGGCACATCTGCAGCCCTCAGGGGGTAAAGGCTTGCAGCCAGCATCAGTGTCCTCCACACACGGACCATCTTCAGAGGAAAGACACGCTGCACGGCTTCACTCCCCAGTCAAGTTTTCCATTAGAAGAGCTGGTTTAAATAACAGTGATAGGACAAGGGGAAACGGTTTCAAGCTGAACCATTTCAAGCCCACCTAATGTGGCCTTCAACACTTCCAGGGATGGGGTAGCCCCAGCTTGTCTGGGCATGGGGAGGGACAACTGTCCAGTGCCAACTTTCCACCGGGACATCTCTGCAGCAGGACACCGGCACAGCCCTGTGTAATCTGCTGATCCATGGAGAGATGTCCCAGTGGAGGGATGTTCTGGCTGAGAGTTAGAAGAGGAGAATTGTTCTGCCAAGAGTTGGCAGCAGAGAGTTGTCCTAGACTTGTTTGGGCAACCTGGGCCAGCACCTCAACACCCTCACAGCAAAGAATTTCTCCCTCAGATCACATATAAATCTCCCCTCTTTCAGCTGGAATCATCACCCCTTGCCCTGTCACTCCCTGCCCTTGTCCAAAGTCCCTCCCCAGCTTTCCTGGAGCCCCTTCAGGTACTGGAAGGTGCTCCAAGGTCTCCCTGGAGCCTTCTCTTCTCCAGGTTGAACACCCCCAACTCCCTCAGCCTGTCTCCAGAGCAGAGCTGCTCCAGCCCTTGGATCATTTCCATGGCCTCCTCTGGACCCAACCCAAGCTCACAAGGAGCCACATTCCCATCACCTAATGCCTCTTCTCAGATAAAAAACAAAATAAATCCACAAACATTTCATTTGAGAAAGGTTTGACATCTAAAACAGGAACAAGCCCTTGTGCCTTCATTGTATGAAAAATTAAATGGCTAATTTATAAGCACAAAGCAGCTCCTGACTTTGGAATTTGCTGATCTCAGGCTAGCCAAAAATAAATGCTGAGGCAGGAAAAATCTTGACCTTTCATCTGCTGAAGTTGATGATCTACTTGAAAGCCAGAGGATTCCAAAAATTTGATGATTTAATTATGCTGGCCAGCGTATTAAAAAGTAGTAAAGGGAACCCTTGTCCTAGCATGAGAAAGCAAGAGACAGACAAGGAAGATGGGATCAGTTGTTGTACTTGGTGGCAACAACCAGTTGCTCAGTCAGCCTGAACGTGGTGTGGCAAAAGATCTGTATTTCCTAGTATTTTAATTAGATGGAGCTTATAAAAATACCCTTACGGGCCTCAGTCAATGAGAAATCAGTTTCCCTACATGAAATGACAGCAAGGAGAAAAAATAATAATGATGTCAGCACAGCTGATGTTATATTAGCTTGTTCCCAGAGGAGAAAACATCTGTATGCAGATGAATTCCGGGCTGTACATTCCTGGCTTTAGATCTGCAAGCCTGATGGTTTCACCAGCAGGTCACCAATAAATAAATGTACTTTTTGAAATATCTAATGTATCTGTCCCTGTGTGTCCCAAACCATTCTCAGTAGCTCTCAAATGTCTTTCCTGATATACCCCTATTAATTTATTTAACTGGAGGCCTTGCTGACTCTCCCTTTTGAACTGAACCTGCTGAACTCTTGTCTTTAGTGCTCTCATTCTTCTCCCCAACTGAGCCACATCCTCCTCCAGCTGATTATCTCCATCCTTTTATCCTCATAATCCTACTTCATTGTGTTTTGCTGTAAAGAATTCCAAGATACACAGTTTGAAGACTCTTCTCTCTGCTCTTTTCTTTCCCCAAATGATGGTTTTGGAGATTCAGGTTGGCCAATAGGAAAAGTCTTGGGACTAGGTGGGTGCTGAGTTACTGGACCAAGTTGACCACAGATTTGCTGGAGGTTTTCAGGACTGGTCTAAGCAAGGCCATGGTTGACCCAACCCAGTGCTGGTGAAAGCACCACTGTGAGTACAAGGCTGGACTGGATGGTTCCAGACATCTTCCCAACCAGCATTTCCTCTCTGGTTCAAAATCATCTCTGGTGTAATTCAGTTCTCAGACCTCCGTGTCCTTGCAGAGTCTCAGACTGTAACTTTCTTGGTGTCAGACATAACCACCTTCCCAAGAATCACAGCATCATCATGGTTGGAAAGGACCTCTGAGATCATTGAGTCCAACCATCAACACACACAAAAAAGCCCCCACAACCAACCACACACACTCCACAAAAAAACACCCACAAAAACCCCCACAACCTTGGCCACTAGAGCATGCCCTGAAGTGCCACATCTACACACTTCTTGAACACCTCCAGGGATGGTGACTCCACCACCTCCCTGGGCAGGCTGTGCCAGTCCCTGACCACTCTTTCAGTACAGAAATTCTTCCTCATATCTAATCTGACCCTCCCCTCGTGCAACTTGAGGCCATTTCCCCTGGTCCTGTCATTATTCCCTTGGGAGAAGAGGCCAACACCCACCTCCCTACAACCTCCTCTCAGGTAGTTGTAGAGGGCAATGAGGTCTCCCCTCAGCCTCCTCTTCTCCAAACTAAACATCCCCAGTTCCCTCAGCTGCTCCTCATAGGACTATGATAAAACTTTGGCCTTTCCTAATGGCACCCAGTCAAAAGTCTCCACCTTGGAGGGGTGGGGAGGGAGAGGACATTGATGGATTTCTATGCTATAGCTTATTGCTCAAACAGAGGGTGTTATGATCCCTCACAGGACCATGAAAACCTACTCACCACATCAGCTATGATGCTAAGCAAGCACTAAATAGTATCAGACATTTTTTATTAACTTCATGCAGAATCTGACCCACCATGAAATTATTGGGGCTTTGGTTTTATAATTTCCCTGGGTTATAAACATCCCTCCTGTAACATCACCCACTTGATATTAAAAAAAAAAATTAAGCACAATAATATTCTTAGTTATCTCTCTTATCTGAGGCTTCTCGAGCTGCTTCAGACCTTTCTCACAGTCAATCATTGCTCCTTCATAGAATCATGGAATGGTTTGGGTTGGAAGGGACCTTAAAGCTCATTTAGATCCAACCCCCCTGCATGAGCAGGGAGATCTGCAACTAGACCAGGTTGCTCAGAGCCCTGTCCAACCTGACCTTGAATGTTTCCAGTGATGGGGCATCTCCCACCTCTCTGGGCAACCTGAGCCAGTGTCTCAACACCCTCATAATAAAAAAAAACCTTCTTTATATCTAGCTGGAATCTCTTTTAGTTTTAAACCATCACCCCTTGTCCTATCACAAAGTCCTATTGCTCCTTCTCCTAAGAGAAGCTACACTTCAATGGTCAGACATAAAAACCAGACACAAAGATAATATTAATAAAATGACAATTTATGACAGTATTAAATATAAACTTCCCCTCTTCCAAGCTCTTTAAAAATATTAAATAATCCATCATGGCTGCAGCTTTGTGGATGCTAAGGAGCCTGTAGGAGAACAGGGACGTGAGGGGCCCAAGGTAAGCAAGACCAAAGTGATGGGACCCAGATTTGGGTCCTGAGCATCAAACTTGCTGCCACCAGGATATTGTTTTCAACAGAGAAGCCTCAGATCCTTGAGAAAGTTTTGGAGGGGAAGGCTCCCACCTCAAAGAGTTTAAAGTATAATTTGTAACCGGGGTGTGGTCAGATCGAGAAACACCAGGTTGGAAAGAGAGTTGAAGGCAAGACCCCAGCAGTGAGCTGAGGAGGCCGTGGCTCCTGGGCAGTGTATCCAAACCACACCAGCTGCAGGGACTCTCCCTCCCACCCCAGGCTGCAGCATCACATTTTCTCTTCTCTCCCACTGGGTCGGACTCAACTGTATTAACCAATTTCTCACAGAAAAAATTCCAATAGCAGAAAAAAAGTCCCGTTACTGTCAGAGACGAGCTTTAATTTATGTTTTGCTCCAACGTTTCCAACCGCTACCACTAATTACCTTCCTTCAATTTCTGTAATTACTCCCCTCAGTATGGAAGAATCACTTTCCAACTGCATCCTGAAGATTGCAAACATCGCTCCTTCCCACGCGCTGCAACGGGATAAAGATCTAAATTTGTTTCTGAGTGTACTGCACTATGTAAAGTCGACACACCAGAAACACAATATTGCTGGAATTAAAAGCAAACAAGGGCAGAGATGTCCTTTTAATAAGTAGATGGGTCAGAATCCTCCTGGCTTTATTTGGTCAGTGTTCAAATCCACAGCGCTGCAGGTTTTGCCTGTGTGGTTCTGCATGACACTGAAGAAAAGGACTTGGGGGTGGTGGGTGATGAGAAGTCCAACATGAGCTGACAAAGTGTGCTGGCAGCCCAGAAACCAACTGTATCCCAGGCTGTGTCACCAGCAGCATGGCCAGCAGGGCAAGGGAGGGGATTGTCCCCCTCTGCTCCACTCTGGTGAAATGCCCCTGCAGGGCTGGGTCCAGCTCTGGGGTTCTCAACACAAGAAGGACATGGAGCTGTTGGAGCAAGTTCAGAGGAGGCCATGGAAGTGATCCGAAGGCTGGAGCAGCTCTGCTCTGGAGACAGGCTGGGAGAGTTGGGGGTGTTCAGCCTGGAGAAGAGAAGACTTTGGGGAGACCTCAGAGCACCTTCCAGTGCCTGAAGCGGCTCCAGGAAAGCTGGGGAGGAACTTTGGACAAGGGCAGGGAGTGAGAGGACAAGGGGTAATGGATTTAAATTGGAAGAGGGGAGATTTAGGCTGGATATTAGGAAGAAATTCTTCACTATGAGGGTGGTGAGACCCTGGCCCAGGTTGTCCAGAGAAGCTGTGGCTGCCCCATCCCTGGAAGTGTTCAAGGGCAGGTTGGATGGGGCTTGGAGCAACCCGGTCTAGTGGGAGGTGTCCCTGCCCTTGGCTGGGGGATTGGATCTAGATGATCTTGAAGATTCCTTCCAACCTACACCATTCTCTGATGCTATGATTCATTGCTTTCAGCCATGGCTGTTCCTCATTGCCCTCTAATGATCTCCTCCCAAATCCTCTGGTCATAGGATTTCTTCACCAGTCAAGACTGGAAACCCAACATGGGGTTGAGGAGCAGGAGGATGATGGAGCAGTTCTCCAGCCTCAGCCCCATTTTCCTGGCGAGCAGCACAGCAAACCTCTCCCTGCCCTCTCTTTTCCTGCGCTCACACTGATGCACAAAGACTGGGTCCAGAGACTGGAAAGAACAAAGATGAACAGTGCAAACTGATGGGATATATTTTCCGTAGTATTTCTTTCTTCCTTAAATGTTTTACAATCTTTGTTCTAAAACAAACCTGTACCAGGGAGGATGAAGGAAAGCACAGGCTAAATCTGTTAGCGGAAAGGGAGTTTTGGCAAGAGCTCTGTTTATCATCCTCTTTTTCTAATTTTGTGTTGGCAAGAGGTACTGTACTAACAAGCCCAGGAGACTGAAAGTCTTTCCCACCCATAGGACAGGCAGATGCTGGCATTCGTTCACTCCGTTTGGAAATCAGTCTACGTGGAAGGAGAACAACAACAGGCTCAGACTGACGCTGGTCTTGGTGTGCCTGGAGCTACTAAGGACCACCAACGCCTGGCCAACACATGTGGCAGCTTGTTGCCACTTGTAAAACAAGAGTTGGCTTTTCCAGGTGAAAGCTGCCAAGTGATGAACAATCAGAAGTCAAGAAAATGTGCTATTTACAACAAATCACAAAGCTCAGGCAGGGTTTTTACTTCCTAAGGGAATATGGGACAGGCTGGGCTAAAAAAAAACAGAGGGATGCACACCCAAAGTCAGTGGTGTTGTAATTATTATTACAAGCCAACAAAATACAGATGATTCAAACTGAAAATGTGACATTAATTCATTGACGTAAAAGCTAAAGCCTTACTTAATCATCTCCACCTCTCCAACAGCAAAGTGGAGTGGGAGACTGGGTGGTTGGCAGCTTGCTCCCCTCCCTTTGCCCACCACAGCTTTGCACGGACTTGGAGGAAGGTTAAGCAGCACTGGTGGGAAACACTGCCTGACAACAATCATAGAACCAGAGGATGGTTTGGATTGGAAGGGACCTTCAAGATCACCTAGTTCCAACCCCCCTGCCATGGGCAGGGACACCTCCCACCAGCCCAGGCTGCTCCAAGCCCCATCCAACCTGCCCTTCAACACTGCCAGGGATGGGGCAGCCACAGCTTCTCTGGACAACCTGGGCCAGGGTCTCACCACCCTCATAGTGAAGAATTTCTACCTAATGCCTAACCTAAATCTCCCCTCTTCCAGTTTAAAGCCATCACCCCTTGTCCTGTCACTTCATGCCCTTGTATAAAGTTCCACCTCAGCTTTCCTGTAGCTGCTTCAGGTACTGGAAGGTGCTCTGAGGTCTCCCCAAAGTCTTCTCTTCTCCAGGCTGAACAACCCCAATTCTCCCAGCCTGTTTCCAGAGCAGATCTGCTCCAGCATGTCCTACAATGGCCCACACAACTCACCAGCTGCCCAAACCCATCCACCTCCATGATGAACCCATGTCATGCTCCTGGGTGGCTGTGGATAGGTGGAGCCGACCTTCAGCATCCTCCCCTCTGCTACCCGAATGCACACCTCCTTCTGCACGTGCCCTACTGCTCTAGTATGTATCCAACTCACATCACACCCAAATCCTTCACTACCCACTATTTCTTGTATAGACTCTGAGCCTAAGCCTCAGTGGGTGGATACTGCAAAAAATCACAGTAAAATACCATACAAGCAGCGTAAGAGAAAGAAAGTGACCATGATCAATCACTTGAAATGCTTAAATGAAGGCTACACACACTTATAAAGCTGCACTAGGTCTCAAACACAAGTTAACAAGAATTGCAGAAGGTTTGTAGCAGACACCACACAAGAAAGAGGAGACCAAGACCTGTAGACGTACGCTGTAACCCTACAACGCATGCAGTGTGCAGCCTATTAGCATATTCATCTCATAATCACTGTAAAAGCCAAGAATTTTTCAGCCTGCCAGTACAGAGGATTTTGCAGTGCTTTTATTCACCTCAACACTCATTCAGGTTTCCAGTGAATATACCCAGCCCAGGAGGCCAAAACCAGGAATGCTTTTGCAGCACACACAAAGAAAAACGGCTGAAAGGCCACGGCAAGTCAACAATTAACACTTTTCATACATTTCCGGACTTTCCTTCCCAAACTAAAGAGTGGGGAAGACATTCAGTGAAGGGTGAGGGAACTTACAGCTTGCAGTTTGTATCAGCAAAAAAAAAAAAAAAAAAGAATTGCTAAATCCTCAGCTGCTGATTCAAACTGGCCAGACAACCCAGCTTTCCTTTCTTGTTTCCATCCGGGGGGGGGATAAGGCCAGTTTGGGGATTGAATGGCAGAGCAGAAAGTAAAAGCAGAGCAGTCATTCACTTCTTCCTTAAAATACCAGTGCATGTTGACAGTAAAAAACAACTAAAACACTCGTGGAGGTCCCTCAGAAATGTTTAAAAGGAAAAGCTCACTCTGAAGCAGCTAAGCAAATATTGGTCTTCACACGTCAACGTTGCTCTTCACCTCAAATTGATTTCTCCTGCGTGTGAGGCCAGGGATATGTGGGGCTACTTGAACCATCAGGGCTTGAGCAACCATGTGTAGAAAAAAAAATACTAGTGTTTTGCTTAAAATATTAACAATGTGGTATTTGGACAAATCCAACATAAGACGATGTGCTCGGGGTCTAAGAGTCAAGTAGGATTTCCAGTCGCAACTACGGATATTTTCAATGAAAGAAATAGCAAAAAAATTAACACGTTCCCTTGTCGGAGGATATTACACAACATTAAAAGTCAAGAGGGCATCCAGCAATTATGTGATTATAGGCTGCGGGGAGAATGGATTGAGAAAAGCCCTGAGGAGAAGGACCTGGGGGTGATGGTGGATGAGAAGCTCAACAGGAGCCGGCACCGTGCGCTGGAGCCCAGAAACCACCCGTGTCCTGGGCTGTGTCACCAGCAGTGTGACCAGCAGGGCCAGGGAGGGGATTGTCCCCCTCTGCTCTGCTCTGCTGAGACCCCACCTGGAGAACTGTGTGCAGTTCTGGAGCCCTTAGCACAGGAGAGACATGGAGCTGTTGGAGAGGGTCCAGAGAAGGGCCACAAAGATGATCCAAGGGCTGGAGCAGCTCTGCTCTGGAGACAGGCTGGGAGAGTTGGGGGTGTTGAGCCTGGAGAAGAGAAGGCTCCAGGGAGACCTTGGAGCACCTTGCAGTGCCTGAAGGGGCTCCAGGAAAGCTGGGGAGGGGCTTTTCACCAGAGAGGGCAGTGACAGGACAAGGGGGGATGGTTTGAAACTGCAAGAGGGGAGATGTAGATTAGACATGAGGAAGAAATTCTTTGCTGTAAGGGTGGTGAGACCCTGGCCCAGGTTGCCCAGAGAAGCTGTGGCTGCCCCATCCCTGGCAGTGTTGAAGGGCAGGTTGGATGGGGCTTGGAGCAGGCTGGTCTGGTGGGAGGTGTCCCTGCCCCTGCAGAAGGGTTGGATCTGGATGGTCTTTAAGGTCTCTTCCAACCTTCACCATTCTATAATTCTATATTCCACCAAGATCCCAGCGTGCATTCGACAACGATTACATGATTTACAGACACTCACCCCTATGCACTTTGAAAAAGGAAAAAAAAAAAATCAGGCCTTTGATTTGCAACCCATTTTTTGACACATTTATTTCCATGCTGATAAGCATCATCCAGGTACATAATAACCTTTTTACCATCATTCTTCATAACAATTCAATTCGTGGCTTAAATTAACTCAATCAATCATCCAACAGGTGCACACCACCTACTCCAGAGATTTCCTTTCTCCCAATTCTTCTCTGCTCTGACAATGCCCAAATTGACATTACCTGAGATGGAAACCACAGCCTAATTTTGGTAAGATTTGCTCTAGTTTTTAATGAATTCACAGGTTTGTTTTTACATGCTCGGAAAGTAAGTTCAATATTCCCAGTCGGCATTTGGTGAAATATTGGGTGGCAGCTTTTTTATTAAAAACAGAAAACGAGTTTTTCCATTCAAAGATTAATTCAGTTTTAACAGATGATTCCAATAGCAAGGAAGAATGATGCCTGCAGAGCTAAGGAGGAACAGGGATCAAGGAAGAATTAAACCTATAGTAAGGGTAGAGGAGGCAGCACAACCCGTTTGTAGGACAGAAACCAGGCTGGTTGTGAAACCTCTGGAAGATCAGTCCTAAGATACTCAACAATGTGACCAGCAGAGAAAACAGAGGGCAGGACCTAAGTGATCTTCACATGAATTGCCAGGCAACAGGGAGGGAGAAAAATGTCCTTGATGGAAAGAAGAGGAGGGTAAATTGTGAGAGTAATTGTGACCTCTACGATCTGGAGAGCCTGGGAAGATACACTTCATAAAGAGGGAGCATTACACAGCACGACACTTCCCCAGGCCCTCCCCCCACCTTTCTTTTTTTTTTTTGGATCCAAATAGACTTCTTTTAATAACTACAAAATAATCTGGTTATTCCTTTTCAGTTCACATTATATCAATATATTTTATCTAGTTGAAGATGCCCCTGCTCATTGTAGGGGAGTTGGACTAGATGACCTCTAAAGGTTCCTTTCACCCGCAAAATATTCTGATTTAAATATATATATTATATTTCAATCTCTCTACATACAAGAATGCATTTGAATGCAATGATGCATGTGTTGTGAAGTTGGAGCACAGTGAATGACACCCCATAAAGTATCTCAATATACATTTCCTGGGGGTCCCAGGCAGTGCTTCCCCCTCCAGCACCCCTCAACGTGCAACGTGCTCCAAAGTCTAATTACAGAGGAAGACTCCAGCTGCGTGGAGAGGAAGATGCACTTCACACCCCTCTGTTTTCTACACAACTAATAAAGCAACAGTGCCCAGACTGAGATACTGGCACAACAGACTTTTCCTCAGACTTTTCCTCCTCATGTGGCTGAAGGCTGTGGAAATGTCATTAGAAAGCTTCCTGGGAGTGGCACTTTAATTTCCCCCTTAGGCGATCTGTTTGCCACAGGCAAGCAATTAAGTGCATGTGTCCCTTCAGCATTTAAGCCCTTTGCAGAGGGAGCCCAGGTTTCCCCCAGCTCGTTGCTGTTGGTTTTCCAATGACCAGGCTGCCTCGCTGAGCACGTACAAAACCGCAGGTATTTCAGCCGGGCGCACCGCGGGGACGAGCGGGGCCTTTGTCACCTCTTGGCAAAGCCACCTTTGATGCATCCCTTCTTTGTTCAGAGCAGCCTACATGGCAAGCATCTGTAAAAAGATGAAGCGTGTGCCTGCAGCTCTACTGTTTGGATTTTTTTTTTATCTGATGCAAAATACTTGTTCCCGGCTGAAAAAGAAAAAGGTGTGAGAGTGAAGAGCAGGAATGACAATTTTTGAAGGATTTTATTCGGCAGAGAGAGGTGAAACCTTCAAGCGTTTCCATAGGAGAATGCAAAAATCTTGGCAGAGGCAAAACATCTGTCAAGGCAGCCTTACAGAAGGACCAGAGCAGAATATCAGGTGGACATCACTGAAGGCTGCTCCTCCTTACCCCTTCCAGCAGCACCCATTCCACAGCCACGCTCCGGAGCTCTTGCTATGGCTGACCCAGGACTTGTGATCTCCTCCTGCTGGAGTGTGTTTGATACAAATGTTAATCGTCCTGATTTGCAATTCACTGTTGCCATCTGATTTGGAAAATCTTCTGCAGATGTTGGAAGGGGGAAATAGAAAACTGAACAGTTTGAGAGAGGGAATTGAGAGAACTGCTCAGCCCACACTGCCAGTTGTTAAGAGGTCAGCAAGAATCACAAAATGGTTTGGGTTGGAAGGGACCTTCAAAGCTCCTCTAGTCCTACCCCTCTGCCACGGGCAGGGACACCTCTCATTAGGTCAGGTTGCTCAGAGCCTCATCCAACCTGACCTGAAATGTTTCCAGGGATGGGGCATCTCCCACCTCTCTGAGCAACCTGTGCCAGTGTCTCACCACCCTCATTATAAACAATGTCTTCCTTATATTTAGTCTGAATCTACCCTCTTTTGGTTTAAAACCATCACCCTTTGTCCTGTCACTACAGGCCCTACTAAAAGTCTGTCCCCATCTTTCTTACAGGCCCCCTTTAAGTATTGAAAAGCTGCAAGAAGGTCTCCTGGACCTTTCTCTTCTCCAGGCTGAACAACTCAAAAAACTATTCATCAGCTCCTGTACCATCTTGCAAATCTGAGCTGACATCATTGACAAAGGCAGCTTCCCATCCTCCCTGTCCTTCTGCAGCACGTTATGTCCAGCCTGCTCTTCTCCATCTCATGGCTATTGAACAGTCTGGGTGAAATGAGTTCATGATTACAGGCTAGACCACAGTAAATGGACACTCACATGCACAACAGGCAGTAATTGCCCCTTAACTCTGAGCCACAGCTGCCACGCAGAGAGAGAACTGCCACAATCCTGCCCCAACTCTGTATGACCTTTGTGGCTTCGAGGTCTGTAGATCAGCCACTAAACTCACCATTAAATTGACCCTGTCCTCAAAAATGCTGGGGTCAGTTCTAAGACCCTCACTGCAAGAAGGACATTGAGGGGCTGGAGTGTGTCCAGAGAAGGCACCGGGGCTGGGGAAGGGGCTGGAGCACAAGTCTGACCAGGAGCAGCTGAGGGAGCTGGGGGTGTTGAGCCTGGAGCAAAGGAGGCTGAGGGGAGACCTTCTGGCTCTGCAACTGCCTGAGAGGAGGTTGGAGCCAGGGGGGGTCGGTCTCTGCTCCCCAGGAACAAGCGACAGGACAAGAGGAACCAGCCTCAAGTTGTGCCAGGGGAGGTTGAGGTTGGATCTTGGGAATAATTCCTTCCTGGCAAGGGTTGTCAGGCCCTGGCCCAGGCTGCCCAGGGCAGGGGTGGAGTCCCCATCCCTGGAGGGGTTTCCAAGCTGTGTAGGTGTGGTGCTGAGGGACATGGGGCAGTGGTGGCCTTGGCAGGGCTGGGTTAATGGTTAGACTGGATGATCTTAAAGGTTTTTTCCAACCAAAACAATTCTATGATTCTATGAGAACATACCAATTGCAAAACAACATTCAAGCCTGATGGAGTTTCCTTCCTGCATTGGAGACCATGGCTGTGACAGCAACCTTCACAGGCATCATGATGGACTTCAACAGATGAGTCCACAGGTGCTACCCAGAGGAGGACAGTCTCCCCAGACATCGAGGACAACCTAAATAACACACTAAAGTTCCAGATCTATCAGTTGTATTATTAAAATGTCAGGTGAGAACTTTGTGACAGCCTAATGGCCAATGGGATACGGTGAATCTCCAGTGCTGTATTCTTCTTCTGATGCTGATTTATAAAATATTGTGACAATCTCACAAATCCTGGCATCGACAGGAAAGCCATTTAAACTGAAGAACACTACTTGAGGAGCACAAGAGGACTGGATTAGAAATGAAGAAGGGGAAATTGCAGAGGCGGAGGGAAGTGCTACGGAATGCAAAAGCAGCAAGTGGATCTCCAAGTCCAAAGCCAGGAACAGAGGAGGCTGAGTCACAGCAGCTAAATTTGGTACACATCCAGAAGAATCATTCCTAAAATAGGTTAACAAAATACTAAGAAGGAGAAAAAGGGATTTCTATCTTGAATATAGAAAGACTTCATCTCAGGGAGTTTAAACGTGGTAGCAAAAGCTCCTGGGTCCCTGGCATCCGACACCAATGAAACTTGGGTGTCGCTGAAGAGGATCTTTGTTAAACAATGCTGGGATTACAGAAGAGCCACATAAAAATACAACTCTATTTCCCATGTTCTAATCCAGTATTTAACACTTGCTTTCACTAGGGGAAAAAAAAAAGCATACTTTTTTTTTTTTTTTCTTTTAAGGCTGTTCAGTGTTTCTTAAAAAAACAAAGTCCAGCTTCAAATTAATCACACATAAACTCCAGTGTTCTACTTTCCAAAGGATAATGAGATGGAGGAAGTAAGTCCAACCTAGGAAGGGTTTGGGAACTTTGAATATTTCCAACAAGAGGGAGTTTCCAGCTGCTTTGGCAGCCTCTGCCCTACAGGGGTGGCCTTTGCAGCAAGGAGAGGCTGCCATGAAACAGCCCATGACCTCAGGCAATCTGCAAACCTCCTTTACTTCACTCTCCATATCCATCACTCCCTGTATCCTGCACCACTTCGGCAAACTCCCTCCATTGTTTGGCTGTTAATTACAGCTTCTTTCTCAACATCAGCCCCTCAGCAATCACCCATCTTATTCTGCTTCAGTTCTGTTAACCTGAGGCCTACCCCCACACTCTGCTTCCCAACAGAAGGTTGGAAGTTGTGCTGCAGCCAGGGTGGGTTTAGCTCCCTCCTGACCAGGTGAGGTGATTTTGAGAGGATGTGGTTAATGAAGTGATTTGTTGGTCCATGCCCTATATATCCTACATATATTCCTGACACAGGTTGGAGGCTTGACATGGATCTGTGTAATTTCCTGACAGACCCATCACCAAGCAGTCCAAAGACACCAACTACCAGAAGTTTCAGGTTAATGCAAAGCTGCTCCACATGATTACACTAGCATCAATTCCTGAACTATGGAATGAATCCTTTATTGGGGAAAACAAATGCAATAAATCAAGAGTACCTTTGAAGCACATGCACTAGCTTACCTGGAAGCCACAGGCCTGATGGAGACATTACTGCATGAAGTCCCACAGTCTGGTTGACGGAAAGCTAGGCTAGATGCATTGAGTGAGACCTTCAGGCCTCTACAAACCTATAAAATCTGTTCAGGAAAGCCTCTGAACACACAGAGCAAGGGAACACAACTGCCTGTGCCTCACCCACGCTCACTGTCAGCGACTGCCGGGGCTTGTTCTGCTGCCGAAGTTGCAAACAAGCTGAAAATGAATCATTATGGATCCCTGGACTTTCAGAATAAAGGATCAATTTTTTCCAGCTCCAATCTTCTTTATCTTTTGGCTGGCTGGATCAGCAGTACTGTGTCAGGAGCAGGTATTTCACCCACTGGAACCACAAAGACATTTATAGGCTTGGATTCAGTAGGAGGACAACAAGAAGTGCTAGCTCTCCACTCACAGAATCATAGAATGGTGAAGGTTGGAAGGGACCTTAAGGATCATCAGGATCCAACCTCCCTGCTATGAGCAGGGACACCTCCCACCAGCCCAAGCTGCACAAGCCTCATCCAACCTGGCCTTGAACACCTCCAGGGAGGGGGCAGCCACAGCCTCCCTGGGCAACCTGTGCCAGTGCCTTCCTACCCTCATGGGGAAGAAGTTCTTCCTGAGGTCTGACCTCAATCTCCCCTCTTGCAGTTTCAAACCATCCCCCCTTGTCCTGTCACTGCCCTCTCTGGTGAAAAGCCCCTCCCCAGCTTTCCTGGAGCCCCTTCAGGCACTGCAAGGTGCTCCAAGCTCTCCCTGGAGCCTTCTCTTCTCCAGGCTCAACACCCCCAACTCTCCCAGCCTGTCTCCAGAGCAGAGCTGCTCCAGCCCTTGGATCATCTCCGTGGCCCTTCTCTGGACCCTCTCCAACAGCTCCATGTCTCTTCTGTGCTGAGGGAGCAGAGCAGAGACGCAGAATCCCCTCCCTGGCCCTGCTGGCCACACTTGTGTTGCTGCAGCCCAGGACACAACTGCCCCTCTGGGCTCCAGCGCTCACTGGTGGCTCATGTCCAGCTTCTCATCTCACAGAATCACAGAACTACCAGGGCTGGAAAAGACCTTTAAGATCATCAAGTCCAGCCTATGACCAACACCACCACACCGTCTAGACCATGGCACTAAGTGCCACATCCAGCCTTGCCTTGAACACCTCCAGGGATGGTGACTCCACCACTTCCCTGGGAAGTCTATTCCAATGTTTAATCACCCTCTCCATGAGGAAGTGCTTCCTAATATCCAACCTAAATCTCCCCTGGTGCAGCTTCAGGCTGTGCCCTCTTGTCCTGTCACTGGTTGCCTGGGAGAAGAGCCCAACCCCACCTGACTCCAACCTCCCTTCAGGTAGTTGAAGAGAGTGAGAAGGTACCCCCTGAGTCTCCTCTTCTGCAGGCTAAACAACCCCAGCTCCCTCAGCCTCTCCTCATCAGACTTTCCCTCCAGTCCCTTCCCCAGCCTCGTTGCTCTCCTCTGGACCTGCTCCAGCACCTCAAGATCCTTCTTGCAGTGAGGGGCCCAGAGCTGCACACAGGACTCGAGGTGAGGCCTCCCCAGTGCTGAGCACAGGGGGAGAATCACATCCCTGCTCCTGCTGGCCACACTATTCCTGATCCAAGCCAGGATGCCATTGGCCTTCCGGGCCACCTGGGCACACTGCTGGCTCATGTCCAACCAGCTGTCCACCAGCACCCCCAGGTCCCTCTCTGCCAGGCTGCTCTCCAGCCACTCTTCCCCAGCCCGTGGTGCTGCAGGGGGTGATTGTGGCCAAAGTGCAGGACCCTGCACTTGGTCTTGTTGAATTTCATGCCGTTGGCCTCAGCCCATTGATCCAGCCTGTCCAGGTCCTCCTGCAGCTTCTTCCTACCCTCTGGCAGATCAACACTCCCCCCCAGCTTGGTGTCATCTGTGAGCTTACTGAGGGTGGACTCAATCCCCACATCCAGGTCGTCAATAAAGATGTTGAACAGAACTGGGCCCAGTACTGATCCTTGGGGGACACCACTGGTCACCAGATGCCAGCTGGATGCAGCTCCATTCACCATCACTCTCTGGGCCCCTTCATCCAACCAGTTTTTGACCCAGTGAAGGTCCTCCTACCCCCAAGTCCTTCTCCTCAGGGCTGCTCTCCAGCCATTCTCCTCCAGCCTGGATTTGTGCCTGGGGTTGTGCCGACCCAGGTGCAGGACCTTGCACTTGGCCTTGTTGAACTTCATGAGGTTGGCACTGGCCCACCTCTCCTGCCTGTCCAGGTCCCACCTCTCCAACCTGTCCAGGTCCCTCTGGATGGCCTCCCTTCCCTCTAGGGTGTCAACTATTCCACACAGCTCGGTGTCATTAGCAAACTTGCTCAGTGTTGCTTTGAAATAGATAACATCCCATAAACAGTGGGGCTTTTAATCTGTCTCCCAAAATAAACTGCCCCAACAGGAGTAGCCAAGTTTCTGTAATTTTCAAAGCAGATCTCAGTAATTTCCTTTGGGGGGTTTTGCTATAAGCTTATGAATGTTTTTAATGTGGTTCCAATGCTGCAAACAATAACTTTTTCCTTGCTAATCTGTGGACTTCCACTGATTGTTAAATGAGGTGTGAAAAAGCCACGAAAATCACACTGATGTGAGTTTGCATCAGCAGATCTGCCCCCAGCCCAGCACTGCAGCACCAGGACAGCTGTCACAAAACCCACCCACCAGCTTTTTGGGAGACAGCAGCCAAGAATAAAACAAAGCAGTTGTTGGAGCACAACCTGGGCTTGTCACAGTACCCTGGCACCCTGGCAGGACCAGGGTGGAACACTAAACAGGTTGCCCAGAGAGGTGGTGGAGGCCCCATCCCTGGAGACATTCAAGGTCAGGCTTGACCAGGCTCTGAGCAACCTGATCTAGTCAAAAAGGTCCCTGTGCACTGCAGGGGGGGGGGACTAGATGACCTTTAAAGGTCCCTTCCAACCCACACATTCTATAATACATATATACAACCACAGTGGAGGAGAAAACATGCAAGGAGCAAAGGTAGCAGTCAGGCAGGTGTCCATGGGCAGCTCTTCTCAGCCATCAGGGTTTTAAATAATGGCTTTAAACTGCAAGAGGGGAGATTGAGGTCAGACCTCAGGAAGAACTTCTTCCCCATGAGGGTAGGAAGGCACTGGCACAGGTTGCCCAGGGAGGCTGTGGCTGCCCCCTCCCTGGAGGTGTTCAAGGCCAGGTTGGATGAGGCTTGTGCAGCCTGAGCTGGTGGGAGGTGTCCCTGCTCATGGCAGGGGGGTTGGAACCTGAGGAGCTTTAAGGTCCCTTCCAACCTTCACCATTCTGTGATTCTATGATTAGGGCAGCATGAGCCTGACAGAAGCAAATGGTGAGGGGGAAGGAGGAGGGGTGCAGCCACCAAAGGACAACTGGAGGTGGACAACAGCCTCTCCTACAGAATGAGAAACAACACAAGTGCAAAGATTTGCTGCAAAGGGCTTACATGTGAAAAGACTGAGGAGAGGAGGCAGCTGAGGGATGGCTCGGTCAAAGGACAACCAAGGAAATTATTTCTGTGGTCCACAGGGTAGATAGCACCTTAGAGTCGTCTCCCAGCTTCTCACCCTGATGGAGCACCACCAGCCTATTAGTTAGCAGATCTGAAACTGAGTAATTTGGAACAAAACAAACATAACAATTTCCTCCCTGTCAGTTCGAACACATCCTGCAACCTCTGTTCAGCTGAAAGGAGAAGTGTCACCTCCCATGCACAGGCTTTGGGCTGACACATGAAAAATGGGATTACCTGCCACTGTCCTAGTTACAGAGAAGTTCATCAGCTGAAGGTAATAATGTTCCCATTATCATCCAGAATAAAACCTATGGTCAGGTATCTCCTTCTGAGATACAAGTTCCACCTCCACCAGAAAAGATACAGAAGAAAAAAAGATTTATGGTTAGAACACTGAATTATGTCCTGAGAGATCTGAGCTTAGTTCTCAGAGGTACCTCTGCTGCTGAGATAGGGAAGCTTTTTTTCAAGAGATATTAAGAGCATGTGGAATGGTCCAAGGAGCCACAGCAATTCCTTATGGGTGTACCCAACTGAGCTGCCAACAGACCTGGAGCTCCACAGAGTCCCAGCCAAGACTCTGCTGGGTTTTGTACCAGTGGTATTAACAGATGCCTCAAGGCTTGTAGCTGGCCAACACCTTGTGAAGAGCTCTCTCACCTCCTGAATTTCCACATGAGCAGTTTGGGAATAAAAAAGGGATACTATGGAAGAGTTTCTAGAGTGACCTCTGTTCCAGGACAATGCACTTCCCCTGAGGGTAAACAGGATTATGGGGACAAAGACTAAACTATCTTGGCCACGGAGGCCAAACAAGGAGGGCAGGAGTTTTCCAGGTGGCCAGGATCTCTCCCAACCCCACATATTCCTGGGGAATCTCAAGATCCAGAAAGCAATCAACCACTCAGCAAGCAATGGAAAAGGCTCTGTGGACACTTCTGACTTCTCCCACTGAACAGACACAATCAGCATCACTCAGAATCTCTCATTTACCAAACCAGGAATATGAGCTGGCAACAGCAACCCTTAAGCAACAAGGAGACAAAATTGTTCATCTTTTAAACTGGGAAGAAAATAACCCCATTTTCCACTCCTTGCTTTAGGAGTCTCAGCAGCTCTGGTTGCACTCCACCAGCCAGGGACACAGCCATGAAATTTTAGTCATGTTTTTTTACCTGTGACATGTGGGAGCCCAGCAGAAGCAGAGGGATGATGAAGAAGAGTCAGCAAAAGGAGCTCTCTCTCTCTCCTGCAGCAAACAGACAGATCTCGGGCAGCCTTGGAGGCATCAGCAGCTCCTGCTGGGCTCAGATGCATTTGTCAGCTCGTGGGAGCTAGCACAGGTGACAAGGGGGCAGAGCTTGTCCCTGCAACCCATCTTCTATATTCTCCTACCAGAGGTGCCTCGTCCAACCCCCATCTCCTTCACTTGCCTCCAGGAAAGAAAGACTGCAAAAGGGATTACACAGACAGCTGCAGGAGCCTTGCTTAACCCCATCTCAGCACAATCCCTCTGACCTGCTCTCCCTGCCTCCTCCATCCCAACACTGCACCCACTGGAAAACATAGAATCATAAAATGGTTAAGGTTGGAAGGGACCTTGGGAGCTTGGGGGGAGATGTGTTTCACCTCATTTTTCAGACAACACCTCCTTTGTTCAGGTGAAAATATGAAATCCTCAGGTTTAGAGTCTGAGATTGTGCTGAAGGAAAAGATACAGCAGAAAATAAAATGGACCTGGGCTCCCAGCAGCCACAGCCTGAGCTGCAGGAAAGCTGGTGAGTTCAGAAAGCAGCGACTGAAAGCAGGAGATACAAAGAATGTGTCTTTTACTGTTGGACACAGGTACAATTTCATAGCAAGGGAATGAGGTGTGTGGGGGGAAAAATCAGTGCAGAGGATGCCAGTGATTCTCCAGGACAGGCTGTTCAGGCAGCAGCTTGTAGCTCCAACTCTGTTTCAATTTGAACTCTCAGGCTGTGGATTTTGGGCCATGTCTGCTCTTTCCAACAGTAACACGGGCTGCAGGCAGGCAGCTTTGGTGTATGGAACAAGGACACAGCTCAATCTCGTGCTCAAGGCTTGAGATTTTTCAGGCACACAAACCAGGTGTCCCATGGCCATTCAGCAGGAGCTCTGGGGGAACCTGGAGAAGCTCCTAACAAGGCCTAAGGCTGGCCAGAAATTGCATCCTAAGCTAAATCCATAAGGGAGCAGTTGCTGCTTATTCAGAATGAAATGGGAATTGCCATGATCTCCATGAGTGCAGCATCAAGGACCTGCTGCTCTTCCCAACCAGCACCAGCCAGGCTGAGGTTCTGGAGGACATGGAAATGACACACTTTACTAGGCCAATCTGGAGCAAAGGGGTTAAGCATCCCCAATGATGCACTGATAGCTGGATGAAGAACCATGCCTGCTCATGATCAATCCCAGGGCAGCAAAAATCGGATTACATCAAAACCTAAGGGTCAGACCAAAATAATGAGACACCAGAAGTCCACTTAAACCCGTATCCTACCTCTGAAGGAGGCCAAAGACATACAGACACGTGGAAAGGGCAAGTGCTGCTCCCTCCCAGGGTGCTCACCTCCAGCAAAGGGCTGTTTACAAATCCCCTGAGAAAGAAGGATCCAGCAGCCCTTGAAGGCCTTTCCTATGAACTCGCTCAGCCACTTCTCAACCACTGTGAGCTCCTGCCCTCCAAACCACTCGGGGGCTCTGAGTGCAACTGCTGAACCACACGTGTGCAAAGAGCAACTTGGTTTTCTAACACGTCTGTTGCCAGTTTCACTCAACATCCCCTGGTTCTTGTACCAAAGAGACAGCAAGTAAGGACCACTTAAAGACAAACTGGTTTGGGTTAGAAGGGACCTTAAAGGTCATCCAGTTCCAACCCCCCTGCATGGGCAGGGACACCTCCCACCACACCAGGCTGCTCCAAGCCCCATCCAACCTGCCCTTCAACACTGCCAGGGATGGGGCAGCCACAGCTTCTCTGGCCAACCTGGGCCAGGCTCTCCCCACCCTCCCAGCACACAAGTTCTCCCTCCCATCTCATCTCCAGCTCCCCTCTTCCAGCTGGAAACCCTTCCCCCTGGGCCCAGCCCTCCCTGCCCTTGGCCAAAGTCCCTTCCCAGCTTTCCTGGAGCCCCTTCAGGCACTGGAAGGTGCTCTAAGGTCTCCCTGGAGCCTTCTCTTCTCCAGGCTCAACACCCCCAACTCTCCCACATGTCTTCATAGCAGAGCTGCTCCAGCCCTTGGATCATCTTCATGGCCTCCTCTGGACTGACTCGAACAGGTAATTGCTCACCTTCCTCATGCTACTCATGATTTTACAGGCACAGAACCTTCAGCTACATCAGGAGCTATGCACACTGCCAGGCCTGTCACTATGGTGTCCCAGTGTCTACAGTAATGGCACTTAAGTGCAAGGATAGACATCTTCCCAGCCTTAACAGACAGAAGGCAGTGGCTCTTCCTCTGGAGAAGAGGAACCTCCAGGGAGACCTTCTTGAGGCCTTTCAATACATAAAAGGAGCTACAGGAAAGATGGGGACAGACTTTTTAGCAGGGCCTGTAGCAACAGGACAAGGGGTGATAGTTTGAAACTGGGAGAGGGGAGATTCCAACTAGACATAAGGAAAAGAAGTTTTACAATGAGGGTGGTGAGACACTGGGACAGGTTG
Source organism: Hemiprocne comata (assembly GCA_020745705.1). NCBI lineage: Eukaryota > Metazoa > Chordata > Aves > Apodiformes > Apodidae > Hemiprocne > Hemiprocne comata. Next base: position 216,667,457 of record CM036586.1, read on the forward strand.
CCCAGAGAGGTGGGAGATGCCCAACATCCAAGGCCAGGTTGGACGGGGCTCTGAGCAACCTGATCTAGTGGAAGATGTCCCTGCTCCCTGCAGGGGGTATGAACTAGATGAGCTTTAAAGGTTCCTGCCAACCCAAACCACTCTGTGCTTCTAAGAACAAAGTATGGATAGATGCCTGCAAACCTGAGCAACCGATTTACAAAGAAGAGATTGCATCAAAGAATATATGTAGTTTACAATCCAAGTTCCTTAGCCAGCAGAGGAGGACATTCACCAAAACCTAGCCACAAAAACATCCCAAGTGATCTTTTTCTCTTTAGCTGCTTTGGCTCCAGTTAAACTTGACACACAACCTGCTACTGAGGAAGCAGGATGCTCACCCAAGAGGGCATGGATTAGAGTTAGGTCAGTGGTTGGACTTGATGATCTTTTCCAACTTTTCCAGAGTTTACCAATCACAGAACGACTCTGTGATTCTGCAGGTAGCCTAGTTATATTTCTACCCTAACTGTCAACATCTCCACCAAAAGAAGCCTCCAAAAGCACAAGATGTCATCCTAGGAAGCGCATCAACAGGAACCTGCCCTGTGGACACATGCCAGCTTTGTTCCACTTGGTGTCTCCTTCACCAAGCAAGGAGATATGCCCTTCATAATTGGTAGCAGCTTCTGCTGTGCTTTTCCCCAAGGGTTTCTGCTGAATTCAAGCAGCTTTTAGCAAGTCACTCACAACATTTGTTTCTCTTGGAGCAATAGGAAGCCTTGTTCAGAGGTCAGTCAACAAGTAGTATTGATTGCTTCATCCAGCACCCAAAACTCCACCAAACACTACACAACAGAGCTAAAAACAGCAATGACCTGTGTCCCCAGCAGAAAATCAGAACAAACATTGTGCTGCAAGGAGCAACAGCCCTAGGGCTGGTTTGTGCCCCATCAAGCAGCCAGGCTCTAAGGAGTGGTCAGCAGAGCCTGGAGCTGCCTGCTGCACCCTCTCCTGCCCTCCCCTTCACACAGATGAAATGTGGAGAGCTCCTATTCCCACTCCTTTTTTGCAATAACAGCAGAGCCTGCTGAGAGCCCAAGTACTTTCTAGCTGGCAAAGGACTTCACAATAAGCTGTTGGAAGGAAGGAGGAAGCAACAGAGCTGGGAGGAGGTCTGTCTCTAGATAGAAAGTTGCAGACAGAGGTGAAGCTGCTTATGCTCAAGCCACTCAAAGCCACATGGATGTCACTGGTGCCGTGGCTGCTCCAACCATGGTGTTTGCTCTCAGGATTGCACCAGAGGCACTGGTGGGCTTTCCATCAGCTCTGAGCATGGACAGTGCAAGCTCATGTTGGCTGGGGGATCGTGGAGTCCCACACGTTGGGAAAATGTGGGCTTTGGGGAAGGACTGAGTGCTTGGGGCTCCTGTCTAGGTTGGGGATTTTTTAGGTTAGACATTAGGAAGAAATTCTGTGCTGTGAGGGTGGTGAGAGCCTGGCCCAGGTTGGCCAGAGAAGCTGTGGCTGCCCCATCCCTGAAGTGTTCAAGGCCAGGTTGGATGGGGCTTGGAGCAACCTGGTCTGGTGGGAGGTGTCCCTGCCCATGCAGGGGGGTGTTGGAACTAGATGATCTTGAAAGTCCTTTCCAACCCAAACCAGTCTGGGATTCTATGATTCTATCTCTGGTGGTGCCTCTCTCCTTGCAACCCTCAAAGAGGGACACTGAAGGAAGCAGCTACTGAAAATTCAGTAAGATTATAAAACACAGCCTAGCATGGAGGTTCTGCCTTTTGAGAAGCAATTTCTTCCAGCCTCTGTAATAGGAGTGTGTCCTAAGGAAGAATTTGAAAGCCTTAAAAACTGAGGCTTCAGAAATTCATTTCAGAGGAAGCTCGTAGTGCTCAGAAAGCTGCAGGAAGAGGAATTTAAAGGTCACTTCTTACCAAGAGATGATCACACTCACCAGCCTCATCTATAAGAGGTGAAGTGAACAGAAGCACAACCAGATTAGTAGGGAAGGAGGAAAAAAAAAATAAAGGCAAGGAGTCTAAGGCTCTGGGTTTGTGCTCCTGACAAAGAGTCTTAACTCATACCAGGACGGCTTCAGAACAGCACATCAACACTTGGCCCTCCTTGCTGCCTGGTTTTCTTGGATGTGCTGAGCTGAATTGGGCTGAATGAGCAATTAGAGTATCAGAAAACAGATGGCTCTATTTGGCAGCTCTTCTAAAAGTGTCATTTTGAGACTAGCCAGGTCATATCACAACTAAATTGCTCCAGATTAACTGCTTTCAGGCGACCTGTAATAAAGAGATGAAACTATTTGGGCTCCAGTCTCTAAGATGGCCAAACTGATTGCACCCACCCAGCAACCATCGGACTCCATCATTAATAGCAGAGTCAATTATTCCTCATTAATGGAATCACAGAATCATAGACAGGTTTGGGTTGGAAGGGACCTTTTAAAGATATTTAATCATTGCAGAAAATATGCATGCTTGGCAAACTATTTACAGAATCACAGAGTCACAGAATGTTCAGGGTTGGAAGGGACCTCCGAAGATCATCGAGTCCAACCCCCTGCCAGAGCAGGACCAAAAGCTAGGGCAGATCACTCAGAAAGGCATCCAGACAGGTCTTGAAAGTCTTCAGGGAAGGTTTTTAGATTATATTTATATGCTGAGTGTGTCCATCTCCTCCTCCATCTTATTGAAAATCCCAAAGCTTTTCCACATATAGAAAACGTTCCTCTTCTAATATGCCTTTGGGACTGGACAGGGATGTTACTGGATGGCAGCACTGCAGAGCAACTCCAAGGGAGGACTGAAGAAAGATACAGAACATGTTCTGATGCTGGCACAGGTTGGCCAGAGAAGCTGTGGCTGCCCCATCCCTGGAAGTGTTGAAGGGCAGGTTGGATGGGGCTTGTGCAGCCTGGGCTGGTGGGAGGTGTCCCTGCCCATGCAGGGGGTTGGAATCAGATGATCTTTAAGGTCTCTTCCAACCCAACCCAGTCTGGTGGTAATGGGTTAGGTAGGAAGCAGACTTCATTTACACACGTAGACCATAGTAGTGTTTTTTAAAAGACTAATTTGTATATAATGCAATTAGTGTCTTTCATAAAAAAATTAATTACCTTTCCCCCAACTAGACTTATCGATGATTAAACTGAAATGCAAAAGCAGGATTGGTGTCAGACACTCATCTGAATTGTAAACAGCAGCTTTGGGTTTGAAATGAGCCATCGTGGGGTTGCAGTCCAGTTCCACCAATGGGTAAATGAAAGATGGATTTGGGTACTGGTGTCTGTTCTTCTGGTGGTTTGTATAATATGGGCAACTACTGAACATAAAAATACCACCTTAAAATTCCTTCACGTGTTTTGTGTTGTGGCAAGTTCAGATTGTACTTGTTGATTTAAAATTGGACATTGAAATCCTACGTTGGCAGGGGTTGAAAGGGGTGGTGTTTACTTGTCATCAGAATTGGTTTCATCCTGGAAAACACTGACTGTTTGTTTTGTTCAAACCCCTGTCTAATACTTCCGAAGTAGCTGATTAGGTTAATTTAGTGTGTGTTTAATTCTTATTTTTCTGCTCTGAACCAAGATCACTATGAAGAGAAATAAGAATTAATTGTGTAACCATTGTATTAATATCATACACGAGAGTCTCCGTCCTCAGAGATCCTAAAACTCTGGATAGTCCACAAGCAACCTAACACAGCTCTGTAGCTGCACAGTGTGTAGGTGTGGTGCTGAGGGATGTGGTTTGGTGATGGACTTGGCAGTGTTTTGTTAGCAGTTGGACTTGATGATCTTAAAGGTCTTTTCTAATCAAAACAATTTTAGGATTCCTGCTTGGAGCTGGAGGTTGGAGAAGATCCCCGCTGGAGTTCCCTCTCAACCTAAATTATCCTGTGATTTTGTGATCTCAACAGAATTATTCACTAAGCTCCTGCCAATCACTTCCAAACTGGTTGGAGATAGAGATAGCAGGGATTCACCCTCAGAACTTCCATCAACTGTGATGGTGAACACATGTGTCCACGTCTGATGGACAGGCAGCTTGGCTCTTGGGTTGTAGATCAGACTTACCCTAGCAATTACATTTTTATTTCATAGAATCATAGACTGCTTGGGTTGGAAGGAACCTTAAAGATCATCTAGTTCCAACCCCCATGCCATGGGCAGGGACACCTCCCACCAGACCAGGTTGCTCCAAGCCCCATCCAACCTGCCCTTCAACACTGCCAGGGATGGGGCAGCCACAGCTTCTCTGGACAACCTGGGCCAGGGTCTCACCACCCTCACAGCCAAAGAATTTCCTCCTAATGTCTAAGCTAAATCTCCCCTCTACTAGTTTTAATCCATTACCCCTTGTCCCATCCCTCCCTGCCCTTGGCCAAAGCCCCTCCCCAGCTTTCCTGGAGCCCCTTCAGGCACTGGAAGGTGCTCCAAGCTCTCCCTGGAGCCTTCTCTTCTCCAGGCTCAACACCCCCAACTCTCCCAGCCTGTCTCCAGAGCAGAGCTGCTCCAGCCCTCCCATCATCTCCAGGGCCTCCTCTGGACTCTCTCCAACAGCTCCGTGTCCTTCTTGTGTTGGTGACCCCAGAGGTGGCCCCAGCCCTGCAGGGGGGTCTCAGCAGAGCAGAGCAGAGGGGGACAATCCCCTCCCTGGCCCTGCTGGTCACACTGCTGGTGACACAGCCCAGGACACAGGTGGTTTCTGGGCTCCAGCACACATTCTCCTCCCTTCTCCTTGGCCATGTGTTCCCAAGCACAAGTTGACACCAGGTGGAAACATAACTGGGCAGTTCCAAGCAGGTCTGTCACTCCTCTTAGTATCACAGGAAATGGTGCCTCTGGCACAAGGTGCATTGGAGGGTGCAGCAGGAAGGAAGGTCGAACTACACCTTGTGCAGCACCAAGGACTTGCCCCCAGTTAAACCAGTGACAAAACCAGGCCCATCTGATGCACACTTTGCAGATGGGGAACTGGGGTAGAGGACAATTCTCTACCTCAAAGTTCTGGAAATTTGTTTAAAGCAGAACCAGAGGAAAACTGGATCCTTTAACCTGAATTTAAGCATTCCTAGTATGGTTTTCACTGCAAAATGAGTTTAAAAGTGCCTAAATTAATTTCCAAATGCAATTTCAATAACAGATTTACTTCTGCCTTTTACACTATTCCACCTGTCCAAAGCTAGAGTTTGCTGGGTCCCTACACCAGCAGCAGGGTCACCACCAAGAAATTCCTAGGGATTTGTAGTTATTTACAAGGTCTAGCAGAAAGCAAGTCTGATCTGACCGTTTCCTTTTCAAAAGGTCATCTGAAACTCAGGTAAAAGAGGTATTCTGGGAGAGGGATTTAACAGTTCTGGGGAACAGGGAGTCCCCAGATGGAATCCTACTAATTTTTTAAGATTTTTTTTTTTTAATATATACATCTGCTATTTCAATAGCCAGACATCTAGCTGGCACCATGCTTAAAAACTGCTCTTTCCTATGTTCTAATTGCATGGGTAGCTTGGAGTCATTAGATTGGTCTTCCCACTGCCAATGGACCATCACTTTCTGGGGCTTATGGAAACATGACACTTAAGGGAACAGAATGTTCAGCCTACGTAGCTTGCAATTTTCTACCACTTCAAAAAAAACAAAGATTCAGGCATTTACAAACTGCTGTAGAGCACCCAAATTACTGGATCTTTGCTACATTCATAGAATCATAGAATCACAGAATCTGCTGAGTTGGAAGGGACCCATCAGGACCATCGAGTCCAACTCCTGTCCCTGTGTAGAGCCCCCCAAGAACCACACCATGTGCCTGAGAGCATCATCCAAATGCTTCTTGAACTCAGGCAGGGTTGGTGCTGTGACCACTTCCCTGGGGAGCTGGTTCCAGTGCTCAGCCACCCTCTGGGTGAAAAACCTTTTCCTGACATCCAACCTAAACCTCCCCTGATTCAGCTTCCTGCCATTTCCCCCAGTCCTGTCACTGGTCACAGGAGTGAAGAGATCAGGACCTGCCCCATCTCTTCCCCTCCTGAGGAAGCCACAGACTGCAATGAGGTCACTCCTCAGCCTCCTCTTCTCCAAGCTGAACAATCCAAGTGACCTCAGCTGCTCCTCATAAGTCATCCCATCCAGACCCTTCACCATCCTCCTGGCTCTCCTTTGGACAGTCTCCTTGATGTCCTTTTTATATTGTGGTGCCCAAACCTGCAGGCAGTGCTCAAGGTGAGGCCACACCAGTGCAGAGCAGAGTGGGACAATCACCTCCATTGACCAGCTGGCAACGCTCTGCTTGATGCACCCCAGGACACGGGTGGCCCTGCTGGCTGCCAGGGCACCCTGCTGGCTCATCTTCAGTTTGAATTCAATAACACCAAAGATAGATATATTTTTAGTTTGGGCATATAGAATAATAGAATGGTTTGGGTTGGAAGGGACCTTGAAGATCATCTAGTTCCAACCCCTCTGCATGGGCAGGGACACCTCCCACTAGACCAGGTTGCTCAAAGCCCCGTCCAACCTGCCCTTGATCACCTCTGATATCTGATGCTCTGTACCAGCATTATCTCTTTGTATGACCAGTCTGAATGACCTCTTTCCCTGAGATACTTCTGTTAATAATAATGAAAAATAATGAAAAACTAACACAGCACTCGAGTTTCAGAGAACACTACAACATCCTGCAGCTCAACATTTTATCAGCACTAAGAGATTTTGTCAGTCTAAAGCAAAATTATTAGTACCACAGCACTCATCTGTGTCCAGGTGTGGACTCCTCAACACAATAAGGACATGGACCTGTTGGAAAGCATCCAGGGAAGGGCCACAAAAAACGATCAGAGGGCTGGAGCACCTCTCCTATAGAAGACAGGCTGAGAGAGCTGAGATTGTTCAGCCTGGAGAGGAGAAGGCTCCAGGGAGACCTTAGAGCACCTTCCAGTGCCTGAAGGGGCTCCAGGAAAGCTGGGGAGGGACTTTTCACCAGAGAGGGCAGTGATAGGACAAGGGGGGATGGTCTGAAACTGCAAGAGGGGAGATTGAGGCCAGACCTCAGGAAGAAATTCTTTGCCCTGGGGGTAGTGAAGCACTGGAACAGGTTGCCCAGAGAGGTGGTGGAGGCCCCATCCCTGGAGACATTCAAGGTCAGGCTTGACCAGGCTCTGAGCAACCTGATCTAGTCAAAAAGGTCCCTGTGCACTGCAGGGGGGCTGGACTAGATGACCTTTAAAGGTCCCTTCCAACCTCACACATTCTATGACTCTTACACCTACCACCATCAGCGAGACCTGGCACAGTATTTTCCTCAGTTACTGTCATCACTGTCACCCCAAAAATGAGGAATTTTCAGGCAAAGTCAGGACACACAGTTCAGTGGTTTGTTCCTTAAAATTTCCCTTCTCTTTCCTCAGCTTCCCCCAGATTTCTATCACCATTTCCTCTCTAGCCAAGAGCAGCAAATGGAAATCTGCTCCACATCCCTATGAGATAAAGGTCTAATGTAAGTGGAAACTATTTCCTTATACTAGAAGAAAACAACCATCAACAAGACAAAGAGGTGGAATTGCTCATGTCTAAGTGTTTCTGGATGAGCAGGAGAAGGAAAAAACATATGTTCTGGCTCTCCTTGAAATGCATCTGAAAAATATCACTTCTCCTTGTACCCCAGAATCAAACAAACTACCATGACAAACCCCGTGTGCTGTTCCTGCTTTGGGAATATCACACAATCCTGGGTTCTCCTCTGGATTTTCCTCTGGATTTCTTCTCTATTTTTCAATAGCAACAACTGTCTCTAACATGAGGACTCAGAGGACCCAGCAAGCTGTCAGGCAGCTGTAAATTCTGTGACAAACACCACTTCAGACCTTCACTGCCAATAATGAGAGCTTCTTTGGGACAGGGAAAAATGGCCATTGAAGCTGTTTCCAAGGACCTTCTGCTTGGAGTGACATGGTTACACTTTTATGACATATCTTGTCTTGTTAAGTCTTAAATATCAGTATTAAAGTACTCCATACAGATAATTTCCTGGGCTGTTTCACTTCTAAGTACATCAGCTCTGCCTTTGCTGGTTTCCATCTTTCCAAAGGTTTGATCATAGAATCCCAGACTGGTTTGGGTTGGAAGGGACCTTCAAGATCATCTAGTTCCAACCCCCCTGCATGGGCAGGGACACCTCCCACCAGACCAGGTTGCTCCAAGCTCCATCCAAGGGCTGGAGCACCTCTCCTACGAGCACAGGCTGAGAGAGTTTGGGTTGTTCAGCCTGGAGAAGAGAAGGTTCCACAGAGATCTTGGAGGACTTTCTAGAACCTGAAGGGGCTACAGGAAAGCTGGGGAGAGGACTTTTTACAGGGGCATGGAGTGACAGGTCGAGGGGGAACAGTTTTAAACTGAAAGAGGGGAGAGTCAGACTAGATATAAGGAAAAAAAGTTTTACAATGAGGGTGGTGAAACACTAGGACAGGTTGTCCAGAGAGGTGGGAGATGCCCCATCCCTGAAAACATCCAAGGCCAGGTTGGACAGGACTCTGAGCAACCTAACCTAGTTGAAGATGTCCCTGCTTACAGCAGGTGGGGTGGGACTAGATGACCTTTAAAGGTCCCTTCCAATCCCAACCATTCTGTGGTTCTATGATAAGAAGAAGTCCTGTGATCAGTTCACCAGCACTCTGGTCTTCAAAGCATTAGAGAGTTTGGCTGCTGTCACAGAATCACAGAATCACCAAGGCTGGAAAAGACCTTTAAGATCGTCAAGTCCAGCCTATGACCAACACCACCACACCATCTAGACCATGGCACTGTGTCTCTATGTGAGCAGATTCTGCAACACACAAGAACATTCTTTCTTCTTCAATGCCATAAATTGGTTATGGGAAAAGGAACTGCTCAAGGTCTGGCGATCTCCAACTGGTTGACACAGAGGAGGTAAATGGTGTCAACTGTCACAGCAGATTTCAGAGAAGCAATTTCTCAGTTACTTAAGTATTTTTTCTTGAAAAGCTATTTCTGTTGCATGTAAGAACTGAGGCTACTTTTAGCTAATGTCCAAAACAACATAAATACCAGGACTAGATGTGAAAATACCAAAACTGTGGTGACCAAGTACCAACAGTCACCATCTCCTGGAAGCCAATGTTTTCAACTACAAACTACAAACAAGTCTAGTGACACGGAAAGCTGATGTATATATTTGCAGGAGAATTGTAAAATAAGGATAATAGTATGCAAGAGCCTTAAGTCAAAAGGTGAGAAAATTAAAGAGAATAGGTTCTGGCCATCATCTCCTTGAGGAGATGTAACAGAACCTTCAATGGGAGGAGAATAGGACAGCAGGGAGGAGAAGGTTCATCAAAACCAAGTCAAAATCCAAACCAAGAGCAGCATAAACAGACAAAATACCCCAACCAACCCAGAAGTGCATACACCAATTACAAATCTACTCCATGTGTATTATTTTTCAAGTATAGAAGGATTAGACATCTCCAGAGAGCTTCTAGAGAAGGGGAAGACAGAAGAAAAAGTAAATATACACTGAAGTTGATAAAAACAAGAATTGTTCACTAACAATTCAGGAAGAGCTTAGAATGACTTGTTCATAATGTTTTCAAAAGTACACTTGTCCATAATGTTTTCAAAAGTACACTTGTCCATAATGTTTGCAAAAGTACACTTGTCCATAATGTTTTCAAGACTGCATTATCATATTCAATTAGCAGATCATGTAACAGCAGAAGACTTGTCCTTATCTCTAATAAGTGTATTAAGGATTATCAGGGAATTACCCAATATCTTATTTCACATGAAGAAAACTGGCTGTGATGATGCTTTGCCTGACCACACTCAGCTAAACGGACACAGCCCAGCAAGGAAAATAACTCAGAAAAAAGCCTTCAACTGTGGGTACACAGTGATGGCCACAGAGTCCTCCACTGGGGACAGACAACCTCAACAAGCTACTCATCCAGCCCTAGCAAGACATTATTCAAAAACCAAAGAGGAAAAGGGACTGTCATGGATTAGAAAGCAGCTAAGCTCTAGGAAACAGCCTAGTATTAAACATTGCATTTTCAGGCTTCCAGAAGGGTAACAGCAAGGTGCTCCAAGACCCTTGACGAGGACCAGCCATGTTCTGTGCGCGGCGCTGAAACGGGAGAAGAGAGTGAAAGAGAGAAGGTGGTGTTTGCAGAGATCAAATAATTCATAACAGTAATCACAGAATCATAGAATGGTTTGGGTTGGAAGGGACCCTCAAGATCATCAGGTTCCAACCCCCCTGCCATGAGCAGGGACACCTCCCACCAGCCCAGGCTGCACAAGCCTCATCCAACCTGGCCTTGAACACCTCCAGGGAGGGGGCAGCCACAGCCTCCCTGGGCAACCTGTGCCAGTGCCTTCCTACCCTCATGGGGAAGAAGTTCTTCCTGAGGTCTGACCTCAATCTCCCCTCTTGCAGTTTCAAACCATCCCCCCTTGCCCTATCACTACACATCCTGGTAAAAAATTCTGCCCAAAGCTATAATTAATAATTAAGGTGGGAGATTCAGAGAGCCCTGACAGAAGTCCAGGCAGTGGAATCATCGGGTGAGGAATGCCAGGTGGTATGTGTGTACTCTGTGTTCTCTGAATAAAATTATACATCCTGCTGATGGATAATGAGGACTTCAGCTATGCAGGAACAACCTGGGTTGCAGCACCTTTCAAAATCTAAGCCCTGTTGCTCGTCTAGACACCTGAATGTCCAAGGTGCTCATGAATGGTAGGTGTTTTGGGGCAATCAGAGCAGGAAAGTGATGTGCATGGCAGGGAAAATCCCCTTGGAAGCTGAACGATGCTGTATCTCATTGCCCTTCCACCCCCCTGCACCTCTGAGTGAAAGCAGCTTTCAAGGTCAACTGCTCAGGCAGCCTCTCCAACACCTGGGCAATAATTCTCCTACATATTACTGGGCTGCACTGGAACTGACAACAAACATAAAGGGCTTAATTATAGATATATTTGTAATAATTTCACAGAAGGTTTATCAAAATCTGAAGATTTCAAGCAACGGTGACAAGAAGAACATGAGGAAGAACATGGAAGACAGCACAAAGGACCAAAATGTCATCGACCAGAGGAGCCACTGACACCCAATGCACCCACATTTTCACCTTCCCTTCTCCTCTACCTCTGCTCCCTGTCCACTGCAAGTGACTGATGAGGTTAATTGGACGCTAGGAAAACTTTATCCAGAGAAAGAAACAAAGGGCTGCAACAGTTTAACTTCAAGAGAAAAACACCTGGCATAAAAGTAGTACCTTAAACAAAGACAACATGAAACTGAATGCCACTATTTACCCCACCATATACTACAGGAACAAGGGATAAAAGAAGCAATTAAAATTCAACTGCAATTTACACCAAGTTTGCAAAACTCACTGTTAAACACTGGGAGGAGAACCTGAGTGATTCAAAGAGGAGATTTGGTGTTTAAAATCAATTCACATACACACATTTTAAAAGTGAAAAATCTGAAGCATCAGGACCTATAAACATCAAATAAAATGTGCTAAAAGGGTCTCCTAGAAGCAGGTTATTCCAGAATTGCCTGTGAGGAGGCTTCTGGACTCCTTCATTGGATGCTGCAATTTTTGTATCCACACAATAAACACCAAGTGGCCGGATGAAGGACTGATTAAAAACCTGCCTTAAATCCTGCACTTCTTTTTATCACAAGTCAACAGCATTTCTGCATTCAACCCATCATTGCTTTGAAGAACATGGGGAGGAAAAGAGAACAGAAAGAGGACCTCCCAGAGCAGGTTTTCTCCCTTCATATATTACTGCCCAGTTGGCCTGGGGAGCACCCTAAACTTAACCAAGAAAGGGCACATTTTGCCCCTTATAATTCTGCCTTCCTGAAGATACTAAGTCTGAAGGTTTTCACAGCCATGCCTTATTCTTCAGCATGAGATGACAACTCCCTGAGCTACCACCATATTCAACTTTGGGAGGCAGGAAAACAGCCACACAGAACAACCCAACCACGTAACACCATCCCACCCCGAGTATTCCCAAGTATAAATATGGAGCAGGAGGGGCTTCAGGTTGTTATTTGGATTGGGTTGAACTAACGGCAAAAAGTGGGCCCATGTGAACCTCATGAGATTCAACAAGGCCAAGTGCAAGATCCTGCACCTTGGTCAGGGCAATGCCCACTATCCATACAGGCTGGGGGATGAAGGGAGGGAGAGCAGCCCTGAGGAGAAGGACTTGAGTACTGGTAGATTAAAAGCTGAACATGAGCCAGCAATGTGTGCTCACAGCCCAGAAACCAACTGTGTCCTGGGCTGTGTCACCAGCAGCGTGACCAGCAGGTCAAGAGAGGGGATTGTCCCCCTCTCCTCCACTCTGGTAAGACCCCCCTGCAGGGCTGGGTCCAGCTCTGGGGTCCCCAACACAAAAAGGACATGGAGCTCCTGGAGAAAGTCCAGAGGAGGCCATGGAGATGATCTGAGGGCTGGAGCAGCTCTGCTCTGAAGACAGGCTGGGAGAGTTGGGGTGTTCAGCCTGGAGAAGAGAAGGCTCCAGGGAGACCTTATTGTGGCCTTTCAATACTTAAAGGGAACCTATAAGAAAGATGGGGACAGACTTTTTAGCAGGGACTGTAGAGACAAGACAAGGGGTGATGGCTTTAAACTTAAAAAAGGGATATTCAGACTAGGTTGAAGGAAGGAATGTTTTACACTGAGGGTGGTGAGACCCTGGCCCAGGTTGGCCAGAGAAGCTGTGGCTGCCCCATCCCTGGCAGTGTTGAAGGGCAGGTTGGATGGGGCTTGGAGCAGCCTGGGCTGGTGGGAGGTGTCCCTGCCCATGCAGGGGGTTGGAACTAGATGATCACAGAATCACACAGAATCACAGAATCAGCAAGGCTGGAAAAGACCTTTAAGATCATCAAGTCCAGCCTATGACCAACACCACCACACCATCTAGACCATGGCACTAGATCATCTAGACCATGGATCTTTAAGGTCCCTTCAACCCAAACCAGTCTGGGATTGTATCAGAAGACAACAGCATTCAAAGCTCCTATTTGGTTCTCATAAAACTGCCTGTAGCTCAGCTCCAACAAGACACAAGGAATTATTCCAAATGCCAGACACCCTCTCTCAGATGCATTAACTTTACATTTTAATTTCCTTTGCTTTAAATTTATCACCCTGCAAGGAGTTTTATGAGCCAGTAAACCCGTTTGTGTCCATTCTGAGCCCAAAACTCATTTGCGAGCCACAGCAGAGTGATACAAAAAACAGATCATAAACCTGACTTCTGGGTTTTCTTTCTTAAACCCAGGTCTGTTCCAGAGGTGGGGTTGAAAAAAATAAAAAAAGATGGACACAAAAGATGACAGTGATAATGAGAACGGACGGCTCAGCTACATGTCTGGCTTTCAAAGGAAAGAGCAGAATGAAAGAAGCAGAAAGGAGGAGGAACACTTTAAAAAGTACATCCAGGCACCCTGCAACACTCTCCTTCCATCAGTGGTGAGGTCTGCAGCTGGGCGATGACCACAAGAACAACACGTGTCTGGATCACTTTTCCCTCTCATTTTACCAGATGTTCCTACTAGAACTGGATTTAGTTAAATTATCAGGAGATAAGTAAATTTTTCAGTGTTGCCCACACTACTCATACTATTGCCCATCTGCACCCCTGGGTGAGGTATTGAAGGCAGCACATCAGAATAGTTTGTCCAGACAATATTTGACTGATAACCTCCTGTGCCCAAGCACAGCTCTGGGCCCCTCACTTCAAGAAGGATCTTGAGGTGCTGGAGCAGGTCCAGAGGAGAGCAATGAGGCTGGGGAAGGGACTGGAGGGAAAGTCTGATGAGGAGAGGCTGAGGGAGCTGGGGTTGTTTAGCCTGGAGAAGAGGAGACTCAGGGGGGACCTTCTCACTCTCTACAACTACCTGAAGGGAGGTTGGAGTCAGGTGGGGTTGGGCTCTTCTCCCAGGCAACCAGTGACAGGACAAGAGGGCACAGCCTGAAGCTGCTCCAAGGGAGGTTTAGGTTGGATATCAGGAAGAACTTCCTCATGGAAAGGGTGATCAGACATTGGAATGGACTGCCCAGGGAAGTGGTGGAGGCACCATCCCTGGAGGTGTTCAAGGCAAGGCTGGATGTGGCACTTAGTGCCATGGTCTGGCTGATGTGGTGTTGGTCATAGGCTGGACTTGATGATCTCAGAGGTCTTTTCCAGCCTCAGTAATTCTGTGATTCTGATTTATTTCTTCTAAATGAACATTAGCACCAGACAATTCCTACATGGCATTCAGGTGGGATCCTGCAGACACAAAACCTTCATTCAAAAAAAGCAACTTCTTTTTTTCCCCAACAAATTACTTTAAGGTAGCAAAAGGAATTACTTTTTTTTCCCCCTTAAAGCGAGTTGTGTTTCTGTTTGAGGCAAAAAAAGGTCATACACTTTTCCTCACATGTAGAAAAATATTCTGATTGCACCACAGAGACCCATCCTGCTTTAGTGGGGGAGTTTGACTAGATGATCTCTAGACATCCCTTCCAACTCTGACAATTCCTTGATTCCACGATACACTTTCAGCATAAAAACAGCACTCAGGAAAATGAGGTTTTAAAAACATAAAAGACAGTAAAATATATAGATGAGCAGTTGTGAATATCTCCACCCACTCTGCAACCCCCAGAGGTAAAGCCAACAAATTGACAGGCTTGTTCATTAGCTCTGATTGCTCCTGCCACACATCCAAATGAACAGCCTTCCTGCCACCACGGCAAGGATCTGCAGCCAGGACACATCTTATCATGGTATCAGCTGGGGCCACCAGCAGCTCTGACACCAAGGGAAGGTTCTGGCAAAGTGCCTCCAGTTGCTGCCCACTAACAGCACTTTACTCCATCCTGCTGGAGCTTGACAGGACAAATAAAGCCATGATTCATCCTGGAAATACAGCGAGATGCTCTGGAAGGCAACGAGCAAGGCTTGCTGAGGAGAGCTGGCCACTCCTAAACACTGGCAGCTGGGGGAAGGGAGGCCCAGGATGAGAAGAACGGATTGAGCAGCCCAGAAGAGAAGGACTTGGGGTGTTGGGTGATGAGAAGCTCAACATGAGACAGCAATGTGTGCTGACAGCCCAGAAACAAACCATGTCCTGGGCTGTGTCACCAGCAGCGTGACCAGCAGGGCCAGGGAGGGGATTGTCCCCCTCTGCTCTGCTCTGGTGAGAAACCCCCCCTGCAGGGCTGGGTCCAGCTCTGGGGTCCCAAACACAGAAAGGACATGGAGATCCTGGAGAAAGTCCAGAGGAGGCCCCAGAGATGATGGGAGGGCTGGAGCAGCTCTGCTCTGGAGACAGGCTGGGAGAGTTGGGGGTGTTGAGCCTGGAGAAGAGAAGGCTCCAGGGAGACCTTGGAGCACCTTCCAGTGCCTGAAGGGGCTCCAGGAAAGCTGGGGAGGGGCTTTGGCCAAGGGAAGGGAGGGATGGGAGGAGGGGGAAGGGTTTCATGCTGAAAGAGGGGAGACTGAGACAAGAACTTAGAAGAAATCCTTTACTGAGACACTGGCCCAGGATGCCCAGAGAAGCTGTGGCTGCCCCAACCCTGGAAGTGCTCAGGGCCAGGTTGGATGGGGCTTGGAGCAACCTGGTCTAGTGGGAGGTGTCCCTGCCCATGCAGGGGTTTCGAACTAGATGATCTTTGAGGTCCCTTCCAACCCAAACCAGTCAGGGATTCTATGCTCCAGTGACACACCAGTGTTATCCATCTGGCCGAAGAGGTCACTGAAGGGAGGGGAGGCATCAAAGGAAGCAGGTGATGGTGGTAAAGAAGCTGCAGAGGTCTTCCTGTACAGCATCATTACACTCAATTACTTTATGTAGCCTATAAGCTTTTTTATTATAAATCCCCATCAAAACCTCTAATGAACTGACAAGTGACCTGTGAAACAGCCCTCACAATCCATCCACAAGCCATTTTAATGTTAACTTGTGATGAACAGCAAATTTTTCAGTTCTTTTCCAGGCATTTTTACTGAAGAAATACCTCTTGGACCTGACCTGCTCATGACAAGGCAAAAGCATCTTTGCAGATGTGGAGTGCCACCACCATCATTTCCAACATACCTATATTGAAGTCTCTTCAGAAACAGGACAGCAGCTTACACTGTGGTGATAGATCTGTCCTGTACAGCTTGGGGATGATAGAGCACTGATATTATTTTTCTGATCAGCTTTCCTTCCTTGAGCAAGATCTAAGTCCTCTCAGAGCCCCCCTTGAGAAAAGAGAAAAAGGATACTGGCCACCCAAACAGGTTCAAAGCTGATGAACTACAATACTTGGTTTAGGTTCTTCTAAAGAAGATGATTTTTAATTAAATATGTTATATAAGCACAGAGAATAACTTTGGTTGGAAAAGATCTTCAAGATCATAAACTCCAACCATTAGCCCAGCCCTGCCAAGGCCACCACTGACCCATGTCCCTCAGCACCACATCTACACAACTTTTAAATCCCTCCAGAGATGGTGACTCCACCACTGTCCTGGGCAGCCTGGGCCAGGACCTTACAACCCTTTTGGGAAAAAATTGTTCCCAAGATCCAACCTAAACCTCCCCTGGCACAACTTGAGGCTGTTTCCTCCTCTTCTATCACTTGTTCCTTGGGAGAAGTGACCAAACCCCTCTGGCTCCAACCTCCTCTCAGGCAGGTGCACAGAGCGAGAAGGTCTCCCCTCAGCCTCCTTTTCCCCAGGCTAATCACCCCAGTTCCCTCAGCAGCTCCTCACAAGACTTGTGCTCCAGACCCTTGTCTATGGTCATGTGTACATCAAATAGTAGCCACCAATGTAGGCAAGACTCTCCAGATACCCTTTATCTTGCCTAACTATCTCCATTTAAAGTTTTGGTATCTAAGCGACATTAGTGGTCCATGTGTCCTCTATGAGTTGGAAGAAACCTGAAAGGCAAATCCACCCCATTTTAACCCAACTGTCCATAGCAAATGGGATGACCATTTGCTGTAGATGTCTGTATGTCCCCACGAAGTACGAGAGGAGCCCAGATAAGAAATGAGGTGTCTCACTTTTAGCTGGCTGAAGTTAAAACTAATTCCCCCAAGATCGCTCTAGTCCTCAGTCCAAAACACCTTTCACAAAATGAATGGTGTGTTTGGAGAGAGAGAAACCTGGACAGAAATAATCATAGAATCACAGGGGTTGGAAGGGACCTCTGAAGATCATCAAGTCCAACCCCCCTGCTGCAGCAGGAACACCCAGGGCAGGTCACACAGGAACATGTCCAGACGTGTCTTGAAAGTCTCCAGAGAAGGAGACTCCACAGCCTCTCTGGGCAGCCTGTCCCAGGGCTCTGTCACCCTCACAGTGAAGAAGTTTCTCCTCATGTTGAGGTGGAACTTCCTGTGTTGTCACTTGGTGCCACTTCCCCTCGTCCTATCACAGGGCACCACTGCAAAGAGACTGGCCCATTCTTGACACCCACCCTGCAGATATTTATAGACATTCATGAGGTTCTCTTTCAGTCTTCTCTTCTCCAGACTGAACAGCCCCAGGTCTCTCAGCCTTCTCTCATCAGACAGATGTTCCAGTCTCTTAATCATTCTTGTAGCCTCCATTGGACTCTCTCAAGTGAATCCCTGACCCCTTGAACTGGGGAGCCCAGAACTGAACACAACACTCCAGATGTGGTCTCACCAGGGCAGAGTAGAAGGGGAGGAGAACCTCCCTTGACCTGCTAGCTACACTGTTCTTAATGCATCCCAGGATACTATTGGCTCTCTTGGCCACGAGGGCACTTGGCTGTCCCATGGATAACGTTGTCCACCAGGACCCCAAGGTCCTTCCCACATATATATAGAAGAAAATGGAAGGGCAGTTAGTGATGTACAGCCCCGTTATGCCTTATGGATTTGCAGTCTTGACATTAAGCCATCATTTATTTTCACCTAGAAATCACACACTCAATTACACACAAGACACAAATCACAACGTTTCTCCTTGTCCCCAGCTGTGACATCCAGAAACACTAATGAACGGGCAAGAGGTGAACACTGAAGTGCCAAGATGGCCTCCAGTTTGTTTGGTTTTCTCCCATTTACATTTTTACTGTGTCTAAACTGCAGCCTTGAAACTGCTAAACCACCTCTTTGCATTTCTTCCTCTCAGAGCAGCATCTCACTTATTTGAATATTCATGCCAGCCACAGGTCTTGGTGTGGGGATGAGCATGGCCAGCACCTTCACAGATCCAACACATACTTCCTCGAGGAGGTGGACAAACTGGAAAAAGGCTTTCACAGCTGCAAAAGAATCCATCAGCTGTCTTGGGTTGAAGTGGAAACCATTATTTCCACACTTCAATATGAAAAATGGAAAATAAATATGCATAAGGAACCCATCTCCGAAAGGAGGGAGAACATTATACAAAAAGAATTTGTGACAATGTTCTGAAGGCAGCTTTTGCTCCCCTACCAATTTGTCTTCAGTTTTCCCAACGTTTTTGTACCTGACCTCCTCCTCACTGCAGAACTAACCACATCCAAGGGTAAATAGGATCTTAATGATCTCTCATTAGCTAAACTTCCCAGCAGAACACTTCCAAAGCAAAAAAAAAAAAAGGTCAAAACCTGCCATCAGTAGAAGGAAAATTTCAAAGGACTGGGAAACCAGTGAAGTTGTTAGCTTTTCCTCCTCAAAATCTGTAGCTTATAAGGATCCACTCCCCCACTGAGAAGCTTTACAACGTGGACCCAAGAAAAGGCTGTTGCACTAAGGAAGCCATAAAAGAAACAGAAAAGGTTAAGAGCAGCTGGCAGCTGTTGTGTAATATCTTGTGACTCAATATAACATTTGAAAGGAAAAAAAAAAGAAAGGGTTTTTAAATGACAAATGCTCACCCTGTGCACCACGAGGGCTACCAGCCAGAACTCACCCTATCTTGTTTCATTGACTCTACTCCAAAGGGGCACAGACCACCCACCCCCAAACTGTGCATTTCTGTCCCAAATTGTATGCGGGATTTCATCCAGCCACGGGAGACTGGGAGGCTCTGGGGACTATTATGTGGGATGAAAAGAATTATGAGGGAACCCTCAGCCTTGAACTAACGCATGGGAAACAGCCAATAAAATCTTCCCAACACCCAACGTCTAGACAGGGCCGACGTCTTCGTCTTCAGGCAGAAGGATTAGGACAGAAATCTGGCTGTGCTGTCCCTCGTGTGATAGGAAAGGGAGAAGACACTTTGGGCTAAAGGCCTGGCCCTGTTCCAGAAACTACTTTATTATGAAGGAACCAAAGAAAAGGAACTCTGTAAGACAGGAGAGTAAGATTTCTGCCTCGCAGTCACAGCAATTAAGCAAGTGGCCTTGATGAAGAGGAAAAAACCATTGGAAGAGAACCCAAAGGCTCAAAAGAGCAGAAGAAAGTAATTTTAAGAGTAGGTCAAGACTCCAGAGGGGATTACCTTTCCAGTTTGAGAGTTAACACTAGAGACATGCTTTGAAAAACTGACCAGGGAGATTCTGCTGGTAACACGGATGACCCCGTAACGTCTACGTGCTCAAGCACAAGTCAGGTACTAAAAGTGAATGTTGAAAATGGTGCAAATTCAGATCAGAAAAGGCAGCACTAAAAGGTGCTTTCTCCTTCCTTCCTTCTCTTTATATTCAAATATTTTTTTAAAAAAAACAGCAAAATATTTTGTATGCCTGGCATTATTAGGTTATTCAGTATCTCGACTTGAAAACAGCAATCTAAGCACAGCTCTCTGAAAGAATCATAGACTCATCAAATCATTTTGGTTGGAAAAGACCTTTAAGATCACCAAGTTCAATTGTTATCCCAGCCCTGCCAAGGCCACCACTGACCCATGTCCCTCAGCACCACATCTCCACGGCTTGGAAACCCCTCCAGGGATGGGGACTCCACCCCTGCCCTGGGCAGCCTGGGCCAGGGCCTGACAACCCTTGCCAGGCAGAAATTGTTCCCAAGATCCAACCTCAACCTCCCCTGGCACAACTTGAGGCTGGTTCCTCTTGTCCTGTCGCTTGTTCCTGGGGAGCAGAGACCGACCCCCCCTGGCTCCAACCTCCTCTCAGGCAGTTGCAG
Source organism: Hemiprocne comata (assembly GCA_020745705.1). Taxonomy (NCBI): domain Eukaryota; kingdom Metazoa; phylum Chordata; class Aves; order Apodiformes; family Apodidae; genus Hemiprocne; species Hemiprocne comata. The sequence goes on from CM036586.1 coordinate 216,687,593, forward strand.
AGCCAGAAGGTCTCCCCTCAGCCTCCTTTGCTCCAGGCTCAACACCCCCAGCTCCCTCAGCTGCTCCTGGTCAGACTTGTGCTCCAGCCCCTTCCCCAGCTCTGTTGCCTTCTCTGGACACACTCCAGCCCCTCAGTGTCCTTCTTAAGAAGAACAGAGTGGACTTTAGAGAAAGTTTTCAAGAAAGAGGGCTTCTCCTCCTGTATATGAATCAATTCCACTTGTTTTTATTAGGCACTGGTACGATTCCACTCCCTCAATTACTGCACTATCTGAGCAGGTAATAGCCTTCAAATTGAAGGAAGGGCTGCTTGTACTTGTTGGAGCTGAAATAGCTAGTGAAAACCTCCCCAATAAAATCCCTGCTATGAGATTTCTGGGTAAAAGTGGTCTAATCAAACCCCAGATCATAGAAGAAACTTCAAAGGTTCACTTCAAAGTGCTACTTCAGCAAACAAAGTAGTTGAGTTAATTTAATGCTTCTCATAGTGGAAAGAACCACTTCCTTCAAGTGGGAAGGAAAACAAACAATGGTAAGTCAAAGACTGAAAACATTTGTGGTAGCTGTGAAGAACCATCAACAGGCTAAGGCTGCAAGGAGATGATGGGCTCGCACTTTCCTGGCTGTACCAGCACATGGAATGATGTCCTGAACACTGGTGGTCCCAGCATGCTGGGCTGGTGGACAAGAAGTTCAACATGAGCCAGCAATGTGCACTGGAGCCCAGAAACCAACAGTGTCCTGGGCTGCATCAAAAAAGGCATGGCCAGCAGGCCAAGGGAGGGGATTGCCCCCTCTGCTCTGTTCTTGTGAAACCCCATCTGGAATACTGTGGAGCTCCAGAGAAGACCGCAGAGAAGATCCAAGGGCTGGGGCACCTCTGCTCTGGAGGCTGAGAGAGTTGGGGTTGTTCAGCCTGGAGAAGAGAAGGCTCCAGGGAGACCTCAGAGCACCTTCCAGTGCCTGAAGGGGCTCCAGGAAAGCTGGGGAGGGGCTTTGGACAAGGGCAGGAAGTGAGAGGACATGGGGTGATGGGTTAAAACTGGAAGAGGGGAGATTTAGGTTGGACATTAGGAAGAATTCTTTAGTGTGAGAGTGGTGAGATGCTGGAACAGTTGCCCAGAGAAGCTGTGGCTGCCCCATCCCTGGCAGTGTTGAAGGGCAGGTTGGATGGGGCTTGGAGCAGCCTGGTCTAGTGGGAGGTGTCCCTGCCCATGCAGGGGGGTTGGAACTGGATGATCTTTAAGGCCCCTTCCAAGCCAAACTAGTCTGGGATTCTATGACTAAGAGTGTGAAGCAAAACACAAGCTCAAAGGTTTTCATTCTCACCCAAAAATCTGTCCACGAAACGAGGCTGACACCAGCAACTCACTGCTCAAGGCCTCAGATGCATTCAGGGAAGAGAAAAGGGCAAACAGCTTTTCCAAGCCAATGGAAATGTTTGTACCTGTCAGAACCTGAGCTTGGACCTGAAACATTTTGCTTCTTCTCCAGGCAGGAGTATCAACAGCCACAGCACTGGATCAAGGAGCCACATTCTTTACTCGGCTTCAAGCACCAAGGATGTTATCAACTGCTGCAGGAGAAGCCAACTTGGGAGCCTGAACCAACTGCCAGATCAGTGAGGGAGGAACCAGCTCTTCAGTATCTCTGTGCTGCTCAAGACATTTGTCATTTTAGATCTGTGTTGCTGGTAGGAAGTGAGTTTTGCTAAAAATGCATTTTTGAGGCAGTTTCCATTTCCCTGCCCATGCAGAGGACCTTCCCAGTTCAGTACTCCAAAGTCCTCCACAACCATCATCACCTCTCCAGGTGCACAGCTGGATTCCCAGACATCTCATTTTCTACAGTTAGCCATTCAAACACATGCAGAAGGTTTCATCTAGGGTACAAACACACCAGCAAATCTTTTCAAATGGTTTTAATTCAAATCAAGAAGGAAATAAACCCCAACCAAAACCAAAAGCAAGGCAGAGAGAGTTCCCCTTTCTCTCTAGCTTGTCTGAGACCTGTTACAACAGCTTCCTAATCCTGCCTCCAGTCCTCCCTGATCCCTTCATCAGTCTAATTAAACCCATTAAACGTAATTCTGGAAATCCACTACCCTTTCCTGAAGATAACTGGACAAACTGCCAAGCAGTAGGTCTCCAGTTGGGGTTCTGCAGGAAAGGAAAGAGTGAACACCATCTAGATAGATAGATAGATGGATATAGATATAGATAAATATAAAGATATCCCACATATTTTAAGGTTTCTTGGAGAGTGTATTTTGAATAATCTAAGACTTCTGAAATAACATGCAACTACTCCACTCCTAACTCTCATAATCTTACCTCATCAAATATTCTTTAACCTTTTTCCCTAGAGAAAAAGCTTGAGATATATGATGAACTGATTATTCGATAATAAAAAATGGTAAAAATATTTTAAAAATAAAATAAAAAAAAATAAAATAAAATAAAATAAAATAAAATAAAATAAAATAAAATAAAATAAAATAAAATAAAATAAAATAAAATAAAATAAAATAAAATAAAATAAAATAAAATAAAATAACTAAGCAAATGCAAAACAACGAGCCCCTTGAATATTGGTTTCTCATGTCAATTGACTTTGATCAAGTGGAAACTCAAAGCTTCTCCCATGACTGGGCCTTCATCAGATCACTGAAGATTTTCTGGTGCCTTGTGTGTCAATACATGGTGCCACTTTACCCATTTACACCAAGTCTTCTTCCTTTAACTTGCAGTATTTTCATGAGCTCTAGAAGAATTTAATAATAGAATCATCGAATCGTCAAGGTTGGAAAAGACCTTCAAGATCATCGAGTCCAACCATAATCCAACTACCACAACCAACCAACTATCTCCTGAAGCACCACATCTAAATGCTTCTTGAACACCTCCAGGGATGGTGCCTCCACCACCTCCCTGGGCAGCCCATTCCAATGCCTCACCACTCTTTCAGTAAAGAATTTTTTCCTAATATCCAACCTAAACTCCCCTGGCACAACTTGATCCCATTTCCTCTCATTCTATCACTAGTTACTTGGGAATAGAGACCAACACCGGCCTCTCTACAACCTCAGGTAGCTGTAGAGAGCAGTAAGATCTCCCCTCAGCCTTCTCTTGTTAGGACTAAACAACCCCAGATACAGAATCACAGAATCACTTAGGTTGGAAAAGACCCTCAAGATCATCGAGTCCAACCATTAACCTCACTCTACCAAGTCCAGCACTAAGCCATTGTCCTGGTTTAAGCCAGGATGAAGCTGACTTTCCTTTTACTGATTTTTTTTCCTTCAGTGAGCTCTCTTCTAACTAGCAGCAAGTGTTCCAGCCAGTGGGCTGATAACACTGGAATGTTGATGTTTCTGCTGAGATGCGAAGGTCAGTTTGTTGTACTCAGTGAATCTGCCACTGCAGGTGCTACTGAGGGCAGGAGAATTGTATCTGTGACCCCCCATAGGGGAGCTGGACTAGACAGACAGCAGAACTGACCAAAGGGATTCCATCCCATAGATCTACATAAGCTCTGAGGAAGGTCAGAGATCACAGAAGACAACTTCCTTCCTGCTTCTTCTTCCCTTCTCTTCCATCCATGGCAGCATCCGGGGAGGACTCCATCCATCCATCACCATCGACCCCAGGCTGAGGCATCTCTGACCTCATAACCCTCATCCCCCTCATCACCCTCATCCCCCAGCCCCTGTCTGCTCTCCTTATCTCCTGCCTGTGGGCTGAGACATTTCAGGGCTGCTCACAGCTCAGGAGATGCCGGGGGAGCTGCTGGGGGTGGGGGGAGGCAAGAGGCTTTGGCACATCCCTGAACATACTTGTATAGAATTGTACATATAATTCAAGCTGTCTAGTTGAGTTTTCAATCCAGCAAAGTCTCTCTCCTAATTCTCTCTCTCCTTCCCTACCTGGGTGGGAGGGGATTGAGAGCACTGTTGTCTCTGGTTTAATTGCCCATCCTGAGTCAAATCATGACAACCATGTCCCCAGGCGCCACATCTGGACGACTTTTAAACACATCCAGGGATGGTGACTCAACCACCTCCCTGGACAGCCTGTTCCAACATCTGACAACCCTTTCAGTGAAAAAGTTCTTCCTAATGTCAAGTCTAAACCTTCCCTGGTGCAGCTTGAGGCCATTTCCTCTTGTTCTATCACCAGTTCTTTTGAGGAGAGACCAGCACCTACCTCTTTACAACATCCTTTCATGTAGCTGTAGAGGGCAATGAGGTCTCCCCTCAGCCTCCTTTTCTTCAGAATAAACAGCCCCAGTTCCCTCAGCCTCTCCTCATAAGACTTGTTCTCAAGACCCTTCTTTGGACACGCTCCAGCACCTTGATGTCTTTCTTGTACTGAGGTGCCCAAAACTGGACACAGTATTCGAGGTGTGGCCTCACCAGTGCCCAGTACAGAGGGACAATCACCTCCCTGGTCCTGCTGGCCACACTATTCCTAAGGCCAGGATGCTGTTGGCCTTGGCCACCTGGGCACACTGCTGGCTCATGTTCTGCTGGGCAGCTTTCCAGCCACTCCTCCCCAAGCCTGTAGCTCTGCAGGGGGTTGGTGTGACCCAAGTGCAGGACCTGGCACTTGGCCTTGTTGAACCTCATACAACTGATCTTGGCCCATCGATCCAGCCTGTCCAGGTCTCTCTGCAGAGTCTCCCTCCCCTCAGGCAGATCAACACTCCCACCCAACTTGATGTCATCTGCAAACTGAGTTCCCTCAGCTGCTCCTCACCCGTGTCATCTCCCAGTCTTCTCCCTCCCCCCCCATCAGACTTCCAATGTCTGCAGAATGAAAATGCCCACAAGGAGTTTCACACAGAGCATAAAGCATCACCCCAGCTTCTCTAGGATATCAGGTTTTGAAAAGAAACAGTTAAATCCTAATTAATGTTTTCAGCCTAACTCCTGATTCTAAATGGATCTAAAACTAAACTCCCTGCAGAATTGCCCTGCTTTCCCTACCACCTAGCTCTGTCATTTATTTGGAGAAATTAGGTTAGCAATGTTGACAAGGACCATGAAAATAAAAGCATCCTTCTGCCAAGGCTCTATCCTAGGACCTCCTCCCTGCTCTTCTGCCCATGTCCTCTACCCATCCTGCCTACACAGTCCTCTTCTGACTTACCCCATTCCCCCATCCCTGTTTAAGACTGGCTTTTCCCCAAACTTCAATAAATGAGCCCAAATTCAGCTCTTCCAGACTACAAGCTTCCCAGGAAAGGGGGAATTTCTCCTGGATAGCCCCCCAGTATATCACATGCCTGGTCTTACATGAATAATCATGAGCAAACATAACATCTGAAGCAGAAGGATCTGCTTTAAACTCTCTCCAAAAAGCAAATACTGCAGAGATGACAAATTACCATTAATGTCTAACTGAGCAGGCAAGGAGCAGGCATTTTTATTATAAAATTCAGCTGCCCCGTGAAAAATAAGTCACCAGCTATTACTAATTTTTCCCTTCTGCCATTATTTGATAGCAGAGAAGGAAGGAACCATTAGAAATTGTTTACATTATGAAAGAGAAATGCCTGACCAAGAGGAAACAATGATGACAATGAGTGAGAGGGAGAGACTCAGCAGGCAAGTGCTCAAAAAGTCCTTCAGGAACAAAGACTCATTTGGTGGTTGAAGCAGCAATTGCACTTGCCAGCACTAACACAGGTAGCTGCTTGGGCAGGTTTTTACTTTTAATTGCAACATCCTCTTCTGAAAATGCTTCTTTTTTGCATCCACCTCTGAGCAAACACAAAAATCCCACCCAAGTACAAGTGGAATCTTTAGTACAGGCTCCCAGCATCAGCCTCACTGAAAGGTGCAAACAATGGTCCTGCTGCAGGACGTGGCAATGCAGAGCTTCTGGGGACCTGCAGGCACCACCTGGTTTGTCATATTAGCTTCAGTGATAACCTGGAAACCCATGATGTAGGACTGGGCACCCCAAGTGCCCCTGTACTCAGCACTGGTGAGGCCACCTCGAGTCCTGTGTTCAATTCTGGGCCCCTCACTACAGGAAGGACACTGAGGGGCTGGAGCGTGTCCAGAGAAGAGCCACCAAGCTGGGGAAGGGTCTAGAGAACAAGTCATATGAGGAGAGAATGAGGGAACTGGGGTTGTTTAGTTTGGAGAAGAGGAGGCTGAGGGGGGAGACCACATTGTCCTCTACAACTACCTGAAAAGAGGTTGTAGGGAGGTGGGTGTTGGCCTCTTCTCCCAAGGGAATAATGACAGGACCAGAGGAAATGACCTGAAGTTGCACGAGGGGAGGGTCAGATTAGATATGAGGAAGAATTTCTGTACTGAAAGAGTGGTCAGGGACTGGCACAGCCTGCCCAGGGAGGTGGTGGAGTCACCATCCCTGGAGGTATTCAAGAAACATGTAGATTTGGTACTTCAGGACATGCTCTAGTGGCCAAGGTTTTTGTTTTGTTTGGGTTTGTTTTCTTTTGTTTGGTTTTGGGGTTTGGTTTTCTGGGGGTTGATGGTTGTCCTCAGTGATCTTAGATGTCCTTGCCGACCGTGGGAAAAAAAAAATAAAACTGACACTTGGTTCCCAGGGACAGGACGAGGGGCAACGGGCACCACCTGGAACATGGGAAGTGCCACTGAAAGATGAGGAACAACTTCTGGACTGGGAGGGTGACAGAGCCCTGGGACAGGCTGCCCAGGGAGGCTGTGGAGTCCCCTTCTCTGGAGAGATTCCAACCCCCCTGGATGCAGCCCTGGGTGATGTGCTCTGGGTGATCCTGCTTTAGCAGGGGGGTTGGACTGGATGATCTCCAGAGGTCCCTTCCTGCTCTGACAATTCTGTGAATTCCAAGTATAAAACCCAGGCAATGCTCCAAGGTCTTGTTTGTGTTTTTTTTTTCCTATTAGCCTGTGGAAAACAAAAAGCACCAGTGGTTCCTGCGATGCAGTTTGCACCGTTTCCGTGACGTTGGGGTGCTGCTCAAGAGGCACAAGAGGCAAATCCAAAGCTCTTGAGCAAACACCTTTTCTGAGGTCCACCACGGGCGCCCACAGCTTACAACAAACCCTCCAGTTACTGTTACTGCAAATCTAACAAGACCAAGTTATCACATCCACATGTTAAAAAGAACATTTCACTCTTAAAATATAAGTTCTGGCCAATTGCTTTACAGCTTTATTGCTTGTAATTGTACAGGGCTCTTCACGCCCAATCACTGCATTTCCCTCTCAACTCTAATTATACAATCCAGCACGGAAAAGCCAGAGATCCAGACCCTTTAACAAGCTTAGGCAAAAATCAAAGGCCCACAAAGGGCTAAATCAAAAGCTGGCTCACACCAACTCTATTCTTTGTGCAGCCAACCAAGACTAATTAATGCTTTTAATGTCAGTTTACCCCTTTTGGCACTATAAATCAGAACACGCAGCTTTTATGAGTTAACAAAGGAATCTGTGAAAGGTGGAGCTGATTAACCAGCCTCATAAATTCAGATGCACTGAATCAGAACCAGGTATATTTTGCAGGATTGTACTCGACGAGCAGCATTATCTGCAGGCTGTCCACAGAGAACATTCATTTATCAATACAAACAAGGCTGGCACAACAGGAAGAGGTAGTAAATTATACATCTGAAAGAAAGGCCACTGCTTCCAGCATGGCTTTTGTGAGAGCAGGAATGTGGGGAAAACACTGCAGGAAGGTGGTAGAGAAAGATGTAGGGAACATACTGGATGTTTCCCTGTTATCAGAGAATCACAAAATTCCTTTGGTTGGAAAAGGCCTTTAAGATCATCAAGCCCAACCATTAACCCAGCACTGCCAAGGCCACCACTAAACCACGTTCATAAGTGTCACACCTTTTGAGGCCCCCCTACAGGGCTGGGTCCAGCTCTGGAGCCCCCAGCATAAGAAGGACATGGGACATGGAGCTCCTGGAACGGGTCCAGAGGAGGCCATGGAGATGACCCAAAGGCTGGAGCAGCTCTGCTCTGGAGACAGGCTGGGAGAGTTGGGGGTGTTCAGCCTGGAGAAGAGGAGGCTTCAGGGAGACATTGGAGCACCTTCCAAGGCCTGAAGGGGCTCCAGGAAAGCTGGGGAGGGACTTTGGACAAGGTGGAGTGATTTCAAGCTGAAAGAGGGAAGATGGAGGTGAGATGTGAGGGAGAAATTCTACACTACAAGGATGGTAAGACACTGGCCCAGGTTGCCCAGAGAAGCTGTGGCTGCCCCATCCCTGGCAGTGTTGAAGGGCAGGTTGGATGGGGGTTGGAGCAGCCTGGTCTAGTGGGAGGTGCCCCTGCCCATGCAGGGGGTTGGAACTAGATGATCTTTAGGGTCTCTTCCAACCCAAACCATTCTATGAGACACAGCTTGGAAACCCCTCCAGGGATGGGGACTCCACCCCTGCCCTGGGCAGCCTGGGCCAGGGCCTGACAACCCTTGCCAGGAAGAAATTGTTCCTAATATCCAATTTAAACCTCCCCTGCCACAGCTTGAGGCCATTTCCTCTTGTTCTATCACTTGTAACTTGGGACATGAGACCAAGGGCTTGAAAGGCAGCTACAAAGAAGATGGGGACTTTTTACAAGGAGACACATGGAAAAGACGAGGGGTAATAGGAACAAGTTATTCTTGGGGAGATCCCGATTGGACACAGGAAGATTTTTCACAATGAGGACAATTAGCCACTGGAATACCTCCCCAGGGAAGTGGTGGATTCCCCAACACTGGACACTTTTAAGATTCAGCTGGACATGGTGCTGGGCCATCTTGTCTTTTTCCAAGAAAGGTTGGACCAGATGATCCTTGAGGTCCCCTCCAACCTGGTATATTTATGATTCTGTTGTAAACCTCAGACCACAAGGAAATCAAAGCCACAAAGCTTTCAAGATATATATTTTTTATTTTAAGAAGAGATTCAACTCAAATCCTAGACTCAGAGAAAGAAAAGAAACTCTAACTGCATCTTTCTGGCTGAGTAGACAGACAAAAAGCATTTTGGTGCTTTCTCCACATACCTCAGGGCAGTATCTACAGCACACTTGAATATGCACATAAACTCATAGATCAAAAGTAGAAAGTCTTGAAGTCTGGTGTCAGAGATCCTCTCTGCTGCTTATGTCCATAAATCTTATTAAAACCTTACTTTGCTTTTAAATCACCTTTTGACAGTTGTGTTGTTTTTTTTTCTCCTGGTTATGGGAAATATCATCTTCCCAATGATGTCTCACTCCTCTAACCATTACTCTATATCAGCAATATTCAGCCATAAAGAACCACAAAGCCACTTTGTCAATAAAATAGCTCCTCCATGCCCCAAACTCATCATGTGGGATGTTTGGGCTGATGTTCCTCTCCTGATGATCCATCACAATGCATCCCTGTGGCACAGCATCCATCCCACTCCACAGACAGACACAGGACACCACAGGTTTCAGCTGGAGAGCTGCAGAGGGGACACGAGGTGACCCAGCCCTGCTTGGGGACCTGCAGCCACAGTTCATGTGTGTGTCATTAGCAGGTGGCTCTGACAGCCACAACATATTGAGGCCAAAAACATTAAAAGAGGGGGTTTTTAAAGGAAGTAGACCTGATGAAGAGAAGCATTTGCAAGAATGCTACTTAGGATGAAATGCTGGGTCATTAATCTTTATAAATTCATCACCTTATGCAGGGAGGAAGTTTCCCTACCTGGTATGTTACAGCACATCTAGGTACCCCACGGAGGGGGTTTCCTTTCACTGAGACATCCAGCATTGCAGTAGTGCTCACAAGGGAATAAAATACTTCTCAGGCAATGAAAACTCCCATGAAGCAAGGATGGGCAAAGTAATGACAGATCCCAAAGCCTTCCAAACCCTCTAATATTTGTGACTGGCATGGGAGAGAGGGGGGACAGGGAATCCCACCAAAATACAACACCCTGTGGGAATTAGAGGTGTCTCAGTTGAGGTACATTTAGGAGAGCCTTGCTGGTCCATGGCCATCAGGCTGTGTGTAAAGATAAAGGAGATACAGCTTAAGAGAAAAAAGAGTACCTGCATTCTCCACTATGGAGCAAGAGTGTCCACGTTCCTGCTCTTCCAGTATATGGCAAGAGGTTGCTGGACAAAACCAAAAGCAACAGAGCAGAAGAAACATGTTGGAGGGTTCTGCTCTCAAGGCAGCCATTCCAACTCACTGCAAGACCATCCTTAGGAAACATCCAAGCATGTCACACATTCCTTCAGTGAAGTGGTATGCTGAAAAACACTGGTCCTCTGACCTGCCCTCATAACCAATCCAATACACCCCACAGACAACAACAAACTTTTTCTTCCCTCAGGCCCAACATCTGCATCAGAAAACCAGCAACCTCAAGCTAAGAGTCTCAGTTGTTCTCTTGCCAGCTTCAGCTCTTAGACTATGAGCCAGAAGCATCTCCCAGTTAAAGAGTTCTGAAGCAACAGGCAGTATTTCCAAGCCCCAGTTTATGCTCCACCTACTTACACACCCCCACAGTGTAGATACAGTCACCCCAAACCGTGCAGATGAGGAGTGTTTAGACAGGTTGAGTTGCTTAGAAGGTGGGTTCCCTGGGTGGGCTGAGGAAGAAACAGCCTGGTTTTGACTGTACCACAAGAGAAGGCATCTCATCAGGGCAGGTGTTTTCCCAAAGAAGGGCTCAATCACTCCTCTGTGCTACAGCCCTGGGAGGATGAGGGTCACAGCATGCCTACATGTTGGATCCTGGTGCAGTGCAGAGGATCCAAGAGCACAGAGCACCCGCCAGCAGGGCTGTTGTCTGTCTGCATCTGATTCTCAGCAAACCTGACTTGAGTGGGAGCAGAACACTCAGTGGGTATCCTGGCAGCTGACATTTAAAGTTCATGTTACTAAGCCAGCAGCAAAACACAGAAAAGGGGGAGGGGGGGAAGTCAACCCTGTTTTTTCCATACTCCTGCATAAGGACAGCTGGATTGGGTCAGACTGACACCTCAGCTAGCCTGTTGTCTTCTCCACAGCTACAACCAAGTGTGAATACCTGGGGGGAGATTTAAGCACAGGGCAGGCATACAGAGACATCTGCCCAGCACACCTTCCAGCCTGTCACCCTGTGCAGCACAGGGACTTCCTGAAGTGTCTGTGTTTAGCAGCTCACTGCACATCATGCTGCACCACTAGTGTTACATGTTTGATTTTCTTACCTATAATTGCCTGGAGGGCTTGACCTGTTCAGGTCTCCTAATGCTGGGCACCATGTACAGAAAGAAACAGTTAAGACAGAACCTGCCCCAACCAATCCACAGAGCCCGTTACACTGCAAAGTTTATCTTTGCAAAAAAACATTTCTGGCTTTCTTTTATGAAAGGCTGCAACATAAACTATTGGAAAATAATTTGCCTGCCTTCAGGCAAGAGACAGAAATCGGTACCAGGAATCACACCTTTGCTAACCCACTGATTTTGACCCAGCTTGCAAAACACAGTAAGTACTTTTTGCCTTAATATAGGACAAAAATAAATCATTTACTAAGAAGATATTAAGGGTAATAAACACTTTAAAACCCTCTCAGAATTCTTTATAGGAGCCGCACATACCTACTGTGTGTTTGACTCCAGTCTGATTACCTCAGGTTTATTATCTTTATAAATCAACACAATAAAACAAGCTAAACACACAGTGTTGCTGGAGCTTCAGCTTATGCATTTCTTGATGCAGAAATTACTTGCTTCATTGAAAATGTCATCCAATCCTGCATCCTTTAACACAAACAAGGGTCACACTCCTACCAAACACCAACACTTTTTAAACAACACTTGCCATCTCGGTGGCATCCAAAGCGTTTCTGAGCGTGGAGGGAGTAGGGAAAAGGTGTTTGGAGCAGTGTCTAAACTCAAGCGCTACAATTTGAGGGCACAAGTGAAACATGAATTGGTACCTCTTGGACACAAGCTTCCTTCGGGTGGAGATAATCTGGAGAGGAGTCTGCCTACAGCTGAGTCTTCACAGCATTCCACGGCTCTGCAGCAGCAACCAACAGAGAGAGAGAGAGAGAGAGAGACCCGTGAGGCTCCGCGGGCAAACCTGTCGGACAGAAAACACGGCTCTTTCTAGCAAGGAGTGGTCTTTATTTCCACCAGAGCAAAAGGAGGAATGGGTACGTGTCAGAAATGCAGTCAAAACGGGAGGGACAATGGAGATGCAGGGTAAGAGGGGGAGAGGGAAGGGATACACAGGCTGCAGTCGCAGAAGAGACGGCGCGATGCGAACGGTCTGTCACTCACGTTTCCTGCCCGCGGCCGATAAACACTTGGCTACACAATCACAGGAGGGTTTGAGGTGGAAGGGACCTTTAAAGCTCATCTAGTCCAACCCCCTGCAGTGAGCAGGGGCATCTTCAACTAGAGCAGGTTGTTCAGAGCTCCGTCCAACCTGACCTTGAACATCTGATGCATACTTAGTGCAACTCTCCTGCAAACAAACATCTCAATTTGCCTTCTCCTAAACATACCAGGGATACATTTTCCACGGCAGAATTGTGGCAGTTGGAAAAGACCTCTAAGATCTCAGAGTCCAACCATCCACCCAAGGAAAAAGAGAAAATAATACAAAACCATAACCACACACCCCACAAAACCAACACACAACCCACAAAAACCCCACCATGCCCTCTGAGCATGCCCTGATGTGCCACATCTACACGTTTCTTGAATACCTCCAGGGATGGTGACTCCACCACCTCCCTGGGCAGCCTGTTCCAAACTTAGGCATAGGAATAAAGACAGCAGAAAGCCAACATTTACACCTTCAAATCAAGACACAAAACCTTTCCACAGCCACACACTACAGCTTTGATTGTGGGGGGAATACTCATGGGGAATACTCTTGCTCAAAGTCTACATCAACTACGCTTTCCACAAGCTCTGCTGGAGAACTGCGTAGGAACTAGAAAGCAATAGGCACCAGGAGCAGATAAAACCAGAACCAGGGTCTTCTCAGCTTCCAAAAGGGAGAAAACAAAGTTCAAGCTTTTGCTTAAATACTTGCTAATCAGCTCTTTGTCAGGATTTGGGACTGAACAGGCCAAACAAATTTTTACACGTTCCTCCTACACCCTCCCTTCCCAGCTGACACAAAAGCTCAGAGAACTGAGAACAGAATACCTCAAAATAAAGTACAGCACACAAAAAAAAGCTCTCAAGCAGCTCCACATGCTTTATGCATTATACAGAGGAACAGAAAACCTACTGTTCACAAAGCAAGATCAGTGCTCCTTGTAACAGTTGTTTATTTTAATCAACCCAGTACTAAAAGGTTTACATTAAATATTTTTTCATTGCTCCCAACCACAGATCCAGTGTTGGTTTACAATCCCTCAAAAAACAGTCTCAGGGAGAAAAGAGGACACAGAAAATGTTGAATTCAGGAAAACAGCCAAGAGTTTCTTTGGAGGCACCGATCCATCCCACCTTTCCCTGCAGCATTACACCAAGAGGCCCTTGGAGCCCAGCAAAGGAAAGAGCAGGAAATCAGAAATGAAGAAGGGGAAAAAAAAAAAAAAAAAGGAAAAAACAGGTAAATCTTCATTATTATGGAAAAAAATCTCCATTTTTATGGAAACCACCACCATGTCATCTGAGATGGCATCCTTGGAAAGAAGCCAAAACGTACCATGCTGATGGAGAAGACCTTAGAGCACCGTCCAGTACCTAAAGGGGCTTCAGGAAAGGTGGGGAGGGATTTTTTACTAGAGCTTGTAGTGAGAGGACAAGGGGTAATGGATTAAAACTGGAACAGGGAAGATTTAGGTTGGACATTAGGAGGAAATTTTTTGCTGTGAGGGTGGGGAGAGCCTGGCCCAGGTTGCCCAGAGAAGCTGTGGCTGCCCCATCCCTGGCAGTGTTGAAGGGCAGGTTGGATGGGGCTTGGAGCAGCCTGGGCTGGTGGGAGGTGTCCCTGCCCATACAGGGGGGGGTGGAACTGGAGGGTCTTTAAGGTCCCTTTCCACCCAAACCAGTCTGGGACTCTATGGTGCTCAAACACCCAGATCATCCCAACAGTGTTTCTATCAGGCAAACGAGGGCACGCAGGGAAATGGCTCAGTAACATTTTCACCTGTTGTACAGGTGCTTCACTTCTGTATTCCCACCTTGTAACAAGCACAGTCATTGCTTGGAAGTTACTCCTGTTTTTAGGCTTTTTGACTTGCCTTTACAGTCCCCCAGTTAAAAGACATAACAACTCCAAAACATATAAGCAAACATCTCTAGGAGAGAAAGACAGGCAAGTGAATTCCAGCAGAAATGACGACTTGACAAATCTCATCACATCAAGCTCTGCAGTGGCAAATTAGTCTCTCTCTGAGCACATTCTGGACTCAAAGTAGCCTCAGTGCTTCGGGAGGCACCAAATATAACACAGCCCCATTTTAACTTCCTTCCAGGAATACACACAGTCATTTATCAAGAAGACGTGGGCTGCAGCTTCAGTTCCAACAGCTTCAGTAACATTTTGTAAAATTAAACAGATGACTCCTTTTGTGGCATGAAAGAGGCAGAAAATAACCTGGGTCCAAGCAAACGGGGGAGAAAACCACCTCCCCCGACTCCTCCTCCACCCTCCAGCATTTCATGAAAAGCTACACCAGGCTCAGCATCAACCATGGGATCAACAATCCTCCTTTCCCCTGCTTCTACACCTCGAATCTCGATGCCTTTGCCATTACTATTTCCTTTAGCAGAGCTGGTTTGATAACTAAATTTGATTCAAGTCCAAGTTTTGGAACATTTTTACAACTTTACACTTGTAGAGCCAAGGAAGTCAATGAGCTCTGCTTAGCAGATACTGAAGGTTCCCCACACGTGTCCAACCCTGCTGCATGTGCTGAATACATGAGGTTTTTCCACCTCCATTTAGCAGGAAGACAGAATGACAGCAACCTTTAATGCCAGGGGATTATCAGAAAGTTCACCTTTTTGTTCCTCTCCAGCTGCTAAAGAGACAGAGAGAAGAACTGTCCCCACCTCCCATTAACCTTGTCAGTGGTATCTTTCTTTAGCTGCAACAGCATCAATACCTTCTTCAGTTGTGCTGTCACACAGACACTCAGTAGAATAACCCCTTTCAGGGGGGTTTTTTGGTCACTTTTCTGTTTTTTCTTGACCAAAAGTCAAAACGATTATGTCTACAATAACTGGAGAGAATACACTGCAGAGAGAAGCTGTAGAGAGCTGCAGAGATGGAGGTCATCCACCTGCCTACACACACCCCCCTGCCCTCACACACCATTCAAAAACCACTTGTAAATGGTCAGAATTTAAGAGAAATCATTAACATGAGTACTAGCACAAAAGACATCTGGTTTCACAGGGATTTTTCACTTCAGCGCATGAGAAGGTGCAAGATGTAAATGTAATGGAAAATTGAGGGATACAGTAAAGTTCTGCTGGCATGACCATGTTCCTCAAGAATATGATCTTGGATTAACGCCCTCTACTCTGCTCTGGTGAGACCCCCCCTGGAGTGCTGTGTCCAGCTCTGGAGCCCTCAGCACAGGAGAGACATGGAGCTGTTGGAGAGGGTTCAGAGAAGGGCCATGGAGATGATCCAAGGGCTGGAGCAGCTCTGCTCTGGAGACAGGCTGGGAGAGTTGGGGGTGTTGAGCCTGGAGAAGAGAAGGCTCCAGGGAGACCTTGGAGCACCTTCCAGTGCCTGAAGGGGCTCCAGGAAAGCTGGGGAGGGGCTTTTCACCAGAGAGGGCAGTGACAGGACAAGGGGGGATGGTTTGAAACTGCAAGAGGGGAGATTGAGGTCAGACCTCAGGAAGAACTTCTTCCCCATGAGGGTAGGAAGGCACTGGCACAGGTTGCCCAGGGAGGCTGTGGCTGCCCCCTCCCTGGAGGTGTTCAAGGCCAGGTTGGATGAGGCTTGTGCAGCCTGGGCTGGTGGGAGGTGTCCCTGCTCATGGCAGGGGGGTTGGAACCTGATGATCTTGAAGGTCCCTTCCAACATTCACTGTTCTGATTCTATGATTCTATGACTCTCCATGCCCCCAAAGCCCCCCTGTGCAATGTGCTGGTGCAGCTCTATCAGCAAACCTCTCTCCTCTGAGACCACAGGAAGAGACACAGCAGCCGGAGAAACCTCAGCCTCTTGTGGGAAGCTGAATAAATCTGCACAGGTCACTCCCATGCAGGAGAGAAGAAGGCAGAAAAAGAAAGGAAAGAGGAAAGCTTGTCTCTCTGCACATTAACAACAGAAAAAGCCAGCAAAGGGAATAAACAGGAGGTGAATAAATAGGGAGGTGATCCTGCCCCTCTACTCGGCCTTGGTGAGGCTGCACCTGGAGCACTGGGTGCAGTTTTGGGCACCACAGGGTAGGAAGGACATGAAGGTGCTGGAGAGGGTGCAGAGAAGGGCAACTAGGCTGATGAGGGATCTGGAGAACAGGTCTGATGAGGAGAGGCTGAGGGAGCTGGGGCTGTTCAGCCTGGAGAAGAGGAGGCTGAGGGGAGACCTCATAGCTCTCTACAACTCCCTGGAAGGAGGTTGTGGTGAGGTGGGTGTTGGCCTCTTCTCCCTGGTGACCAGCGATGGGACAAGAGGAAATGGGGTCAAGTTGCATCAGGGGAGGTTCAGATTGGACATTAGGAACAATTTCTTCAGAGAAAGAGTGGTGAGGCCTTGGAACAGGCTGCCCAGGGAAGTGGTGGAGGCACCATCCCTGGAGGTATTCAAAATACAGGTGGACGTGCTGCTGAGGGAGATGGTTTAGTGGTCACGGGTGTGCAGGGCGGATGGTTGGACCTGATGATCTTCAAGTTCTTTTCCAACCTTAATGATTTTATGAAACTCATTTTAGTGCCAAAAACTACCAGGCATACAACACATCCAGAGTGGACATTTAAATTGCAAGCTGGCATTTCTAATTACCCATCTAAAAATTCTGGGCAAGGTGTTCAAAGTCCTTCAGTACACACCTGAAGAAACTATGTGCCCCTCCCTGAAGAGCTAGCTGGAGCTTTCACGTGGAGTATCTAGAAATCAAAAGGAGCAGTTCTCCAGCACACAAGTCTCTGTCAAGTAAATATTATTACTGCTTCCTTGGGGAAGAGCATTACAGAAGAGGAGGGCTCTCCTTGTTGGTGTTAATGTTCTTTTTTCCCTGGTTGTCTCTAGGTCTAAACCATGCTTAGTGCTCCACCTATTAAAAAAAACGAATGGGGAGCAAAGACTTGAAGAACACAGAACAAAAACAATCCTGCTTTCCCCAGGAGAGGGAGGTTGCCTCTTCCCACTCCAGCCACCCTGGAGATCTCTTGCAGGCTCAGTTTCAGAGCTTAGGGAGGTATCTCCATCATCCCTTGGTACCAAGGGAAGCCAAATGCTGATCTCAGATGGGCAAGCTCAGGCAGAGAGAACACCAAGGGAAATCTGGAATCCACCACCTTGAGCAAAGGTAGAGCACCAGCTCCCCCAGGTTATTGAGCTGATGATGTTACTGTAGGAAGGACTGTCTGAAAAAGTTACACAGCTTTTCCTGGAATTAAATATGGAAAGAAGAAAAGGAGAAATATCCACTAGCTAGAAAAGTTGTTAATGTTTAGCAAATATTATTGCTCTTTTTATTTTGAAGTTATGATCTGGATATTAGAGGGTCTGAAAGAGATGCTGGAATCATCCTCATCCACTGACCCACCATGAACCACCCTCTAGGGGCAGGGGTACTGCCAGACACAACCAGCTGAGACATTTGAATCCCAGACTGGTTTGGGTTGGAAAGGACGTTCAAGATCATCTAGTTCCAACCCCCTGCCATGGGCAGGGACACCTCCCACCAGCCCAGGCTGCTCCAAGCCCCATCCAACCTGCCCTTCAACACTGCCAGGGATGGGGCAGCCACAGCTTCTCTGGCCAACCTGGGCCAGGCTCTCCCCACCCTCACAGCACACAAGTTCTCCCTCCCATCTCATCTCCAGCTCCCCTCTTCCAGCTGGAAACCCTTCCCCCTGGGCCCATCCCTCCCTGCCCTTGGCCAAAGCCCCTCCCCAGCTTTCCTGGAGCCCCTTCAGGCACTGGAAGATGCTCTAAGGTCTCCCTGGAGACTTCTCTTCTCCAGGCTGAACGCCCCAACTCTCTCAGCCTGCATCCAGAGCAGAAGCAAAGAAGGTACTTGGACCAGCTGGAATGTATGAAGAAGGTACTTGGATGCCTTATCGAGTCTGGGAGGTGCTTGTTTCGTGGTGCTGAGGGGTTTGTCCTGTTTGCATTGTTTAGAGACACAGCCTGTTGCTAAACCTTCTCTCCTCAGCCCTCAGAGATTTTTGCCTTCTTTGCTTGTACATCAGATATTTGCAACCACAAGTGGAAAACCATCTTGGTAGAGATTCAAGACTCTTCCACCTCCTGTTTACTACTTTTGACTTCCTACCAACCTGTCAACTCCTTCTTTCCTAGAGCCCAAGTTGCCCTGAATAAATCCATTCATTCACACAGAACACACTTTACACAAGTTTCCCATTAACTTCTAATTTCCTAATGATTAGATTACATGCTCTAGCTGTTAAAGCAATTTACCTCTATCAAGTTGAGCAAAGAAACCTAACAGGGTTCCTGCAGCCTACTCCATAATGAAGTCCTCCCTTCCCTCCCATTTTCTTCTAGGTGTAAAAAAGTTTAAAACCTTTAACATTTCCTTATGAGATGACTGCAGCCACTTGGAAAGAAAACAAGTAAGAAAACTTGTTCCTTAACATCTACATGTGGTATTTCCAGCAGCAAAACAATGTTTTTAATTTTATTTCTGTCCTGCCCTCCTATGACCACAATTGGGTTTGCTGCTTTTTTTTTTAGTACCTACACCATTATGAGGATCCTATTCCTATTGTTCTTGCACAATTCCCCCTTTTTTTATCCATTACTTTTGTTCTTTCTATAAGACTGGACTCCAGCAGTAGGGGCTGGGTCTGTGGATTAGAAAATGAAGAATTAATTAGAACGTAGTGATTACAAAACCTGCCTTGGTAGATTGCAGATTGTTATGATAAAATAGTGTTACCATCATTCGTATAAAAATTCACAACTGCTTATTAAATGAAGATATAAACATTCACTAAGTGTCTGACGTAGTGGAGAGTAAAACCACAGCATTCTCCCTGGAGAAAATAACTTCTGTTCAGCTGGACAGCACCACAAAACTTTCTCATGAGCCAATTTTCCACCTCAAAAACCTTCCATATCACTTGAGTCCCTTGAAGTGCATGGCCATCCATCAGGACCTGCACCCAGGCTGGGAGTTTTGAAGGAAAAGAAAAGCATTAGGAGCTAAAATCCAATTGGACAAGGTCTAATGCTGCTTATCTGGAGCCAGGCACCTGCCTTTCAAGCCTGTTCCACAGTGTTTTGGGGTTAACCTTGCAGCATCCAAACCCATCAAAATGGAAAGGGATCTTCTAGGCTCCAATAAATTAAATCAAATTCAAGAATAAACATCCCTCGGGGCAGCAGGGAGGGCTGACACTGAGCTTGTGTGGCCTCATACATGGGGCTTGTCCTTGTATCAAACAAGTTTCTAATTCCAGCAAGAAAAAAACACTCAAAAATAGACATTGTTGAAGTTATTTACCTCCTCTTTTCATCAGTTTTTCAAAACCAGTTCTTGAAGCATTGATTCTGGATTAGTATTTCCCTCTTGTGAAATTTATGTCTTATGAGACACTCAGAGGTTTCTAAGTCACAGATGACTTTGTAGGCAAAAGAAAACAATTTGATTATCAAAGATTAGTGTTAATTGAAGGCAACGATTTACTGCACTACTGACTACACCCAACCTTCAAGAGCAAATATAAGAAAGATTCCGTGTAAAAAAATATATATGCAGCCATTGTCTTAAAACTCAAAGTAAAACTTACAGCAACAGCACCTCTGTTTGACCTTTACCTCCATTTAAATACAATAAAATCTGAGAAAAACACTCTCACACAAACCTTCCCAGCATTACAAAGGAGGGATTAATGAGAACAAGGCAGACAGTCTATTTGGACAGCAGGAAAAGCACTGCCAGTGCCTCATTCTACAAGTTCATTCAGACACCTTCACTCCCCCAGTGAATATAATTAAAGGACTATGACTTAAATAAATAATAAAGGGTATCGAGTTGGGAGCAAGGAGACACCAAAGAGAGGATGGCAGAGACATTTCCCATAGAGCCTCACACATTTGTGAGCACTGGAGCCCAGAGGGGCAGTTGTGTCCTGGGCTGCAGCAACACAAGTGTGGCCAGCAGGGCCAGGGAGGGGATTCTGCCCCTCTGCTCTGCTCTGGTGAGACCCCCCTGGAGTGCTGTGTCCAGCTCTGGAGCCCTCAGCACAGGAGAGACATGGAGCTGTTGGAGAGGGTTCAGAGAAGGGCCATGGAGATGATCCAAGGGCTGGAGCAGCTCTGCTCTGGAGACAGGCTGGGAGAGTTGGGGGTGTTGAGCCTGGAGAAGAGAAGGCTCCAGGGAGACCTTAGAGCACCTTCCAGAGCCTGAAGGGGCTCCAGGAAAGCTGGGGAGGGGCTTTTCACCAGAGAGGGCAGTGATAGGACAAGGGGGGATGGTTTGAAACTGCAAGAGGGGAGATTGAGGTCAGACCTCAGGAAGAACTTCTTCCCCATGAGGGTAGGAAGGCACTGGCACAGGTTGCCCAGGGAGGCTGTGGCTGCCCCCTCCCTGGAGGTGTTCAAGGCCAGGTTGGATGAGGCTTGTGCAGCCTGGGCTGGTGGGAGGTGTCCCTGCTCATGGCAGGGGGGTTGGAACCTGAGGAGCTTTAAGGTCCCTTCCAACCCAAACCATTCTGTGAGTCTATGATTCCATGATTATCTTAGTTAAGGAAGAACAGGGCAAAATGTTAATGAATATACACAGATTATCCAGAATGGAGCCGAGTTCGGTTCTTCTCGGGGCACATTTAAAAAGAAAAAAATAACACTAAAAACGAACTCTGTGAAACCAGAGGTATTGGCAAAAAAAAAATATCAGATGAGATCCACCTGGAGGAATTGGGAGCCAAAACATCTGTGAAAATACCTAGCAGGAAATAAAGGCATGGAAAGAAATAATTTTGGAAGGCAGAAAACATGGCAGGAAACCACAGGCACATTATTGGCTGGAAGCAGCTTCCTGGTTTCCCTCCCCTCAAAAATTGCCAGTTGCCTTTGTACCAACACGACTGGCACGGAGCCATGCAGAGACCAGATTAGTGATCTGATTTGGGTTAAAAATAACCTTTTTTTTGCTGTTCACTGATCTGCTTCACTATATGGCCCCTCTGGTCATTGTACCAGCACAGCCAAGGGCAGCAGTGGGAACAGGCAGCAGAGGAGGAGTGAAGCTTCCAAGAAAAATGCTTCATCCCAAAGGAAGAAAACACAAGATGCAGCCAGGAGAGTGTGCACCCAGGGCAAAGGACAGAACAAGGAGAAATTCATCCCTGGTCTCCTCAGATGTCACAGTCTGTTGGTGATGCTCAGGAGAGAAAGGCTACCGGGACTGGGCTCCAGGAAAGTTGGGGAGGGAATTTGGACAAGGGCAGGAGTGAGAGGACAAGGGGGAATGGATCAAAACTAGAAGAGGGGAGATTTAGGTTGGACATTAGGAAGAAATTCTGTGCTGTGAGGGTGGGGAGAGCCTGGCCCAGGTTGGCCAGAGAAGCTGTGGCTGCCCCATCCCTGGCAGTGTTGAAGGGCAGGTTGGATGGGGCTTGGAGCAGCCTGGGCTGGTGGGAGGTGTCCCTGCTCATGGCACGGGGGTTGGAACTAGATGATCTTGAAGGTCCTTTCCAACTCAAAGTAGGACTGCAGCATCTCCTGAGCTTGGTCCTGCCAAGAGCTGGACAAGAAAGACCCACCCCTGACACTTGTCCTGTCCAGCTGGTGGGAACAGGTTGAGGATCACTGGCAATGACTAGAGGAGAGTGAGTTTTTGAATTAAGAGGGTGAGAAGGGGCTGGAAGCAGCAAGCTCTCCAGCCAGCAGGAGAGCACACACACACACATGCTTCAGTAGCAATGCCATGCACATCTGTGGAAGCTCAATGTGAAGATACACCATGACTCAACATCTCAAGGCACAGAACCACAGAAACATTTAGGTTGGAAGAGACCCTTAAGATCATCAAGTCCAACCATACACCTAACACTGCCAAGCCCACCATTAAACAATGTCCCTAAGCACCACCTGGACACAGCTTTTAAATCCCTCCAGGCAACGAGTCTCTAAAATTAAAGGGTTCTGTAAACCCAGAGTCTCAAACATCACGCAGAGAGACCTTTTTTTTTCACATACAGGACCCAAGTGTGAACTAGAGATGTAAGAAAAGCACGGAAGTCATTAAAACTGGGCAACTGGGCATCATCCTTCCTCCAGGAACATCCTGTTGTTAGACAAGTAACTAACGTTGATGTTCAGCTGCTGAGGATCACCCCAGCCACACTTCCCTTTTCCATAACTTCTTCCACTATGTTTTTAGAATGACTTTCCTGCTTGAGGGATCCCATATCCAGGCTGGAAGGGCAAAGCAAGATTAGGAAAACCAGCAAATCCCATCCTCATTTTTACTTACTTACCAGTTATTGATTTGAGAAGTCAAATTGATCCCCTGGAAGCCTGGGGGGGTTGCTTTCAGAGCCAAAGGACAACTGCCAGGGACACAGCAGCAGCGTTTTGCCCCAGCTGCTCAGCTCCCTGCTGCTGTTGTGCTCTGGGTCTCAGTGATGAGGAGGATTCAGGTGCAGAGCTGGGAGCCAACGTGGCAGCAGGACGGGTGGGCTGGAGATGTTCAAGTCAGCCACTCGAATCTGAGCTCACATCAGCAGATAAGAGACTTAAACAGAGTGAGACCTGGTTTGCTTTTATATTCACATCTACTTAAAAAAAAAAAGACTAATTCTTCCAAGTCCAGTCGTTCCAACATGCCAGCTTACACAGAATTGTTGCTATATCCCACATCTACCTTTTGCAGTCCAGGAAAATACACCCTGGAGACAAATGCACTCCTTGATTTTCTCTTTATTATGTTTAGCACAGCAAATGGCATTATGTTCTAACCTAGTTCGTTAATCTACTTCAATTTATACAGTCAGTCTTTGAAGAAGGTTTTTCTTAAATCTCCAAACTCTACCAGAATCATTAGGTTCAAGAAACTGCCTAGTAGCAGAGTTTGGAGAGACATGTGCTACCCTCAATAGAAGACAGAGGACTAATTTAAGGACTAATTAAACAAGCTGGGGACACAGATGTCCCCAGGATCATAGCATCATGGAATGGTACGGGTTGGAAAGGACATTAAGATCACCTAGGCCCAACCCTCCTGCCATGGGCAGGGACACCTCCCACTAGACCAGGTTGCTCCAAGCCCCATCCCACCTGGCCTGGAACACCTCCAGGGATGGGGCAGCCACAACCTTCCTGGGCAACCTGGGCCAGGGTCTCACCACCCTCACACTGGAGAATTTCTTCCTAAAGTCTAACCTAAATCTCCCCTCTTCCAGTTTAAAATCATTACCCCTTGTCCTATCACTACACACCCCAGTAAAAAGTCCCTCCCAGCTTTCCTGGAGCCCCTTCAGGCACTGGAAGGCCACTAGAAGGTCACCCTAGAGCCTTCTCTTCTCCAGGCTGAACAGCCCCAACTCTCTCAGTCTGTCTTCATAGGAGAGGTGCTCCAGACCTCGGATCATCTTCGTGGTCTCCTCCTGACTTGCTCCAAGAGTCCTGTATGTCCTTCTTGTGCTGAGGGCTTCAGAACTGGACTTTAGCAAGGTTTTCCACATGGTCTACAAGGTGCACAGAAAATGTGCTGGGCTGTCAGACTGAAAAGGAGATTGTGCACAGCTCCAAGTCCAGCGTGTGGGATCCCTCAGGGCTGATCATGGGACCAATACCTTTTAACAGCTTTCCTAACAACGTTGTAGACAGGATAGAAAATATTTTTTCAGCAAGTTCACAAAGCACCTCAAATTAAGGGGAGTGGCTGATAAACTAGAGGAATCATTAACTTTTGGAGGGATCTTGTTACACTGGAGATAGGGGCTAATGGGGAACTCATGGAGAGTCCCTCTCCTGGGATGGAGTAATCCCATGCAAGAACATGTGGTGGGGAGCAGGTCTGCAGGAAAGGACCTAGGTTCCTTGCAGACAAAAACTGGTCTGTGAGTCAACAGTGAAGGGCAACCACATCATCGGTTTTGTTGGCATGGGAAGTTATTATTCCCCTTGGTTTGGTACTTCTGAAGCTTCACCTGAAATCCTAGCTCTTGGGAACCAGCAGTGCTGGGGTCCCCAGTGCAAGAGAGAGTCCAACGGAGGGCCAGCGAGATGGTCAGGCAGCCAGAAAACAAGAAAACAGGCTGCAGGAGGTGGGTTTGTTCAGCTTGGAGTAGGCTTTGGAGGCCCTCCTTGGTGCTTGAAAGTACCTACAGAGAAGATGGAGCCAGACTCTTAGAGGTGCACAGTGAGGCAAGAGGGACAAGTGGCAGCAAGGAGAAGTCCATCTGGGTGTAAGGTAGAAACAAGCTCGTACTGGGGGTTAAGCAGCAGTAGAAGGGATGCCCAGAGGTGCAATCTCCATCCTTGGAATCTCCTGATCTAGCAACCTGACCTGGTGAAAAATATCCCTGCCCATGGCACGGGGGTTGGACTAGATGATTTTTGAAGCTTCTTTCCAACCCAAATCATTCTACAACTGTTTTAGAATCTGGTTTTCATCAATGCTCCTTTGACCTGCCCAAAGGATGTTGGATGAAGTCTTCCCATGGGAGCTTGACTCTTGGGAGAAAAGCAGATGTTTCCAGCAAATAAAGACATGCTTTCCAAAATAAGGCATTAATTCATCAAGCAGAACACTCCATTTAGGGACAGTGAGATAAAGGAGTAGAACAAGACCTGCATACACCTCGATCACCACTTCTGATAGTTTTATCCATCCTTTGTTCTGTTCTGTAAAGTCAAACTCCAAAACCAAATTTCAGGTTAAGAACAGACCTTGATCTCTTCGTAGATGTTTTGCTAACATAGCTAGACAAGGCAGAGCTGTGATCTTTCCTCTGGTGTCCTCATGACAACAAAATCAACCTGCAGATTGTTGTACTGAAAAAGAGACTTCTTGCTGGAGTTATTTCCATTTGAAAAAACACCTAAACTCCACGGATGAAATCACTGGCTTACCACCATAAACTCTGTCTTGACCAAATGATTTTGCTAGCAAGCTTTTCATCTCTAGAAACAATAGCTCTCCTGTCCCATCTGCCTTAGGAGAAGGAATTCGGGTCCAAAAAGTTATTCCTTTTTTATTTTTACTTATCCATAAATTTTTCTGAAGCAACAGTTGACCATTTACCTGGTCTTTTGTCTCCTGTTACACCCAAATCAGACACGTGTCAACGCAGCTGAGCAGCATCCCTGCCCTGAACTACACTTCATCAGGAAATTAGTCGAGCCGTTCATCAGAATTTTTCAAGGTCTTTAATTACTTTTCAACAACAAACTCCCTTTTAAGTAAGCTTAAAAATAATTAAAACCAAGTTATGTCAACATTTCTTTCACTAGGATCTATCACGCACTTGTTTAGAGCAGTCCCAACCTCTCATAGAATCACAGGGGTTGGAAGGGACCTCTGAAGATCATCGAGTCCAACCCCCCTGCTACAGCAGGAACACCCAGGGCAGGTCACACAGGAACGTGTCCAGACGGGTCTTGAAAGTTTCCAGAGAAGGAGACTCCACAGCCTCTCTGGGCAGCCTGTCCCAGGGCTCTGTCACCCTCACAGTAAAGTAGTTTTTCCTCACGTTGAGGTGGAACTTCCTGTGTTGTCACTTGGTGCCGTTTCCCTTCATCCTATCACAGGGAGACCACTGAAAAGAGACTGGCCTCCCCTGGACTCTTTCCAGCATATCCCTGTCCCTCTTGAACTGGGGAGCCCAGAACTGGACACAACACTCCAGATGTGGTCTCACTAGGGCAGAGTAGAGGGTGAGGAGAACCTCCCTTGACCTGCTGGTCACACTGTTCTTAATGGATCCCAAGATACTATTGGCTCTCTTGGCCACGAGGGCACTTGGCTGTCCCATGGATAACATTGTCCACCAGGACCCCAAGGTCCTTCTCCACAAGGCTGCTTTCTAGCAAGTCAAGCCCTAATCTATACTGGTGCATGGTGGTTTTTCTCCCCAGGTGCAGGACTCTACACTTATTCTTGTTGAACCTCATGAGGTCCATCTTTGCCCAGCTCTCTTCCTTTAGCAGTCATTAGCAATTTCTGTCACCAGGGACATAATTTCTCTTCCCTTGATTCCCTTCACCTCGCAGAGAGAGTCAGATCTTACAGTAGCAAAGCTGTTGAAAAAGCCAATCAACATTTAAACCAATATCCACCAGTTAAAGAGATCATTCCAGTGCACCTACAAGTATTTCACCTTCTTGAGTGCCGCAGAGGGATTAAAAAAAAAATCTTGCTACTATTAGAGAAAAAGAAAAAGCTTTCTTCCAGTCCTGTAACAGCTTTTGCAAAGGTCTTTAATCATCTACTCTTCCACTGCTGGCCACTCACAGCACAGACCATGCCTCACAGCACTCTGATCCTTGCACCACACCTTTCATTTCTTGCAGTCAGGTCAGGTCGCTGAGCAAGCCAGAAATTATCCCTTATTCATTCCTAAGTCACCGCAGGGCGCTGAGTCCCACCACTCTGGGCACAGCCATTTCCTGCGTGTCTGCTGTGTCGTGGTATTCCTGAACTTCCACAGCTACTCCAATAAATACACAAACTCGTTCAAAATCACTCTCAGCAGCTCTGCCAGGCCATCTTCTCTACCCTGATCATCCTCCCCTGTCCGACCCTAAAGCCCCTCTCCACCCTACTCCTTCCACCTCCTCCATGCTGACTCCTACTTTAAAGACTTTCTTGCCCAGAGAAGCTGTGGCTGCCCCATCCCTGGCAGTGTTGAAGGGCAGGTTGGATGGGGCTTGGAGCAGCCTGGGCTGGTGGGAGGTGTCCCTGCCCATGGCAGGGGGGTTGGAACTAGGTGATCTTTAAGGTCCCTTTCAACCCAAACCATTCTATGATTCCAAGCCTACTTTTCCTTGCACAAAACCCCCGAAGCTGCTCCTCCAAACAATTGCTCTATATTTTGTACGTGTTCTCCATTATACACCAGCCAATGTTTTCACTCTCTGATTTTCTTCTCATTATATTCCCTTCTTCCATTTAAAATGCAACTGCCCTGGGAAAGGGCCACAGCAGATTTTGTGCAAAGTGCCCATTGAAATTAAGCAACATGTCCAGAGGTTTTTTTCCTCTCCATTGACTACAGTGAGAAATATTCCAAAGCCACAGCATGCATGGCCAGCACCAAAGCTGATCATCTTCTGCTCCAGTGTCCTTGATGTACCCTCTCTCAGAGAAGCTACAACTCATCATCAAACAGCCTTGAAAATGTGCCTGGAGAACATATTCTGAACCAAGTTTATTACCGTGTCCAGAGGTCTCTAATTAAGATATCTACATTGTCTCATCTTCACACTATCTGACCGAAAATAGAAGACCCTGAAGCATTTTTCTTTATCAATTTCTGCAAGAGAGAATGGCAGCAGTGCCCCTCCTGGAGAGAGAAGAAATCAAGCATCTTACATAGACTACAGCCTAATCCCTCAAAGATAGTTAGAAGCTCAACTCCCAGTGAACCAATGAAGTTAAATTCCTAAATTCCTCTGTAGATCAGAGCAATGGAGAAGTACACTCTTCTCCTTCAGAGAAGTATTTCATGTTTGATTTTTGTTGCCTGTTGTGGAGAACCTCCAAATGCAATGTGTGCTGGAGCTCAGAAACCAACCATGTCCTGGGCTGCATCACCAGCAGTGTGGCCAGCAGGGCCATGGAGAGGATTGTCACCCTTTACTTGGCTCTCATGAGATCCTACTTGGAGCACTGTGTGCAGCACTGGAGCCCCCAACATGAGAAGGACATGGAACTCCTGCAGAAAGTCCAGAGGAGGCCATGGAGATGATGGGAGGGCTGGAGCAGCTCTGCTCTGGAGACAGGCTGGGAGAGTTGGGGGTGTTCAGCCTGGAGAAGAGAAGGCTCCAGGGAGACCTCAGATCACCTTCCAGTGCCTGAAGGGGCTCCAGGAAAGCTGGAGAAGGACTTTGGACAAGGGCAGGGAGTGACAAGGGTAATGGATCAAAACTGGAAGAGGGAAGATTGAGATGAGGCATTAGGAAGAAATTCTGTGCTGTGAGGGTGGGAAGAGCCTGGCCCAGGTTGGCCAGAGAAGCTGTGGCTGCCCCATCCCTGGCAGTGTTGAAGGGCAGGTTGGATGGGGCTTGGAGCAGCCTGGGCTGGTGGGAGGTGTCCCTGCCCATGGCAGGGGGGTTGGAACTAGATGAACCTTAAGGTCCCTTCCAACCCAAACCATTCTATGATTCTATGATTCTATGAAATGTGCCAGAGCCTTCAAACATGTCACAGCCTCCAAACCTTTGCTTCCAAAATTCCTTCCCTCCTGCCTTTACGGTGGCAGTTTCAGCTCATGCACCTTGGTAGGGGTGAAGGGTTCAGCCATTTTATGCCTTCAGCAAACACAACACAACCCCATGTTATTTCATGCACTGCAACGAGAGTTTTGCCCTTAGTCTGGAAGCTTTTTATACCATGTAATAACAATTACCTCCCTTTGGCATAATTTATATGAATCATTGATTTAATATAGATAGCTAGGAACAAAAAAAAGACCTATTAAGTCACCTAAATGACCCCACCAGCACCGCTGGATTGTTCCCAGCAGCTCGTTTGCTGTGTAGGTTTGAAATGTGCTTGCCACAGCAGACGTACAGAAATTGTCTGCAAAGCAGGAACATGTTTCTCTAACATATGCTTTAAGTCAACACGGTGTTGGAAATCTTCAATTTATGACTAAATGTTGTACTGCACTTTTATCCCTCCAAATAGACTTGAATGTTTCTTTAGGGAGTGAAAATGATTGAGTGCACAAATACAGGCTGGATGGAGAGTGGATGGAAAACAGCCCTGAGGAGAAGGACCTGGGGGTGATGGTGGATGAGAAGCTCAACAGGAGCCGGCACCGTGCGCTGGAGCCCAGAAACCACCCGTGTCCTGGGCTGTGTCACCAGCAGTGTGACCAGCAGGGCCAGGGAGGGGATTGTCCCCCTCTGCTCTGCTCTCATGAGACCCCACCTGGAGAACTGTTTCCAGTTCTGGAGCCCCCAACATAAGAAGGACATGGAACTCCTGCAGGAAGTCCAGAGGAGACCATGGAGATGATGGGAGGGCAGAGCAGATCTGCTCTGGAGACAGGCTGGGAGAGTTGGGGGTGTTGAGCCTGGAGAAGAGAAGGCTCCAGGGAGAGCTTGGAGCACCTTGCAGTGCCTGAAGGGGCTCCAGGAAAGCTGGGGAGGGACTTTGGCCAAGGGTTTGTAGTGAGAGGACAAGGGGTAATGAATCAAAACTGGTACACAAGAGGTTTAACCTGAATACGAGAAAATACTTCTTGTCTCTGAGGGTGACAGAGCCCTGGGACAGGCTGCCCAGGGAGGCTGTGGAATCTCCATCCCTGGAGACATTCAAAATCCACCTGGGCATGTTCCTGTAGGATCTGCTTTAGGGGATCCTGCTCTATGATGATGCTCTCCAGAGGTCCCTTCCAACCCCAACCATTCTGTGATTCTGTGATTTTAGGGGTTTTTTTGAGGTTTGCTTTTTTATCTTCATAAGAAAATAAAGAAGAGATTGTCTTCATTGAAGTCAAACAGGCTGCTTATGGGAAAACCAGAACTAGAAGAAGTCACGGTCTCGTTCCCAGCTTCAAGGGAAGAACAACCCTGGAACTATTCCTGGTAGATGTGCTATCTAATCTAAATCTTTCTAATGGGGATTCCCAGGTTTCCTCAGGCAATAGTTCAGAGTTCGGGGTTGCTTCTCCTCCCCCCTTCATGTGTAACCTAAATCCAACTTGTGTGTGTTGCCTCTTATCACTACACACCTCTGAGAAACACGCATCATCTTCCCTGCAACCTCCCCTTTGGGTAAATGAAGATAACAAC
Source organism: Hemiprocne comata (assembly GCA_020745705.1). Lineage (NCBI taxonomy): Eukaryota > Metazoa > Chordata > Aves > Apodiformes > Apodidae > Hemiprocne > Hemiprocne comata. The sequence continues at coordinate 216,717,665 of CM036586.1, forward strand.
AGTAATAAGGTTCCTCCTGCATCTTCTCCAGATTGAGCAGACCCAGCTCATCACCTCTTCTAACATCGTGCACTCCAGCTTGCAGCCACCTTGGAGGTTTCTCCAGCATTTCACTGCCCTTACTGTGCCAGGGAGCCTCTTGCATGGGATTATTCCATCTCAGGTGAAGGACTCTTCTGCTGAACTTTATGGGTTTCCATCAGTCCTGTTCTCTACCTTGTTAAAAGTCCTTCTGAATGGGAAGACTTGCTGACGATCACAAGTACTACTCCTCATTCAGCTCCATCCACTGATTTACAAATGTGCATCCTATACCATCTACCAAGCTGTTGAGTAAGATGTTAAAAGGTGTTGGACCCACTGTTAATCCTCTGAGGTCACACATAACCAGGCCTTTGATTACATCAAACCATCTCATAGTCCAACACTCCTCAGTAGAGCTACAAGGATGTAAGAACCACTGCGCCTGTCATCTCCCTACCAGAGGCAATCAAAGAACTACAGAATCATTTTGATTGAAAAAGGCCTTGAAGATCATAAAGTCCAACCATTCCCCCAGCACTGCCAAGGCCACCACTGACCCATGTCCCTCAGCACCACATCTCCACGGCTTGGAAACCCCTCCAGGGATGGGGACTCCACCCCTGCCCTGGGCAGCCTGGGCCAGGGCCTGACAACCCTTGCCAGGCAGAAATTGTTCCCCAGATCCAACCTCAACCTCCCCTGGCACAACTTGAGGCCGGTTCCTCTTGTCCTGTCGCTTGTTCCTGGGGAGCAGAGACCGACCCCCCCTGGCTCCAACCTCCTCTCAGGCAGTTGCAGAGCCAGAAGGTCTCCCCTCAGCCTCCTTTGCTCCAGGCTCAACACCCCCAGCTCCCTCAGCTGCTCCTCACAAGTTCTCCAGACCCTTCTCCTTCTGCTCCAGCCCCTTCCCCAGCTCTATTGCCCTTCTTTGGACACTCCCACAAGTACTATGGCAAGAAGAAAGGTGTTTGCAACAAGCACCTCTGCACAAATGCAAATGAAATATGCTCTGCCCTTTCTTTGAAGCCAGCAGTGCTGGCACAGCATCACTCTTCTTGCTTTTGCTGGCACGGCTTAGAAAGCTGCAACCTGAGGGGAGAGAGAGAGGTTTGTCGAAGAAGTGATAGAACAAAGCTACACAAAATCATTTCATAGCCCACTTTAAGGGCCCCTCATGTGTGCTTCCTTGACCTACTAAAAGCCTACTGCAATGAAAAGCCAACCACACAAGTGTGCCAGTCCCTCCCATGGAAGCCATTACCTTGTAACCAGTACATAAAAAGTGAAAAATAAAGTTCAGTGTTTCTGGGGAAATGAAAAGAAATGCCTTGAACTGGCAAGAATTAAAAGTCCTTAATTTCACTTTGTATCTCACAACACATGCTCCAAGCAGACCTAATGTCCCTTTAATCCGGAGGGAAAGGCTTTTTAGCTTCTGCATTTTCTGTCAACCTTTGCTGTTCTGGCACCACAGTCACCTCCATGGTTTGTCTTTGGGTTTAATTCAGACAAACAAAGTCCATCTTACTACCGAGAGCGAGCAAAGGATGAAGGCGGAGAAAGTCATGGACAAAACTGCCACTGTGGGGTCCACCAAAGCTGCTTCCTGAAAAAAACCCCACAAGTTAAACCTAAATGCCTTTTACACTGTCACAGAAGGTTGCATCCAGTGCAGTGAGATGCTCAACAAATGGGAAAGAAGACAAAATGAGAGAATCAGAAGACAATGATCAGAGGGCCACAGCAGCTCTCCTGCTGGGAGACTTGGGGGTGTTGAGCCTGGAGAAGAGAAGGCTCCAGGGAGACCTTGGAGCACCTTCCAGTGCCTGAAGGGGCTCCAGGAAAGCTGGGGAGGGGCTTTGCACAAGGGGGAATGGATCAAAACTGGAAGAGGGGAGATTTAGGTTGGACATTAGGAAGAAATTCTGTGCTGTGAGGGTGGGGAGAGCCTGGCCCAGGTTGGCCAGAGAAGCTGTGGCTGCCCCATCCCTGGCAGTGTTGAAGGGCAGGTTGGATGGGGCTTGGAGCAGCCTGGGCTGGTGGGAGGTGTCCCTGCCCCTGCAGGGGGGTTGGGACTAGGGGAAACCATTCTATGACTCTATAAAAAAGTGGTGCTCCTGAATATGGAGGAATACAAGGCAGTTGAGTGAGAACAACCATTTTGGATGGAGACAAAAAGGGAAGTAGAGGAAAAGTAAAGACAACAGGCAAACAGAAGCCTTTTGGATCCTGCATTTGCCAGTTAAAGCAAGAAAAGGCCTCCTGAAAAGTGTATTAAAAAATACCAGAAGCCAGAAAAATACTCATGTCATTGTTTCATTAAGAAGGACCAAGGAGGCACAGATCCTTCCAGATTTTTAGGTGATAAAGGGAGATATTGTGTCAATGAGATCAACTTATTTGCAGTGACATTTTTTATTGATTCTGAAGTATTTCTCAGATTAAGATGAGTAACAACGGATTAAAAAGAACAGTCTGACTGACATTGGGCAGTGGTGTATAAATACATACACCCACGCTTCTGTAAAATCACATTCCTGCCTAATATGACTCGTATCATCTTTAGGCAACAATTCCAAGAGGAACCCCATAGCCAAGTAAAACTACTGCAACAAACCTTAGTGCCAGAGTCTCTGCCCTCCCTGAGCTCTTCACACAGCAACTGCCATGACAAGCACTGGTGGGTCACAGAAAGGACATCACCTTATGAAAATGTAAAGTGTCTTATGGACTGAACGGGGAAGGTAAATCTCTTCTGAGAGCCTGAAACCCCCAGTCTGCTGACTATGTGAGGTCCAAGGGGTTCCCACAAAGAGGCTGTTTGCCCCTCAGCTAGTGGAGGGAAAATGATCCTGTACAATAACACCAGAAGTGATAGGTCAGGAAGAAACAGCCTCAAGTTGTGCCAGGGGAGGTTAAGGTTGGATCTTGGGAACAATTTCTGCCTGGCAAGGGTTGTCAGGCCCTGGCCCAGGCTGCCCAGGGCAGGGCTGGAGTCCCCATCCCTGGAGGGGTTTCCAAGCCGTGTAGATGTGGTGCTGAGGGACATGGGACAGTGGTGGCCTTGGCAGGGCTGGGGGAATGGTTGGACTGGAGGATCTTAAAGGTTTTTTCCAACGTAAACAAGTGGTCTTGAGAGCTGAAGTCTCAAAGCAGCACAAGTCTGGAATAGCAACTGTTCTTCCTTCTTTCAGTGCAACAGCAATGTCTCATAATCCAGAAACCTTAGGTGCCTTTAGTTTCACACAGTTTCTGCTTGCTAAAGGACACCTGTGATCTCAAGTTGCCAGAGCATCCCAGGCTGAGCCACTGGTTCCTTGCTGATGCAAGAGCACAAAAGGAAAAGACCAGGTAAACTCAACAGCATCAGAACCAGCATTCATGCTAACGTGTGTCATGAAGGAGAGGGACTCAGGTTCCACAACTTGCATCTTCTTTTTTGTTGGGATCCTTTTTCCATAGCTAGCAGAAGGACACTAGCCTGTCCACAGCTGGCCAGAGCTCAGCTCTAACCACAGGCAATGGTTTGTGTTTCTACCAATTCAGGTTGAGCTGTAAGGCTTTGAAAGCTCAAGGCTTTCTCCTCTCTGGACAGGATAAACAATCTTCTGAGTCAGGAAATACCACACTCCCTTTCTCCATATAAAGACTTCCTGGTGATGACAGGTGATTTTGCAGGATCTTGAGAACCACCACAGCAAGAGAGAGAACAAGATGAAAAAACTGGGTAAGAACCAGTGGTATGTTAGGAGGACACCAAAGACCAAGTGAAAATCCTCCCATGGATTTTCCAAGCCTGAGGAGCCATATTAAGGAAGGATCACCATCATGAGACCTGGGATAGCTGAATTACCATCAAATGATGAGTTATTTGGAATAAACCATCACAGAGCAGCATAACCAGAATCAATCTCTTTTCATAGCCAGTGACAACATGGACCCCATACCACTCTGGCAACCTGCAAGTCTTCAGACATGGAGAGAACAGAATTCAGAAAGAAGAAAAAAGTTGGTGGCTTGGGTCAACAAATCCTAGTGAACAGTGAATATGTGCAGCAAGGCCATAAGAAATTGGACATAATGCTGTAATTAATGACCCTAAAATTTTGACTGCAAGCCCAGAACAGCATGAGCAAAGAACAACGTACACACAGAAACTGTTCTGGAACGTCAGAGAATCCTAGAATGGTTTGGGTTGGAAGGGACCTTAAAGCTCATCAGGTTCCACCCCCCCTGCTATGAGCAGGGACACCTCCCACCAGCCCAGGCTGCACAAGCCTCATCCAACCTGGCCTTGAACACCTCCAGGGAGGGGGCAGCCACAGCCTCCCTGGGCAACCTGTGCCAGTGCCTTCCTACCCTCATGGGGAAGAAGTTCTTCCTGAGGTCTGACCTCAATCTCCCCTCTTGCAGTTTCAAACCATCCCCCCCTTGTCCTGTCAGTGGCCTCTCTCTGGTGAATGTCAGTGATTTGTGTCACCATCTGTCCACCTGTCCATTGGTCTCAGAGGTGCTTCTGTTGGACATCCACCACACACCATTACCCAACCATGGACACTCATCTCATACAGCTGCACCTCAGTATCTCCACATTGCCTCCCCTGACATCCTCAGATCATTAACACCACTGGACCCACAGCTCCACATAATCCACAATTATCACCACGTGTCCTGCTGCAGGTTTTTATTTCATTCCCAAAAGAAATCAAGAAGCAAAAGGTCACAGGACATTATAGTCCCCAACTTGTTTACATAGTTGGTGACCATGAGAGAGAAATAGTTGGTCTCCTGAATATACATCATGGTCCTTGCCATGATCATGACTGTTGCCATGTCATGATGTGCAAGAATTAGGTCTACAAAGTGTCTCTACTATAAATTTTAACACTGAAAAAAACCCAATCCCTATAAACCTCTCAGCTACAGTAAGGAAGAGAACAGAGAGGAAAAACTTGTATGAGTAACAGGAGAGATGCTTAGTGCTACAGATAATGCATCAAAATTTCTCCTCCAACCTTTTACACCACCTAAAAATGAGTAATTATGTGCCAGGAGATATCATCTACTCCACAAATCAAGTCACTGAAACTACAGACTAAAAATGGTTTTTAAAAAAGTCAATTTATTAGAGATTACTGTGCAGACAGACATACGAGTGCTCTTGTGTACTTGCTGCATTAACAACCTCTCCAAAGCCACAGGAAAAGAAAAATCAATACTCTGTATTTTTTTCTCACATCGATTTATTTAGTGCTGAAAAAAATAACTGGCTTCTGCCTACGTTATGTGAACCATAGCCAAGGTTTCCTTCAAGCAGGGCAAATAAAACAAGCTTTTGCTGGTTTTAACCAACTAAACCTTGCCTTGCTGAACTCAGATTTTGCTTCTGATAAAACCTGAAATAAAAGTTTTTAAAAAGAAAATAAATCAGAGCAGTCTCAGACAACTTGGCGTGGGTACACAGAGCCTTTTGTTATGGATTCTGTGGTACTGGTGCAAATCTGGAGCCCATTAGCAGTGAAGTGTCCACTAAATATTTCATGATTCTGGATTCAGGCATTTCCCAGGACAGGCTCTATCAGTAGAAATCGTACAAATGGGCATGACAGTTGCTAAATAAAGTATCTCCAGAGCAGCCTCTCCAAAGCACTCCCAGATTCCCCCCCCCCCCCGGAACAACAACAATGAAAATATACATATATACACACACCAAAAGTACAGGTTTTTCTCTCTCCAACTATAAACCACAGGATTTCACTATATAAAGCCTTTCAGACTGGTACACGAATCAAACTACATCCCACGATGGCCTCCCCCACCAAGCAGACTAATCTTGCTTCCTTCATTTTCTTTTTCCAGGTCATCTGTTTACTCCTCTCCTCCAGGAGCTCCCCACAGACTGCAGGGGGGCATCTTAAAGCCCTTTTTGCAGTCATAACATTTTACCACCCCATCACAAAAGTCTTCAGAGACCCTTAAAACATTCCTGCACATCTGCCAGATCCCAAACAGGGGCAAAATCCTCCTCAGAACTAGGGCCATAGCTCTTATTCTCCACATTGGTTATGGTTTACAAAGACAATGGAAGCAGGAATGGTTGGAACTAGGAATTCCTGCTCAGGGATGGATGCAGGAGAACGTGTCTTCACCCGCCACAGGAGAAGTTGGATGGCATGGAACAAAGCAGCAGAGAAAACATGAGGACTCAAGCTAGTAAGCTCTATCAGACTCCACCAACTTCTCTTCTCAATCACCATGGCTGACCTTGAGGTGCTGCCTGATAATCCTCTCCCAGTAACACTTGCTCGTGTGCTTGGATCACAGCCAGCAGGACTAATCCTGCCCAAATCCAGGCTCGTTAAGTCCAAGCAGCTTTGTGCGACGGGAGGAACGACTGGCACCACAAACAGGTTCCCCCATCGCCGCCTCGTCAGGCTTCACTTTCACGATTGCTTTAAGCCGATCTAAGCTCCAAACAACATGGCCAAAACTGTGTCCTAAGCAGTAGTGATCCACCAAGGTTCATGCTAGTCCAAGGAGAGGCGGGAACAGAGCAGGGGAAGACATTTCAGCAGCCCTGTGGAAAGGGACCTGGGGGTCTTGGTGGACAACAGGCTCACCAGGAGTGACCAGTGTGCTGCAGGGCAAAGGAACCAACAGGGTGCTGGGCTGCACCAACAAGGGCATCACCAGCAGAGATCAAGAAGTCATCATCCTGCTCTACTCGGTGCTGGTCAGACCACACCTGGAGTGTTGCATTCAGTTCTGGTCCCTGCTCTACAGAAAGGATGGGACAGGCTGGAGAGGGTCCAGAGAAGGCCCTGGAGGACCTGCCAGATGAGGAGAGGCTGAGAAAACTGGGTTTGTTCACCTGGAGAAGAGAAGGCTTCAGAAAGACCTTATTACCATGTTCCAGTCCTTCAAGGGTGGCTCCCAAGAAGATGGAGACTCCCTATTTGCAAGGAGTCCCATGGAAAAGACCAGGGGTGATGGGCACAAGTTGCTCCTGGGGAGATTCCCATTGGACACAAGAGGTCCATTTTTCCCCATGAGGACAGTCCAACATTGGAAGAGTCTCCCAAGGGAAGTGGTGGATTCCCCCCCATTGGGCAGTTTTAAGTCTCAGCTGGACAGGGGGCTGAGCCACCTCATATCAACTAGAGTAGTACCTAGAAAGGTTGGACCAGATGGTCCTTGAGGTCCCTTCCAACCTGGCATTCTAGGATTCTATGACTTTGGGGACATTTTAATGGCAGCAGTGCCCAACACCTGCCATCTCAGCCTGTCCATCACCACCATGTGGGCCGTGTTGATGTTTGCTCCCTGGGGGTTTTATTTCTGCTCTCTTATTGTTGTTTGTGTCATTTCCCTCCTCTCCTTCTTGGAATAAACCTGCCTGACCTCCCAGCCAGTCCCTTCCAACCTGGCATTCTATCATTCTATGACCTCTTTCTGGTGGGAGCCTACCTAGTGGCACAGACAGGTCACTCTAAGCCAGGGAACTACTGGTTTTCCCATCATTTTTATTCTCTGCACCGACAGTCACATCACAGCTCACCCACCAGCAAAGGCACCAAGTTCTCCCCCACCTCTTTCATTCTCCTGCTCTGCAAGACTCCCTCTCCCACCCCGTCTCTCATTGCCAGTGCAGTCAAAAAAGAGATCACCACTGAGCTCAAAAGTCCACCCTTCCCCAGATGTCAAACCCTGGTGGAAAACTTATTTTTTAAGTCAAAATTGGGTTGAATTTGACCCACGAGCTCAAAGTCCACGAGGAAGCAGCAGACTAACAGATGTCCCTGCTGTGTAAGCCTCATTTCTCCAGGAAGCCAGGCTAAAAACGGAACCAGCGATCACCACCATCCTCTATGTTTAGACTCAACATTCTAAACAATTCCTTCCTTTGCAGTTTGGGGTTTTTTTTTTATTCCCCTGAAACTACCTTTGGCAGAAAAATTAAACAGCTGCCACCGAGAGTAGGAATTGAGTGAAAAGATGAAGAAACACAGCGCTGGTAGCAAAGGAGACACACCAGCTGGATGCCTTCCAGGTCACTGCAGCCCATCAGCCTCCTGAAGAGGACATACCAGCAGCTCTTAGCAGCACCCAGTTTGCCTTTTTCCCCAATAACTCCTGGACAGGTAATCATCATCTCACCTCCGAAGCCAAGCAATACATTTTTAAAAAGGTTTCCCAATCAGATTAATGTGCTCAAATTAAAGAAGAAAAAAAAAGAAACACATAAAGACTTTTCATGGGGAAAACATTCCAGTTGAGACTGGATTTATCTTGCTGTGCCAAACGGGCAGGAGAAGTGGATAATTACAGAGCTTTTGCAAACACTATTAATTGATTGCAAGTCTGTACGTGGTCACCCTCACATACATGTATTTCATGGAGAATGGAGAGAAGAGATGTGATAGTTTTGTGCCACAGTTTTATTTCAGTTTTATTCTTTTTGAAAGACAGACAATCACAGAATGGTTTGAGTTCAAAGGGACCTTCAAGATCATCTGCTTCCCACCCCCCTGCATGGGCAGGGACACCTCCCACCAGACCAGGTTGCTCCAAGCCCCATCCAACCTGCCCTTGAACACTTGCCATGATGGGGCAGCCACAGCTTCTCTGGGCAACCTGGGCCAGGGTCTCACCATCCTCACAGACAAGAATTTCCTCCAAATGTCTCACCTAAATCTCCCCTCATCCAGTTTTCATCCATTACCCCTTGTCCTCTCACTACAAGCCCTTGTCCCAATCCCTCCCCAGCTTTCCTGGAGCCCCTTCAGGCACTGGAAGGTGCTCCAAGGTCTCCCTGGAGCCTTCTCTTCTCCAGGCTCAACACCCCCAACTCTCCCAGCCTGTCTCCAGAGCAGAGCTGCTCCAGCCCTCCCATCATCTCCGGGGCCTCCTCTGGACTCTCTCCAACAGCTCCGTGTCCTTCTTGTGTTGGGGACCCCAGAGGTGGCCCCAGCCCTGCAGGGGGGTCTCAGCAGAGCAGAGCAGAGGGGGACAATCCCCTCCCTGGCCCTGCTGGTCACACTGCTGGTGACACAGCCCAGGACACGGGTGGTTTCTGGGCTCCAGCGCACGGTGCCGGCTCCTGTTGAGCTTCTCATCCACCATCACCCCCAGGTCCTTTTCAGCTGTCTTCTCTGGGGACACAGAGAACAGGGACAACATCCCTCAGCTCCCAGGTGTGCTCCCAGGTGGGGACTGGGATGCTGACATCAGGACACGATATGCACACCAAGAGGAAGACCAACTATGTATGTTGCTAAGCATAAAATTTTGTATTCTAAAGAGCTTGGATCTTCTCATCAGACAAGACGTATCATTCTTCAGACTAAAATATAACCAAAAACGTGTATCATAAAAACCAATTATGCAAAAAAAACACGTTGTTGTATCAGCACATCCGTTTCCTTTAGGTATGAGCCCAGCTTCCAAGAGTCCTCTGCTGCTTTCACAAATGTTCATCCTGTGTCTCCTAATTTTCAGATGTTTTCCCTGTCACATTCAATACATCTCATGTTCATAAATGAGAGATTTGCTTGATTTTCCTAATGTCACCCAAGAGTCTACAGTTAAGCAGGAACCCTCTTCCAGCTGGACAGGTCCAAGTACAGCATGTTGAGACTTTTTTTTAAGATGCTAAGGGCCCTGGGACAGGCTGCCCAGAGAGGTTATGGAGTCTTCTTCCCTGGAGACATTTCAAACACATCTGGACATGCTCCTGTGGGATCTACTGTAGGTGACACTGCTCTAGCAGGGGGTTGGAATAGATGATCTTCAGTGGTCCCTTCCAACCCCAACCACTGTGTGATTCTGTGACTCTAAGGATACATGCTGGGAGTTCTTAAAGAAGCTAACAGAAAAAGGCACCTAATTCCCCCCAGACTGAGCTGGTTGCCTTCCTTTCCCTTGCTGTCCCTCTGAAATTCAACCCTTAGCCATCTGAAGAGCTGAAGAGATGAAGATGACCCACACAGGTGGTCCTTGGAGCTGCTGGTGCAGGATCATATCTCACTGTGTACGCTCCAAATTGTGAACAATGTTACTACATCAAACCTCTCAGATTCCCTATTTCCCAGCGACATGAGACACATTCTCGTTTGCTCACTGGTCACAATCCAGACTTCTTTTGGAAACAAGATGAGGTCTGTCATTTCACCAGCACCTCTGCACAACCAAAACACCATGATCACTGAAGAAATCAAAAGTTCAGTGACTTCTTTAGCTGGCAGATAAAGAATCACAGAATCATTTTGGCTGGAAAAGACCTTGAAGATCATAAAGTCCACCCAGTAAACCAGCCCTGCCAAGGTCACCACTGACCCATGTCCCTCAGCACCACATCTCCACGGCTTGGAAACCCCTCCAGGGATGGGGACTCCACCCCTGCCCTGGGCAGCCTGGGCCAGGGCCTGACAACCCTTGCCAGGCAGAAATTGTTCCCCAGATCCAACCTCAACCTCCCCTGGCACAACTTGAGGCCGGTTCCTCTTGTTCTATCACTTGTTCCTGGGGAGCAGAGACCGACCCCCCCCTGGCTCCAACCTCCTCTCAGGCAGTTGCAGAGCCAGAAGGTCTCCCCTCAGCCTCCTTTGCTCCAGGCTCAACACCCCCAGCTCCCTCAGCTGCTCCTCACAAGTTCTCCAGACCCTTCTCCTTCTGCTCCAGCCCCTTCCCCAGCTCCCTTGCCCTTCTCTGGACACGCTCCAGCCCCTCCATGTCCTTCTTGTCCTGAGGGGCCCAGACCTGACCCCAGGACTCGAGGTGCCCCCTCACCAGTGCTGAGCACAGAGGCATGATCCCTGCCCTGGTCCTGCTGGCCACACTATTCCTGACACAAGCCAGGATTTTGGTGGCCTTCTTGGCCACCTGGGCAAAGGCAGATACACTTCTCATAAGCGAATTCCTTCCAAACTCTCAGATTAATTTTGGGCTCAGCAATGCTACCAATAAAACTGTAATTCAAAGCAACAAACGACACAGAATCACACAATTATTGAGGCTGGAAAAGACCTCTGAGACCATCAAGTCCAGCCTATGACCAACACCACCACATCAGCCAGACCATGGCACTAAGTGCCACATCCAGCCTTGCCTTGAACACCTCCAGGGATGGTGACTCCACCACTTCCCTGGGCAGTCCATTCCAATGTCTGATCAGCCTTTCCATGAGGAAGTGCTTCCTGATACCCAACCTAAACCTCCCCTGGAGCAGCTTCAGGCCAGGCCCTCTGGTCCTGTCACTGGTTGCCTGGGAGAAGAGCCCGACCCCACCTGACTCCAACCTCCCTTCAGGTAGTTGAGAGTGATGAGGTCCCCCCCTGAGTCTCCTCTTCTCCAGGCTAAACAACCCCAGCTCCCTCAGCCTCTCCTCATCAGACTTTCCCTCCAGTCCCTTCCCCAGCCTCGTTGCTCTCCTCTGGACCTGCTCCAGCACCTCAAGATCCTTCTTGCAGTGAGGGGCCCAGAGCTGCACACAGGACTCGAGGTGAGGCCTCCCCAGTGCTGAGCACAGGGGGAGAATCACATCCCTGCTCCTGCTGGCCACACTATTCCTGATCCAAGCCAGGATGCCATTGGCCTTCCGGGCCACCTGGGCACACTGCTGGCTCATGTCCAACCAGCTGTCCACCAGCACCCCCAGGTCCCTCTCTGCCAGGCTGCTCTCCAGCCACTCTTCCCCAGCCCGTGGTGCTGCAGGGGGTGATTGTGGCCAAAGTGCAGGACCCTGCACTTGGTCTTGTTGAATTTCATGCCGTTGGCCTCAGCCCATCGATCCAGCCTGTCCAGGGCAAAACCATTCCACTTCTTTCTTCACACATGCAAGAAGCTTGGTAGCTGCCCAGCAATGAAAACACACGTGTTGAGTTAAAAATATCTGTGCCAAAGCCGTGCAGATGCTTCATAGCTGCTGTGCTGATGAGCTTCTATCCAATTATTCATGTTCTTTCACCATTGCTAAGAGGCTTTGTTTGTATTGTTTTGGGGTTTTTTAAGTCAGCTGCTATATACTTCCCTGGTAGCTCTCATACGGGGGAAGAAGAACCCAATATTTAAGAGGATTTAAAACTATTTTAATCTGAAGAGCACCATAAACATTTCCCACTATACAGGAAGAACAATCTGTTGTTGTTCGTACATTAATCCTGGCAAGCACTTGAAGGGCAGAAACACAATGGGGTGAAATTGTTACAGATAGCCTCAGGGTTATTCCAATACTTGAACAACTAGAATAACAGGGTGGAATTAAAAACCTAGGCTAACGTGTAGGGAACACGCCTCGTGGTAAGATCAGGGTGCTCAAAGGGAGGAACATAAACCTCCTGAAGAGGAGGCAGTTGTAGAAATTAAAAATGAGCCTTGTAAAAGGATTTGCTAGCCCAGATAGGAAACCATCCATTCTTTTCCACTCACAAAAAAACAAAAAAATCATCAGCAGGCAAATTCTCTCTCTTCCATTTGGACAAGTAACATTTCACAAGGTTATGGTAGAGAACAACCCAGAACTGGCAAGATGGAAGAGAGGCAAGATAATCTAATAGGTCTTTTCTATCTAACTTTTATGATTCTTATGAAAAATGACCTGAATAAGTGAAGTTATTTGCCCTTGTCCTCTTTGTTCATATTGAATTTAGTCATAAGGGAAATCCTGACAAGGATAGTGTGTTTTACTCAATTTACTATCCTTTGTGATTGCTCTATAAAATATGAGAAGCATGACAGAAAAGGTTATGTGGGTTTGGGGTGGGGGTCTTTTGCAACAGAAAAAGAAGAAACACCTCAAGTACTTGCTAGCAGAAAGAATTAAGACAACAGAAACTGATTAAATTTTCTGTAGAGAAGGTTTATCTAATAGTCCATGTTCAGAGGATTATATTAAACCCAAACACAGTATAATTAAAAAAAAAAAATTAGTAATTGAGTATGAACAAACAGTTTCTCAAAACATCTCAGTTCCAAGTAGGTCACAAATAACACTGGAGTCAGAAGATCCATCTGATGCTCAGACTTTATAATTTCAAGAAGGTGAGGCTTGTCTTTGAAGGGGCAGTATTTTATCAGCCTGCTACTTTTGGGGTCTCCCTGTTAACCACCTGGTTGGACTGCTACTGTTAGCACAGCAAAATGCCAAGAGTAAGAACCTGCTCTTTCGGGGTTTGCATTTGCTGTAGCTGCCTGAAACCACACCTGAACCTACTGCGAGTGTCCTTCGTGGACTTCTTCCCTGAAATACATCCCTAGCTCCAACATCTGTGCAGAGAAAACTTGGGTCACACACAGTGCAGACTGTGAACCATAAATAACAGGCAGAGAATGATGGTAAAGCCCAGGTGCAGCCGGTCACAAGCAGCACTGATCAATTCTTTTGGACTCTGAAGCTGTTTTTCTGAAGCTATAAAGGCATAATTAGGCAGGATCTGTTAAGTCTTGGGAACACATTCCCTGCACACCCCTCTACATGTGCAAGGGGGCTGTGAGATTCCAGGCAGAGGTTTGGACATTCCTCTCTTACCATTCAATCCCCACCCCAAAACAAGAGGCTGGGAGCCAGCAGCTGCACACTATTGTAACAAGCACTGTCAAAAATGCCACGCAAACGAGTAACACATGTCTGGGAGGCAGCCCCTTTCCCCGGGCTGACCTCTGGAGCTCAACGGCTGCCCCTTCCCTGACAAAAGGATTGCAAAAAGAAAAACATCCCGACCACCGCTCCACGATCCCACGGGTAAGACACTGGGTCCCTGTTGGAGTGAAGAATGTACATGGTGTGTCGGGGATAAGATGGGATCCGACCGCAGGAAGCTCAGCTCAGCTCAGCTCCTGAAATGCTCCCATTGCTCAGAAGTTCCTCAGAAGCTGAATGGGCTCCCACAGAGCAGGTCCCTGCTCCCTCGCACGCTGGCATTTTGATTTTTAATGGGGGATTTGCTAAAGCACTGCTGCTCCAGTATCCCCCGTGGATTGAAGGCTGTTCTTGGAATGAAGACTGGGAGATAGAGTCAGCGCAGAAGCTTTGACTCACCTACATGTTTCTGGAGGTTGGATTTTTATTGTCCTCAAAAAGATGGATATGCTGCTCTCCTGCTGTGTCAGACATCAGCATCAAATGGCTCAGAAATTATCCATGTTATTCCTTAACCTCTTTCACAGCAAGATCCTTCTGACCCTTAACTTTGGACTAAATTATACACAGTTACAAAAACTAATTGTCCAAGACACATTCCAATTACAAGTCTAATTATACTTTTCTAGTTGTTGCCTGACTCAGACTGAAATCAAACCAGGCTTTTTTTTTCTTTTATTCCTGATTAAATTTGGGCTGAAAGGTTTTCTGGAGTTCTACAAAATTCAGAAGTAGACAAACTGTGAGCATCTGAAGCCTCAGTAGATAAAAGGCCGAGCCAAGACAGAAGATATTGCCAAGGGTTCATCACAAGGACCTGTCAAGACTTAATGAATCTTAGACTCTGCTTAGAATTAATCTTAATTCATTAAAGATTTAATGAATCTTAGACCCTTCCTAGGAGGATGCAGAAGGGAGAGGGGTGAAGGCATGTACCTTTCTTGCCCCTCCTCCTCATCCTCCTGCATCTGTGCTTCCTTTCTTTGGCCATGACATTTGGCTTGGTGGAAAGCACCAGCAGGTGTCTGCCTTCTCCCTGGAAAAAGAGGCCCACACGGTTCCCCACTCATCTTGGAACCACTCTCATTTCCTCCCATTCTTTCCCAACTCTTCTGCAGTTGCCAGCCTCAGACCTTATCCTGCTTCCCACCCCACTATTTATCAAGCAGGAGGCTCTGCCCTTGTCACTCCACCCTGGTCAGTGCAAGCCAAAGCCCCTTTCCTCCAGTTCTCCTGCCTGGAAGAGTTCCGGCGAAGTCTCCGCTCGTTTCAAACCTGCCAGAAGTGATTTTCACTTCTTTTCTGAGATTTCCTTAAAAAGGAGAGGGAGGGAAATTAAATACTGGGAACACTTGTTAGCAGTAACAATGGGCTCACCATTGCTTTGTGACTTTACGTGACTACTGTTTCCAAAAAGCTCCATTCCAAGCTTTGGGAGAGTTTTTCAGCCAGTTTCCAGTTACAAGTGGATGATTACATCAGTCAGCCCTGATCTTTGATCCTGCAATCCAAGTCAGCTATTTTGCATTTCAAGATTGGCTGGTTGGGTTTTTTTGGAGACTCTGAACACATCTCTGAAGAACTTGCAATCATTACAATTAAGACACTGGCCCAGGTTGGCCAGAGAAGCTGTGGCTGCCCCATCCCTGCTAGTGTTGAAGGGCAGGTTGGATGAGGCTTGTGCAGCCTGGGCTGGTGGGAGGTGTCCCTGCCCATGCAGGGGGTTGGAACTAGGTGATCTTGAAGGTCCCTTCCAACCCAAAGCAGTTATGATCCTATGATATGTGTGTTTAACACTTTAAAACAATCTGGACCACTGTGCTCAAAGGCCATTAATCAATGGCTCAACATCCAGCTGGTGGCCAGGAGTTGATACTCAGGCTAATGTTGTTCAAAAACTTCATAAATTACTTGAGTAACACCACCTTTCAATCAGCATATTTGCAGACATGACCAGTAGAAAAGAGACCTTGAGAAATTTGAGGACTGGGCCAACAGAAATCTGTGTTCAACAAGGAGGTGCGTGGAGTTACACAACCCTAGAGGAAGAACCATAACATCAGGACAGGCTGGGAAGGCAGGCTGCTCAGTAGAAGCTCAATAGCAACCCTGCTGAAGGGGTTGTGTTTTGGCAGATATCAAGATGAACATGTGCCATCCATGCGTACTCAACTCTAATAAAGCAAGCTCCACATTAAGCTCCATTAGGAGAGATGTAGCTAGCAGGTCAAGAGAAGTCATTACGAGTTGGCACTGGTGTGGCAGCACCTGACAGGTGGGGGGACAGCCGTGTCCAAGGACAACATTAAACAGACCAACAAAAAACCAGCAGAGAGCTACCAAGTTGCTTGGGGACTCACGAAAACAAGTTGAGGAAGATGGGCTTGTTTCAACTGGCCAAGAGGAGGCTGAGGACAACCTAACAGCAGGCTGCAGCTCCCTAAAAGGGAGCTACAAAGATGACAGAGCAGCAGCGTTGTGGGGTGACCTCTGTAGTAGCATCTCCTCAGGCACCCCAGAGCATTGTGTCTGACATGCTCAGGATCAATTTGAGTATCAGATGAAGCCCAGGAAGGAAGGAATCCCTTCCCTCCCCCTCTGCAGCAGGAACTGTGCTCAAGTGAACCTTCAGCAATGGCCTATCAGAGCAGACTCAGCAATTACTACCCTTCTCTCCCATCGTTTACTTGTGGAAGTACTATTATCTAATAGTACTTTCTGACCTTAATTTCTACAAAACCCATCAATTTAATTCTTCTCCTGGACATGTACACAGCCTGCAAAGTGGGAGTCATTACAATTCCTACCCAGTTCCGAGCTGGTGCAAATGAGAGAATCAGATCCTTAAACTCCCAAAGACCCTGTAAGCAGCGTTGCACTAATGGATCTCCTGGAACAACCACGTCTCTGTGAAGAAGAATGTCAACCACTTGTATGGCAGCCTTTGAAGCCTCTCTCCACAGAGGAAACAAACCATGGGCCCAGACAAATCCACCACTGGGGTTTTGATGGGTAGATGGATCACATGACAACCAGATCCGTATGTTGCATTTCAAACAGATGCTGAAATTGCTTTCTGCTCCACAGCTTCTACCCTAGGAATCACTGGTGTCAATAAAGCAGAGCAGCACCCAACTATTTTGCCTTCTGCAGTTGCTGTTCTTGCTGCTGTGGAAGAAAAATACCTTCTGACAAAGCACAGGTTGACCTTCTGCTGTCCTGCTCAGCTCTCCACTCCCACAGAACCTTAAAGTGGGAACAATACATCTGTGGGGATGCAAAATACTTCCTGCAAACTTCAAGTGCAAAGAGAGCCCTTAGACACCTGAGGAGAAAAAGATAAAAAGAAGCATCTTGCATTGGAGTGAGCTTGATGTTTATCTTCTCTACACCAAACAAGCTGAGACAGGTTCATGCTTCTATGTACCCTTCAGTTTTCTGAAACAGTCCAAAAGCACTGAAGGTACCATCTGCCTAACAATGAGGGAGGAAAGGCTTATCCTACAGGGCATGAGAAATACAGGTTGGGTGGAGACTGGATCAAAAACAGCCCTGAGGAGAAGGACTTGGGGGTGATGGTGGATGAAAAGCTGGACATGAGCCAGCAATGAGCACTGGCGGCCCAGAAACCAACTGTGTCCTGGGCTGTGTCACCAGCAGCGTGACCAGCAGGGCCAGGGAGGGGATTGTCCCCCTCTGCTCTGCTGAGACTCCCCTGCAGAGCTGGGTCAAGTTCTGGGGTCCCCAGTACAGGAGAGACATGGAGCTCTTAGAGTGTCCAGAGGAGGCCATGGAGATGATGGGAGGGCTGGAGCAGCTCTGCTCTGGAGACAGGCTGGGAGAGTTGGGGGTGTTGAGCCTGGAGAAGAGAAGGCTCCAGGGAGAGCTTGGAGCACCTTGCAGTGCCTGAAGGGGCTCCAGGAAAGCTGGGGAGGGGCTTTGGCCAAGGGCAGGGAGGGCTGGGCCCAGGGGGAAGGGTTTCCAGCTGGAAGAGGGGAGCTGGAGATGAGATGGGAGGGAGAACTTGTGTGCTGGGAGGGTGGGGAGAGCCTGGCCCAGGTTGGCCAGAGAAGCTGTGGCTGCCCCATCCCTGGCAGTGTTGAAGGGCAGGTTGGATGGGGCTTGGAGCAGCCTGGGCTGGTGGGAGGTGTCCCTGCCCGTGCAGGGGGGTTGGAACCAGATGAGCTTTAAGGTCCCTTCCAACTCAAATAATTCTATGATTCTGCTGCAGCCCTTTCTCATATACAATCCAATAATCCTAAAAACAGAAGCAGCCAAGCTCCCCTGACAAGGTTATTACTTAAGTATTTGCACAATCATTTTTCATCTTTGATGGATTTTGCTAGGAAGAGGAATAACTTCCAATCTCCCTGCGAGAGCAGCATCGCTCATGGCCACAGCTGAGGGGATGCAGAGGAAGGTCTGTGGCTGCAGCAAAACCTAAAGGGCTTTTGTAAATCCTGCCTGTGCTGGCAGGACTGGGAAAGGGCCACATGGGATGGAAGAGAGGAGATACTCCAGGGAAACTTCATGCTTTTGTCCCCCACAATTATCTCCCCTCGTATCCTAGGCTTAAGGCCTCACACTCATTCAAAAATTTCAAATATCAAGTTGTTCGTGCTTAGGCCGAGCCAAGGAGAGCAGAGAAATCAGCTTAAGGATCCTCCCACACCAAGCCTTACTTTCTCAGAAACTATCAAAATACAGCCAGGGGTGGACTTGAAGCAACATAAATAACTTCTCAGGGCAGTTGCCTATTTCCTAGCACTTCCCCATTTAGCCTGCCTAGAAATAAGAACAGCAAGAACAACACAGTTTTAGCAACCTCCTTCAAATTCCTCCTATTTCAACCTAAGACAACTGATTGGGCAAGTAAAATGGAGCATATATATATATATATATACATATATATATAGCCTAAATGTGTCAGATACTGAGTAGTCTCATAATCCAAATTCTTTGGTAAGGAAAACAAGACAAGGAAGGCAAAAAATACTTGAAATGGGATGGTAAATGCTAAAATCCATCTCCCCCACCTTTCCCTACCAAAAATGCAGCCAAATGCAGTGGCTATAAAATACAGCACGAAAAATGAAACAGGGTGTAACAACAACAACCAGAATGAAAAAAGAATCTATTCAAATCCTCCCACTATCTCATTCCTTTGATGGTGGTTGGTGATTTCTGAAGTAGAAAAATCAAGAAGATAAAAGATGTAGGTTCACTGCTACTACTTACCCTTGGCTCCTACCTAAGGCACTCGAGGACTTTGAAGCATTATAAAAATCAGGAATTTCTTCAGTTCTCACCATTATTTTTAAGTGGCACCAATGAACAAACCCAGAGCTACAAGGACTTTCCTTCTACATAACCAATCTCCGCAAAGGTTTTATCCAAGAAGCTTAAAAACAGTCTTGCAAGGGAAATACTAATCATTCCATTTCAGGGATATGAAAATCAAATATCCACACAAGCTACAGCTCCTGCTCAAAGTCACCCAGGGAGTCAGCTCCTGTGTCATGCTCAGTGTGTCCAGGTCTAGATCCCTGCTTTTGTCTTTCCCTTGCCTTGATGGAGACTCCCTTCATCCTAAATCTAAAAAATACCATAGCAGACTGCACAAGAGCTCATTTCCAAGAGAGAAAAACACAACTTTGCCTCCAACAAGTTTTTTTTGTAATTGAAATAGCCGATTGAACAGAGATATTTTCATAATGAAAGGCTTTGAAAGCTCTTCAGCTGCTTCATTCTATGTATTCAATGACCAGGCTGGGAGAGTTGGGGGTGTTGAGCCTGTAGAAGAGAAGGCTCCAGGGAGACCTTGGAGCACCTTGCAGTGCCTGAAGGGGCTCCAGGAAAGCTGGGGAGGGGCTTTTCACCAGAGAGGGCAGTGACAGGACAAGGGGGGATGGTTTGAAACTGCAAGAGGGGAGACTGAGGTCAGACCTCAGGAAGAACTTCTTCCCCATGAGGGTAGGAAGGCACTGGCACAGGTTGCCCAGGGAGGCTGTGGCTGCCCCCTCCCTGGAGGTGTTCAAGGCCAGGTTGGATGAGGCTTGTGCAGCCTGGGCTGGTGGGAGGTGTCCCTGCTCATGGCAGGGGGGTTGGACCCTGATGAGCTTTAAGGTCCCTTCCAATCCAAAACCATTCTATGATTTTATGATTATTCAGGACTAACTTCCCCAGCAGAGCTTGTAAACTATTGGAAAGTAGCAAATAAGCATAGGAATTGGCCCAAAAGTTTCTGCAGGGTTTTCAGGCAGACCTGTTGTCTCAGGAGAGAGGAGAAGACAAATGAGGAAAAAGAATCTAGATACTGCAGCTGAATGAGCACTGAAAATGGGAGGTTTTGGCTTTTCTTCCAGTCCCACAGGAAGCTCTACTGCCCAGTGCTGAATAAAACTGATTAACTCCAGTGCAGCTCTTCAGCACTCTGCAGGCTACAGCAGTTACATCCATAATTCATGTCATCTACACATCTACTTGCTGCTCAGGAAAGATGAGTGAAGAGAGACAGGACATGGAGAAGCTTTTTCCTTCTTTTATTCTCATTTCTACCCTCTCAAAAGGAAAAAAAAAAAACCCAACAACAAAACAAAACAACAGTGGAAGTGGCTGAAGAAGCAGAATAGTGATTAACCCCAGAGGTGTAGGAAAACACCCACACATGCACAGGCACAAAAAAAAGTGTTGGATATAATTTTTTGAAGTTCAAGATAGTATTTACCTTTGCAGTTACCGATTTGGAACCACAGGGGAAGATTTACCCCTTTTGAAACTTAAAGCAACACTGAAATTTGTTTAGATGTTTCACAACCAAACTTGAAAAAACTTCTTAAATAAGCCTGATAAATGGGGAAAGTTGACAAGAGGAAAGAAAAGCACTTGATTAACACTATTTTGAACCAAATAGGCTACTTTTTCTCACTGAGTAATTACTATCACTATTAGCAGATGATAACTAGGCTGGGGGTCATGTCACAGAACACTCCAGTACCTGAAGGATCAGGCATTTAGTTTGTATGCAATTAAGACCATTTCATTGTCTCATCAGGTTCCCTGTGACACCCAATTAAGTAATAACACAAGACAAGTGCTCTTAATTAATGAGGAAAATCCTCTGCAAGCTAGACACAGGTGTGTATCTCTCAAGTAGAGCCTGAAACGGTTGAATAGATCATTTAATCTTTATTAAAAATCACCACTCAAATTTGTATCTAATTAACTGAATAGCAGGATTCTTTTTTATTTCCTCCAAGGGGGCTACATTTCTTCACAATATTCAACAATCAAGTGGTTTATAAAAGATTAAAATTAAAACTGACACTTGGAGTGAAAGAGTGGCTGTGAGAGATCACAATTTGCACGGCGTTATTGCCATTTTTTTCACACACAATCTTTCTTCTTGAGAGACTTTTTCAAAAACCATCTCCTCTCCTGGCGTTGACTGAGCAGCTTCGTATTGATGCCGAGGCAGATGCTTTCCAGTGGGTTTTAAAGCTCTTGGAACGAGTTCAGAGGAGGCCACAGAGAAGATCCGAGGGCTGGAGCAGCTCTGCTCTGGAGACAGGCTGGGAGAGTTGGGGGTGTTGAGCCTGGAGAAGAGAAGGCTCCAGGGAGACCTTGGAGCACCTTCCAGTGCCTGAAGGGGCTCCAGGAAAGCTGGGGAGGGGCTTTTGATAATGGCAGGGAGGGAGAGGACAGGGAGTAATGGCTTTAAACTGGAAGAGGGGAGATTTACGTTAGACATTAGGAAGAAATTCCTCACTATGATGGTGGTGAGACACTGGCCCAGGTTGCCCAAGGATGCCTCATCCCTGGCAGTGTTGAAGGCCAGATTGGATGGGGCTTGGAGCAGCCTGGTCTAGTGGGAAGTGTCCCTGCCCATGCAGGAGGGTTGGAACTGGATGATCTTCCAGGCTCCTTCCCACCCAAACCAGTCTATGATTCTATTATTACCTCAACAAAATGAGACTATACAACATTGTCTGTGACCTACATAGTTACAGGATCTCTACCATGTGATGGACAGCAAAGAGTTGGATGAAGTGAAGTTGGCCCACTGTTCAGATCCAACCTTATCTAGAGACAGAAGAGATACTGATACCTGCTTAGGGGCTTCAACCCAGTTTCAGTCAACAGCCATGCATCTTTCTTGCTGCTTTGGTCAGAGATGCATTGCTGCTCTCACACTACAAAAGAATCTTTCCCAGTCACAAACCACAAGGCAGAGCAATGCTCACACCTCCTGCCTGGTAGGGTATTTTCCACTATTTCTGTTTGCCTCTGTTCACCACCTACTCCATCCAAAGTTTGCTTCAAAACAGGGACAAGGTTTTCATTTGTGAAACTTCCACCCAAAGTGTAAACATTTTAAATTCATAATTATGAATTGCAGGCATGGATATTATTTTTCTAAGAAGAAAAAAGATCTTTTTGAGGTCTAATCCTAGATGTGTGTGTCTCTAGAAGTCTATGGTCACCCCCCCAGCAATGGCAGAACACCCAGTGCAACATCTTTAACATTTTGTGATGCCTGTGAAGAACGATGTCGTACCAAGGCTACAGCAAACAAATGGTCCCAGAAAAAGTCACAACATCATCCCAGGACCCTTCCAACCTTCACCGTTCTATGATTCTATGAGTATAAATCTTTATTTTACATATTACCAGTTCATTAAAGCTTGGCATGAATACACACTTATGATTGCAAAGCCACACAACAAAAAGAGAAATTCCAGAACTGATAGTACATGATATTTGAGAATTGATATTTCACACTCATTTTTGTTGTTGGGGTTTTGGTTTGGTTTTTGTTGGTTTGGGGTTTTTTTTTGCTAGGACATCTATCTTAATCAGTTCAAGCACTGAATTAGCCTTAAGAGTGAATAAATTCTGAAGGACTCTTGCCATCTTGGTGAAGAAGTTGGATGGCATCTGGTACAGATGACAAAAACCTGCAGGAACAACAAGTATGGTCTGGCCATCAAGCATCAAGATGAATGCTGCCCCAAGGAACTGGTCTTCCCCAGGTTCTGCCATAGGGATTCTCCACGATGCTCAACTGAAAACTTCTTCTAGCTGATTAATTAATTGTGTAATCTTCATTTTCTGGACACTCAAGGTCAGATCTGCAAGTGAGATGCTGAGACCTGACAATCTCACCTGTGGCCAGCAGAGCTTTGTATTGAATATATGATGTGCTGTGAGGATGCAAAGGTCCCTTCCAACACAAACCATTTCATGATTCTCAGAAAACACGTGCCCCAGGCATCTCAAGAAAGAAATGTAACATTTGTGAGCAGGTATTTTTCTGACAAATACTTAAATACCCTCTTTGGCCCTCAGTTCCTTCGCTGCAAAATGGGGACCCATAATTAATTTATCATACTCCTGCTTATGAAGCAGTCTGATCCCACACTCAAATTAAGATCTACCATACAAAGAAGGGATTTTTCACATTTATTTCCAGCCCAGCTAGCCCACTCTTTGCACATAGTCAGTCCCAGCTACACAAGAAGAACCCAAGGACCCAATAATCTGCTTCCAAACAGATGGACAGCCCAGTTAATCTGGTGCAAGCACAGCCTTTATCAGCTTCCACCTGCAAGCCCAGCTCAGGCACCACAGACCTATTCTTCCAGCTCCTTGCTCCACCTCTGCACTGCAGCAACAAAATGTGGCCCTTTTTTTAAGTTTGGTGGTTTTTTTTTAAACTTCACCATCTCGGCATATTTGGGCCACACCAAGAAATAGGTGTGTCTCAGCCATGCAAAAAATACATTACTAAAAGGGCTCTGAGAAAACAAAACTCTGAGCACCACTGTGTCCATAAGGTCTTCTGCTCATTTCCAGCCTCATCCTGTGACCACTGTCACTGCCAAACCCCCACATCTGGTTGTCACTGTTACAGGCAACGCTGAAACATTGGGAAATCCTAGATTTCTCCCCCTGACTGAGAACCAGGTATGGAAACAAACTCCTACATCACTACTTTAGGGGCAAAAATGGGCAGAAACTGCAAGAAAAGTTATTTGTAGGAGACAAGAAGGGCAGGGAGGGAGACACGTGAAAATTTGGACTTGCCCTCCTTGCCCCTTCAAGCACAGCCATCTCCCCTCGGCCATCAGCCTTCTACCTCTTCAGCTGTTTTTTTCCCCAGATGGCAAAGACAACCAGCTTTCTAGAAACTCACATCTCCTTTACAGCACAATAAATGTCTTTGATTAAAAAAGAAAAATAAAAAATTTTAAAAGTATCTATCCAGGCTACACTTGCCTGTCTTCTACAGCAGATCCCTACAGGGGAACGTTGATAAAGAGGACAGAGCTGTCAACCTGTACTTTCATAACCTCCCACCCTAGTTTCTTTTTATCATGTAGGTTCTCCCCTAAGGTCTAAATCTCTTATCTCAGCTGCTCATTTTAAGCTCTTGAAAGTTTCGGTACAAAGAAGCCACTGAGACAATTTTTATTTTTTTCTTTGATCAATCATGTCCCACTGTTCAGAAAACAGGTTAAAACCATTAGTCTTGCTGATGTTATCCAAACGCTTGCTAAGATCTCCTCTTTCCTATAATTTATTTAGCACTAAATCCCTTGACAATACCTGTAAAGTATTCTTAGATCACTTCAAATATCACTCAAACCAGCAGTTTTGAGAGGCAGAACTGGCAGAAACAGGGTTTAGATGCAGACAAAGACTGATCAAGGCATGAGGCACATTTCCTGAAAACCTTCATGAACAGGGTCTGGCCAGTACCTGGGTGAAACCAGAGCTTCACTGACCACAACAGATCATCTGGAGACATCCAGATACTACAATTCATCACCTGGAGCCAGTGGATTTAAATAGAGTCTCTGTCTTGCTGCTCACTTGTCTTACAGAATTCTTGTTGCATTATTTCAGCCAGCACTGACGTGCACTTCAAACTCCATTTTTATGAAGGTTTCTAAATTCTTTTACAAAGGCAGAGCAGTCAGAGGCAAATGCTTGGGATGAGAGCATTTTGGGGAGGCAGGAGGTTTACAGATGGTTTGTAAATAGCAATTATACAGGTGGCTGCATTGCATAAACCCCTCCCTTAAGTGATCCGAAATTGAGATCACCAGCCACTACCCATCACCCGGTGAGCACCATCAGATTTCAAAACAACACAGGTCTCTCTTTCCAGGTCTTAGAAATCCCCTTTTATAAATAAAGGGAATCCTTTTACCCTTAACTCTCAGCACCACAATTCCATTCCCACAGTCTCTATGTGCTCTACAGCATTTTTAGGGCTTGTCTTCAGCTCACAGTTATTTCAAGCTATAACCCAAAACCTGCACAGCATTTTTTTACTAGAACAAGGCAATAATTTTAATGCAAAGGTTGCCCTGTTAAGTACAAACTAATGTTTGAATTAGCAAACTCCATCACCTCCTCACACAACCTCTGCAACACAGCCACAGGTTAACGGCGCCTGGTGCCTTCCTGCAATTCTTTCTGCCCGGGAAGAAAAAAATGTGTTCATGGTGTCATCAATTTAAAGGCCAAGAGGAGACAAGAGCTTCACTGAAATTCCCCTCCTGCCTCCTGTGGGCCACTAAATACCACCCACAATCTGAACACAACACTCGAGAAGAACGTCCCCTCTATTGGCCTACACAGTTCTAAAATAAAAGTGATGAAAGGGGAATTTCTAGAGATGGAAAGTGCTCTTCTTCCTTTGATCATCCATTAAAATGGGCAGTCTCTCTCCCTAATAAAATCGTGCCTGACTTCAACTCTGAGCTGCCAAATTTCCCCTTTAAAATACTGATTTTTAGGTACTTCCTTGGGTGCACAGGAGGACACTCAGTGCCTGGAATGTTCTCTCTCTGATGCTACTGATAAGCCAAACAGACTTAGCTCTAAGCTTCTCTGGGTGTGTTTTTTCTAGTCCTCAGACTATTTTGGTGTTTCTTCCGTTCCCCTACAACTTCTCCAAGCACTATTTCAAGATGCTGAAATGGAAACCATCCCCAATCTTCCCATGCAAAAGTCACGAGTACCAAATACAGAAACAAGATTTGCTCTCTTCTAAATATTTCTTGGTCACGAACCTGAAAGAAAAATGTGCATTTGCCTTTTTTGCTACAGAATCAACCCTAGTGTTTACACCAACCTGCCTTGCCCACCACTGACCTTTTTAATCCCTTTCAGCATTACTACTCATAACACAACCCTTCTTCTTCCACCTCATTCTGGAGGCATGCTTTCCAACTCTTACCTCCAGCACCATTTCTTTGCATCTGTTTTATTCTCCTGTTTGAATACAGCTTAAATCAAACACAAAGGTGCCAAGCCCAAGGTACAAGACATCAGAAGAGAAGGCTCCAGGGAGACCTCAGAGCACCTTGCAGTGCCTGAAAGGGCTCCAGGAAAGCTGGGGAGGGGCTTTTCACCAGAGAGGCCACTGACAGGACAAGGGGGGATGGTCTGAAACTGCAAGAGGGGAGATTGAGGTCAGACATCAGGAAGAACTTCTTCCCCATGAGGGTAGGAAGGCACTGGCACAGGTTGCCCAGGGAGGCTGTGGCTGCCCCCTCCCTGGAGGTGTTCAAGGCCAGGTTGGATGAGGCTTGTGCAGCCTGGGCTGGTGGGAGGTGTCCCTGCTCATGGCAGGGGGGTTGGAACCTGGTGATCTTTATGGTCCCTTCCAACCTTCACCATCCTGTGATTCTATGATTCCATGACATGTCATTCACCAACTGTCCTAACAACACTGCTTCAAGAGCACTTTCAATAAAAATACTGCTGTGTCCACTGCTAGTTTACTGAAACCCTTCTAAAACCACAATGACAATGTAAATGGTTATTGTTCGAAACCCCAAATCTTACTGTGATTAATACCATCATTATTTGGTAACATGCTGCCAATGTCCTCAATCAGCATGTCACTCAGTACTAAAATGCCTCAGAAGTCACAGTTTGCTGGGACACAATTTAAACCCCACCTCCATTTGTTGACACGTCCCCAGAGGCTTTAGCACAGGACAAGGGTTATTGCTCAGTGCTGCTCTCCTTCGAGCTACTTAATTTGCAAACAGTAATTTGAGCACAGTCAACCCAATTTAATTTCCTAGTGAAGAAATAAACTGGCAGCCTATTTAGGCATTATTAACTTAATATTAACTTTATATTAACTAGACAGTAACCTGCAAAGTAGATCTGCCCTAACAAGACTGAGTTCAAGTCTTTAAGCACTCCTTTATTACTTGAGGTCTGGCTGCCTCTCAATGTTCTTCCATGAAGATATTTTTAAGAGGTGTTTCTTGCATGCCTGTGTATACAAGGCAGACTCCTGCATAGACAAAGTTAAAACAAAACCCTTTGAAAAACAGATTTTCACAAATTTCCTGATGTACAGCTTTTAAGAGATGTAAGTTTTGAGAAACCAAAGAACTTGAAGTGAAAATCCACCTAAAGACACAATGATGTGTTTAACTGTACAGGATGAAGAGTACCTATCAGACAACCTGACACCAAAAGCCACCCCAACAGGGGTTGTTCAAGTCCAAACACGCTTCATTATTTCTATGAGAAAAAAATCACAGCAATTGGAGTCCTGCAAATTACACCATTATTAAGACAAACATCCTATCTAAACAACTCTTATCAGATAAATACTTTTATTGTACCTATTGTTGCATCCAACTTCTGCAAAAAGGTTCAAACCAGATGATAACTCCCTACAAGCAGCAGTTGCTAGGAAGTTGCAGTCCAGACCTCCATTTTATCACTCCCTTTGAGTTCTGCTAAAAGAGTCCCAAAAAAAGGAAAGAGAACATACTGCCATGTGCCTGTTCTAATCACCTGTGTGGTAACAGCACGAATTAAAACAGGTTTATTTTACTGTACTGATTCTCCTTTCGAATGTGAAAAATATAGTAAAAATACAGAGGATTCAAGACTTCCAGAGAGAACAAGAGAATTAAGAGCATTCTCTGCAAATTTCAGTTTGTCCATTGCTAAACCACAGTATGCTTTTAAGTCCAAGAATGTGGGGCTCTGGGGTAGATCACTGCCCTAATGAGGCTATGCACGACACTTCCAACAGCTGCAGTTTCAGAGAATAAAAACACACTGCACTCTCACTGCCTTTCAGTCACCCAGAGGAAAATCAGCCTGAAGAGAAAAATCAGCCACTTCTGGTCAGATACATCAGAGATAGTGCAATCATTCTGGAAACAAACACAGCAAGTTAAGGAAACTTAGACTTAGAGGTAAATTTTAGGCACCATAATTAGGGTATGAAAACAAAGATTACAGTGCACAGCCTTTCCTGCTGTGGCAACAAACATGTTTATAGCAGAGATATTTTCATGTCCATCGTCCCAGATTGTCTGAAAATTATTTTTGAACACACTCTTTTCATTTTCCTCTTAATTTGTGAGAACAAAATTCTGAGGTTTTGCTACTAACGTGTATTCCAAGCAAACAGGAATAAATTATCCCTGTAAACAAAAAACTTCTAAGACTAAATGCTGAGGGAGCAGCACTTTTAATGATGAAGTTCACTTTTCCAGGCATTCTGGAAAACAGAACTGATTTTAAAAATAAGGTACCTGCATGCTTTGTTTCCTTCTGCAACTAGGGGGATACAGTTATCTTTAAAAAAGTATTTTTAAAGGCTTCCAGCTATCTAACTTCCCTGGGTTATCTGATGACATTTTGGCTTTGTTTCCTAGTTTCAAATTGGTTTTGTTTTCTCACCCTTGTATGTTGCCTAGAAATACGGAAATTAACCAAAAAGGGCAGAAATCATCAGGATTAATTACACGTAACTAACAAAGAAATCTCAAGTGCTGTTTGTGGCAGCAGTAGATTTTTCTCCCCTCTCTATGAGACCCTCAATAAAGCAAACAGAAAAGGTGAAGCCAGGAACTATGTCCCCACTGACTCAGGTAATTTGGGGGGAGGTTTAGTACATAATCTCTGAACCTCCTCCATGGAGTCTCTGTTTTCCCAGGCACTGCCCCAGTTTGTTGTTTGTACTTTACTCAGGCTCCCTGAACTGGATGGAAAATGTCTGGGGATTTTACAATCTCCTGCTACTGACCGTTCTTACTGTTACCACCCTGGCAGGAAGCTCGGCTCCAAGAAAGCTGCTCCAATTAAAACAGACTTCCTCTCCCAGTACCAGGAATAGACTCTGGATACTCCCCAATAATCTTAAAATGGATACTCCCATTAAATTGTTTCAATATAAAAAGATTTGCAGAGATTACTGATCTCCAACAAAGCATTTGTGTTTCGTCTTGAGAACACATCGTAGGTACATTTAAACTCTGATTTTTTTTTTTTTCACTCCCTCTTTACTACATGGCAAGATCATAGAATCCCAGACTGGTTTGGGTTCAAAGGACCTCAAGACCATCTAGATCCAACCCCCTGCCATGGGCAGGGACACCTCCCACCAGCCCAGGCTGCTCCAAGCCCCATCCAACCTGCCCTTTAACACTGCCAGGGATGGGGCAGCCACAGCTTCTCTGGCCAACCTGGGCCAGGCTCTCCCCACCCTCACAGCACACAAGTTCTCCCTCCCATCTCACCTCAGTTTCCCCTCTTCCAGCTGGAAACTGTTCCCCCTTGTCCAAAGTCCCTCCCCAGCTTTCCTGGAGCCCCTTCAGGCACTGCAAGGTGCTCCAAGCTCTCCCTGGAGCCTTCTCTTCTCCAGGCTCAACACCCCCAACTCTCCCAGCCTGTCTCCAGAGCAGAGCTGCTCCAGCCCTCCCATCATCTCTGGGGCCTCCTCTGGACTCTCTCCAACAGCTCCGTGTCCTTCTTGTGTTGGGGACCCCAGAGCTGGACCCAGCCCTGCAGGGGGGTCTCAGCAGAGTGGAGCAGAGGGGGACAATCCCCTCCCTGGCCCTGCTGGTGACACAGCCCAGGACACGGGTGGTTTCTGGGCTCCAGCACACATTCTCCTCCCTTCTCCTTGGCCATGTGTTCCCAAGCACAAGTTGACACCAGGTGGAAACATAACTGGGCAGTTCCAAGCAGGTCTGTCACTCCTCTTAGTATCACAGGAAATGGTGCCTTTGGCACAAGGTGCATTGGAGGGTGCAGCAGGAAGGAAGGTAGAACTACACCTTGTGCAGCACCAAGGACTTGCCCCCAGTTAAACCAGTGACAAAACCAGGCTCTGGGCCCATCTGATGCACACTTTGCAGATGGGGAACTGGGGTAGAGGACACTACCTCAAAAAGCACTCCTATGTTAACTACAGTTAGTAAGTGGCTCAAACAGTCTGAGAAAGAAGCTATAAAAGTATTCCAGGTGGTTTTACTATGTAACCTAAATGCTGTATCATCAAAACACTCCCCCCTGACACTTGGCTAGCAGAAGAGCCTTTGGAGCACATTGTATTTTACATCAGCAGGCAAGCAAGTGCCTTAGTTCAGAGAGGATATGTGCTGTATCAAGGGCAGGAGCTAAAATTACTGCAAGACTCCTACACCAAACTTCTTGCCTTCAAAGAACGGCGCCAGGATTTCTGTATTTGGATGCCAGCACTTCAGGAATTTACAGTCACAAAATACAATCATGATTCTTATTCTGCTGAGAAGCAGATGCGGATGGCAGCAAAGGGTTCCTTTGTCTTTGAGTTCATTTTGCACTCCAGGATCTTGGAGTTCAGGGTTGTACTTTTTATCACCAACAAGAATTTACGGTTGGCTCTTCACGTAGCAGTTATTGCTTGAGAAGTTATAGAGCTGCTATAAGAAAATTAGTATCTTAAATGCACTGGGTGCTACTGATTTACATTTTTTTACTGATTTACATCTTTCTGTGGATGTACCATAGCCAGCAGTAACAGTAACGGGCAGAATTTAAGCTCTCTAGATGGGTGACCTCACTCCAGAACAGCCCACACTTGTACAGACCCACACACCTGACACCTACATTAACTCTGGCAGTGAAACAGTTTTGAAACTTGTCAAGATACAAAAAATGTGTGTTGCCATGTTGGGCCTTAAGATTTTCCCTTTTTATTTTCTTTTTCAATCAGAACAAGTATGAACTTTGAAGACAAAGACTGCCTGCTCCTAGAACTGAACTGGGCTGAGTTCATCTGAGCCTGTTTCCTCCTCCCTCAGGACAGCCCGTGCTTCTGGTACCCTGCCAGCATCTCAGGAGGGCCAAAGAATAAGGGTTTGTCTTCCCCAATGTTCTTCCCACTATCTTTTGGTTAATATAAACACACATACAAAGCAAGAAATATGAAATAAGAATGAAAAGGTTAAATCACAGGAAGGTCAGATAAAACCTAAAACCACCACAGACACATACAGCTTCCTCCAGTTGCCACTCTAGGAAGAAAACTCTGTGATCTGTAAGCCCCGTGGCTTATCTTGATAGGCAGAAAATCCTGATAACACCAAGAAAAACATATTCCAGAATCAATGCCCCCCCTGCCCCAGGAGAAAATTCTGCTGAAGTCCTCTCAGATTTAAAAACAAGATTGTTAACGAAGTAAAGCCCAGCTAATCCTGACTGCCAGCACAGTCCTGGGGAAAGAGGTCTCACCAGGAGATAAGATTCAAATCAAGAGTTTTGCAGATGAAAGGCACCAGCCTGAACTGTAAACCGAAAGGAGGAAGACACCAGAACAGTCTGTGCAGTGCTGATGTTACACACCTCCTGTGAGAGCCTTTTCCATGTCACTGGAATGATTTGGTACCGTTTGGAAACCTGGACAAAACTTAGAAGAAAAACTCCATATAGGGCACAAGGGAGGAACCCAACCAGGCAACCACCAGCACAGGCTCAACAACGTTTCCATTGCTGCATGTGCTGGAGAAGGGGGAAAGCCATCGCTGTGGCATCTCCCAGTGTTTCATTTATCTATCATAGAAATTAAATATATTACCACCCCTTTTTGCCATATCCCAAATGGGAAACTGAGGCAGCACTTCATAGGGGAAGGGAACTTCATAGAATCATAGAATGGTTTGGGTCAAAAGGGACCTTCAAGATCATCTAGCTCCACCCCCCCTGCATGGGCAGGGACACCTCCCACCAGCCCAGGCTGCTCCAAGCCCCATCCAACCTGCCCTTCAACACTGCCAGGGATGGGGCAGCCACAGCTTCTCTGGCCAACCTGGGCCAGGGTCTCACCACCCTCACACTAAAGAATGTTTTCCTAATGTCTCACCTAACTTGTGGGCATGGAAAGACTCAGATGCTGGTCTCCCATGATTTAACCATGAGATCATCATTTCTGCTAGCAAACTACCAGCCATAACAAAAAAAATCTTGGGACTTTTGGATTCTCCCGCAAAGACATCCCCATTGAAGTGAAAGCACAAGGCTGATTATGAATTCATCCAACCAGATTATTAATTCATTCCAAAAATCTCCAGTGAAGATGACTCCGTTACATGGAATTTTGGATGAAAAAGTTAAAGCCAGCCAGGTTGGCCACAAACTGGCCTAAACAGATGCAAGTTAAAAAAAAAAAAAACAGTTTCCCACCGGCTGAACAGAAACATGGAGCTTCAGAAGTGGAAACTATGTGAAGTGTGGAGAACAGGAGAGAATACAGACACTGTCAAGGATCCTGACAGAGCCAGAGGCGTTGTTTAAGAGCATCAGGAAACCATAAGAAAGTCAAGAACAGCCAGAGAAACACCCGTGCTGTTAGTCACAGAAAAACCCTGCGTCTACGTGTGCGTGTAGGTGCGTGGGCACTTAGTGCTGGAAGGAGAAAACGACCTTGGAATACTGAGCAAAATGGTCTCCTGCTGTTTGCTTCAGATCTGGTTGGGAAAAACCAGCCTCTGCAAACACGTTCTGTGAATCAGCACGATTGCCTCTGAGAAATACCTGCCTGCCATCGATCTCCTGTTTCAAAAGACAATCACAAATATTGGCTCATCACTCTGGTCACAAGAAGTAACCACGCACACCGGGAGCAGCAACTCGGCGTCAGCGGGAACTAAGCGGATGAGAAAAGATTTCAAGGATCCTGGAAAAAGAACTGAAAAGGAAAGTCTAAGTCTAAGGTCTGGCAATCGTTTTGTGCTGGAGTGCCAGGTTTTTTCTTCCCATGCTACAGCTTGAGTGTGCCAAGAGAAAGCCAGCAGGATCTGGTAGGAGCTGCCTCTGTTAGTCAATGGTTTCCTGCTTCTCCACAAGACAGTGGCTTTTGCTGAGTGTAGAGCTCAGGGAGAGTCTGAAATTGCAAAGTTCTGCCTCTTGCATGTGAGTGTCTCCAAATGCAACTGCCATTACCCCTGCACCCCATTCACATCCACACACATTCACAGGTCGTTGATCCTCAAGGTAAAACAGGCATCCAGTACTAGATGCTAGAGAAGGAAAAAAAAAAAAAAAAAAGGTGGGTGAACTGAACAAGGCTGCAGGACTGATGAGAATATTTGGGTTTGAGTGATGGAACAATATTGCAGGGAACAGGGATCATCAATTGCAGAGCCAGCATCTTTCCTACTAATAAGACACCTTCCCAGACGAAACTGCTGATGCATCCAGGAAAGGAATAAGCTAAACATAAGAGAAGGACACTCAGAAGGGCAAATGAGGTTCAAAGTCAGACAAGAGCGTCCATAAAGAAAATGAATTTTCTGTTGCTAGGTATGGGTGCAAGGAGTCTGCCTAACAAGCAGGAACAAATAAAATCCCGACCGGCAAGAAGCAAAAAAATTAAAACTGGGGTGATGAGTGTGTGACTGGACTTGAAAATTGTGAAGTTGGAGGGGATGCAGATACGAAAGGGAAGCGATGGCTGCCACGTACCCCTACAAAGAGGGGAAAACCAGGCTCACCTCTTTGACAGTTCTCAGTGCCACCAAATAACTGAATTTCCAGGGCAACTCCACAGTAACTCGATGTGCTGTAATGGGTGAAGCCCAGGAGGAGGTTCTGGAAAGCACCAAACAGGGAGCAAGGTAACTGACTCCATGGGGAGGAAAAAATACAGGGGGCTACAGAGGAGATGGGAGGGGTCCAGAAACTCTCCTGCAGTAAGTGATTATAGGGGGTTAGTTTCCCAAAACAACAATTTATAACACAAAGTAACTATTTTGGGCCTCATTACAACCAATAAAGCTGCAGTAATCACTGAACTGGAAGTCTTAGCAGAGGAGAAAAAGAACAGACTCGCATTTCAATATATCTAATTCAATCAAGATTGTAAAATGTCTTGATTTAAATAATTGATTTTAACTTGTATGACGTTTGTACTTACTAGTTATCATCTTAATGAAATATCAACATAATGAAAATAGGCATCACTTAAGATGCTGATTTTTCACAAATGTAACTTAGCAGAGGAAAAATTATGAAATTTGCATATAGATGATCCACTTATATTCATTCACTCACAAAGTTTCAAAGTGCTTTTCAGATCAAAAAGGAAACTGCGACAGAGCAGAGTTTGGAAAAGCTTCTAGAGCAAATCCAAGATTTAACTCCCCTTGCAATCCATGGGAAGATACTGGAAAAGTTATGGAGCAACCTGTAGAAAAGCAAGTACAAGACAAAGCAAAAAATGAAACAACACTGAAGCGTTGAGAACAAAGCATGTCAAACCAAAACTGCCTGGTGAGACTCAATGAAATAAAAAAAGCTTCTTTTACTAGAGTGCCACGTGTAAAATAGCATTAATTCACTTTGTACAGTGTTGACAAGGCCATGGAGAAGTACCAAGTCTGTGTACAGAGGGGAGTAAACGCATCAGAGTACACAGGGAAGCAGGAAAAATAATAAAGAGATTTAGAAACAATATGATCCACAAGAACAGGTTGAAGGACCTTGTTCAGCCTGGAGGAGAGAAAAGTGAAGGAGAACGTAACATGCTCCCATCAGGGAGAAGGGAGACAAGGGCATGGGTTATTCTGCACGTCCTCTGAAGTGAAGCAAAGTGTCTTAATTTGCCAGAGATAGAAGATATGGGAAAACCTTTTAACTCAATTGGTTTATCACCCACTGGCAGCTACCTAAGGAGGCTGGGTACCGTCTAAACTGGGAGATTTTAAGGCAAAATTAGACACACGTTTGTCAGGCAGGCTCTAGAGACCCTTTATAGAATGACTAAGGTTGGAAAAGACCTCTAAGATCAAGTCCAAGATCATCTTGCCTCAAGGAGGAGAAAGGTCTGGAGAATCTCCTGGGCTCTCCAGCTCTGCTTTTCAATAAGAGAAGGTGCCTCAGAGGATCAGTTGTTGAACCTGAGAGTCTGCAAAGAGTCCTCCAAAGAGTCCCAACATTCCTGAAATAACGAGGCTCCATTTTCAACATCTTTTGGAATGCAGGAGAAAATCTGGAAGATGAACATTTCTAACATGACAACATCAGGAGAGGGCAAAAAGGTGACTCAAGTAACTAGCAATCAGCCAGACATCAGCTCTGGAAAAGATAAGGGAAAACTCAATCAGATTTGATCCAGACTTAAAAAGGACAGGAACCAAATTAATGACAGTGAACAGAATGTTCTGGAAAATAGGCCTTGTCAAACAAAGCTGATGTCATTCCTAGATGAGATTCAAAATCAGGTTGATAAAGGTAACTGCTGCAATATAACAGGCAAACTCTTGTTGAGCATGACATCTTGATTAAAAAATTACCACTCTGCTATGTCAACAAAGCCCGTTAAATGGATTTTGAGTTGGCCAACTGACAGATGACTTAAAGCAGTCACCCCTGGAAAGTCACTGTCAACAAAGTCAGCTGTGGTTGGGTTCTGCTGGGCTTGGTACAGAGCCTAGTGCAATTCAAGAAACCACTATAGATCTGAAAGTTAGTATCATCACAGACAAGATTTGTGAATGGAGAACAGATGAAAAGGACAGGCCAGCCAGACACGGCCATTTGGACTGCAAAGACCACTCAAAGTAGATTTCAATACCACCAAACACAAGGTACTACAGCTAGGAGACAAAACCTGAAAGCCACAGACCCTGGACCACAACCTCAGGTACCACCAGGCAAAAGCCTGCCCAACACTTCCCAGCACAATGCCACATGTTTAACCAAATATAACAATGTTGAACCAAAATACCCAAAACATGTGGCTCAATGCCACTTACCCAGAATAAAAGCTGGAAGAACACATGGTTATGGAGTTATGAATTCCCTCCAACAGGAAAGGTTATATGATAGCAAAGGACCTTATATTTTCATAGAATCAAGGAATGGTTTTGATTGGAAGGGACCTTTGAGATCACCTAGTTCCAACCCCCCTGCATGGGCAGGGACACCTCCCACCAGCCCAGGCTGCTCCAAGCCCCATCCAACCTGCCCTTCAACACTGCCAGGGATGGGGCAGCCACAGCTTCTCTGGCCAACCTGGGCCAGGGTCTCACCACCCTCATAGTGAAGAATTTTCTCCTAACGTCTAAGCTAAATCCCCCCCTCTTTCAGCTTTAATCCATTACCCCTTGTCTTTTTGCTACAAGTCCTTGTCCAAAGTCCCTCCCCAGCTTTCCTGGAGCCCCTTCAGATACTGCAAGGCTGCTATTTTAAATAAGAAAAGGGTTTTAGAAGCAATAGTTGAAAACTGATTCAAAAATCTAAGGACATCTAAACAAGTCATTTTCCAGACATCACCTCAAAGTCCATCCAGGTTGGATGGGGCTTGGAGCAACCTGGTCTGGTGGGAGGTGTCCCTGCCCATGCAGGGGGGTTGGAACTAGATGATCTTTAAGGTCCCTTCCAACCCAAACCATCCTATGATTCCATCAACTTCGTCTTGTCAATGATAGAAAACAAGGTGTCTCAAATGTTAAAAAAAATAAACAAAATATATCTACACATGCACACACAGAAAGCCATCAAGTCCAAATTCTTGCACTGAACAGGAACAGGTTTATCTGTTAGGACTGTAGAGAGTCTCAGGAGTTTGTTAAGAATAACCCTCTAAACCCCCCTGGCCATTAAAAAGGCAAGTTGTCATTGCCTACAAAATCAAATATAAAGAAATGGCAGGAAAACAGGGACAAGAGCAGACTGTGCTCAAAACTTCTCCCTAGTCTTCAGGATGTATTTCCAACATCAAAATGATAAAATCCACACGTTATCAAATTTAGAGACTTGGGTATC
Organism: Hemiprocne comata; assembly: GCA_020745705.1. Taxonomy (NCBI): domain Eukaryota; kingdom Metazoa; phylum Chordata; class Aves; order Apodiformes; family Apodidae; genus Hemiprocne; species Hemiprocne comata. Next base: position 216,754,410 of record CM036586.1, read on the forward strand.
TAATGCCAAAGAAAGCAAAAGCTCAAACCCCGGGCTTTAATTCCTGGCAGATAAACTGAAGTGTCTGATGCCATAAAAGAGTCAGATCTTTCTGATTAGCTCAACAGCAAATTAGAGGCAAGAGAAGAACCGCTGCAGACCCTGAGATGTTATGGTCTATTTTAACTTCTGCTGCTGTCTGCAATCTTGATCCATTTTGTAAAAGAATTAGACATGCCTGGCAGGCACGATGGCATCTATTCTTTTCTTGCTAGTTTAGTACTTTTTCTCTCATAAAATACTCTAAGCTTCCCTTCAATAATCCTCCCAAATCTCTAACCCTTGCTAAGACAAGGAAGGCAAAAATGTTCAGCCTGCAAATACACTTCAGCATTAATCTTCCCATTGAGAACGTGACTGTATGAAGGTGATGATAAACCCCTCATTTTTCTGCTCTGACTTTTAACTTTCCCACCTTCCAGACTTCCAGGTGAGCGTTTAACTCAAGGAGAGGAAGGAAAGACAGGAAAAAATCCAGCCAAATACCAAACAGCATCTCCAACAGAGGACAGGAACATCTTTTGTTCAGCTTTTACAAATCCTGTGGTGATAACCTCCTGAATGGTTTGCTGGAGAGTGTCAACAGGTCCACATTTTTTTCCTCCCAGAAAGCACACACTCACTCAAAACTCCTTTGCAGTGCTCAGGGATTTCAGCACATCCACAGTGGAGAAAACTCAAGAGAACTTTTAAAAGATTATTCAGGTCCGACTCACGCTGCGAGGAAACCAATGTGTGTCTTTCATCCTCAACAGAACCTCATCATAAAGCATTATGCCACGAATGTTATCATCATCATCATCACTTCCATGCAGGGTTCCAACAGGGAAGAGGGAAGAAATAGAAGGTTTATTTCAAACTAAGCGTGATGAACCGTGTCATCTGCTGTCAGGCTGAGAGGCAGTGAGAAAGATTTCAGAAAAACAGATCGATAACAAAATGCTCATATACAAGTGAAGTTACATATGTAAAATCTATCTGGAAATGGCTCCAATTTGTGGATTCAGGTACCTGTTTGGAAAGAAAGACAAGAAAATTGCCTGGCTCTCATAAGTTGCTTCATACTCCGGAGCTTCCACAGATTTCAGAAGATCAAGCCCTGGATATACCTTAAGAGCTGGATCTTCCCTGACTGGGATCTTCATTATGGGTCTGGGATTGATGCCTCAGATGCCCATGGCAGAGCACTCCAGTGAAAGGAAACCCTGAAAATACACAGCTCTTCCTGGTGCTACTGATTCAGACCAACAAGTTAATCAACATAAAAACCCACAGCAAAATTATCCGCCCAAAAAAGCAAAGCAAGAGAAGGCTCCAGGGAGACCTCAGAGCACCTTGCAGTGCCTGAAGGGGCTCCAGGAAAGCTGGGGAGGGGCTTTTCACCAGAGAGGGCAGTGACAGGACAAGGGGGGATGGTTTGAAACTGCAAGAGGGGAGATTGAGGTCAGACCTCAGGAAGAACTTCTTCCCCAGGAGGGTAGGAAGGCACTGGCACAGGTTGCCCAGGGAGGCTGTGGCTGCCCCCTCCCTGGAGGTGTTCAAGGCCAGGTTGGATGAGGCTTGTGCAGCCTGGGCTGGTGGGAGGTGTCCCTGCTCATGGCAGGGGGGTTGGACCCTGAGGAGCTTTAAGGTCCCTTCCAACCTTCACCATCCTGTGATTCCATAATACATGAGAGCACAACACCACCAAATATGGGTCCTAGACATCTGGTTCCAAAGTCAACAAGACAAACATCTGATTACCCAGCAGTCAATTTTCTCACATCTTTAAAAACATATATAATCTGGATCAAAGTGCAGAATTACTGGTGGGCACGTAGACATCCCTATTTCCTCAAGCAATGGAGTTTACATGGATTTTCATAAATAAACATTCCACTGACATTTTCCTCTCGTATTTAGTGATATCAATATTTTAAATGCAAAAACAGGAACAGAACGATTCGGTTGAGTGGATGGAACAAGAAGGCAACCCAATTTAGACACCTCTGGAGAGCAGCATCCGTTCAACTGGCAGGTAGTTGAGTCACATGGAAATAATTCTTGAGAATTTATTCCCAGTTCTAAAAAGTGGCAGATTCAGAGCCAGTATTTTTTAATTCAGAGAGTTAAAAGACCATCCAAAGGTAAAAAACGGCTAGGTGGACTTTATTTATTGTCACTGGAACAAAAATCTTCATCTGTTTATTGAAGAATTGCACAAAGGCACCGAGGAATTCAGTGACATCCAACGGGACCGATCGATTTGCACTGGAAATCAGCAAAGAAACGCTGATTATGGAGTTGGAAAAACTAGCCAAGAATTCAACAAAAACACTTTTCTCATTTGGTCATTTTGGATCGAATATTTCTATGGATTGAACATGATGACTTACAGATTTTAAGCAGTGGAATGGAGTCCAATTGATTAGGGAGATGATGGTACATTAAGGAATGAGCCCAATGTGAGTAGTTAGGAACCTCTCCTTCACAGCCAGCTCCTCCTCAGAGGCACCACCTCACCCACAGAGAAATCAATGATGGCGCCGTACCAAAATTACCTCTTTTGCACTCAGAACGAGATGCAAGAGTCGCTCCTCCCCGAGCACACTGGCTAATAACACAGTTCTCCAGGGGGATGCTTCAAATACCCCTTTGTCATAGCAGGGTCGGGAGGAGGAGATGGGCAGGACACCGCACGTCGCTCGCCTCCTGACAAGGGTCAACTTGAGCACCTCCACAGTGTGAGGAGATGGTGCTGGACCCTCCACGGCCACCCAAGGAGAAGGCAGCTGAGGGCAGCACCATCCAGCCACACGTCTGCCAGCACCTGGGGAGCTAATCCAGGACCTAAAGGCACCATGAAGAATGTGGTGGTTTAAGGAGAGACTTTTATGAATTGCAGAGGAAACAGAAAGTACACAGAGCACTTGTGCTGCGGAAAGGGAAATGGGGGCCTCTGCAGATGCAATCAAGCCCAAAAGACATGGCTGGGAGACAAATGAAGATCATAATCCAGGCTGAAGCAAAGAGTGAGCTCAGAAAGGAAGGTATAAAAGTTGCATTTCCCTTTTGACAGCTTCATCAACTGCCACCAACCATTTGAGAGCTGGAAATCCGCGGAGAGTTCCTGGGTGGAAAGGTGGAGGTTTCTAACTACCAGAGGAAAAAGGTCTGAAACGCCCCTCTGCCACAGGCAGAAGCAGAAAAACACCTGGGTTTAAAATAAGATTAAATTATGTTTCTGCCATGGTTGCTGGCTTTTGTGGCGGGTAGGACTTGGCGACCCAGGAGCTCCATCCCAGGTGGCAATGTCCCACTTCCCAGAAAAGGAGATCGATGCCAATCTCACACCAGTCACCTTAGAAAACTGACCAAAAGTGGACACTAACCTGGATTAAACACACAATTCCCTTCCCTAAAGCGGCTGCATTTGCACCTACGTGTCCAAATCAAGGTTCACATGCTCTTCTAGACAGATAATTAAATTTAGACTCAATTTAATTATCACCTGAATTATGCTTTCAGTTGAGGTACTGAAGGCCTTGCTCTGAAATGCTTCTCCAAAGCATTTTCCCTCGCCTGAGCAACGTTTGCAGGAGCACCAGGAGCAGTATCACCTTTCTCTCCTGGCTTTTCCTGTTATCCCTGTGCTGAGTGGCTCTGACAGAGGGGAGCATGAAAACTGAACTGCAAAGAGGGGTTTGAAAAATCCCTAAACAGTTCATCTACTGCAATGCAGACTGAACTTGAATTTGATGATGGATTTGACAGATGAACATCACCTAAGATCAGAAAGGACCTTTAAAATAGGTTCTCCCTGAATGACCGTATCCCGGAGTTATTTCATGTTAATTTTGATGCAATATTGGGTGCATTTTGGTTTCATTTCATGGTACCATTGAGGTTTCTCACGCCAAGCAATATTTCCCATTACTAAACAAATTCAAAACACCTTCTTGGCACGCAGTCATTTCCCTTCCGATCCCTTTGTTCCAAAGGAGAAAGGGTTCTACATGCACCACCCCAAAAAAGTGGGTCTTTACTACCAGCCAGGAATTTTCATCATTTAAAATAAAATCCATATATCTGAACAACAATATCTGAAATACTAAGCACGCGTTCACTGAAATTAAAGACCACTATAAGCACATCATTTGGGAGAGAGAAGTCCCTTCTGAAAAATGTAAACATTGGCTTTGGTTAAAAAAAAAAAAGTTCAGATGCATAACGAGGTAAGTTGATATTTGGAACTTCCAGAACAAAATATTAATCAGATTGAATGCATACTTCAGGCAAAAAATACTGCTATCAGTCTTTTTTAATAACTCCATACATCTAGCAAGAACAAATAGGTGATAGTTGTTGGTTGGGGGGGTGGGTTTGTGTACCCGGTCATAAAGGTCAAGAGAATCCATGAAACAGTTAAAATTCAAAATCAGAAAGAACTAAAAAAAAATAAATAAGCATTTGGCCTCTTAGTACTGATTTCCTTTTTCTTTACATTGCTCAACATCGCTCCTCAATTTGAGTTCTAATCAACAACCACTTCACAGTTAACATTTCATTTAATCATGTGGTTGATGCAATCAAGTCCAGCAAAATGTTTCCCTAAAGATGTTTCCATCGTTCACATTCCTTAAATAATAATAATAATTAATAATAATAAATAATAATAACAATAATAGTAATAATAATAAAACCTCTAGCTTCCTCCATCACTATTTAACAGCAAGAATGAACACACCACTGCATCTGATGAAAATATAAATAGAATTCCTTGGGGTTTCTTTCTGGTTAGTACAACGTGTCTTTGTCCAGGAGAGGGGGGGGAAAAAAAACCCAACAGCCACTCAACCTGCTCATTTTTCTACATTTGACAGTATACAGCACTAAATTAATGCCTTTTGACTGAAATTCAGTCTCTGGAAATACAAGCCATAACCTGAAAGCTTATCATCACGATACACAGGGGGAGGGGGGGGAAGGAATAAAAATCCCTCCAAAATCCAACAGGGTGCAAAACCTTTTTTTTTTTTTTTTTTATAGCGAATATTTATTTGATTTCTACACTTGAAGGCTCCTCTGCTTTCTATAAAGGACTGAAGCTAAGCAGCTTTCTGGCATTATTAACCCACATTACAGCAGTGGACTTCACGGAAAACTGCAATGCCAATAACAAAGTATTCAAGCAATTATTACCAAAAAGAGCGAATAATCAATCCTTTTCAGGAAAAAATAATAATAATAATAATAAAAGAGCATAGAATTTGAGAGAGAGAAAAAAAAAAAGCCACCTTACATGTCACAACCTCAGCTCTCCGCTTTCAGCCTACAGATCTTGTACAATGACACCCCCACCCCCCATCAAACCTGGGCCATTTTGAGCCCCCCGCAAAAGGGGAGCGGGACGGGGGAGACGGTCACAACTCGGCCCTTCCCATCCCATCAAGTTGCTGGCGGGCTCGTTAATATTCCCGGTATCACTCCCGCCGTCCTCGTCCCCACGTGCCCCTCTGGATATTTTTTGCCGTGAAGAGGCGACATTCCCCCCATTTCTGGGGTGCCCCCACACCCCTGAACCCCCAACACCGACCATCTCCCTCAGGGTTGAGGAAAATCACCCGCGAGCCCGGCCGCTCCATTTCCCTTCCACACCAAGAGAAGGTGAAACTTGGCTTGGACCCGGCGGTGGTGGTGGCTCTTCGGCGGGTTCTCCCTGCACCCAAGCGCCCCGAAAAGGCGGCTGGTGAGGTGAACTGAGGGGTCCCCGGGCCCCCTGACCATGGCCGGGCTCCCCACGGCCAGAGCTGGGGCCATCGAGCCCGCGAATTCCCTGTGGAGCTAAAGCCACCGAGGCTGAGGGAGGGCAACAGGCTCTGGGGAGGGGGGCAACAGGCTCTGAGGGGGGCAACCGGCTCGGGGCAGGGGGGACGGGCTCTGAGGGGGGCAACGGGCACCGGGGCGGGGAGGACGGGCTCTGAAGGGGGCAACAGGTTCTGAGGGGGGGCAAACGGGCTCTGAGGGGGAGGAACGGGCACGGGGTGGGGGGGAAGAGGCTCCGGGGCCGCTCTCGCCCTCCCCAGGGCGGTGGTCTCCCCTTCCCACCGCCCCGGGCTCCTCTTCTCCCACGCGTGACCCTCACCCTCGGGGGGGCCACGCAAAGCCCCGTGCCCAAAGGATGCTCCCCCCCGCCAACGCCGCCCCTGGCCTTGTACCCTGGGGGCCTGGGGGGGGGGGGTGGGGGGGTGGAGGTGGGAGGGGGACTCGCAGCCAACGCAGCCCCCTCACTTTCCCCCCCCCCCGCCGCTGTCACCCGCCGCCTCACACACCCCGTCCGCTGCCCCCCCCCGCCCCCTCAGCACCGCCGCTGCCGGTCGCCCTCCGGGGTTGTCCCCCCCTCACCTGCGGCTGCTCGGGCGGCGGTGTCCCCTGTGCCGGTGCGGCGGTGGCAGCGCGGCTCCCCCTCCTCCCGCTGCCTGCTCCGCGGCTCCTGCCTCTGCCCGCAGCCGGTGGGGGAGGGGGCGGCGGCGGCGGGCGGGGGGGGTGGAGGTGGAGGGGGGGGGGGGGAGTACCACCAGCGGGACCGTTACAGGCGCCACCAGGACTACTACTCCCGGCATGCCCCGCGCGCAGTCGCCACGGCTCGGCGGCGGCCTCCTGCCGCGGGGCACGCTGGGTAATGTAGTCCCTGCGGCATGCGGGGAGGGAGACAGGGCCCGGGAGGCCGCGGGGCGCTCTGGGAAGTGTAGTGCCGGCGCCCTGCCTGCTGGGAGGTGTAGTGCGGCGGGGCCCTGAGGGGCGGAGCAGCAAGGCATGCCGGGAGCTGTAGTTCAGCGGGGCATGATGGGAGCTGTAGTGCGGCGGGGCATGGCGGGAGTTGTAGTCCGTGTGGCATGAGGGGAGAACACGGGCCGAGGCGGGGATCCCCCCTCCGGGACGTGCAAAGCGGGGCTCCGCGGGCTCCCCGAGGCCTGTTCCCGGCTCCGGGAGACGGTCCCCGAGCCCCTGCAGCAGCCAGGCCTGCGCGGGAGAGGCGGGGAGGGCCGCGGGGCCCGGCCTTGCATCCCCCCCCCAACCCTCCCGCCGTGGCCTAGCCTGGCCTGGCCCCTCTCCTCACATCCCAAACTAGTCCCTCGCCTCTTTCCTCGCCAACAGCCCATTCTGCTGCATCCTCCCCAAAAAACCCTCCCACTCCCCCTGTCCAGCGCTGGGGCACAGACCCAGCCCACCCCTCTTCACCCCTCCCCTGCCATAACCCTTTGCCTCAGGTTCAGGGGGAAGGCAGCTGCTGGCCCCCCCGGGGCCCAGGGAGCAGGAAAGGTCCCCGCTCCGGGCTCACAAGCCAGTGCTTTAATTTTTCATGCAGGAACAGGCATGAAAAAATTCACATTAAACCAAAGATTCACATCAAATCTTTTTAGGAAGGACCAGCAACACCCACCCGTGCACAGAGCTACGGGGTGCAGGGGGAGGGGGTGGTACAAACCCCGCAGCTCAGCACCCCAGTTTTAGGGCAGGAAAGGAGTGTTTTGGGAAAGTGGGAAAGTGCTGGTGTCTGGGAGATGAATTAAAATTCCTGTGGGTCTTCACCCAGGGACTGCCACCAACAAGGGAACGTTCCCATGTCCCCTCCTCGATCCCTCACAACACTCATTCCTGTTTGAAATATTGTGCTTTTTGTGAAGATTCATGCTGGCAATTTTGTTTCCCAACTGACTGATGCCCAGTACCACCTGGGGAATGAGGATGGGGGTGTCCTGGGGGTGGCAAGGGTCATACCTGAGCTGCTCCCTTGGGTGTCTCACCCCTGGGACACACGGTGGTGCAGGGGATATTGTGAAAACCACGGCTAAGAGAACATTTCTCCTCACAGGTTTCTCCATCAGGGAGGAGGATGCTGGTGGCACCGAAGAGACGTGCTCAGCCCTGGCAGTGGCCAATGTTGTACGGTAAAAGGGGCCTCCAGTGGGATTTGGGAGCCCTTCAACAGCCCTCTGTGGGGGTTTTATCCCCCCTGCAACCCAAGTACTGACCTGTCCAATGGCAGATCATGGAATCAGAGCATGGTTTGGGTTGGAAGGGACCTTAAAGCTCATCAGGTTCCAACCCCCCTGCCATGAGCAGGGACACCTCCCACCAGCCCAGGCTGCACAAGCCTCATCCAACCTGGCCTTGAACACCTCCAGGGAGGGGGCAGCCACAGCCTCCCTGGGCAACCTGTGCCAGTGCCTTCCTACCCTCATGGGGAAGAAGTTCTTCCTGAGGTCTGACCTCAATCTCCCCTCTTGCAGTTTCAAACCATCCCCCCTTGTCCTGTCACTGCCCTCTCTGGTGAAAAGCCCCTCCCCAGCTTTCCTGGAGCCCCTTCAGGCACTGCAAGGTGCTCTGAGGTCTCCCTGGAGCCTTCTCTTCTCCAGGCTCAACACCCCCAACTCTCCCAGCCTGTCTTCAAAAAGAAGATAAAATGTTGGGGTGTCCTCACCCACAGCTCTCCTTGGATTCAAGCATGGGGACAGGAGGCCTAGACTCCCAGAGCTTCTGCCCATCTGCCTCCACAGCAGGAGGCCCTCTGGGGGACATGCTGGTTTCCAACAGCACATGAGATGTGGGAAGAGTTTCCAAAATCCTCAGTTTCATACTCAAAACCCAAGGCTTTGGCTGGGACAGGGGAGGCCTCCACCAGGCACCAAGCCACCACTCTGTGACAGCTTCTCACTGGGACAACCCCCCTGGGTGAGACACAGACAGAGCCCAGCTGGAGGAAAAACAAACTGGAAGCCTCAAAGTTCATCTCCTTTACTGACCAGCACCTGATTGCTCTGGAAAACCAGGGAAAATCCATGATTTGGTTCCTCTGGGAGAGGGGCTGAGTCTGTTCCCACATTCCATCTTCTCCCTTCTTCCACCTGCGCAGCTTTACCAGCTGGAAATCACCTCCTGGCTGCTCAGGTCACTGTTTCCACCCAGCGTGCCCCAAATGTATCATATCTACCAAAAAGAAAACAACCAAAGTTTGCAAAAAAATAAACAAACCAAGCTCCCAAATCCTTGCCAGAGTCATGTTCTTCCTGAGAGGAGAAGAAAGCAATGTGGGGTCCCCAGGGATTGATACTGGGCCCAATCCTGTTTAACATCTTCATAAGTGACCTGAATGAAGTTTGCTGATGACACCAAGATGAGTGGAGAGGTTGACACTCCTGAAGGGAGAGCCACCCTCCAGGGTGACCTGGACAGGCTGGAGGAGAGGGCTAGCAGGAACCTCCTGGAGCTCAATGGGGAGAAGTGTAAGGTCTTGTACCTGGGAACACGTAACCCAGGAGTGCAGTTCAGACTGGGATCCACCTGGCTGGAGAGCAGCCCTGTGGAAAGGGACCTGGGGGTCTTGGTGGACAACAGGCTCACCAGGAGTGACCAGTGTGCTGCAGGGCAAAGGAACCAACAGGGTGCTGGGCTGCATCAACAAGGGCATCTCCAGCAGAGATCAAGAAGTCATCATCCTGCTCTACTCGGCACTGGTCAGACCACACCTGGAGTGTTGTGTTCAGTTCTGGTCCCTGCTCTACAGAAAGGATGGGACAGGCTGGAGAGGGCCCAGAGAAGGGCCACAAGGATGATCAGAGGACTGGAGGACCTGCCAGATGAGGAGAGGCTGAGAAAACTGGGTTTGTTCAGCCTGGAGAAGAGAAGGCTTCAGGGAGACCTTATTACCATGTTCCAGTCCTTCAAGGGTGGCTCCCAAGAAGATGGAGACTCCCTATTTACAAGGAGTCCCATGGAAAAGACCAGGGGTGATGGGTACAAGTTGCTCCTGGGGAGATTCCCATGGGACACAAGAGGTCCATTTTTCCCCATGAGGACAGTCCAACATTGGAAGAGTCTCCCAAGGGAAGTGGTGGATTCCCCCCCATTGGGCAGTTTTAAGTCTCAGCTGGACAGGGGGCTGAGCCACCTCATATCAACTAGAGTAGAACCTAGAAAGGTTGGACCAGATGGTCCTTGAGGTCCCTTCCAACCTGGCATTCTAGGATTCTATGACTTTGGGGACATTTTAATGGCAGCAGTGCCCAACACCTGCCATCTCAGCCTGTCCATCACCACCATGTGGGCCGTGTTGATGTTTGCTCCCTGGGAGTTTTATTTCTGCTCTCTTATTGTTGTTTGTGTCATTTCCCTCCTCTCCTTCTTGGAATAAACCTGCCTGACCTCCCAGCTGGGCAGCTCTAGTGCTCTAGATTTTTAACCCCAGGAAAACCTGCTGCCATTTTCAACAGAGCATCTACTTATTTCACTCTCCTCTGGCTGTCCAGGAGACAAATTATTCCAGTCCTGTGGCAGAGCTCACGAATAACGCAGCAGAAAAGCTTGGAGAACAACTTATCCCAAATGGTGGCATCCAACTACAGAGGGGCAGCCCGACACCAGCTCATAGCCCAGAGTGACTCCAAATTTCAGCCCAAATCCCTTCCTGAGGGAACTTCATCATGAATCCACCGCAGAACGAAGCATTTGGGCCCAACCCCTGCTTTCCAAACCTGCACCTCTGACGTATTTCGTGCCACCAGGATGTTTTGCAGCCCCATCACCAGCGTGGAGGGATGTGTGTGTGGTTGCAATTTAATTGCAATTTAACTCTTTTGTAATCAACCTACATGCTGCTGGATTCATTTAATTCCTCCTGGTGCTCACCCCGGTCAAGCCGGCACTGGGAGGGAGGGGAGAGGAAGGGCTTTAAAGGCTGCTGGAATAGAGGAGGGTTCTTTTTTTTTTTTTTCATTAAGGGCTGCCAGATGCTTAATAAACATCTTTATTATCAGCCCAGCCTTGACTATAAATAACCTGACTTGTATTTTAAGCTGCCTTAGGCCAGCCAGCCACTGGGGATTGCACTCCCTGAGTTGTCTCGGGGCTCTGACCAAGCTGTAGGAAATGAGCTATCTCCTTCCTCGGGCAGCAGGAAAGGTTCTGGGAGAGGCTCCAGGCTCCCACCACAGGATGGCCTCCATGGAAGCACATCCCTGCCCACACACAGGTCCTGCCTGCTGCAGGTGACACCCGGGCATGCCCTGCATGTGCATATCATAGAATCATAGAATCCTAGAATCCTAGGGGTTGGAAGGGACCTCGAAAGATCATCTAGTCCAACCCCCCCTGCCAGAGCAGGGTCACCTAGAGCACATCACACAGGAACTTGTCCAGGTGGGTTTTGAATGTCTCCAGTGAAGGAGACTCCACAACCTCTCTGGGCAGCCTGTTCCAGTGCTCTGTCACTCTCACAGTAAAAAAGTTTGGAGAGACACAGACATGAACTGTAGGGCTACTCCCTGCTGGCCCTTATTTTGTGGAAAAAGGGGAGTGGGTAAGAGGGGTTGGGTGATTCTTAGCTCTTGATCCCCCCAAATAACTCACATTCTCCCACATTCTCCAGTCCACGATTTCCAAATCTGCCTGGCACAAGCTGAAGACCAAGGACCTCGGCTCCATGAACTGCCAGGATGCATCCCAGGCCCTCCTCCTCTCCTGACCTCCGTGGTTTCCTGCTCCCAACAGGTCTGCAAAGCCTGGGATGCCTCGAGGGGGTCGAAGGCCCCCGGTGATGTGCAGTGACAACTCCAGAAGCTTTTCCAACCCTGCAGCCGTTGTGCACGTGCCACTCGAGCCCCTCTCTCCAGAGCCAACGATAGTTTTGATCTTCCCTGCAGCAGGAGCCAGGTCAGACCTTGTTTAACCCCGCTCAGAAATGCAATTCACCTGAGCACTTGGGTGCTTCAAATTCGGGTTGTTTCTCATTTTTGCTCCTGTAGGTGGAGCAAACCCGATGCTCACACCGGCAAGATCCCATCATAGAATCAAAGAATCCCAGACTGTTTGAGTAGGAAGGGACCTTAAAGATCATCTGATTCCACCCCCCTGCATGGGCAGGGACACCTCCCACCAGCCCAGGCTGCTCCAAGCCCCATCCAACCTGCCCTTCAACACTGCCAGGGATGGGGCAGCCACAGCTTCTCTGGCCAACCTGGGCCAGGCTCTCCCCACCCTCCCAGCACACAAGTTCTCCCTCCCATCTCATCTCCAGCTCCCCTCTTCCAGCTGGAAACCCTTCCCCCTGGGCCCAGCCCTCCCTGCCCTTGGCCAAAGCCCCTCCCCAGCTTTCCTGGAGCCCCTTCAGGCACTGCAAGGTGCTCCAAGCTCTCCCTGGAGCCTTCTCTTCTCCAGGCTCAACACCCCCAACTCTCCCAGCCTGTCTCCAGAGCAGAGCTGCTCCAGCCCTCCCATCATCTCCGGGGCCTCCTCTGGGCTCGCTCCATGTCCTTATGTTGGGGGCTCCAGAACTGGGCCCAGCACTCTAGGTGGGCTACCATTACTATGTACTATCATGATATTAAACTCCTCCTCAGACCCATTCCCAGCACCAGAGGAGGATCCCACATCCCTCAAGCACCTCATCTCCCTGTGCCCACCTCCAGTCCCATCTCAGTGTGGGGCAGAAGACCCCCAGGCATCCCCTGGTTGCCTCAGGGCCCCTCCCAAGGGCACCCACATCACTGCCACCAATATGTGGGTGATTTACAGCCCCTGTGGTCCCACTCTGGACCCCCTCGATTACCCAACTGCTCCCAACCCTGTGGCTGCTCCATCTCCAGAGGAAAAGGGGGGCTCTGGGGAGAAAGTGGGGCTGGGAGCTGCTGAATCCTGACTCCTTAGTGGGTCACAGCTGGATCAACCACAGGCATCATTAATGATTGGATCTGATGATCTTAAAAGTCTTTTCCAACCAAAATGATTTAATTATTCTATCAGTGGTGGCACCAGCCCGGCCCCAAGCAGCTGCGTTTTTGGGGATAAACTGCTCAAAAGCGACATTCTCCCTCTGACCACCACCTTGAAGATGCTTCGACTCAGCCGAGCCCACCAGCCCGGCCCTGCCGGTCCTGGACTACAGCTCCCGGCGGGCCGTGCGGGCAGGCAGCAGCGGGCAGGGCCGGGCAGCGGGAGCGGAGCGCAGCGCTGCCCGCAGCGGGACCCGCCGCGCCGCCTCCGCAAGGTGAGGGATGCGCGGGACGGCTCCGGGGGGCTAGGGGAGGATGAAGGGGGGGAACGGGACCGGGGGGTGCGACTGCCGGGGGATGGGGAGGGCGGGGATGGGGGATCAGGGCATCGGGGATCTTGGGGTAACAGGGGGTGGGGGGTAACCAAGGGATGGGGGAAGGGGGTTGGGGGTAGCCAGGGGATGTGGGTATCAGGGGTGGGAGTACCAGAGATGTGGGTACCAGGGGGGTGGGAATGCGAGGATGGGAGTTCCAGGGGATTGGGATACCAGGGATGGGAGTACCAGGGAATGTGGGTACACGGGGATGGGGGGGGTATCAGGGGATGGCAGTGCTGAGGGATGCTGGGTGCCAGAGAGATGCAGAAAGGGGGTGCCCCAATTCGTGGGGGGAAACAATGCCGGGGGCTGTGGGTACCAGGAGACATGAGTACAGGGGAATCATAGAATGGTCTGGGTTGGAAGGGACCTTACAGATCATCTAGGATGATGGCAGCTGTGAACACAGGGGATGAGGGTGCCACAGGGATGGGGGTCCCATGGAACGGGGGTACCTTGAGGGTGTGAGTACAGGAGCATGGGGGGTGCCAGGGAAAGTAGGTGCCCAGGGGCTGCAAGTTCTGGGGGATGCACGTTCCAGGGGGGTGCAGGTACCAGGGCAACGTGGGTGCTGGGGCAACATGTGTTACCAGGGGCACGCAGGTACCAGGGCAACGTGGGTGCCAAGGGGATGTGGACAGCCAGGGATTGGGGCACTGGATAAGGCAGGAGCTGCAGCACAGAGGTACTGGGTGGGGCTCTGTGCCTCGAGGTGCCCCCAGACCAGGAGGGGACCCACCCAGGTGGTCCCCGAGGCCATCCTGAGGTGCTGAGCCCCCACTCTTGAGTGCACTGGGGTCCCTGGTTGATGGGTGGATGAGGGGGGGGTGGCACAGCTCCTGCCTGGCTCTGGGGGGGTTGGCTCTGCTCGGGGACCTGGGGAGCGATGACTTCATGGCCTTATTAAGCACTAATTTCCATCCAGGCAGGGAAAACAAACGAGCGTGGCCGTCCTTGGCGGTGGAAAGTTACTGGGGCTGTGGGGAGTTAGTGCCTGTTTTCATACACAGCCCAGATTTCTGCACTTACCTCCACGGGATGATAATCCCTAAATCCCAATGAGATTAAAGGCAGAAGGGAAGGTGGCTGGAGTTCCTCCTCCTGCCATCGCCATGTTGCCCCGATGACGAAATCCCACGTCTAAGCCTGATTAACCCACGGGCTTGACTCATCCCCCCCCCAATAAAAAGGGACAAGGAGGGTGAGAATCCCTGTGTCCCGCTTTGCTCCTGGAGCCACGGGGAGGTGAGAGGTGGAGGAAAAGCCACAGACCAGGCAGGAGCTGCTTTTTTAACCTCGTTATTTATCCCGGGCCAGCAGGTCCGGAAAACCTTCCCGCAACCATGGCGCTGGTGAAGAGCGGTTGGCTTTGGCGGCAGAGTAAGTGCGACCCTGGAGCTTCCCAGGTTGGGAGCCCTCCCCAAAATAAAAACCCCAGAGAGGTTTTGGCTATGGGATGCCAGGAGGAGGCATGGGGGGGGGGGAACGGGCCCCGACCCCAGCAGTTAATCCACGGCGGTGAGGAGATGGCAGCTGAGCTGCCCGCAGCTTTACGTAAGGGAGAGGGACCTTCTGCCATGAAAACAGACGCGCGGCTCCACATCCGGGGCTGGATCCGGTCCCGTGTGCTCAGCAGGGCAGCTCCAAGATGCCCTGATGGCTTTTTTTTTGGCAGGTCTTTTTAATTGAAAGCCACCTGGCCATGCTGCCCCGTGGATGCTCATGCCAGGCACGGGTGCCCTGGGGAACACAGCGGCTCTTGTAGGGGGGTGGTGGGATCCGGCTGCAAATCTGGGGGAAGGTGTTGGTCTGAGGAGCACACTGGCCATACCCTGCCGGGCTCACTGGGGTCCTCCACCCCCTCCCCGTCCCCCCAGGCTCCATCCTGCGCCGCTGGAAGAGAAACTGGTTTGTCCTCTACCTGGATGGCAGCCTGGTTTACTACCACGACGAGACTCAGCGCGACATGGACGGCCGGATCCACATCAAATACACCTGCCGGGACGTCCGGACCGGCCGCGAGTGCAGAGGTGAGCAAAGCCCTGTGTCCCCAAGCCCCTTGTCCCCAACTCCACCCCATGCAGGGCTCTCCATGGAGCTGTAACCCTTTTAAATGATGCTCTGCTTGTGCACATCTAGAACACCCCCAGAATCGAATCACCCAGGCTGCCTAATTCACCCCCCTCCAGCTCCCAACCAGCACCAGGCCATCCCCCATGAGATGCACGTTTCATCTTCTCTCCGCTTGCTTTTCCACGGGGAAGGAAGGAGAAACTCTCCTCCTGGTTTGTGCTTGTTCCAAACACAATCCCACGGCCCTGACTCATCCCGCGCCGTCTCGCACAAACAAGGAGAACAAAAGCAGCAGCTCGGCCCGGCCCACAGCCCCCACACAAAGCTCCTTTTCTTGGGCTCTGAAGCCAGGATGCCACAGTGGGAGCACAAATCCAAAGGTTTGTCCTCACCCGAGGGTCCCGCTGAGCTTTGAGCATGGGGGAAGATTCACAAGCCTCATGGATCTAAGATTTTGTTCCTGCTCGAGCTCATGATCCAGTTCCAGGGGTGAGAGTCTCGTGCTTCAAGGAAATTTGTGAGCTTGCTGCAATCTGGCACATTTCAAGCAACCACAGCTCAGCCTTGTGGCCTCCATCACATTTTTGCCAATTTTCTGCCTTCCCACTATCTTTCTGCCGTGGGGGTGGAAGTTTCTGCTTGTCAGCTCTTTGCTGCTGGTGGCTTTTAACCTTTGAGAGCCTGATGGTAACTTGTAAGTGGAGACGGAGCCGAAACTAAACCTTAATTAGGAGCACAGTGTCCCAGCAAGTGTTTAATTAATTAGTGGCACACGGCGCTGCTTGTGCCAGGGGTAATTTGGAGCTCGACCTTTCCTGAGAGGATCCATGGGTGGACAGTCTCCTTCTCTGAGGCCAGATCCTGCCCCTTCCCTTTCCAGACGTGCAGCCTCCCGAGGGGAGGAGCCGGGACTGCCTGCTGACCGTGGTGCTGCGGGACGGCTCCAAGACCACGCTGTGCGCCGAGAGCCAGGACGACGCCGTGTAAGCCAAACTGAAATCCCCTCGGCGGCTTTTCCATCCAAATTATCCCAACCTGGAAAGAGCTTCAGCCACAGGACAGCCCTGTCCCGCTCCCACCCGCGCCTAAACCCCCTGCAGAGCCCCTGCCACCGGCACAGGCGGCGATTTGGGTTCCCTGCTGAATAACAAATCACCCCGGGAGGCTGTGGCTGCCCCCTCCCTGGAGGTGTTCAAGGCCAGGTTGGATGAGGCTTGTGCAGCCTGGGCTGGTGGGAGGTGTCCCTGCTCATGGCAGGGGGGTTGGAACCTGATGAGCTTTAAGGTCCCTTCCAACCTTCACCATCCTGTGATCCTATGATTCTAATTCAGAGCCAAAAGCAGCTACTTTCAAGCAGTGGGGTCTCCTGCGGGGTGGGTTTCCCTCCCGGGTGAGAAAGCACCTCTGGGCCTGACTGAGGATCACTGGGAAGGGTTTTCATGGGGATTTGGTGATAAACAGTGTGAGAATCAAGTCATTATTGGCTTAAGGCCCAGCCCAGCAGGAGGAAACACCCACTTTTAGCGCTGTTCCCCTTCTGTTTGTTTCTATTAAAAATGAATACATTTATTTTAATAAAAACTAAGACATCTCTAAAAAAATAAAACCTCTACTTTTTATAAAAGATTAAAAAAGTGGGGAAACCTTCAGCTGCACTTAGGCAGGGGGAGATGTTCAGCTGTGGCCAAGATGAGCTTGATCAATTCAGCTTGACCCTTGTCATATAGAAATTCATCTGTTACCCACTTCCCCCCCCCCCCCAATCCAGGTGCCATTTTCCTGCCTGCCCTTATTTCAGCTGGGGCTGTTCCCAGGGAGAGTGTTTATCCCTCTGCCCATCCCCGTGGCCTCGGGTACCATCCCATTAACCCAGCGTGGACTGACAGGGAATTAAAGGCCAGTGCCAGCCCCGTGGCCACATCCACGTCACCAGGGGGAGGGAGGGGGACACGTGTGTCCAGCAGAGCTGCAGGGCAGCCCCATGGGGACAATTCCCACCCCCCCAGGGCACCCCAAAACCACGTCCCTCTGTTTTTTTTGCAGTGCTTGGAAGATGGCCGTGCTGGAGGCTAAGTCCACCCCGGTGAGGCTCCATCCCCCAAATGAGGGGCACTGTCCTGGCAGGGGCTTCAGGTGGACATGGGTGGAAGTGACACCAACATGAGGTCCCCCCCCAGTGCTGATGCTGAGCTCGGGGTGGCCCCCAAGACCCCGCACCCATGGGGGCACATGGAGTAAAGCTCCTGGAGCCAGACAAGGAAGAAGATTGAGGAAAAGGGATAGAGCACTTGTGATGCCACCAACAGAAGATGACAGAGCCAAGGGTGACCCTTTTCAGTGGCTAGGGGTGACAGGGGCAGAGTTATGATGACAGGAGCAGAAGGGTTGGGGGGACATGGTTGGAGTGATGGGGCAGAATTAAGGTGAGAAGGGACACAGTTAAGGTGACAGGGGCAGAGTTAAGGTGATGGGAAACAGTTCCAATGATGGGAGCAGACTTTAAGGTGATAAGGACATGGGTGACAGGGGACACAGCTAAGGTGACCTGAGCACAGGTAGGTGACTCAGGTCCTTGAGTTGCCTCTGGCATTTCTGCCACTCCAGGCCCCCCCTTCAGCAGTGCAGGCAACCCAAGCAATTCAGTGCCTCTTCACACACAGGGGAAACTGAGGCACACCCACACTGGCTGGGTTGTGGCTCCACCAGGTGGCGCTGGTCTGGCCACCAGCCTCACACTGTGCTCCCACCTCTCCCAGGTGCACGTCTACGACCCCTACGACGACGACTACTACCAGACGGTGCCCCTCGACTCCCACCAGACCGCCTACATCAGCTCCGGCCACTATGGCCACCAGTATGGAGGTGGGTGGCCCCATCCAGTGTCACAGGGGTGGTGGCCTCATCCCGGTCCACCCCACCCCTCCCTCATGTTTGTTTGATGCTTCACCAGGGGGGGTCACAGCTCCTGCCTCGGCACGTGGAACCCCCGAGCGATGGTGTTGCAGTTTGGGGACACGGGTGACAGCCACAAATGGGGGTCCCCTCCATCCCAGACCAGTGGCAGCCTTTGGGGGAAGCAGTGCCCATCTGTTGGCACTGGGGGGGGGATGTCAGGACAATGTCCCCCTGCCACCACCCCCCAGCTCAACCCCCCCTTTTTGCCTTGCAGCTCCCGGGGTGACCCACGTCATCGTGCGCGAGGATCCCTACCGGGTCTCTGGGGACCAGATGGCCCTGGGGCTGCTGGCGGGGGCGGCCACCGGTGCTGCCCTGGGCTCCTTCATGTGGATGCCCTGCTGGTTTTAACACCCCCACGGGATGTGGCCTCCCCAAGACCGGGCCACCACTCCCCCAACACGGCCCCCTTCGCCTCCCCAGCCTGGTTTAACTCACCCCTGGCTTGGTACCCACCTCGGCCTCCTGAAAACAACCTCCTCGGCACCCTCCATCCGGGGAACAAAGGTCCAGCCCCAAACCCACCCCACATCCTGCTCCCAGCCCTGACTTTTGCATTAAATAACCCCCCCACGTGCTTCAGAGACCCCAAAACTCCTACCCCAAAACCTGATTCCCATCCAACCTGGGGAGCTGCTGGGGCTGTGGGCAGAGGGGAGGGCACAGCGCCCCAGCCCAAAACCTGGCTCAGTTTCCCAACCCAAATCTCTGTGGGGACCTGGCTGCAGAAATACCTGGAATTTTGGACCAAGGGAGAGAGTGGGTGCTGCTCCAAACAGCTTCTTTTGGGGAGATGGCTGGTAATTTTTTGCAGCCCTGGCTCTCAAGCTGCTTTGCAAAGGGCTTTTTTTTTGGGGGGGAGGCTCCAGCACCAGCGTTGGGAGTGACATGAGAGGCAAGCACTGGGATGCTTGGGAGACAGGTTAGAGTAAAGATTAAGGGGGAGGAAAAGCTCTGCAGGATTTGCAGCCCCTTCCAGCCTCAGGCCCGTGCCCTGGGCCTGGCCAAGCTGGAGAAATGGGGCTAAACCCCTGTGGAATTGGGGCCAGACCCCTGGGAATCGGGCTGGGAACAGCCCTGGGAATATCACAGCTTCCCCAGCCCAGCAACAGTCCCTGTGGGAGGGACACACAGCATCTTGAGTCCCAGCTTGATTTTTGGGAAGGGAAGGAATCACCTGGGGACAAGGGCAGCTCTCCCTGGGCAGCAGGAACCCTTTCCAGCAGCCAAGTCAGGGTCTTTGAAGCAGGGATTTGGGATTGAGGGGGGGGGGTGACAATCCCTTCGGGTGGCCCTGAGGGCAAGGGACAATGGGCAGCTGATGTTTTTGTGCTGTGTTGGGCAGCACCAGGCAGAGGGAAGGGGGAGGGGGCAGCTGCCAAGCATTGCCCTCAGAGGCACCAATTTATCCTGGAGACACCAGCAAAATTAAACCAAGAATTAAAAACAAAACACAGTTAAGTAAAAAAAACAAACAAACAACAAAACAACCCAGCAAACCCAGTGCCACCAGCCTGCTCTTGCCATTGAAGCCCCGGATCAGTTCATCCCTGCACCTGAGGGAGGGGATTGGGACATCCCAAAACACCATCCTCATCCTCCCTTGCCTCCCTGCTGCTGCAACCCCCCCCCCCCCATCCACTTTTTGGAGGGACAAAAAGCAAAAAGCACCATCCACAGTCTAATAAAGGCAGCGAGAAATGAGACCCAGCCTGTGGGTGAGTGAGGATGAGGAGGGGGCTGCTCATCCTTGGGGATCTCCAGGGGGTGGGGGAAGGTTTGGGTCCTCCTTGAGAGCTGCATGTGGATGTCGCCAGCTCCCCCAGCTCTTCCTGCTCCCCCAGCTCTTCCTGCACCCCCTTTTTCAACCGGGAGCTCTGAGGGGAGGGATGAGCAACTGGAAGGCTCAAAAACACCCTCTGCTTCCTGCCAAAACGGGCTGAAGCAGAGCTGGCAGCAGCCAGACGTGGTCCCCGGCACTGCAGAGTCTCAGTGTCACCACTCGCAGCCTCTGAACGTGGCACGGAGGCCCCAGAAAGACACAGAAGGAAAAAAAGCTGCCCGAGAAGTCTTGCTAGAGGTGCCAGAAGCCCATGATGGCAGAGCAGCTCCTTCCTTCGCATCCCAAACGCAGAGCGTGCAGGACGAGCTGTCCCTGGGAAGGGGCCGGTGCAGCACAGGGCCCTGCCAGCCCCGGAGATGCTTTCAAACCATCAGTGGGTTTCTTTTAATTTGCAAATCACAGAAGCTGAGCCCGGCCCGCCCCTGCTTTTAGAAACTATTTCACATTTTCTGAGCCAAAAATTCAGGCTTCCAGCCCCTGGCCCCTCCGTTGCTGCACGTATCCCACCGGGAGAACCCCACTTCCAGGGGCGGAGAGAGGAGGAGGAGGAAGAGGAGGAGGAGGAGGAGGATGCGGCCCCATCCACCCCTCTGTGTCCTCATCCCTTCTCCCAGATCCCGCGGGGGGGCGCACTCACCTCCGCAGCTCCCCGCGCTCCCCTCGGCCGCCAGTCCCGAGCCCCGCGGTTATTCCTGCTGCAACGGGCAGGGGGACAGAGAAATGAAACAACAAACCCCACGACGGCTTCTGGGACACGGATCGGACGGGGAACGGAGCCTGAGCGGCGCCGGGCCCCATTCCCTCCTGCATCCATGCTTGGCCTGTATTTTTCCATCGTCACCTCCACCTAAACCTGGCCCTGCAGAACCAGGAGACCTTTCGTGGTGTGGCCCCCACGGTAGGGCTTTGGGAACAACAGCCCTTTCCTTCAGGTGGCTGGGAACAAAGTGGGAAGCAGGGACCTGCTGTGGGACAGAGGGATGGGGCATCCCTGAGTGAGTGTGACCAACTGGGGAGGGCACCCATCTCCTGTCTCCAGAGCCCCCTGGTACCAGGGCTGAGGCTGGTTCAGCTCCGGGGCTCTGCATGGCCCCAGCTGCCACCAGCACCACCAATTAATGCTGACGAGACTCCCTGGTGCCTCCCCATCTGCTGGGAAGTGAAGCAGCACGTCTGGCTGCTAACGAAGCAGCACGTCTGGCTGCTAATGAAGCAGCCTGGGATGCAGAGCCCCTGGGGTCGACTCCAGCTGCAGTGGGAATAAAGCACCCGAGTCTCTGGGCAGGGAAGAGGGAGCTGTAGAGACAGGCCAAGCAGGGGGACATCCCCTCAACCCTCTTTTCTCAGGGACTTCAGCAATCCTGGGAGCAGGCAGATTTGGGAAAAGCCAGAGCTTTTCCTGGGCAAGCCCATTCCAGCACTAGGCCAGGAGCCACTGGGCAGGTATTTACCACAAAAGGTCCATAACCCAAGGGTGAGACATGCCTGGAGAGGGCAACATCTGGAAATGCTTCACCGAGAGCAGCATGACCTGGCAGTCAGCTCTCCTTTCCACACCATGTCCAGCTCCTGACCTGCAAAAGCTTCTTTTTCCCAGCTCAGACCCCTCACGCTCCCCATCCCTGCAGTACCTGAACATCCCAGGTCTGATCCAGCTTCTCTCCAATCAAGCAGGACTGTGCCAGCCTCCTGAAGATCCAGGGACACTGAGAGATCCAGGCAAGGCCACCAAGAAGGGCAGTGAGGGACTAGCAGGAGCCTCCAGCAGCGATTCCTGGGGTCTTCATGCTGTCAGTGGGAGGAGCTGATGGCAGCCAGACCCCTCACTAGGAAGCTAAACAAAGGAGCAATTAAACAGGTTAAAAGAAATTTGGAAGCATGAACAGCAGAAACTATAGACCACAAAGCCACCTGGCCTGGTTTCCTTTCCGCTCAGGTCTTCACCCACAGGAGAGGGGCTTCTCAGGGGCTTTTGGTGCCAACTGGAACCGACGCTGTGGAGGACCAAAGGGACAAGAAGTGCTGAAAAACAGAAACTAGGGTTGACCCACTCCACTCCCAACTCAAATCCAGACTTGCATGACCCCTCTCTTCCAGCAGTGAGAGATGCTGAAGCCCCAAACATTGGCCAAAGACCAGAATGACTTGAAAAACTCTCCAAAACAAGGATTAACATGGTGTGACCAGGCTTAACAGGTTAGTGTCCAAGCGTGCCCACAAACAGCCTTTTAAGATTAGTCCCCAAATGTCACAGCAAAGGAATTGGCTGGAGGCTGCTTGACCCTCGCTGTGATCAAAACCCACTTATCTGGAAATAGAGCAGCTGCATCATGAGCTGCTACACCTCAGCAAATGTCAGGATCAAGCCTCGAATTTCCACCCATTCCCCTCTTCCTGGGCTCGGATAAACACGGGAAAGGTCAGTGTCAAATCCACCACCAGCCTCGGGATCATCAATAAGCACCATTTTCTCCCTCCAACACCCTGTATCCGAGGACACGCAGCTGACTGGCTGTGCAGGGGGGATCCAGAGCCATTTCAGTGCTTTAATTAGCAGTAACTTTAATCAAGCCTTTAACACAATCCTCCTTCCAGACGCGCTCTCCGGGTGGCCGACAGCAAACACTCCAAATGGCTTTAATTTATACCCAAAAAGCTCGGAAACAGGTGGCAAGCCTGGAAGACTTGACTCAGGAACAGCACTCGCCAAGAGCCTCCTCCCTCCAAACCCAGGAGGGAACCTGGCTGCCTTCAGCCCTGCCCTGCTCCTCATCCTCCCTGGAACGGGCAGAGCTGCTCATGTCATTGCAATTCAGGCAGCGTGTAACTCCTGACACGCCTCCAGCATCAGCCTGGGCAGCTGGTTATGTTCAGCTGCTACAAAAGGATCCCAAATTCCTTATAAAAGAAGCCGGGTTCAGCTTGGATGCGCTCAGACCAGCGTGGGGAAGAGAAAGGTGGTTAAAGGAGGGGGGCAGGGGGGAAAGGTCCTGACACAAATGGGTGAGAAACCAAGGCCAGCAAGCCTGGAAACCCCAGCTGGGGGAATGACTGAGCAGCAGAGGGGGAGGCCGAGCACCCAGCCCGGCAGAGCAGGCAGGAGAGGCTGTTCTGGGGTCTGGGTGTTTGCAGCTGCTTTTCCTGCCTGCGGGAGCCTTGGCAGCCTCTGCCGCAGCCACGTCGCAGGTAGGACGGCGAGAGGCAGCCTGCCCGTCCCTCACTGATCTCCCTCGCAGGGCTGGGACATGCCCTGCATGGAAAAAGGTGCTGCTGCATCAGGTAGAGCCCTCTCAGGGTCTAGTTTGCTGAGGATGCAGGTGCTGGAAGCAAACGCCGGGCTGTGCAGCGAGGGGACGGTGCCGGCTGCTGCAGCAGCTCTGCAGACACTGCCGGGAGGATGCTGCAGCTCCTCCAGCCTGGAAAAATCAGTTGACCCTTCCAGTGGAGCAGACAAAGAAGCCACCAGCAAACACCAGCATGAAGCACTCATCAATCCAAGCCCGACACTCCCTCTCTGACTTCATAGCTAATGTCAAAACCAGCAAGGTTAGGAGCAGGCAGTCTGACCCACTGCAGCCGTGGGCTGGTGGCCAGGACCAGCATCCTACGCCGGAGCCGATGGGTGCCCCCCGACCACACCTTGCCCAGTGGCAGCCCCTTCTCTCCAGTTTAATCCAGCCCCTTTTTACAGGTGGGAAATGGAGCTACCAGGATTTGAGGTGACAGCCCCCAGGCTACGTGCAACAGCAGCGTTAAGGGAATTCAACAGCCACAGGGAGCAGTGAGGGGGGATCCAGACCAACACGTTTCTGTGCTACTGGGAGACAACACTCATTGCTACTCGGTTCAGCTCCTCCCAACAGATTCACCCAAAACCCACTTTTCAGAGGTGACTGTGTCCTTTTTGGGTGTGCCCTTCCATTCCCAGCTCCACAGCTGTGCTGCCACCCAGGACACAACCTAGAGGGGCCAAGGACAAGGAAGAGAAGCTCCTCCCTGTGACAAACTCTTCCTCCAGTGACCCGTCCCCACCCAGCCTCACCATTCGGCTGTTCCCGGATCACTAATTCCAGCACATCTCCACAGCTACGAGTTCAAGTTGCTTCCTTGTCACATTAAATGACCAATTTATTGAAGGTCCTTTTAAGAGAGAAGAGCTTGAACAAGTGACAAGAGGCTGCTGGTGTTACCAGAGCAAACCCAGTTCATTTCCCTCGAATACTAGACAAGGGTAACTCCATCAAAGAGCATCTGTTTACTGGTACTCACCTCCCCAACCTCGTCTGCCATCGCCAGCAAGATGGAGCCTTATGGAGGATCCTCCTCAAAGAAGGTGGGCTTGGTCCACCCGCGCTCACCGAGTCACCTTTGTGAAAGGGAAGGGAGGAAACTGCTGGATTTCAAGAGCAAGAAAGCACCAGAGAGGCAGAGTGGCAGCAGGCAGAGGAGGACCCGTCCTCCATCTCACTTGTCGATGGCTGGAAACAAGTGCAGAGACACGGTACAGAACCAGAGGGACAGTAAGCACACAACTCCACCATCCTCCTCCAATAAAAACCAACCCAAACCCTTCATCTCGCCCTTGAAAAAGCCTCCTGCAGCACCTCAAACCCCCAAAGCAGCAGCCCTGCACCCCCAAGAACCTGGGTTCTGAAGGACATGCTTAGAGAAGAGAGCCAGAGCTTTCCAGTGAGACAGGTATTTATTTAGTTCAAGCGCTAGGGTTTCTTTTGTTGTCGTTGCTGTTTCATATTATCAAACAGAGCTGAGGTACCAGTGACATTCCAACACGAAGAAAAGGAACCTTTTTTCCCCCCTTAACACAATTTCTTCAACTACTTGTATCAAGACAAAAAGTGAGTTAATGGCATTAGCTGCATAATGTACTGTACAACAATCAAGCCAGAGCGGGGAGGAGAAAAGAAACAGAGCAGAAACCTTCACTGTTTACAAAATTGTCGTTGAAAAAATGTTTGGGTGGTTCTACTGACCATGTTGATGGAGCAAAAGAAAATTGAAACCTGAACCCCGACAGATGGATGGTGCAAGGAATTGTGGTGCAAAAAAAAAAATAAAAAAAAAAAGAAGGACTGTGTTGCTCCTGTGCTTACTTTGAAAGTGTCTCTTCTCTGGAAAACTGGGATTAGGCCAGGACTGAGTCCTGGAGTTGGGTAAGAACCATCAGCAAGGACATACGTTAAGCAGACCTGGCTGTCCTGAGGAGACCTCAGGGCCCTCCTGGAGGATAAATGCCAGACAACTGACAACTCATCCTTGTTCCTGCAACCACTGGGCTGTGTTGAGCACAGAGCTCATGGACATGCTCCTTTTTAGAGCAAGTTACAAGGGGCCCATTGAACAAACCTGCTCCCAGATGTGCAGCTGCTCTCCACAAGGAGCTTCCATTAAAAGCAGCTGAGCTGCTCATCCACTGGAACCAGAAACATGCCAAGCCAGCTCCCTTGCAAATCCAGTGCTTAGAGCTTGTCACTACAGGAAACGTAGGGGTTTGGTTACATCAGAAGCCACAAAAGTTACGTGCTTGTGGAAAACAGCCAAACGATGACCAACAGAAGTTGCATGAAGAGGAAAAAAAAAACACCAACAAACCAAACCAGCAGCAAGATGAACCATTTTTGCACAGTTAAGAAACGGCACAATACAGGAAAAGCAGCCAGGTTTCCTTCCCCCCAAGAGTTTCTTTTAAATAAAGAATGATCCTTTGTCACATATCATTGATGTTTATTTCAAGACATGCCACGTCAAAAAAAACTTGCCTTTAATATTGCATTATAAAAGCACTTTACATCTCGTTCTGCCTTTTCAGCTATCGTTGTGCAGAGCTGCTATAAACCCAGGGCAGGGCACGAGTCTGGCATTCATTTCAGGAATGAAGAATTCCAACTCTTTTGATGCCCATTTTTCCTGGTGAAAGTGGTGGTAAGGAACGATTCCCTTTCTCTTCCCCAGTTGGTTAATTTCAGGTGGTTAGAAGGGGCAGAAAGAGAACAAAGGAGGAGCCTGAATATTTTGCTTGCCATCGTTCATTTAAGTAGCAATATACAGACTCAAGAATTTCTTCCTGCACTGTAAACTCAGCCATATTCGCCCAGCAAACAATGTATTTACAATTGTGGTTTATTAACTTACACAGCAACTTCACAATGACTAGTAAAGATTAAAAGGGTGCACTTCTAGTGTGTTCGATTCCCTGCTTCTCAGGTAGCTACATCTGGCAACATCAGCAAAGCTCTACACGGATTCCTCAGCAAAAACAAAACCCCCAAAATTACTGAAAATGATAAAAAAAAAATGAAGCCAAGAAATAAATATCGAAGAAAAAAAATTATGGTTAATTGTAAGCCTAGTTAAATAGAAAACTAAATTACTCGTTGTTTAACCAAACTATACAGCTCTAGTGAACCAAACTAAACCAACTTGGAAGACTGAACATAAAAAAAAAGCTAAAAAATAAAGGCATAAATCTGCATAATCATCAGTTGGTTTCCATCCTATTCAACTCCCTTCCTTTCCCTCTAAGACCTCTCAACTAGATTTCTGTATGATCAAAGCAATTACCCCTTCCCCAGTCGACCTACCACCACGCTAGGGAAAAGCAGGTGTGATTCCCTCTCTCCCTGTGAGCCCAGCCTGGGAAATCCAGCTGCTCTCTCCTCTTCCTGCCAAATTTGAAAGGTTTCAATCCACCCTGGCAGCTTTTAGTGCCAGTCCTGAATCCACTTAATATTTCCCCTTAAAAACAAAACAAAAAAATTATCAAGAAGCAAAATGCTTTCTCCTCCAAACAGCTCAAATGCTACGTTCCCATCTCTCGGGAGGGAATAATTTACTTCATTGGTGTTCTACATAAAAGGGGGGGGAAAAAAAAAAGCTCTTAAAATTCATCTTGCACTCGAAACGTTCTTTCCCTGTTCCCTGCAAGTGTTTTGCTTATGCACATCCAACCCTTTCCTTCCCCCCAAAAACCCTCCAGAAGCCATTCACCCCGTTCAGAAAGACACTTTTTGTGTGTCTCAATGTTCCTCCTTGGAAACGTGTCCACGGTGCCTCTACAAGGACTACACAAAAAAAATTAATCCAGTAGCCTTTTGTGGTGTTGAAACCCCCACCTGGAGTTTGAAAACCAGTCAAGACTCTCTCTGCTCAAAAGATTAAGAGCTTGGGTTTTGATTTGTTTGGGGCTTGTTTGGTTTTTTTTATTGTGATGGTAAGGATAAGCATTTACCCCTCAGCACAGGCCACCTCTGCTTGCATTTCTGACTGCTGCCTGGTCCCTTCCAGTTGGTTAGAGAAATCAAATGGGTGAGATTTGAAATCAAACGGGTGAGATTTGAAATCAAATGGGTGAGATTTGAAATCAAATGGGTGAGATTTGAAATCAAAGGGATGAGATTTGAAATCAAATGGGTGAGATTTGCAAGCCTCCTTCTGCACAGACATCTCCTCCAAGTCCCATCCAAAACTTACTCAGTTTCCATCGTTCCAAAGTGCAATATCGTAACATATTAAAAAAAGGAACAAATATTAAGAAATTGTACCTATTTTTTTTTTTTTTAAAGTTATAACTAGAATATAGCTGGAATATTTTGGCTTTTTTTTTTTCTTATAAATAATGAAGACACTGACATTTTCTTTGTGTGTGTGTGTGCTTGTGAAGCTAATAGATCATCTCCACGAGACAGCCAGCGACGATGAACTGCGATACGTTATTACTGAAAGGGGAAGGTTCAAGCCAATATTCACACTGCAGTCAATGAAGAGTAAAAGGGAGGGAAAGCAGTGATGTTCTGGAGAAAGGTAGAAGCCACATGGTATTAGCAGGAACAGCCCCCTTCACTGACAGGCTGCTCTTGAGGCTTTTCCAGTTTTATGTCAATCACTGGAAGGAAGAAGTTAAGGCAAACAGGGATCCCACTCGGTCTCTCGAGCCTCAGCTGGACAGGGTGCTGAGCCACCTCAGATAAACTAGTGTTAACTAAAAAAGGTTGGACCAGATGGTCCTTGAGGTCCCTTCCAACCTGGCATTCTAGGATTCTATGTTTCTATGATTGTCTCCCCACCAAGCAGTGGTCTTGACTGGCATTTTCAGTTCAGTATTTCCCAAGGAAATTCTTGAGAAGTATTTTCAAAAGCTCTTGAAAAGACTGGCTTGAAACCAAAATCAAGATCAGAGAAACATGGAATGGTCTGGGTTGGAAGGGACCTTTCAAGCTCATCTAATCCAAACCCCCTGCAGTGAGCAGGGACATCTTCAACTAACCCGAATTGCTCAGAGCCCCATCCAACCTGGCCTGGAATGTCTCCAGGGATGGGGCATCTCCCACCTGTCTGGGCAGCTGGGGCCAGTGTCTCACCACCCTCATCATAAACAATTTCTCCCTTATATCTTGTCTACATGTCCCCTCCTTTAGTTTAAAACCATCACCCCTTGCCCCTTGTCCTGTGGCTACAGGCCCTGCTAAAAGATCCAGGTTTCTCAACAGCCCCACTTGCCCTGGCACTGGCACCTCCTTAAGTACATATAGAAACCACTTCATAACCCAAATGTCTGTCTTGAACCAGAGTCTGCTCCTCCCCACTGATCTCTTCTTGTTCCAAAGTGACTAAAGATCTATACCCTCAACAGTCTAATCTTCATTTCCAGAGGGATCCACACTTTCAAATCAATTGTAGAATAGTTTGGTTGGAAAAGACCTTGAAGATGATCCAGTCCAACTGTTCCCCCAGCCCTGCCAAGGCCACCACTGACCCATGTTCCTCAGCACCACATCTACACGGCTTGGAAACCCCTCCAGGGATGGGGACTCCAGCCCTGCCCTGGGCAGCCTGGGCCAGGGCCTGACAACCCTTGCCAGGCAGAAATTGTTCCCAAGATCCAACCTCAACCTCCCCTGGCACAACTTGAGGCCGGTTCCTCTTGTCCTGTCGCTTGTTCCTGGGGAGCAGAGACCGACCCCCCCCTGGCTCCAACCTCCTCTCAGGCAGTTGCAGAGCCAG
This sequence comes from Hemiprocne comata, assembly GCA_020745705.1. NCBI lineage: Eukaryota > Metazoa > Chordata > Aves > Apodiformes > Apodidae > Hemiprocne > Hemiprocne comata. Next base: position 216,783,464 of record CM036586.1, read on the forward strand.
AAGGTCTCCCCTCAGCCTCCTTTGCTCCAGCCTCAACACCCCCAGCTCCCTCAGCTGCTCCTGGTCAGACTTGTGCTCCAGCCCCTTCCCCAGCTCCATTGCCCTTCTCTGGACACGCTCCAGCCCCTCAATGTCCTTCTTGTGGTGAGGGCCCAAAACTGACCCCAGGATTTGAGGTGCAGCTTCACCAGTGCCAAGCACTTGGTCCTGCTGGCCATACTGGTGCTGATTCAACACTGGATTCAGTCTTCCAGCACTTCAAGCAGAACCTTCAGCTGGTGGGCACCCATGAGGGGCTCTACCTGCTGCCTCAAAGAACCAAGCCCTGAGGCTAGGAGCCTGGAGGAACCCATGGAATGACAGCTCACTTCCTTCTCAAACTCCTGCTCCTCCATGCTTCACAGCCAACTGGCAAGTACTTCCCTCTCACTCCCCTGTCTGCTCTCAGCTTTGGGGCAGGCAGGAGAGACTGTTTGGATTGAAGAAGGGGTGCCTGAACTCACCCCTAGCAACGACAGCCAATATCCAAACAAGAACCTCAGGTTGCTGGAGACTTTGCTGCTCTGAACCTACTTAAGATAAGCTATTCCTTCCTTTCTGGCACTCAGATTCTCAGTGGATGTCCTACACTTCAGCAGCCCTTCACAGGAGGAGCTTTGAACACTAACCCCCAGACCCAACTTGTTCAGCACAAGCCTCCAGCATTTCTCTGATCAGTTAACACAGAAGCAAACAGGTCCCACAGCTGGTACTTTCAGCTCCTTTCTTTGGGGGGTTGAAGATGCTTTTTACAGGGGTTAGCAGAAAATGAACATGAAAAGGGAAAGTGAAGACCAATAAATCATGTCAAATATTCGGTCCATTTGTTTTGTTGACCTAAACCTCCACAAAAGGTCTGAGATGCTCAAACTGAGCCCTGCCAGCTTCATCAATGAGCACGAGCAGTTCAGGACCTTCAACCCTCCATGTTCTGCAAAAAAGCCTCAGGAAATCCTCCCTGGTTAATCCCAGCACGGCCGCCTGGGAGACAATCACATTCAATTTCTGCTATCTGCAGCCTGCAGGAAGGCAAATTCCAAGTGCCCTGATTGTCCTGCCATTTAGAGACGTGTGATCAAACTCCCTGATAGGGAAACCACAGGCCCACCAGCCAGTGCCTGTGTGTTCTGCCCCTGTCCTCTCGTTAATAAAGATGGCTGCTCATTAACCTTTTGGTGACCTGCATAATGAACTATTTTTGATCAATCGAGTCCCTGTCACACAAAGCTTGTCCCTGAGCAGCTGCAATCCACAGCTTCCCAAATCCTCCTTTCCCTTATGCAGCAAGATGCTCTACAAGAGATCATAGAATCCTAGAATAGTTTGGGTGAGAAAGGACCTTAAAAATCATCTAGTTCCAACCCCCCTGCACGGGCAGGGACACCTCCCACCAGCCCAGGCTGCTCCAAGCCCCATCCAACCTGCCCTTCAACACCTCCAGGGATGGGGCAGCCACAGCTTCTCTGGCCAACCTGGGCCAGGCTCTCCCCACCCTCCCAGCACACAAGTTCTCCCTCCCATCTCATCTCCAGCTCCCCTCTTCCAGCTGGAAACCCTTCCCCCTGGGCCCAGCCCTCCCTGCCCTTGGCCAAAGCCCCTCCCCAGCTTTCCTGGAGCCCCTTCAGGCACTGCAAGGTGCTCCAAGCTCTCCCTGGAGCCTTCTCTTCTCCAGGCTCAACACCCCCAACTCTCCCAGCCTGTCTCCAGAGCAGAGCTGCTCCAGCCCTCCCATCATCTCTGGGGCCTCCTCTGGACTCTCTCCAACAGCTCCATGTCCTTCTTGTGTTGGGGACTCCAGAACTGGACTCAGTGCTCTGGGTGGGGTCTCACATGTAGTTTCAGTTTCACCCCTCCTACAGTTCCTGCCACATCCTTCCTCCAAAGCACCACTTCTCCTGCATTATCCCTGCTGCAAATAAAACTGATGACCCTGAAAAAGTTCCTCTTCTCAAAAAAAAAAAAACCTCACCCACTTCTAACATCTCGACTCTTTGAATCCAGAGGCAATGCAACCCCTCTTTGCTCCCACCTGGAAGTACCTGCCAGGATTTCCCCTGCTCCTTGTCCATTCTCACCTCCCACCCAGCACTCCTGCTGTGGAGGCATGCAGCTCCCTCTCCACTTTCTCCATTTCCTTTCCTCTCTAATCCAAGCAAGCAGAAATGGGTATGCTGGTGGAGAAGAGATTGTTAAGAAGTGGCTCAGTTATCACAGAACTTCTTTCACCTTCAGAGCTGTGCTGAGCAATGACAACCACTCCTAGACTTTTGTCACAGCCACCCAGCAAAAGCACCTTCATGGGCTTCACTGTCCTCCCCAAACACACCCAGCTGGCCAGAAAAGCACTTCAGATTTAGCCATACTGCTTGTTATGCAGAAAGCTTTATCCCTTCTCCATCCCTCACACCACCTCCCTTCTCCAAGGCTGGTCCCTTCACTGGAGTCTTCTCCTCCCTCACACCACACAGATGCCTGCCCAGAGCTGCATGGGGTCATGCACTGCACCAGTTCTGGGATCTCCATCCTTGGAGATTTCACAAGTTTCCCTGAATATGAGCCTGAGAATATGCCTGCCTTTGGAGTTAGCCCTGCTTTGAGCAGGAGGGTTGGAGAAGGGACCTACAGAGGTCAGGGACCTACAGAGGTCCCTTCCAACCTAGCTCATTCTAGGGTTCTGCAAGTCAGATCTGCAAGAGCCACAGAGGGTTTTGTTTTTAGGCCTCTTTGCAGCTGTTTTCTCCAACTCCATAGTCTCCTCCTCCCTCTTCACATCCAACCTGCTCAAACACCAAGCAAAGAATCCCCCCTGGATCTGTTCGACCCCACCCTTCAGCACCTTCTCTTTGTCCTCACTTTTGCACCACCTCATAGCCCATGCATCCCTACCTCCCCTGCTTTACAGCAGAGCCCTCCACCATTAACACTCCTCGTCCCATCCTCCTAATCCACCAAGCCTTCTTCCTCAGAACACCCAGTTCCAAGGTTTCTTGCCCCCATTCCCCCTCTCAGGCCTCTTTTTAGAATGTCTAGAAGCTGACCGAGGGGTGAGGGTGGATATTGCCCCCTCCTTCTTCATCCTTGTTATTCAGGACCTGTGTTTTCCTCGTCCACAGGAATGCCTGGCAGTGCTTTGCCCCCCCTGAACCCCAGCCCAGGGGCATAAAGGATACTGTCTTCTCTACTTTTGTCTTGTGTGCTTTCCATTCCAGGCAGGGCAGCTGCCACGCGTCGGAAAAGCTGCAAAAACAACACAGGGAACAGATCAAAACAATCAGACTTGAAGGAGTGCGACCCCAGATGATAACAGTTCAAACAATGCTTCAGTACAGCCCTCAGGACTATTTACACAGCTCACACCAAAAAGCCTGACACCAAATATAACCTTTATTCTCAGGAAATGGCAAACCACGTTATTTTTGTCGTTACCGAAGATCAAATGTTACTGGCTACAGGCAGCAAACCTTTCTATCATCTTCTCCACAAACATCATCTGCTTGGGATCCAGCATTTCCACCTCACACCTGCCACAGGCCCCAGCAACTTCCCCACCTCCAGTGGGAGCTCAGCCTTCCCACCTCCACCCAGAATTCCACAGGAGCAGGGATACAATGAGGAAGTCAAATAAAACATCCAGGAGTCTGTCACCAATATTGGCCAAGCTGCCACACACAGAAGAGCATCAGAAGAGGGGATGTATGTAATGAAACCCCCTAAGCATCTTCTTCCAGGCTCCAGGCATCTGTGGCTCAGGCTCCCTATGAACCAGACTTAGGATCTTTCTTTCAGGAATTTGCCCAATCCTTTCCTGAATGCCCTCAACTTTTGGTACCAACTCACAGAATCATAGAAACATGAAGGTTGGAAAAGACCTCTAAGATCACCAAGACCAACCATCAACCCAACACCACCATGCCCACTAAACCTTGTCCCAAAAACTCCATCATTACCCTATGTCCACACTGAGGGTATAAACCACAGACCAGGAGCAGTGCTGAGTACACTTGCAAACCCAAAGCTGTCGTTCTACCTCTCACTTGGACACTGTCTCCAGATTCCCAGGAAGGTCTTAGCTTCAAACTCTCTTGAGTTTCATTCTGCTTGAAGGAGACTGAGAGGTAAGATTGACAGGACCAAGTCATAGAATCACAGAATTGTTTTGGTTGGAAAGACTTTTAAGCTCATCCAGTCCAACCATTCTCCCAGCTCTGCCAAGGCCACCACTGACCCATGTCCCTCAGCACCACATCTCCACGGCTTGGAAACCCCTCCAGGGATGGGGACTCCAGCCCTGCCCTGGGCAGACTGTGCCAGGGCCTGACAACCCTTGCCAGGCAGAAATTGTTCCCAAGATCCAATCTCAACCTCCCCTGGCACAACCTGAGGCCATTTCCTCTCATTCCATCACTTGTTCCTTGGGAGATGAGTGACAGACACCCTCTCCTGTATTTCATACCTTTGCCCCCCAAGACTCAGACTTGTGGTTCTCACCACACAACTTTTCCCCAGCCCTCTGGGCATGGAGCCTACAGAGTCACACACCATTAATCCACAAGACTTCACCTGAATTTCCTGAGCCCACAGGAGTCTGTCTTCTGCACAGGAACAGCACATTTAAGGACTGTCCTTCAGCTGAGTGAGACTTCTCCAAGCAGCTGCCATGTTCAGCTGGTAGAAACCACAGAAGTTTCAACAGCAACATTCTCTTTTTCATGTGCCTTGCCAAGTGTGTGCACAGAAGGGAAGGACAGAACAAATCTGATGGGTGGATGAACAGTCTTCACTATTAATCAGGGTTATCAATTAACTACCTAATTATTCCTTAGCTCTGAAGACCAGTCCTAGTAGAGTTTTGATCCCATATTGATGCAGTCAGCACACACCCAGATATAAACATCTGGCATCTACTGCATTAATATTTTTACACCATTACAGACACTGTTACTACTACATATTTCTTGCCTGCATGTGATCAAGCTAGAGGACACTAAAGGTTTCCAAGTGCTCAACATCTCCACCCATCAGTGTGCTAAAATGACCCCACTGCAAGCTCAGCACCAGCTGGGGAGCCCCAGACTGCCTGGTGCAGGTCTGATGTCAGCCTTGGTGTGTCAAACTGACACTACTGCACGTGATTTCAGCCCTCTCCTCAGATGACACAAACCTAAACCACTTATTCCCAGTGACCCACTTTCCACAGAAAACTGAGCCGAGCCACTGCGGGTCTGTTTATATTATGGATGGAGGCACCTGAAGAGCTTTGCAGACCAGGACCAAGTGCTTTTGCACATTTGGCCCCACGTGTCCACACGATGCTGGGAAGACATTCAGAGAAGTTTGTCAGCTTGACAAGTACCCTCCAAGCTCATCATGAACAGGCCCTCAGGTGTGTCAGCTGAGGCTGTGACCTTTGCAGGGCAGGAGAACAAACTCACTACGCTCGGTGGTGTCTGACTTTTGCTGCCACTACTGTTACTGACTGAAGAGACTTAACGTGAGGAGAGGACAAAACTGACAGGTAGAAAAAGGCAAAGCTGCTGTCCTTCACCATTCCCATCATCTCCCTCATCACCATCCCCAGCATCCTCACTCCTTTTTCACCAACAGCAATACCACTTTGTGGGCACGCATCCAAACCCGGGCTGAGACAAGGAAACGGGTCTGGGAATTCAGAGCTTGATGCTCTCACTGATTTTAGCCAAAAATTTCAAAGCAAAAAAAAAAGCTTAGTATCCCCATCTAAGTTTCTGTTAACCTCTGCCATTATCCTGAGCCTCATGGAAAAGTTCAGGCACACATATACAGACAAGGAAACAAAGATCATGTCAAAATTCCAGATGCTGAACTGTACCAGGCACTGATGCTGAACAGACAGCAGGAACACACAACCACCCCTGAAGGGTAAAGAGATTTCCTGGTCAGAACTAAGGTGAATTTGACACAGGGAGAATAACAGAGAATCATGGAATGGTTTGGGTTGGAAGGGACCTTCAAGATCATCCAGTTCCAACCCCCTGCATGGGCAGGGACACCTCCCACCAGCCCAGGCTGCTCCAAGCCCCATCCAACCTGCCCTTCAACACTGCCAGGGATGGGGCAGCCACAGCTTCTCTGGCCAACCTGGGCCAGGCTCTCCCCACCCTCACAGCACACAAGTTCTTCCTAACGTCCAACCTAAATCTCCCCTCTTCCAGTTTAAAGCCATTCCCCCTTGTCCTCTCACTCCCTTGTCCAAAGCCCCTCCCCAGCTTTCCTGGAGCCCCTTCAGGCACTGCAAGGTGCTCCAAGGTCTCCCTGGAGCCTTCTCCAGGCTGAACACCCCCAACTCTCCCAGCCTCTCTCCAGAGCAGAGCTGCTCCAGCCCTCCCATCATCTCCATGGCCTCCTCTGGACTTGCTCCAACAGCTCCATGTCCTTCTTGTGTTGAGGGCTTCAGAACTGGACCCAGTGCTCCAGGTGGGGTCTCATGGGTGTGGAGTAGAGGGGCGGGATCACCTCCCTTGACCTGCTGACCACACTTCTGTTGATGCAGTCCAGGATGCAAAGCTGAACATGGATCTAATGGTAATGCCTGTACAAAACATGTCCTATCAGCTCAGCTCACCACTTCTGGCTACTCTGCTTGCTGCATCTCTCCACTGCTCTTCACTCTTAATTCTGCTTGAAAAAGCACCATGACCATAATTCTCCAAGCATTTTAAAACTGCTCAGACATAAGCACTTTGGCTGATCAGAAGGAAATGGGGAGAAGAAAGCAGCTTTTCAGAGCACTCTCCCATCACCCCCTCACGCTCAGCATTATTCTCCCTTGCCATTCCAATCAGATAAGAGCCCAGCACTGCCAACCTTCTTAGCTTTATTGCTTTTCAAAATGCTTTCTCATTCATTCCGTATTGCACTAGACTATTCATTAGAAGTCTTGGAAATATCAAGGAAGTAACTGAGATTCAATCTCATCTTCCTCTGGAAGCCTTAGAAGTTTTATTACTATATTTGAATTCACAAGCACTTTGCAGTCTTGATACGTTCTTTGCCTTTAAGTCTTCAATAAACTCCCCAACTCAATCTCATTTGGCTACAGAAGGTTCTGACTCTCCTTCTTCACTGATCTTTGTCCCTAAAATTACTCCTACCCTCCAAACGTTCAACATTCGCTGAGCTTTCACAGGCTGATTAATGGATCTCAACTTAAATTTTATGAAGGAACACATTTTTGTGACTTCTAGGGGGGAAAAAATTAAAAAAGCTTCCTGAAGAGTCACCAGACTGTGCTGCAAAATATTCAAACACCACCTACAATTTTTGTTCAGAAGTGTACTGGTGTGTTGTCAATGCATAGAGATGATCTAGAAACCCTGCTCCTCTCTGGAGCATCACTTCCTAGCTACATCCATCCCAATTAGCTCTGCAGGGGGAGTCTGTTAAACCTGTGACCTGGACAGGCTGGGGAGCTGGGCAGAGAGGAACCTGATGAGGTTCAAGAAGGGCAAGTGCAGGGTCCTGCTCCTAGGGAGGAAGAACCCCAGGCACCAATAGAGGTTAGGGGGGGACCTGCTGGAAAGCAGATCCCAGGAGAAGGATCTGGGAGGCCTGGGAGATAGTAAATGATCCATGAGCCACCAATGGGACCTTGTGGCCAACAGGGCCAATGGAATCCTGGGGTGGAAGAGTGTGGCCAGTAGGTCGAGAGAGGACATTCTGCCCCTCTGCTCTGCCCTGGGGAGGCCACAGCTGGAGAACTGGGACCAGTTCTGGGCTCCCCAGCTCAAGAGAGACAGGGAACTGCTGGAGAGAGTCCAGGGGAGGGCAACAAAGATGACTGGGGGGTTGGAGCATCTCCCTGATGAGGAAAGGCTGAGAGCTGGGACTGTTCAGCCTGGAGAAGAGAAGGCTGAGGGGAGACCTTCTGAATGCCTGTGAGTATCTAAGGGGGGGTGCAAGGAGGATGGAGCCAGACTCTGCTCAGTAGTGCCCAGGGACAGGACGAGGGGCAACGGGCACCACCTGGAACATGGGAAGTGCCACTGAAAGATGAGGAACAACTTCTGGACTGGGAGGGTGACAGAGCCCTGGGACAGGCTGCCCAGGGAGGCTGTGGAGTCCCCTTCTCTGGAGAGATTCCAACCCCCCTGGATGCAGCCCTGGGTGATGTGCTCTGGGTGATCCTGCTTTAGCAGGGGAGCTGGACTGGATGATCTCCAGAGCTCCCTTCCCACTCTGACCATTCTGTGATTCTTGCCCCTCCAACACTCACTTTCCCTCTGATACCCCAGTGACACATTTTAGAGGTAGAGAACAGAGCAGATTAGCTCACCTGCCCTTTCACTACACTGTTTTTTTCCCCTCACATACTGCAGTCTCAAGAGTAATTTTGACCCAGTTCTTGACACAGAAGGTTTGGGGGAGAAACTATTCCCTCCCATTGATTTTAAGGGTAGAAAGGCAACAGAGGCTGGCACAGCCCTACCAGATTGTGCCCACAATGGCATCTTTGCTCTGATACAAAGAAGGAAATGCTCCCCTTCGTACAGCTCTTTACTGTTGTCACAGGCCCTGAGATCCCAGGTGGAAGCAGTGTTATAAAAAATGTTTTAAACTGTGGCCTTGCTATTTATTTCCCCCTTGTACAATACATAGAAAGTGAAGGATGGGGTTTATAGGGGGAGGGGGGGTGGGGAGTCTTAAAAAAACCCTCAGCTGACAAGGACCAACTGGAATTACTGCATTTAAACCAAGCTGCTGACAGAAATGCTAAGTGTTTAAAATACAGTAATCCTTTCTTTACATTAAGACCAGCAATAAAGTTATGCTTTTAGCAGTAATTCTCCTCTAAATTATGTGACAAAAAAAAGAAATTTGGCAACTAAGGAAATCAACTTTCCTTCTTATTAACCTTCTGCTTATCAGCCACAGCATATGTGAACAAATCCAATTAGGGAAACTTCATTATGGTTAGGAAGTAGCTTTCTATGCAGGGATTGTGCTGCTTCCCAGTGCCTTCAGGAGCCAGGCCAGGAGTCTTATCTCACTGGAAAACATAGCAGCAGTTGCCTTTATATATGGTATAAATAATATAGTGTATATATACACACACATATTTGTCTAAATATTTGTGCATTGTGTGTGTAAAAAGCTCGTGTATTGGTGAGCATTCAGGACCTTTTTTTCCCAAGGGAGGAGTTAAATGCAGCTGCCTGAAAGACTAAGAGCCACACAAAGTCTCTTTGAGCATTCAGCCCTGCAATCTCCTTCCTGATTAAACTCTGGAGAAAAAAAAAAACAAAACACAACAAACCTTAATCTCTCACCATTAGCTTCCACTCATTTGCCAAACTGTGCCTTTCCTACTCCTCCAGCAAATAAATCCCCAACAGATCAGTGTCACAAATGAGTGTAGGCATGGAACAGCTTTCACTGTAACACTCAGGCAGCACTATGGAAAGGACAGGAGGGATCACTGTCCAAATGGAAAAGCCAGGCAAGAAACCTGTCTGCAAAGCAAACAAAAATGTTTCCCTAATTCTCATTCTCTAAGGGGAGCAGAGAATAATTCTTGCCCATCAGATAGACAAAAATCAAAAGATGGGAGAAAGAGCCAAGCTGGGAGATGCAGCCAGCTCAGTGAGAACAGGGTCACTCGAGGGGCCACGCTCCTTTAGCTGCTGCCATGAGAAAGTTTTGCTGCCAAACACCATTTTCAGCCTGTGGCTCTTTGGGAGCAAACACGAAGTGTGCCAGGTGCTGCTGGAAGGAGGTCTTCAGGGCTCCCACTCCCCTCGCTTTCTACAAGACAGGAAAATGAACCCTGACATATTCTGGGCATGAAATCCACAGACTAACAATAAGATTCCCTGAAATACAGACTGCTGAGATAGAGCATGAATCTCCAAGTCTTTTATATCTCATTCAGGGCTGACAAAACGAGGTAGAGACTATGATTCTCTGCATTAACTGCAGCAAGTTATCTACTTCTCAGCCTTAAGAACCCCCTGGCAATCAGTCTTTGCTGAAACTTGCAGGATCCAAAGGCCAATTTGTTTTCCTCCTGTATTGCATCCATTTAACCCCAGAACAATACTGTCACCACTTCTACTCTGTCATATCATCCACTCGTTTTTCCTTCAACACCCCCTCCCCAAAGCCAGAAGGAACAGGAAGTGTATGGGACCCTGGTGACTGGAGGCAGCCCTACCTGAACAGCACACAGCAGCTCCATGTTATGATCTAGTTTGACAGTGGGCAACCAGAAGAGACAAGGCTTGTCCCAGCAGCTCTTCAGATCAGTCTTTGGGGAAAAGAAATGCCAGGAAAGTCATAAAATGAAACCTTGCCCTGTGCAGGTTCCAGCCAGCACAGACACAGGCTGCAAATCCTCTGTACTTCTCTGCAGCAGCTACATGGAGATGAGCCACTGAACCAAGCCAGAGGTTGCTCACTTCAGCCCCTGGCACTGTGCTAGATGAGGTGCCATCCTCTGAGCTGTTCCCTTTCATCTCACGGGGGAATGACCAAAAAAAGCCTATCAGCAGTATGTCCCCTTCTCCTTCTTTGTTAGTAGATCCTGGCATTGAAATACATGTTGTATGAAGTGTGGTGCAACTCACCCTCTGGAGTCACACTACAAAGCCAGGCTCTCAGGATTTGTAGGACAGCTACAGTGAGCACAGGTGAGGACAGTGCCCTTTCCCTCTTATCACTGCTGCCTTCCAGCAGGAAAGGATGAAAAAGAAGCTAGAAGTAGCACACGAGGTCAAAAGTACTCTGGCTTCCCACTGATGGCTAGCAAACAAGTGAGCCAGCCAAGGGAGGGAAAAAAAACTTTACCATTATTCTCCCCAAGCAGGAGAAGAAGTTAAGCTTCTTCCCTATCTTTAACAGCCCAAACAGATTCTGAAACTGTGTGGACACCATCCCCTGGAGAACCTGAGTGCTTGGGCCAAGGCAAATAGCACTAAGATCTCACCACCTGTGAGATGCCATTATTCTTCAATGTCTGACCAAGATAGGATGGAGGTCAGAGCACTGTCTGGTGCCTCATGGCACCTTCTCTTCTGTGCCTGCTGCCCCAGCCTGGCAGTCAGACTGGGGAGGGGGGGGCTGCAAGTCATGTGTGCAGGCAAGTCCTGGAGACACTGGTGACACTGGAATTCACATCTCTGACCTGAAAGGGAAGATGGAATGAAAGCAAGGAAGCTGTGGTGGGCCATGCATGAGGCACCTGTAACAACAGAGCTCACTCTGGAACTGGTAACATCACGATGTCCACATCTGACACCATAGAGAAACCCAAACCTTAATGAGAAGGGGATGGAAAGGCAAAGAAGCCAACAACAGGGGACTGAGGGTTCAACTTCATCCCAAGTCTCCTTCTGCATTATCTTGTGCCATTCCCTACCTTTAACCCAGAGCACAGAGTTTAGATCCAGGGGACATACTTTGTGCTGGGAAGAGAGGGCAGTGAGGAAACAACAGCATTTTGTCAGCTTTTCTGGATTGTTCAAGGCTGCCAAGTGAAGCACTGACACCCTGAGAAGTTTTAATACCGTCAGGCAGGAGTTTTGCATGGAAGAAAAACAAAACAAAACTAGTTCATCTCCCTAATAAACAATATTTCAGTCATTGGCAGTATCAAAGCCACATGGTAATGGCTACATCTGAACCTATGCCCTGGTCACCAAACCAACAACTCTCCACGAGTCTAAGATTCACCTCTACACTGATATTTAATACCCAGCACTAGGCAGTTTAAACTTTTACATACATGTGTTTAACTTCATGTAGTCAAAATGTGAACTTTATATCTAAAATAGCTGGGCACTTCAATTAAAAATCTTGGGTGAAAATTAACACGGGCAGTAATTGTTCTGCAGAATCAGAATATATTCTGGATAGAAGTTACCAGTTATGGGTAGGTCAAATCTGCATTCAGCTGGTTAACCAAAGATTTTACACTGGTTATGGGAGGGGTATCCACTCTGCAGCTGTAACCATTTGCCTTCCCATTTCATTGGGGGAGAATTTACTGTCAAGTTAGGAAAATAAATTCACACATTCAATAGAGAAGCTGCAAGGAAACAGAGCTAGATAACTAGTGGTATTAAAATTCTTATCCTCTGAGAATTGTTTCAGCAGCTACTTATTAAACTAATTAAAAAAATGAGAGTTTCAAACATTGTGCAGCATAGAATAGCTTTGAAATTCCTGAAAATCCCAGTCTGTGCCTGCAACACAAGGATCAAAACTCAGATGAAAAAAAAAAAAATCCATTTTTAGTTCTTCTTGAAAAACTCCTTGTCTCTGTTGTTTTGATACTTCACACGGAGAGTGCAGTCACTCAGAATCCATCCTCTTGTCCAGTTCTCACAAGACTTCACACCACCTGAAGTACCTGCTTGGATTATGATGCTGTGATATGTAACAGCCTCGAGTGCTTTAGGTACTAGTGTTTACTGATGTTAGTGAAGACAAAAATGTCTCTGAACACCAAATCTTCCATTTATTACAGAGGGAACTAGCCTCCAGGTTCCCACCACCAGGTTTTGTTACCAAACCTATTCTCTCACAGAAGCAGCCTTACAGCACGTAACCTGGCAATTAAAATCAGAGGCATAATTTGTCTAGACCTCGATTATACAACTAAGGATTTTCTCTAGAGAGTGTGCAAGTGAGGCTACAGCTACAGAAGTGCCTTTGTGCTCTGACAGTCTCATTAGTACAACCCCTGAATGGCTTCAGCATTAAAAAAAAAAAGCACAAAAAGATGCAGTTTGTTCCTTCATAATGTATCAAATCATAGAATCATAGAATTGTTCAGGTTGGAAAAGACCTTTCAGATCATCAAGTCCAACCTTATCCTGACCCTATCACCCTATTTCTGATGACCCACCACTAACCCATGTCCCCAAGCACCACATCCAGATGACTTTTAAACACACTCAGGGATGGTGACTCAACCACCTCCCTGGGGAGCCTGTTCCAGTGCCCAACAACCCTTTCTCTAAAGGGGGTTTTTCTGATTCCAACCTAAATCTCCCCTGACACAACTGGAGCCCATTTCCTCTTGTCCTCTCATCAGTCACCAGTGAGAAGAGACCAACCCCACTCTCACTACAACCTCCTTTCAGGTATTTGTAAAGAGTGAGAAGGTCTCCCCTCAGCCTCCTCTTCCCCAGACTAACCAGCCCCAGCTCCCTCAGTCGTTCCTCACAGGGGATGTTTTCCAAACCCCTCACTAGCTTTGTTGCCCTTCTTTGGACCTGCTCCATCACCTCAATGTCCTTTTTGTACTGAGGTGCCCAAAACTGAACACAATACTCGAGGTGGGGCCTCACCAGTGCCCAGTACAGACACCACCCTTCACGATGAAGGCTGTGGTAGCTTTACAAAGCACATGCTTTATTAAATGACAGCATCTTATGCCAAAATGGACTGCAGGCACACCCCATGCAAGATTTTCCTACTTGGACTTCAAATCATCAGGGCTCCAACTGGCCCTGAAAGCCACAAACTGCCTTACAGGCTTGGACATGGAAACCTGTCAGCTACACAGCAACTCCCTACAGGAAAGAGGGAATATAGAGCTGCTTCATCATCATTCTCCCCTGTGAAAAAACTGCTCTCAGATGCACACCTCCTACCCTCAGTAAACGTTCAGGATTCCAGTCCAGATTCCAAGCCTTAACTACAACCTGTGCTGGGGCAGGATAATTGGTGGACCCTGGAACTGAACACTTCCCTGCTTGCTAATGCACTGAAACACAGGGCTAAGGTAATGTGTCTAATTATTCCACTATATAGGGAATAATTTTACTACTAATATACAAAGACAGGAGACACTTGAATGACAGACCTTTAGTCTGCCATGTACAAAGCCATTTATAACCCTGCTTTAGCAACTCCTGACACAATTCTGCATACAAACTATTTGTGTGTAACTAGTGTGAGATGTCCCTGCTTGTTGTAGGGGGGTTGGACTAGTTGACCTTTAGAGGTCCCTTCCAACCCAAGACATTTTATGATTCTACATAAAATATAGAGTTGTTTTGGTTGGAAAAGACCTTTCAGATCATCCAGTCCAACCATTAACCCAGCACTGCCAAGGCCACCACTGACCCGTGTCCCTCAGCACCACATCTCCACAGCTTTGAAATACACATGTGATTAAATGCATACACATGTCTGGGTGTGTGTTTGCTCTGTGGAGACACCCAGGAATTAATGTCTTCTCCATCTTGCACTACTGCATTTCCCTCCTACCACAAGACCAGCTGCCAAGTGCTTCAGCAGTCACGACTCCAGATGAGAAATTGCTAAATCAATGAAAAATCAGGATCCCATTATGCACTGAGTCAGTGCAGATGTACAGCTCCAGCTCTCTCTTCAGGATCTGCTACTAAGCATATTTGCTTACAGAACTAATGAGCTCAAACACAATTTCTTCCATGTAAACACCAGATCAGTTCTGCAGTCTTTCCTACTTTCACCAGTTCACTGGTTGCCAAGTGGTTTATCTTCATAAGCACAAATGCTAGAACTTCATCTAGCAGGTCAGACTTTAAAGAGCCACAGCTCATCTCACAACAGAAAACCTGATTTTGTTGCAGTTACATCAGCTCCACAGACATTTCCTTGCCTTCCTCGATTCAAAAGCTGCTCAACTACCAGAAATAAACAGCTTCAAGCTGTCCAAGAACATTTGCTCACACTTTCAGTGCCTTCCAACAGAGTGGGAACACCAGTTTATACTGTCTCACTGTACAGTGGAAGCATTTTAAGCCATCACATTCCTCCTTGACTGGTTTTCTTTCACTGAATCCATGTCAGAAACACCCCTCAGACCTGTGTTTCCCCAACCTTTTGCCTCGTGCTTTAACCCCTTCAATCCAAACACCAAATCCTGGATCAAGAGACTTCAGGAAGGAATGAATCCATACTCAGAAAGCCTCTTCAAGAATTCTCTTTTTTTTTTTTTTTTAAGGGGAAAGAAGTTCCAGGTCAGGGATCCTTCTGAACCTCAGCCAACAAGATGACTCCAAGATGTTGCTCCCTGTGTATGGACAACAAACATCCCTCTGACACCCTTTCCAAAGGCTCCCCAGTGTCCTGTTTCCATGACAGTGCACTAACAGAAGCAGTCTCAGGGCTGGCTGCAGCCAACCCCTCACTCACCTGTTTTACATTGTAGCCTGCTTTTGCACTAGTTTCAATGAACATTACATTCAGCTCTTTGGCTTTTCTTTCTCCTTCCTCAATGGACACTTGTCTGGGGAAGATAACACAGAATTAGGAAAACAAACAGACAAAAACCTTGAAAATTAAGAGTTTCCTCTTCAACCCAAGGAGGTGACTTCCATTACAGTTCTGAAAAGACTGTTTTGCCCCTGCAGACAGACCCCACCAGCTGAGCTCAGCTGTAGACAAGCACCACCACATTTCATCCTACCAGGCACCCCTTGCTCCTCCTCCCAAAGCACAACTCAGCTTTCCAGCAGGACAGCTTCATGGGCCAATAACCTCCTCCAAACCCCTGTCCAAGAAGCTATGCTTTTATGTCTGAACAATTAGCAATCAGTAGATTTAATACCTAATAACAATCATGAACTTGCAGCCTACTGAACTATTTTAACAAAGGATCAGGAATAACCACCTCACATCAAATGGCTTTTGCCCTGCTTGCCCCTGGCTGGGTGTCCCAGCCACTGAGCAGCCTGCTACAGCAAAACCTGGGGGGAACTTTGGTTCAAGAACTGCCAAACAAAAATCATCAGGTATGAGGGGCATGTGTGCATAAACAATTCTTACTGTGACCTTAGAAATGTGAAGGGTCACAAGTGAAGCTATTCTGAGGAAACAGGGATTTCAATCAAATCCAGAATACTTCCCTCATGCTTTTTTTGTTTTACCTTTGTGACTTTTGATTCCTTTGTGTTAAGGGTACCACAAAACCAGAATAAAGGAGAGCAGGCAATCCAGTAAAGGCTAAAGATGCACAACTTCTAACACAAGTATTTAAGTTTGCCCACTTAGGAAAATCCCTGAAGAGTTTAAAAAGGGAAGATTACTTGTACATGCATTTATATCTGAGCAAATCTTTTCAGCATGAATATTTGTAACAAGTTTAGCTTGTTCATTCACTGATGCAGGCTGCAGTTAACACTCCCCTCTCTCCTGACATCCAAACAAGCTGGTGACAGTTTCTCAGCTCCTTCCCAGCATTGTGCTGGGACTCTGTGGTTAACCAAATAAAATAAACTTTCCAATTGAGATTTCTCTAGTCACAGCCATCTCCAGCACAGCCAAAACAAGCTTGAGTGTTTTGGGAAAAAAAAAAAAAAAAAAGAAGTGTTCTTTTTAAAATAGTTGTCTAGGAGAAAACAGCAGCAGCTTAAGAAAGGCATTTGAAAGATGAGTTATTCCTCCATACCTCTTATCTGCTAGATCTGTTTTATTTCCCACCAGCATAATGATGACATCACTGCCCCTTTCCGTTCTGACATCATCAATCCATTTTGTTGTTTGCTGGAACGAGTTTACATCTAGCAGAGAACAGTGGAGAGGATTATCACTGCAGGCATTCCTCACAGATCACTGGTAAATACATCTGTAAGTCTCAAATAAAAGCTTCAGATTCTCTGGAATTGGCATAACAGGGTGATGAAGAATCAGCAAGTGAAACCCTATGTCTCCCATGCTGAAATATAGGAAAACTTTGGCATTCACTTAAAATGCATCAGTACTTCACTACAGGTGACTTCAAAGCCAGGGAGTGAACTGAGTTCATCTATAATTTGGTTTTGACACCACCCAAAAGGAGAAGTCTCATCACTGTGTTTTAGACAAGTTCCCTTTCATTTAGTTCAACATAAAGTATTTTACATAGAAAATGGGGATTAATGTGATATTAACGTGGTGTTGCATTCTGCACTGCTCATGACCTGTGCATCTACAGGAAGAGGTCCCTACAGTTTCACTGCTTCTCCCAAGTACTTAATGCCAGCTCCACATTTTGTACAGCTTAATCATTTTTTACTTGCTAGGTCCAGGATCTTCCCTAGGAAATATTGGGGTTATACAACATACCAACAACTCTGATTTCAAAACAGTTTCCAAATCATTTGCATAGAACCAGAAATACAAATTTACCCTGTCCACAGAAACTTCTGGTTAATGACCAAGTTAAAACCCAAGTTAAGAACTGTAGGAAGCTATCCTGATCTAACGAGGCAGTATGTTGCTTGAAAAGATGAATCCCATAAGAAAAACTGCCACAGAGCTCAGCATTTGCCAGGGAGCTACACAAAGAGCATCTGAGTTGCCAAAGTAGTTTGTGGTCCTTAAAAACAGGGGGGGGGCTCTGCAGCAGTTCTTAACAAGCATTGATTATTTTTAATGGCTTCTAATGCATAGTAATGCTAGGCAGTTAAGACTTGATCACTTGCCAGTCTCTTAATTCTTCTCTTCACTACTTGGTAATATTGAATTTGCTAGGTCAGTAAAAAAGTTCACAGCTAACCTGCAATTTTACCTCAACTGAAAGTGCTATTTTTAACAATTAAAGCTTTTCTGGGTGAAGCCCGTATTCCTGCTGCAATCTTCTGGTGTTTATAAATCAAATTACAAGCAATTTGGTGTTTGTACAGAATTAGGCCATTGGTCTCAGTCAGTTCTGGCTCAGAACTGCAAAGTGTCTGAAGCTTTAGTCCTCCTAAAGCAAAATGTCTGTTCTTTGTACATATGAAAAGAATGTAAGTTAGGGGTCTCTGGACTGAGGGGAGGGACAGAAGAAGAGCTGAAAAAGCACCAATATTTTAGTTCACAAAAATGTACATACCTTAGTAAGAAATGAAAGAGCAATTGTTAAAGGAGAAAGGCTTAGTGGGAAGTTGTACATATTGCAAAATCTGAAAGTGACTGATTCAAATGAAAATATGATGTTAAAGCATTTCCCCCTCCAGCCCATGCCCAGATTTAATGGGGGGGGGGAAGGCAAATGGAGTGAAGCAAGCTACAGCTATCAGTGCAAAGCCTCTAATTGAGGATCTCATATCTATGAACATGATTCAGGTGTTTGAGACCAAAAGTCATAGGTGATATTACAATCAAAAAGCAGATGAAAGAGGGTCAAGTGCAACAAGACCAGCCAGGACTCAAGGCTTCAGGAGAATGCAACAGGAAAGGGTCACAAAATGATGTTGTTTTAAGACCGTTTGTACATGACAACAGCAGCGACCAGGTGGCGAGCTTAAAAATTGACTACAGTGAAATAAACTTATTTGTTTTTCATGCCAGAATGAAGAACAAGCAGATGACTGTGACAGGACATGCAAAGCTAGGCTAAAGGATGAAAGGGGCAGAGTATTAGAAATGCAGAATTCCCCCCACTCACTTGTGATATCATAAACAACAACTGCAACAGTGGAGTCACGAATGTAGCTAGGAATCAAGCTCCTGAACCGTTCTTGACCTGCTGTGTCCCATAATTGCAACCGTACCTAACAAAATCAGTCAAACAAGCAAGAAAAATAAGAAAAAAGGTCAAACCCAGTGCAATATACCTACTTGTGATATCGTAAACTACTACAGCAGCAGCAGAGTCACGGATGTAACTGGGAATGAGGCTACGGAAACGTTCCTGACCCGCAGTATCCCACAGCTGCAACCTGATCTGTGGGTGGGAGAAAATTAAAAAAGCCAAACTGCCACTAAAAATAAAAGAGTATATAAATTTTACTTTTTGAAAAAAAAAAAAGCTAAATAAAAATTATAAACTCATGCAGGAGATGACTGGGGGCCGGGAGCAGCAGCTCCCTTGTCTCCTTCTTTACAGCAATCTCTCCCAAACACTAGTAGTAGCTGACCTGGTACCTATGCACCTATCTTGGCTTTCTGCTGGTTTTTTGCTTTTTTAAAAAAATGCTTCCCTTCCAGAAGGACTACTCAGCTTTCAAAATGAGAGGGACCAACAAGAAAACTAAGGTGAATGTTGACCTGCACCTCTGCTGCTGTCCTTTCTCAGGACTCGAGCACGTAAGCTCAGCGTCCTGGAGGATGGTTGCTGGTGGAAGGTATTTCAGACCTCACACCACATGTCTCAAGGAAGAGCCTTCAGCTGCTGCCAAAGCACTGGAAAAGCTACTAATGGGAATTTTCCGAGGAGGATAAAAAGCTGGTTATTACTCCCTATTTAAGCCTCAGCCACACTGCAGAGTGACGGGCACACAGATGAGGCTGAATGTCTCCTATCGACAAGGTTCTGAAAGAAAAGGCAAGATACACTAAAAGCAACAGGTATGGCAAGAGGTGCCAGGGCCAGTTTTGCTGTGGAAAGAACATCCCACACTCAGCACTGTCAATGCAATCACACGTCCTGGGGGTTTGTGCCACCAGCCTGTGCAGCACTGCACAATTTGCTTCTGCAAATAGCTCACCGGCTGAATTTCTTAATTAAGGATCTGAGCTCATTTAAAACTGCAGGCTTGCTTCCACACAGGAGTGATTTCATTTCAGCAGCTAGAGCTGCAGCAAGCTAAGAAACAAGTGTCATTTGTGGATTACTGTTGGAAGGCAACCTTCTTTTTAAAGAAGTAACAGTAAGAACTATCAAGCTAGCTATTAACTGGCAGCATTTGGCAATTAATATTTTATCCTCTGTCTTGTGACATGAAAAACTGAAGGGGTCAAGCGTGGTTCCCTTCTACATATTCCCACCATTCTCCAGCCCTCAAACAATCCCTATCATCTCTTTCTTCAAAGAGGATGACACTAAAGCACCTTCTGCTGCTTGTAAAATGGCACTCAGGAGCCTTCCACAGATGAAGCAAATGGTGATTTTCCCTTTTCCCCACACAGAGGTGGGAGCTCTCTCCACAGCACTCATTAGTCTTGGAAGCAGCTGGTAGATGAAGGCTCAGTCTGCACTTCCAAGTGATCTCAGAACTGTGGGCTGCACAATTACAGCAAATGCTGATCCTCATTCCTACTGTACATAGAGAAGTGCAACAAAAATCTTACTCACTGTTCGATCCTCCAAATACATGGTTTTCGATAAGAAGTCAATGCCAATTGTTGCCTGTAAAAAAAAAAAAATGGAAAAAATAACATCTTCTAAATGAAATGTCAGAACAACTGTAGTGATTTTCCAGGGAGTAAGAATTACTGCCACATCAGAGTTCTGCACCTGTAGTGGATCTGAAAGAGAAATATGTTGGTTTTCTCACTTTCAGGATGTAACTCTACCTGTAAGATTCAGGCAGTTTCATTAAAATCCATAACAGAACAATATCTCAAAGTACAAAAAGTTGTTGAGCTTAACTTCAGTTTGACATTTTAATCCATACAACCACACAGGTATTAGCAAGGATTTTTATGCATATGATCCACGTTAGTGTCCATCAGCTGCACCAGGATAACTGGGTACAGTGTTTTCTTCCTGACTGCCAGATATTTTAATGTATCTTAACTTCAAGCCTTTTTCAGTAAGGCCATGGGTGGCCACCTTCACACCTGCTGCAATTCAAGAGTGTGCACACACACAGCTCCCAATAATTAGTAAAGCTCAATCAAATGCTCACTGCAGCATCACTGCACCCAAGTTTCTAAACACTAGTGGGAGCTTCATGTAAGAACATCCTTAAATGTGTTTAATAGAAAGAGCAAAGCACTACCAAGCACTATCAAGAGCTGCTTCTTCACAACAAGATCTTCAGCCTGCTGTTCAAGGCTGCAGTGAGGGTGAATCCAAGCTCTAGGAATTAATTTGCAGCAGGGATAAGACTGAGCTGACCTGCTGGGGCTGCCCTGGCTTCAGCAGGACACTGAGCATCTCAAGCAGCTGCACTGCTCAGCAACATCAATAGAGCCTGGAAGATGTTCCAAAAAACCTGATTTAAAAAGAATAAAAATAAGGAAAGAAAAAAAAAAAAGCAATAGCTAAGAGGTAAGTCTCTCAGCTAGGGCAAAGAGGGTCAACACAACCTCTTCCCTGCTCTCCCACACGAAAGTATTTCTACTGGAGAGCTTATTTTACTACATATGCTGCATATTGTTAGACTGCTACTACGCCTCAACTATATAGGCCCATAATTAATTCCTTGTATTCTCCCAGACAGTTAATGTGATAGGACTAAAGAACAGAGCCAGCCAGACTGCTTAGGAGCAATACAGAAGAAAACCAGCTGCAAATGGAATAAGGCACTGGCACAGGTTGCCCAGGGAGGCTGTGGCTGCCCCCTCCCTGGAGGTGTTCAAGGCCAGGTTGGATGAGGCTTGTGCAGCCTGGGCTGGTGGGAGGTGTCCCTGCTCATGGCAGGGGGGTTGGACCCTGAGGAGCTTTAAGGTCCCTTCCAACCTTCACCAGTCTATGAAATGAATTAAAAATGCAGAACCAAACAATCCAAACTGAACCTCCATTTGTAACAGTGTAAACATAAATCAGAAAAACTTTTCTGACTGGATCAGGACACCAGTTTTGGAGTTCCAGAGTTGCCCATGGGAAAAATAAATACTGGTGGATCCCAGTGATTTTCATCTGTCATCAAGAACTGTGACATCACCAGTTCAGAGAGGATATTGAAACTCTAAGGTGGGTATGAGATGCTTCAAAAGACTAATGCAACAACATGCCTCCCTTCTGCTTTTGTTTTCTGTTGTTATGGTAGAGGACACTCCTCAGAAGATTGCCTCAAACATGCTTCTATGACTATCCTGTGACTTCTCATGTCTCATGACTACATCATGTTGCTTTATAGAAGAAAAGCTACAAAACCCCTAAGATCTTACACCATATATACAAGTCAGGATGCCACTCTGTCTGGCAAACTGCTGAAGACTCAGAATTTTCTCTGTTCTCAGTAGGAGTTGGAACATCAGCTGCAAAGCCTGAAAACTGCCTCAGCCCATACTTCATGCCATCCCTCCCACACAGCCCACAAGAGCTCTGGAGCTCACTCCTTGCTGTACCAAGTCTCTGTATGCCTGGTGGAAATGCAAATGCCAAGCAAAAACATCTGGTCAGTGAGATTCCTGCACTTTGCTGCTCACGGCATGGGAAAGACAAGAGAAAGGCCAAGCATAAAACTTACTTTAGGTCTGGGCAATGAAAACATTTGTGCTAATCAGGTTGAGAAGAACAGATGACAGGCCTGTTGCTTTCAAGCTGTGAAATGGCTCTTCACCTAAGCCACCCCAAAGCTTTAAGTATTACATGGAATAACTTGCAGCCAAACATATTTGTCCACCCGTATCGCCCTGTCCATGTCACAACAGCACAGAGAAGCAGCAGGTGCCAAGGAGCAGATTCAGGCACTCGAGATCCCAGCCTTTTGCAGGTGATCTAAAAGAGGCATTTTGTCACAGTTCTGGCAGAAGGAGCAAAAAAGCTCTGAGGATCTTTACAGATCAGCTGTAAAGGAGAGCTGTGCAATCTATGAGTAGAGGTGGAGTCTGCTTACTGATGGGGAAAGGGACAGGGACATGAAACTAAGCTAATTACTGTAATTAAGGTGGAGGCAGGTTTAAACTGCTTGTGAAATGCTGAGCACCACATGGACCAAGCAGGAACCAGGCATGCCCTGAACACAGTGGGAGGAACTGTAAGACCCAGCTGCAAGTTTAAAGGAGACCAGCAGAACAAAAAGGATAGGGTCACCTGTGAGGAGACTTTTAAATCCATCTGTCCTCACCAACATTACTGTCTAAGAAGGAATTGTTGTCACCCCATTGTATAGACTGTACTTGCTGACACAGAATTACCCAAGACTAGGCAAGAAAGCCTGAGGCAAAGCAAGAACCTGGATTATCTTTCTAGTCACAGGCCAGCGTTGCAACTCGACGCTGTCCTCCCTCTCCCTCCTCCCAGAGGATGTAGCTGAAGGGAAGCGTGGTCTGTAATTCTTCTCTTGCATAACACACACAGAACCATCATGTTTGCCAACGTTGGTCTTTCATTACCCATCACATATGGTGCTACAGAGCAAGGAACATCTCCTCCTGCATGTCCACAGAGAGCAATCACTCCTGGCAAAATATACACCACCAGTGGCATGATTTTATTTCAGGTGTTTTGAGTTTCCTTGACACAGTACAGCAAGTTCTTGTTTGATTCACAAGTGCTGCTTTCATGAAAACAGCTCATTATTAAGGTACAGGCAACAGCTGAACTCCTTATCTAGCAGTGAGCAAAAGAAAACGAACACGCAGCACAGATTTGATTAAACGGCAGCTTTCTATTTTTACCAACTGAGCACAAAAAAACCTTGTTCAAATGATAGGCTGTGGCAGCTTTCAGAAAATGTGCATTCAAAATTTATCAGAAATGTCCAGAACGAGCAAATCATCTGCCAACTAACCCACAGCTGCAGTTGGGCACGTACAGGGTTTGGTGTGTGTTACCATTCAAGGACGTGGCTCTCAGGGGTCCCTGGAGACTCCTGGGCATCGAGAAATTCATATTCTGGTTTGGCACTAACATGTGGTGTGATTTTGGCCAAGTTACTGGAGCTTTTAGGCTTCATTATTTCTTGCAGCTGTCTCAAAATAGGATGTAACACCCTACCTCAGCCATGATTTCAGTAAAATAGAGGTCTTTGGATGAATGACACTACACCAGGCAGATTAACACCCAAACGAGGCACACATCAGTGAGAGCTAAATTGAAACCATCTTGGAAGCCCTTAAGATTTCTGTTTTATGTCCCACTCATTCATTTTGCAATCATTTAGCTATTATGTTGGACCAGCTTCCCATGGAGACAACTATATTATCATACAGCACAGAGGGTCAGACCTCTTCAGGAAAGATCTAGGACACAAGCTCCATGGAGAAAAGGAGCAGACCTGAAAGAAAAATACTGTGGGGAAAAAAAAACCAACAGATTAAATAAAAGAACTGCATTCACATGTCCATGTAATTACAGTGGGTAGAAACTGAAAGGATGTTTGCTCCCTTGGGAGCAACCATGTGTACTCTAGCCCTCCTACGCCACAGAAGTTTTCCTTCTCCCATAGTTCAGTGAGAACTTCCATCTCATTTCACCCATCTTGCCGAGCAGCAGCAATGACTGGAGGCAGGAAGGAAATCATTAAAGGGTAAAGAGATTTAAACAAGATACTTCGATAGAGACTAAGTAACAGAAGAGTCACAGCCTGCTTCTCTTTTTTTTTTTTTTCCCCCGTTTCCTCCTCCTTCCACCCCCCTAAAAAGGCCTTCACATTCTTTAGGGAACAGATTTTTCTCAGCTTAGTGTACTCAGGATGTCACCAACCGCAACCAAGTCATGAAACATGTTCTGCTTGGAGAAGACACACTTTGTGAAACAGAAGTACTTTTATAGCTTATCACCTTTTCAAGCTCATGCTAAATTCTGGGAGCGGGCCACAGTGATTGTGCTCCTTGAATTGAGAAAACTTAGCTTGTGTCAACTGCAACTGACTTGTCACCAACCAGGAAGCAGTCAGGGAGCTGCAGGGCTGACTGGAATGAAGGACAACTGCTGCTTCCCCCCAAACTTGCCAACACAATCTTGTTTAAATAATAAATAAATAAACATAAACAAGCAGTCACAGGATAAGGACATGCATAACAACCAGTTTTGTGGTCTTTGTTCCAGCAGACATAATAAAATGGTATCCTAAAGGGCAGCCAGCCTCACAATCCACTGTCTTCTGCTCCACAACTCCTTGTTCATCCCGCTGCAGAACCACTTGCAGCTCAGCTTGCTTCTTTTTTTGAAAGACCTGAGTACCTGTCACATTTTCCCCACAAAGGCATTAGATTTGTGATGGTCTGGTGGCATATGGTGAAAAAAACCCACAACAACCTGGCAGATATAACAGCTGCTATTACTTGGGTACATCTTTTCAAACCACAGCTCATCCTGCAGCAAGTAGCAGATAAGCTACTCAAGCAGAATCCAACCATGAAATGTCATTCTCAGAGGCTGTTAAAATACAAAGCTGAAATATTTTACAGTTAAGAATGTGGTCAGTGTACTGACCCTTATCCACTGCAATCAAAGAGATTCTTCCTGCAATGGAAGACATGACAACAGAAGGGCCTCACAGAAGACAATAATATGGATTAATTTACCTGGTAGGTGTTGTCAAAGCTGTCATACATGAACCTGGTGATCAAGGAAGTCTTCCCCACTGAAAAAAGAGAAAAAAAAAACACATTCAAGGAACAATTTCAGTGCAAGTTTTAAGTAAGTGATATTAAAATGGCTTCAGGAGGAGTTTTACTCTCTGCCCAACAGATCTGTACAGTGCTTCCTACAAGCAAAAGAGCAGTTACATGATTTTACAATTGCAAAGTCACTAGTAGGAACAATTTTTCTGAAAAAGGTTGGCTCCTGTATCTCTCCTGAGCAACAGTTTTACTCCTAAATGTTGGTGATTTGAGTAGAAAATTGAAATAATTTGATTGTTCCAATTTCTACCAAGTCCAACAGAAATTTTAGTTGAACTAAATGAGCAAATATAAGAGGTCTGACAACCCCTACAACAAATCACTATGAAGACGACAGCTCTCCTTGCTCATAAAACAAGGCAGCTATGTCGATTTAAAATGCACCTCTCTGTGCATCTCCTCAGTGTCCCACTGTATCTGGCACACCAGTGACAGTCCCTGCTGTAGTATCACACCAGTATAAGACAAGATTTAAGAGCAACATTGTTGGGAGGCTTGTTTACCATCCCCCACAGCCTTTATCACTCCATTAACATTCACCCTTCCTTCGACAACGTGTTCACTGGACCTTTATGCATAAGCAGGTTCCTCTGCTGTTAAAAATGCCCTGAAGCGCCGGTGCTGCATAAGCAGGTGTCACTGCAGACACACCCTGATTGTCACCCAAACCACTCCGTGATGGGAATGGTCCCGAGAAGGGACAGGATGATGATCCAAGGGCTGGAGCAGCTCTGCTCTGGAGACAGGCTGGGAGAGTTGGGGGTGTTCAGCCTGGAGAAGAGAAGGCTCCAGGGAGACCTTGGAGCACCTTCCAGTGCCTGAAGGGGCTCCAGGAAAGCTGGGGAGGGACTTTTGATAATGGCAGGGAGGGATGGGATGTGGGGGAATGGATTAAAACTGGATGAGGGGAGATTGAGATGAGATCTGAGGGAGAAATTCTTTGCTGTGAGGGTGGGGAGAGCCTGGCCCAGGTTGGCCAGAGAAGCTGTGGCTGCCCCATCCCTGGCAGTGTTGAAGGGCAGGTTGGATGGGGCTTGGAGCAGCCTGGGCTGGTGGGAGGTGTCCCTGCCCATGCAGGGGGTTGGAACTGGATGATCTTTAAGGTCTGTTCCAACCTTAACCATTCCATGATTCTATCACAGAGATGCAGGCAAAGCCTTTTTCCTGCAGCCATTTTGGTGCTGCAGCTCCTGTCTGACCACAACACATCTTGGCCAGGTTAAATCACGAACTGTCAAGATGCTAATTTCAGAACCAAGTCCTACATAAACTGTGCCTACCACAGTATTCCAGCCAAGTCTCAGACTACCTTGTGTAACCTCTTTTTCCTTGAAAGACAAATAATAAGGGGTTCATTTTAAAATAAGCATCACCACAACAGTTACTTTCTACCCTGAGAAAACCAACGAGCTGGGACAAAGCCCAACTTGAATCCAATGGACAACCTTTTCCTGCTCCATGCCACCTTCACCTGGAAGGGATCAGCAAGATATCCGGGACTGGAACATCTTAACCTGCCTCATTTCAATATGTTTAAATACTCTTAATTGTAGGCAAATTATTTAGGAAACAACCAAAGTCATTCAATAATATAACACCTCCAGTTGTTTTCTTCTAACCTCTTTGCAGTTGTAATTTGGCATCTCCCACTGGCAGGGGAGAAGAGCAAGGAGAGCTCTATGGCTTCTGGTGGCCATCAAACATGGCAGGTACAGACAAAAGGCAGTGGGAAGCTCACAAGCCAAAGCTTGTTTTGGTGTTCTTCAAATAAACTTCCAGAGATAATAGTTCTCTGCAAGGGTGACCATCAAGACAGCAAGGGAATTTACACCCAAAATTTTGAGAGTGGGTTTTGGAGGGGTTTTCTGGCTGTTTGGTGGTTTTGGTTTTTGGTTTGTTTTTTAAATCTTAATTTAAGACTTTCAGCAAATTCTCCAGTGTTGTACTTCAGCAGCATTTTAATACATCTGCAAACTTCAGTTAACTCCACAGGAGTGCTCAACCAACAGGAATCTAGCAGGCAGCCTTTGAGATACCCATTTTCCCAAGTCAAAATTTGAACTCTTGGGTGGGATTTTAAGATATTCTGCTCTACAGGCATAAATCAGGTCTCCCACAACGGTGAAAAGCTGCCTTCACAAACACAGAGCAAACATTCCCTTTGGTGAGTAGGTTTTCAGAAGCAATGCATCTCAGACAGGCAGGATTCCTGAATTCCTTATTTAAATGTGTCCCAGGTTGAACAACAGCACAAGCTGGTGCAGGACAAACAGCCACGAGAGGAGGACAGTTTCACTCCAGACCCAGCAACAGCCACAATCCTCAAGAGACAGAGACAAGCAAATCCAACACCTTCCCACTGCAGCACACACTATAAATCCCAATAGTGGGTTTGTGGCACCACAACAAGCTGGCTTTTCCTCCTGTGGTCACTGATGCAGAGAGTCAAATTTAATTCTTTATCAGTGCAAGGGGATGTCATCAAACCCACAAAATAATTTGCTTTGGTAAGTCACAAACCCTGAAGAACACTGAAGTCTTCTGGCAAATCATTTCCCTTCCTACTATATACTGAGATGTCTTGGAGGGAGCTTGTCTAGAATCCAGAAAATCTGAGAACAATTTCTAGTTCATATTCTTTATGATACAAAGGCAGGCTGGGAGAGTTGGGGGTGTTGAGCCTGGAGAAGAGAAGGTTCCAGGGAGACCTTGGAGCACCTTCCAGTGCCTGAAGGGGCTCCAGGAAAGCTGGGGAGGGGCTTTTCACCAGAGAGGGCAGTGACAGGACAAGGGGGGATGGTTTGAAACTGCAAGAGGGGAGATTGAGGTCAGACATCAGGAAGAACTTCTTCCCCATGAGGGTAGGAAGGCACTGGCACAAGGTTGCCCAGGGAGGCTGTGGCTGCCCCCTCCCTGGAGGTGTTCAAGGCCAGGTTGGATGAGGCTTGTGCAGCCTGGGCTGGTGGGAGGTGTCCCTGCTCATGGCAGGGGGGTTGGACCCTGATGATCTTTAAGGTTCCTTCCAACCTTCTTTATTCTATGATTCTGTGATCCTATTCCTTAAGATTCCCTACCTCACCTTCACTCATAGAGAAAATAAGGTGTTCCTTGGCTTGGTTATATTTAAACATCTACTTCAACCAACATTTTGACAGAGTATCTTCATGCACTTCAGTTCTAAGCCATTTCTTCTCCTAACAAACCACAGTTTTCTTTACATAGTATGTCACCAGGCACTAGATCAAGTTAGTATTAATATCAACTGCTTACAGTTTTAATTCCACCATGACTACTGAAGCATCACCATTTCTCCTTTAAAAAACAAACTTGCTTTAGAAATCCTGGCAGAAGCCAAAGCCCACAATTCCCATTATATCTATAATTAAAAGGAAAAGTCAGTGAATCTTCTCTTAGAAATTCACAAGTTTAATTTATATAAACAGACACCTTGTCCAGAGGGTTACAGGCTTTAAAGATTCCCTGTTTAAAAGAGCCACTCCTAATACCTAACACCATCTCACCTCTCCCCAGCCTCCCACACACACCACCCTCCCTGCCAATGGCAGGAACTATCCCCAGCCCTACAAAAAAATAGCTGGATGAATCACTTTAGGATTCATAGACCATCTGTTGCACACTGAAGTGCTGTGGATGTATATGTTGATTCTCCTGTGGAAGCCCTGCTGCTCTAAGCCCTGTTTCAGAGAGCCTGAACAGAGAAGGAAAACACACAGAAATTAATCTAGTGTCAATGATGCTGATCACATTTCTCCCAGCACAGCACAGGCTCCTGGGCTCCTCATAGCTAAAGCAGTGGCACAAGTGATTTTGGGAGTACACCGAGTACTTAAACATGCCTACTGCATTTATGACAAACCCAATGCAACAGATCCAAACTGAATTCCCAGCACAGACAATCCCTAACGAAGGGAGGCCCCACCATGCAGCTGTCACACCCCAACCTGCAGAAGGAGCTGATCTTTTCTCCCTCCCTTGGCAGAGCAACAAGGAAGGGCCACTGAGCCGCAGTTTGATTTTGGAGTTGAGCCCCCAGGGTCTTGGATGAGTTTTATTTTTACATCAGTTTTTATTCAGAACATCAGAACGGATTGCTAGGCCCCTGGGCAGAACTCTATCATTGTTATTTATTTCTTTTTGATACAGAACATTGTAATCAAAAGAACCAATTTATTGACTGAGGATCTCGAGGAGAGTTTGAATCCCATTCTGCTACATATTTTCACTTGCTTTCTGTTCCATCTTGCTGGAATTGTTTATTGAATTCAGCAAAGGCATTAATTTGGGAATTATTGCAAGCAAGCTAGAGGACAGAATCTGAATTCTGAATAATCTTGAAAAATGCAGAAGTTACCTCAAGAGGAAAATGAAGCTCAGCAGGGGAGAAGTAGCACAAGGTAATACACAGAGGCAAGAACAACTGGCTGCTTAAAATACAGATTGCAAACAACTGGGTAAGCAATCTGGGGGTTGTAACCAAAGGAAGCAGATAACACAGTCAGGGCTTCAGCCTTGTTTCATTAAGCAAGGGTTTTTTTAAATCTACTGGGTTAATTTAATCTCTTGGAAAAATTTCAACACACAAATAGGTCCACGACGGCATTAGTCAGGGACCTTACAATATCCTTTAGGTCAAAATATTTCTGGTGTGCTGCTGGGACAATTAAAAAAAAAAGAAATGCTAAAATTATCCTTGGAGGAATGAAGGTGGGGGAGAAAATGTTGTGAAAAGGGTTTTCTCACAGTTCACAGCTTTGGCTGGAGCAGCAAGGGGGGGAGGGTTCTGCTGGACACACTGACAGCAAGTGAGGAAAAGCCTCAAAATAATTCAGGAGTTGAG
The DNA here is from genome assembly GCA_020745705.1 of Hemiprocne comata. Lineage (NCBI taxonomy): Eukaryota > Metazoa > Chordata > Aves > Apodiformes > Apodidae > Hemiprocne > Hemiprocne comata. Next base: position 216,813,540 of record CM036586.1, read on the forward strand.
AAGGAGCTTTTTGGCAAGGAAAAAAGTCAGCTTGACTAGTTCACCAGAACAACTGGAAGGTGATGGACAGCAGAGAAGTCATTTAGTGACAGGAAAAGGTGGTGTCCAGCTTCTTTTCTTTCTGTAGATCAAGATCTAAGAACTAAAAGCCAAGACCAACAAAGTCCTAACAGAGAAGGAATGTAACTTTAAAAGTGAGGGTAATTAAACTCTGAAATAACCTATTCAGCTGGGCAGTGGATTCTCTTCTGCTCCTTGGCACGCAGAGCTGTCAGATGTCATTGCAGTGGAGGAATTTACATGCAAGGCATCCGAGAATTTTTTGAAGCAGAGGAAAGCCAAGGAAACAAGTGATTAACCAAAGAAACCATCTGCTCCACCACTGCACCTGAATATGCAGTTTGGAAACTCTTCTGTTGCTAACTGTATGAACAATGTGGCAGCCTGGGTTTCATTACATGAGTTTTTCTGCTCCTTCAAGCTTTTGATCCAACAAAAACAAAGTTCACATTAACCAGCTCCTAAACACGTGGCTGTAGCACAGCCACCACTGCTGAAACACAGATTATCAATGTTCACTCCCAGGTAGGAAGCCAACTGCCTCCAAGGGGTAATTTTCAGAGAATCATGGTATGGTTTGGGTTGGAAGAGACCTTAAAGATCCTCTAATTCCATCTCCCCTGCATGTGCAGGGACACCTCCCACCAGCCCAGGCTGCTCCAAGCCCCATCCAACCTGCCCTTCAACACTGCCAGGGATGGGGCTGCCACAGCTTCTCTGGCCAACCTGGGCCAGGCTCTCCCCACCCTCACAGCACACAAGTTCTCCCTCCCATCTCATCTCCAGCTCCCCTCTTCCAGCTGGAAACCCTTCCCCCTGGGCCCAGCCCTCCCTGCCCTTGGCCAAAGCCCCTCCCCAGCTTTCCTGGAGCCCCTTCAGGCACTGCAAGGTGCTCCAAGCTCTCCCTGGAGCCTTCTCTTCTCCAGGCTCAACACCCCCAACTCTCCCAGCCTGTCTCCAGAGCAGAGCTGCTCCAGCCCTCCCATCATCTCCAGGGCCTCCTCTGGACTCTCTCCACCTTTAAGCTTGTATCCAACTTGCTCAGATAGTTTTCCTCAGCTATACCATCTCCGGAAGACTCTGGACCTAGAAATCACTGGTGGCTCCCATACTGAACTAGCTACTCACCCCTCTAACCATGAAAGCTGGACAGCACATGTTAATACACACAGCAGAGCCTGCATGGTGCTTTCTTCTGAGGGGCTGAAGGAAGAGCAAAGAGAGAAGTGTTTTGCTGTCCAAGGCAAAGAGGAGCCATTCATCCACATTAACTCCAATAAGCTGCAATGTTTCAATACGTTATGGGACAGAAAGAAGTAGGCTGCTCTGACATATAAAAATAGGAAACTCCAAAAAGGAAAGGTTTGATCACTGGTTCAGCACAGAAACCAGTAGATGCCCAAATACCAACATCCTCCTAAATCAGCAGCTGAATCACTGGCAGCAAACAGGAAAGTATCCAACACATAATTAGATGGGAACTTGTGAAGTTCCTATCAGTGAAATTGCCATTAACTATGAGGGCCCAAATTCAAAGCCTTCAACAGCTAATTGAGTCAACCTGATCAATATTCTTTGTCTGGAAGCCTTGAGCCATGGCCTAGCACTTACTTCAGAAGGAGCATTCATCTGCAAGATGAAATCAATGCGCTAATCTCATCGTTCCAGCAGCTTTGATCTGACAGCAGCAACTGGAGAGATTTCAAGGTCGTTCATCTGATTCCTGAAGTCTGCCTTGTCCTGCTTCTGGGGCCTCACGTGCTGGAGATTTGTATGGCCAACACCAACCACCACTAACGACATTGATTAACGGTGGACACCAACAACTCGTCTGCGCCAGCGCGTGCAGAACACGTGCTGCTGGCAGCACTAGATGCCACCACCCTCTGTGCTGTGAGCTGTAACAAGTCACTGGGGAGCCTCTCACAAAAGCCAGGGCTAGAAGACACCCATTAGGTAATACAAATCATCTCCCTGCCAGCACGGGATTAGAAGGTCATTTGCTGCCAGGGAGAGGCTACAAAGGGCTCAAGCAACCGTCAAGAGTGACCTACAAAGGAAAAGTCATTGTGATGGTGCCACTTCTACTGTGTGATGTATGAGGAGAGGAGCAGGCCTTACCTCCCCCTCTCACTGTCACAGGCACGTGCTCACCTCCCATATGAGATTCACATCTTGTCCAAGGACTCTTGAGTGTGAGGGTGGTGAGACCCTGGCCCAGGTTGGCCAGAGAAGCTGTGGCTGCCCCATCCCTGGCAGTGTTGAAGGGCAGGTTGGATGGGGCTTGGAGCAACCTGGTCTAGTGGGAGGTGTCCCTGCCCATGCAGGGGGGTTGGAACTAGAGGATCTTCAAGGTCCCTTCCAACCCAAACCAGTCTGGGATTCTATGATTCTTTCAGAAAAATCACACTTACATTTTTAAGTTCAAGCTAGTTGTTGTTTAACACTTTCATCAATAAAAAGTAAACCAAGAAACATCTGCAAAGCAAAATAATCTTAAAAATTATCCATCTGTGCAGCCTTTTCATTGTAAAGGTGAAAAATTCCACTTGACCTCTCCCAGGTCTCAGAGGCTGGCTGACTTGGCTACCAGTGATCCAACTTGGTGAAAGTAAGTTAAAGAGAGGATGAAAAAGAAATCACACATCAGATAAATCACAGTGTAATCCCAAAATTTCCCTTTCCCTTTGCAAGACTCTGGGATTTGGCTGACATATCAATCCTGGTGACACTGTAACTCTCTTTCACAGATAAACTCACCTCAAAAGCTTCACTGGAAGTATTTCCTTCACTCGACATGCCACAGCATGGCTTATCCAGTAATAACTGGGGTGCTGATGAGGAACAGTACTTCTTCCTGAGAAGTCAAACTCTGTTCTGCCCTCAAGTCTCAGAACAGATGACCTGATACCACTTGAGGAGCTCTGCTGAAAGTTACAGCTCCAAGATCTTCCGATCACTGGCTTCACATCAAGTCTCACACTCAGATTTACTGGTACTTGAGACCCAAAACTTAAAAGAGCTGCTGAAACTCAAAGATTTAATGCTCAACGTCAGAGAATGTGCTAGTCCAAATCTGGGAAAAACAACTCCGTGCACCAAGAGGAAAAAGCATGGCTAAGAACAATATACTGAATTATGAATGCATGAAAACCATTTTTAGATTTTTATTTAAAAAGAAGCCCCAACAGGAGGATGTTCATAGTTGACTTTAAGTTATTTGTATGAGCCAGTAATCAAGAAGAATATTTTTAAGTATGTCAGTCTGAGCTCTTAAAACAGAAATGCTGTATTAAAGTGATTAAAGCAGCTTCTTTAAAAAAAAAAAATCCTCCTCTGCTCTTCACTGTCAAGCTATGGAAATTTTACCAGGTTCTCTCAAAGCAAGAAACAAAACTCATTCATTATCCTGAAGACACCGAGTCAGCAGACTGCACTCATCTCACAAATTCTCAGTAAGATTAAGTTTATCCATAGTCACAGCTGAGGAACAGGGAGGAGAGCACCAAGCTGAGTCCCAGAGAGCAGAGGTAAAAGGCAGAGTTGATGTGGTCTCATCTCCTTGCTCTAATTAAAGAATTTTATATCCCTAAGTGGTTTTATGTTGTTTAGGTTCCCCCCCCCCCATTGATTCTACTTCTGCTCTATTGTCAAACCTCTTTTATTCTGGCATTTCCTTCCTGATGCAAAACCCCAAATGAGATCAGACCAAAGGACCACCTGAGCCAAGCCTTTACATCCCTAAATCCCCAATCAAAAAATCATCCAGGGGGGAAAAAAAAAATCAGAAGAAAGCCTGAAAAGAATAAACCTTCTTGAAATACATTCACAGCTCTATCCTCAGTAAATAGCTTTGTTCACAACTAAAAAATACAGTCTTGGGTGAAAAAAATAATCACTTACTGTCAATTTATAAAGTATGGTTATAGATTTATTTATTCTTAATAAAAAGAGCAAAATGCAATATTAAATGTGTATTTATCAGACATTTTTAAAGCCTGTTTTGGCTATGCAGGGTAACCCTGGCTGAAAGATGCCCTCCCAGCCTGGTTGCTGAAATGGAGCAGCTGCCTCCATTGATTCCAGGAAATAAGAACATTTTGTCCTTTTAACACTACAGAAATGGTGCAAGTCACTTTCATGCTACTTCAGTGGTTTTTGCATTATACCAGCACAGCAATGGCTTCTTTATGTACAAACAAAACTGTTCAAATAGCCTCTTTTAGGAGAATGTATTCCCAGCCTAGTTAAAGATCTAGGTTATAAATTATACTCTCGTCCTTTTAAACAGATTTGCTTCTTTTAGATGAAATTTAAGATTCTGTTTAGGTTGGATGGGGCTTGGAGCAGCCTGGTCTGGTGGGAGGTGTCCCTGCCCATGCAGGGGGGTTGGAACTAGATGACCTTTAAGGTTCATCCAACCCAAGCCAGGCTGTGATTCTATGAAATTAATGTAAAAAAATCCAGAGAGTTACAGGGAAACAAACAAGACTCAGAAAAATCAAGGAATAGTTTTGTTTTCTTTTAACTAATTTTAGTCACTGAAGAGATTGAAATAAAATATACTTCAAGGAGAAAAGTACATTCATCCCAGAGAATGGAGGCAACTCACGTTGGTTTTAGTTTATTGGTTTTCATATTCATTTCACACAGAACAAGCAACGGGCTAAAGCTTGCAGCCTAGATCAAACACACCCAGATCAGCAAAGGAAATTAAAGCACCTACAGTGAATCCATCACCTTCAGATCGAGGCACAGGGAGCCCTGAGCAAGAAGCTCACTCTGAACAAAAAGTCCATTTAACACCCTTCCAGCAGTTTTGACACTTCTATTTCAGTCACCACTTCTTTGACAAGGACATTTGCAGCCATGTTGCTCTACACAGGAACTACAGGCCAGTGAAGACCTGCAGAAAACTGCTGATGCAAAACATGGCTAAAACATCAGTATTTCTGTATTTCTTTGGCAGTCCCATGGACATTTTGGTCCATTGTAAGGTTACTTCTAAAATGCAAAAATAAAAGAGTCAAAGTCCCTCCAGAACTGAAAAGCAGGTTCTAGAAGCTGCAGATGACTGAAGTCCAAAGAGCTCCATGCTCAGAGTCCTCTGCCCACAGCAAATGGTACCAACAGTGCAGGAAACCAGCTCTTGTTTTGTGAGCAACGGATCATCACACAGTGACAAACAGAAGCTACAAGGCTGCTGGCAGCACCTCAGCTCGTGCAGGATTGTAGGGGGAAAGGAGGACAGAGCAACCCATTCACAATGGAGTTCCTGGCAGTCTGTGTAGCTTTTATGGCATCCTACCTCAAAAAGTCATTCTAGAAAGGCAGACACAATCAATACAATGTCAAACAACTGCAGCTGACCTTTTTAGGCCAATGAATCCCTGCCAATCCTTAATTTCTTTTCAGGTCACCACCCACAACAAAGCTGATTTTTATTTTTTTTTTCCTTTAATTAAAAGCAGTATTGAAAACTGTTTGATGCAGTCCTAGATCAATTGCTTTGACCTCAAGGATAGTAAGTAGCCTAACTCCCAATTTGAGAATCACTGGCTTGTACCCACAGAGCAGAGTAGGAAAGTCAGCTTACTGCTCCTGGGGTACACATCTCACACCTTGCCAGCACAGCTGTATCAGCCCACACATCTGGAAAATACATCACCAAGATGTTTGTATCATGCTATGCAGTAATTCCAGGGATGTGCACTATGCTTATCAAAATCAGCTGTTACAAGAGTGCAAAAAGACATGAAACCAGCACCGTAATGTCTACAAGGTATATGGCAATGATTAAAATGTAAAGAAAGGAGGAGCCTAAGGAATAACCATCCCCTCAGAGTAATATTTCACACAAACCAGTATCTCCATTCAATAGCCTCTTACAGATGAAGGTGAGAAGAAAGCTCAAGCTGCCACCAACAGCCCCCTGCTCTGACACCTCCTCTCCTCCTTTTCCTCCCCAAATTAAAACAAGAGCAACCAAGCAAGACAGTAAAACACAGGTAAACACATGCTAAAATTCAGCAGTGTATGGTCCCTCAGGGTTTTCCCAAACTCCACCAGCTCCTCCTTCCTCATCTGCCCCTTCCCTAGAGGTGCTGCCCCCTCCCTGGAGGTGCTGAAGGCCAGGCTGGATGGGGCTTGGAGCAACCTGGTCTAGTGGGTGGTGTCCCTGCCCATGAAGGGGGGTTGGAACTAGATGATCTTCTAGGTCTCTTCCAACCCAAACCAGTCTGGGATTCTATGATCTTTTAAAAGATTGATCACCCTTTCCAGCTGAAGGTTTCAGCCTTACCCATCTGCTTTTGTGGGCTCCAGCACTGGCAGAGACATTTCACATAGTATTTGGTTGGGACAGCTTGGACTGACCAGGCATTATTTGTTATCAGATGTTTTCACAGAGATTAATCCACAGGAACTGGCAGTGGGTGATTCCCACAATCCAAATTCATTCCCACAGCAGCATGTCCAGCCTGAGGGAGCTACAGGGAAAGGTATGCTTTGCATTTCCATATTTTCTATTTCCATTTGTCAGCTGCCAGTTGACAGAACAGTTAGAAATAACTGACCACAGCCATCACCATAGTTGTTCAAAGACTATTTATATTAGAAGCAATCAAAACTAATAACTCTGCGGAAATTAATCGACTGGAAAGTATGAGTTTTGGAAGCCCAAGGTTAATCCTGAGCTACATCAATTGTTTCAGTTTTTGTCATTGCAGGCCATAGTATTGGACATGATACAGAACCTTAACATCTTTACAAACTCTGAAGTCTCAAACTCATAGTGTGAATTAGTATCAGTGCCCAATCCTCTGGCTCAGGTTTACATGTGCTGCACATCATCTAGCTCCTGTTCAGTAAGGTGTTGGGGGGGGAGGTTGACCCTCTTAAAAATTAACCTCTTTCTTTTTTTTAAGCCCACACTTGAACACCTTTCCCAGATGAGCAGTAATAGCATTGCCCCAGTTAAGAAAACTGAGAGCAAGGACAGTACACACAGTAGTGATGAATTGAATGAGATACAGCATCTGAGCAATGGAACAGTGAAATTACCAAGATGGTCACTGGCCTCAGAAATGCACCATTTCCCTCCCCCCTAAACAGAGCCCTGAGTATTTTACTTATTTTCTCATTGTAAATTTGATTCCCTTTAGTCCTCACAAAGGTTCTATCCAAGCTGGGCTTTTCAAGGCAAACTGAGACAGTTATATTACAGCTGAGCATTTGCTTGAATTAAAAAGACAAGGTTTGTTTTTTTTTAAATTAGCTAAGAAACAGCACGGGCAGGATGTTTGCAGCTGAGGAAAATTCCACTTTCCATTTATCATGTAACAATCAAGTGGCCTTGAACTTCAGTCAACTCTTTGCGAGGGAAGAATTTCCAAGCAGAATATATTAAAGCCTCAATATTTCAGCAGTTCCCAGCAACTTCACAAACCAGAAAGTGTGACACCAGCCTTTTAGCTCACTAGACAGGCCTTCAGCACTCGGGAGTTAAAAAAAGCCTGCATTTAACAAACTAGAGCAGGCCACAAGCTAGGTATACAAGTCTAAATGGATGGTAGGTAGAGTGCATGAATATTTATGACTGTCTGGTGCAGAACAGCAGGAAGGGAAGCAACAGAGTGGAGTGAGCTAGCATGATATAACAAGGGGTGACACCTACCTAGCAGATGAGCACGCACAGAGTGAGTCTGTGAATGGCTGGTATCATCTGCAGCTTCTTCTCACACGCTGCAATGACAGGGACAAAGAAAGGGAGCGAGGCCGGTTCCACGGCAGCACCATTTTAAATGCTAATGTATATAAAAAAAGATGCAACCATCCTGCATTTCACAGGCCTTGCTGCTCACCCAGTGCTTCTCCTTTCAGACAGAGGAGATGACAGGATTTTCCTAAAGGATTCTAACGAGTTACAGCAAAAATATCGACTGTATTTGTTATAGCACCGATTGGTGAAATTTGCAGCTCCTCAAGTCTCAGTGAAATGGCTTCTAACAGTAGACCCCACACCCCACTAAAGCTCTTGGTCACTCAGGAGGCAGAGATTCAACTCCCCTCCCTGGCCACAACCAAAGATTATGTTGTTAATGGCTTTTATTAGAAATTGATGAATATGCGTTACAAATGATGCTCCAAATTAAGTGTCACAGAATCACCAAGGCTGGAAAAGACCTTTAAGATCATCAAGTCCAACCTAAAGCAGTTGAGACCTTGCTGGAAGACATGCCCTTGTTACTGAGAAGCAAATAGGAAATGTAGTTTTGTCACAACCCAGATGTCCCCAGAGAAAAGGCATTTTGGATCCAATCAATCTCTCCGTGCAATAGCCCACACAAAGAGTCTTCATGCCTGCTGCCTGGCCAACTGCTCCTTCCTGTCAAGCATTTCCATCATTTACAAAGAGGGACCAATTATTGCCTTATCTACAACAACCAGTAATCAAATGATTAACACTTCAGTAACTGCCTTATAAAAAAAGATGACTATGAAAATACATGTTAGCCTGAAAAGCTCATTAATTTTCACTCATTCTTTTCTTTGAGTACCTCAGAAGAGCATGCACACAGTGCTGCTTTTCTAATGGAAGCAATGAGGCCCTGCTTGTGCCACAATACTTCCCCCAAGGCAGATGGAAATTGAGGATGAAGCACTTTCCTGACCTAGAAAGTATTTTTTCCCAGGGTCTTGCTAATAACCATGCCCAGCAAGGCCAGTAACAACCAAACGCTGGTGTTAGATAAAAGCAAAAGTTTAAGCAGCATCAGGTCTTCCAATGTGGCTTCTTATACTTGTGCCACATGACAACTCTATGTTCAAGGGAATTTGAGAGGTTCTGCACTAACAGAAGAATGAGTTTGTGTCATGTTGCTAGTCCAGATTTCTTCTACTCTCTAATACTCCTACAGAATATACACAGAAAAAAGCTCTGTGAAACTACACTCCCAGTCTTCTTTATAAATGAAAGTCAATACAACCCAGTGCAGACAAACTTTGCAAAACTTCAGGATTTATTCACCCTCTCGCTGAAAAAAAAAAGTTTCCAAAATGTAGCAGTTGGGGATTGGTTCATGTCTCAAACATGAAGTTTTCAGCCTTGCTTCAGACACACACTTGGGTTTAAACCTAGCTGAACACTGTTAATGCTTTTGTCTCTGTGACAGAGAATGCACAGCCAGTCAGTGAAAGCTATTAAAAGACTGCTCTCTTTTTCCTTACGTTGAAAGGTTTTCATTTTATTCCTAACCTTGCACTATAAATTTTCCAGTCTAATTCCCATTATACACTATTTCAGTTTTCTGCACATACTTCGCACGACAGTTACCACAGAACTGTTTGGAAGGGACCTTTAAAGATCCTCTTGTCCAATGCCCCTGCCATTGGCAGGGTACATCTTCCACCAGATGTTGGTTAGTACCAACTTGGTTGGTTTTCATTCCAAAAACCTCAGGTTAGACTTCCATTCCCCAAGGAAACCTGCTCTTAATGCTGAGGAAAAAAGCTCAGAACTATGAACAGTATCATTTCTGCCACTGAAAAAGATGAAAGCAGACACCCAATGTAGAAAAGCCCCTTGTTACTTTGGCAGAGGTCTTATGGTCACATCCCACTAGAGAAGATTCCTCCTTCCACTCTGACAGCCGAGCTATCTCACTGTTGTATTTTAATAGTTTCACATCTCCAGGTTGCTCAGATTTTCACACCACCCTTTTAAAGAAGCATATGTTCAAGGATTTTGTGTCCTGAACTAGGCTCTGCTGATCAAGGTCATCTGCTAATACCTCTGGAAGACTTTTGGGAAAGTGTGGGCCAGGAAAGGTGTAAAAAATACTGCCCTTGCAACTGGCTGTTGAACCTGTCTCTTGACTTCAGAGAAGGGTAGATTTAGGTTGGACATTAGGAAGAAGTTCTTATTATGAAGGTGGTGGATCATTGGAACAGGTTGCCTAGAGACGTGGTGGGGGCCACCATCCCTGGAGACATTCAAAGTCAGGCTTGATGAGACTCTGAGCAATTTGGTCTACTGTGAGATGTCCCTGCTTATTGTAGGGGGGTTGGATTAGGTGACCTTTACAGGTCCCTTCCAACCCAAAACATTCTATGATTCTATGACACAGACCCCGGGGAACACGTGTTCACAGTCCATCTCTGCCAGAGGGAGGGAGAAGACAATTGTCAGCCAACAGGAAACACTTGAGACAACATCCTCAGTGTCTTAAGGCAAGGCCCAAAATACTAAAAGCATTACTGTACTGTATAAAAAAAACTAACAGCCTCCCTGTACAAGTCAGAGAAGAACCTGCCTACCTCTCCTGAACACAAAACGCTGACCCCTCCAGCACTAGTGTCCTTTCCTGCAACACCAGCCAGATTATCCTCATTATGACCTTTGATAATTGCTTTCAAACAGCACAACCCAAACCTTGCTTCAGTTAGCCTCAGCATCCCCAATGCTGCAGCTCCTGAAAATCCACACGTGCTACCCAACAGAGCCACTTGATGCACTCTGAAGTAACATTAAGTCTTCGCTGAACCTCACACACACATTCCCGAGGGACTGGAAATGGACAAGAAATTGCCTCTAACAACCAGAGCAACAATTCTCCCAAAGGCTCCTACCTTTTATGCAGCCATTTCACCAAGATCCAAATGGCACGCTGTGAAAATGAAATGAGTTTTCCAGCTGACAGCTAGATGTTGAAGGATAGCTGGATAAAAGCCTGCTGTGCCACTGATCTACATATTCAGGGCCATATAGATGTATTTTATCCTGTCTCTGGGCATTTTAAGACCAGCAAGAGAAGCAAAGGACTGACACTCGTATTAAAGTTTGACAGTAGCTAAAGGGAAAAGGAAGAGGCAGAAAAAGGTATTTTCTATTATCAATCTTTTTACTAAGCCGACACCAGCCTGTTTGCTTTCTTTAGACATGTTAGGATCCTATTGTATTTAGTACTACTATTTTTTCTTGAGGGAAATACAAGTTAAATTTACCTGGAGTTCACCATCTCCATTTACCAGTAACAAACTCAACCACATATCAAGACTGATCATTAATGGCCAGAGTAGAATGCAAAGCCTACACAGAGCTGGACAAGACTCCCCTTTGTATTTCAGTATGGGAAAGGTTCACACAAATCAATAAAAAAATTGTGGAGACTAATCACAGCTTTAATGACTTCAACTCAGTGCTCTTCCACTAAGTAAATCCTAATAAGTTCTGGCACAGTTGACAAAACTAGAACAATATGACTGATTATTAATGCATGGGCAAGATTTCCCTTGGGATACACACCAAGCCTCATGACAGCAACAGAAATACATTGTGATAAATAGCTTCATTAACTCTTGTGGGTTTTTCAGTAACTAGCTTTATTTTTCTGCCCAAAATGGGATATATATGAAAGAGCACAATGCAAAAAAATCTGGTTCTATTTGTTCAGCCACAGCCATGAAGAAATGAAACACTGCACAGGGGTCAGGCCTCTAATTCCATCTCATAACCACTCAGTTTACAGACTTTGCAGCTGCTATAGTTTTAAATCAATTAGGTTGCACACTACTAAGTCTTCATACAAAAGCTGTTGGTTTTTTTTTCCCCACCACACTCACTAACCTGCAGAAAAGAATAAACAAGAGTCACCCCCTCACTACTGCACAGGATGGAGCAACCCCATCAAAATTACAGAAAGGAAAATATCGTTTGATTACTCTGTCAAGATAGTAAAATAAATTTTTTAAAAGGCATAGAAGTGTTACCTCTTAAGCAGAGGTATAAAAATTCATTTTAAAATATAGGCCTTATGTTCTGATGGTGAAGTCACTTGTCTGGTTTTCTGCAGAGGAGCTTCAAGCCAATCACATAACATAACCCGTGCTATTTTCACAGTTGAAAAGCTTTCTAAAAACAACACAGAGCCAAAATTAGTGTCAGAAGAGGAGGACCTTCAGGCAATTTCAGTTTTCCTCATCTGGTGTAACACCCAAGCATCTGGGAAGTTACACAATGTCACTTTATGAGAAGCACTTCCAGTTTTCTGTTGGCAAGAACTTCTGTCATCTCTCTTAGAACTCTGAATGTTCCATCATTTGGACCAGAAGGGCCAAATATTCTGCTTAAATAAGGCAGAAAGCAATAGAGTTTTGAAGAAGCAGAATCCTGCCCATTCCTGAATGACAGACACCCTTTAAGCTGGTGTGGAAGCCAGAAACTGCCCAAGCTAGGAGCTTTTCCTTGGGGGAAAACGTCTTATAATCTTGAAAAGATGTGATGCAAAGATGCCAAGGTGAGTGGAGTGTGCATGTAAACCCGTGCAGCAACAAGCAACAGAAGAACAAGGATTAACAGAACTGCACGTGCCAATTGCCACATGATGTGGTAAATGTGGTTTCAGTCAAATCACCAGATAGTAAGAAGAGGAAGAATAAACCTAAGATAAGGTAACAAGAAAATCAAGAACTGAAGTAAGTCTGCAGATAAGGAAAACAAAAGAACAAGGAAACTCAGGAATTTAGCCCAAGCCAGAAGAAGGATGAGACAAAATACCAAGAGGAAAGGTCCCAGTTTCGGCTCCTCAGTGGTACACAAGTACAGTCCACAAGTACCCACCCAGTGTCAGAAAATCAAGAAGAATCCAAGACACTCAACCTGTCCTGTGTCACATTAAGCAACTCTGGCCACAGCACTTGGGCACACATCTTGATCCCTTTGAGGACACTGGCGAGAGTCAAATCTGGAGTGACTGTGAGTGAAATCTGTTCAACTGGAACCAAACAACTCCTTGCACTTCCATAAGTGCCTGCCCTGGGTTTTTGTCACACTTTCTTTTTTATGTCACAGCTCTCAAGAATGGATTCTGGGAACTGGATTCTATTCCTGACTTTCTTAAGTCCTTGTTCACTATGGTAGAAGCAGCAGCAAGATACTGGGCAGCCCTTCATACAGAGTCACCACAATCTTTGTTTGAAAAAGCCTCCATATTTCAAAAGCACGTGTAGGAGTCCCAAGTAAGAGAATATTAACCCTTTACATATTTCTAAAAGGAAAATATTCACCTTTTGATGACACTCACTCTTAAGTATTTCAAAACAACATCACTGAGAGTAACTATTCTTGCCCACAGCAGAGATGGGGCAGTTGTCATGCAGATGAGTTTAAAACCAACCAGAGAACAGGAAGTACAAATGAAATGCTCATGTTTACTATGTGAGATACCCAGGAAAATGGGGAAAAAGGTATTAATTAACTAAAGGTACTCACAGGTCACCTTTAAATCTGAAAGACTGCTGCACAGTCTCTTATTTGCCAGGACTTAAAAAAAATCCCAACGTTTGCAGTCTCAGGAGGATATTTTTCACCACAGACTTCTTATCTTACATAGTCAAAGCTTTTTAAAAAGAAGTTTCCAATTAGGCTTCTAATATTCTCTTAAAGGACTTCATTATTTTTTAACTGCTCACAAAATGCCTCTGAAGTAAAGCTCTTCAAGCCTCAGAATAAAAACTGGTAACACAAGGCAGCATCTCTACAGAACTGTAAGAGCACTTGGAAATATTTTGAAATGTGTCCCAGGGATCTTTTGATCAAGTCTGGATGACCATGAAGCTGAGGAAGAAGAAAGATTCAGTAGCACACCAGTCCATGTGATCACTGGCTTTGTTCAAAACCTCTCAGCAGCAGGGCACCAGTGGAGGAAGGAGCTCTCAGCTGCAGATCAACACAAGGAAGAGAATTTCAGGTGGACCTAATGAGCAACCCAGCTTCCTAGAAGAAGGTAAGTATAGACTGGAAAGCAGAAGATATCCCATGCACAAGATGTTACTGGGAAGCTCCTCCTATGTCTCAGAAGTGATTTTTTTTTTTTAAATGCGATGAACAGCAGAGTAGCTTTTTTCAAAGTCATGTCTTAGAATCATAGACTGGTTTGGGTTGGAAGGGACCTTCAAGATCATCTAGTTCCAACCCCCCTGCATGGGCAGGGACACCTCCCACTAGACCAGGTTGCTCCAAGCCCAACCTGGCCTTGAACACTTCCAGGGAAGAAGCAGCCACACCTTCCCTTCTTTTGGACTCCTCGCTCTGCTTTTCAACACTGGATTTCACCCAACACATGGAAAAGTACTCCACCAGACTGTACAACCATCCCCAATAATGAGCTAAATCATATCTGTCTGTACACTTCTGTTAAAAAAAAAAACAACCCACATTTAAGACCAGATTTGGGAAGTAAGGAAGTTGGAGGATGACAGGAGGGGAAGGGACGGAGGAGGAAAAGTATTAGATCTTGGTTAGTTCTTTTCATTCCAGTTGTATTGGGAATGGCTGCCTGTCCCTGAGCCAGAGTATGAGGACTTACAAAATTATTCTTTCTTGGATTTTAAACTGAAATCTTGTATAATTTCATTACTAAATACAATGACATTGAGGTAAGCTTGTGGAAAAGGGTTCTAGGAAGTCCCACTGGAGAAAGATTAAGTTAATTTTATATTCTCAGCAAGTCAGTGACCAAAAGTTAATTCAGGCTCTAAAATTACACCAGTACACCTAGGCAAAGTACACCAGACTGCTGGTGCTACAGACCTGTCTCTTTTGGGCTGCAATTCAAGTGTCTTTCAAGTGCTATGGGCTGAGCTGAAGCTGGACAGTAAAGAGGAGCTCAAAGAGTCAGAGCAGATGACATTTAGTGTGGACACTTGACCAAAACATCCTGTTCAGTTATTACTTCGATAGTCCCTACAACACTTTGGCTCAACATTTCCTTATTAGTGCAAGTTTTGGACAAATTGCAGAAAAACTCTAGTTAACTGTGTTCCAGTTCACTCAGTGATCAAACACATGGCTTTGTTGTGAGCTCATTCAGACAAATTATATGCTTTTAGAGACACCTCATCCTTCTAACATTTTCAGTCCAAGCAGAAATGCAATTATATTAACACTTCATACAGTACCTGGACTACAAGCAAAGAAAAAAACAGCCTGCTTGGTTTTTATATAATGGCTCACAGACAACCTCCACTTGCTGTTATTTCTACTTCTATGCATTAATGCTACACAAATTTTCAGTTGGAAATTGGGTTCAGATTTATCTGTATTTTTACAGTCTAAACACAGCAGCACACACTGCAGATGTTAAGACAACTTTACCTTCGCCAAAAAGCTTCAGCCCTTGGGTCAGGTTGTTTCAAAAAGACCTCTTGTAAAGTTAAACTGGTAAACATTTCAGTGAAGCAAGAAATTTATTATTGACAGACACAATACATGCTGAATGCCAAGTCACTTCGAGCCTAATCAATGGTTTCTAAGCTGGATTCATAGAATCAAGGCAACCGAAGGGAAGTTCAGTCCATTCAATATTTACCCTGCCTTTAATTTTAACTGCATGTTTGTTTATTAACTGGGTGGTTGTTTGGTTGGGGTCGGTTTTATTATTTCAACTGCTTTAATGGTCCACTTGCTTCTTACACAACCATGTGAACCTATCAACTTTAAAAGGCCAATATTGAAGTTTCATTATTGTCATGCAAGGGTAGCTTGGTATTGACTTTATATATGATGGCAGTTAAAGCCTGTGGGGATGAATTCACTATTTGAAGCACGTATGACACACAGGCTGTATCATTCAGACACCCCATTAAAAACAAGTGCAGCACTGAGCAAATACCCACAAGGAGACCTTCAGTAATTAATCATTCATAAGATCCAATCTTTTACATCCCAGTATTTTAGCTTTAAACACCTAATTATCTGCTTGTAAAAGACTTAGAAGATGTAAAACGCTACTTACACAGATCCAAAGTAATTAAGGCACTTTGGACATTACACTGGAAGCATGGATGTGGATCTGCTCTTTAAGGAGTGGTTCTGCAAAGTGCAACTCTTGCTCTGCACTGAACCCCCTCCTGCAAAACTGGAAGGAGCCAAGAGCTCCTCCATCATCTACACCACAACATTCAAGCAAAATAGTTACAAAAATGACACTTCCAAATTCAGAACGCTGCTCTGAATATTTTTATATTGGCATAAAGTCAGAATCAACACAATTGTTTTGCTCTCTTGCAATTACAATTGCTTTTGGAATGAGAGCATTAAGAGTAAAAATAAATAATCAGAACTTCATTCCGCCTCTCAAAAATTAGTAAGATTTAGGTGAATATAAGCATAAAATACAATCCATGATCTTATGAAGCACCTGCTCATGTTAACTGGAGAAAAAGTGAGAGAGGGGCAAGAGAAGACAGCCCTTCTACCAGATTTCCAGATTTTACTGCCACTTTACATTCTCCATTTGAGTGAGAAACTAATTGCCACAAACATTTTTAAAACAAGAAGTAGACATTCAAAAGACAATAATGAATGTTGGGTTTAAATACCTTTAACACAGTATTTGTTTCATGAGCAGTTTAGACAGGAATCTGTGTATAATTCCTCAAACATAACAATGTTTTCCAAAAGTATTTTTTGTTAAAATAGGAGAAGCTAAAAAATGATAGCCTACATCATCTAATAAGAGAGTACTCTTCTGGATTCTTCAGAATTACATTGCACTGGTGACACCTCCCCTGCAGAATTCTCTTTTCATTATCTCTGCAGCAAGGCACCACAAAGAGTTATGTCCCTTTCTCTGCCACCATCAAAAACAGATCTTATTATCCAAGGAACATAATAGAGGAACAAGAGAGATTCCTCTTCACTATGCAAAAGTACTTCAATACTTTCAGAAATCCTGATTTTTTTTCTTTGAATCGTTTGTCTTCTCCTGAGATTTCAGTATTATCAGTGACAACTGGAACATGTACACTAGAAACTACAGCAATGAAAAGACTTGTTGCCTTGTCTAATGATCTGCTACCTGAAACTACCAAGTTGAGTTGCTAGTTAGGCTTCTGCCTGGATAACCTCAGATTATCTTGCTTTTCTTCTTTGGTACCAAGTTGCAGAATTGTGTGATTGCACACACAGTTGTGGAATTGCATGCAGCCCAGAAGGCCAAACACATCCTGGGCTGCATCCAAAGTGTGGCCAGCAGATCAAGAGAGGTGATTCTGCCCTTCTGCTCTGCCCTGGTGAGACCTCACCTGGAGTACTGTGTCCAGCTCTGGAGCCCCCAACACAAGAAGGATATGAACCTGTTGGAGCGTGTCCAGAGAAGGGCAACAAAAATGATCAGAGGGCTGGAGCAGCTGTCTTATGAAGACAGGCTGAGGGAGTTGGGGGTGTTCAGCACAAAGAAAAGACTCCGGGGAGACTTCAGGTGTTCCTGCTGCAGCAGGGGGATTGGACTTGATCTTCAGAGGTCCCTTCCAACCCCTATGACTCTATGACCTTATAGTGACCTTCCAATACCTGAAAGGGGCCTATGAGAAGGCTGGGGAAGGGCTGTTCCCAAGGGCATGTAAGAATAGGACAAGGGATGATGGCTTCAAGCTAGAGAAGGTGAGATTTAGGTTGGACATTAGGAGAAAGTTCTGGAATATGAAGGTGGTGGATCACTGGAACAGGCTGCCTAGAGAGGTGGCGGAGGCCCCATCCCTGGAGACATTCAAGGTCAGGCTTGATGGGGCTCTGAGCAACATGATCTAGTGTGAGATGTCCCTGCTTATTGTAGGGGGGTTGGACTAGATCATCTTGAGAGGTCCCTTCCAACCAAACATATTCTATGATTCTATGAATTATGCTGGGTTGTTTTTCACTCTAACCTTTACAGCATTCAAATTCCAGTGGTCTTGCATCTTTTAATTTAAGGTGTAGGATTCAGAAAGATGAATAGCAACCCAACAGTAAACAGTCTAAGAACAGAACCACATTATTCGACATTCATGTTTAATCACAATTTTAAATTGGTTACAAAACTGAACTTCAGTGAAGAGCATTTTATGGTTCATCCATAAAATAAGGCTTGATCAAAAACCACCTGTGCAGTTCACTCCTGTGCTGAGATTGCAAAAGACTGAGACATGAATATACTCCTATGACTTCACGGAACCACGGGATTGTCACAGTTGGAAGGGACCTCTGGAGATCATCCAGTCCAACCCCCCTGCTAAAGCAGGATCACCCAGAGCACATCACCCAGGGCTGCATCCAGGGGGGTTGGAATCTCTCCAGAGAAGGGGACTCCACAGCCTCCCTGGGCAGCCTGTCCCAGTGAATATGTAGAGATGGTAAAAATCCTCCCTAAACATGGATGGTCAATGCAATGCTCTCCAGATGTTGCTGATTTTGAGAATGTTATCTAAGAGCAACAGTATTATCAGGTCTAATATTATTTAGATTACATTAACGTGCATGAAAAGCTGTATTCATCAGGTACAAAAGGAATGACATCTGCTCCAGCAAGCTGAAAATACAGGCAGAAATCAAAACGAGAAGAAAGGGGCTTGAAAGTTTGGATAGCTGTAAATGGAAAAGGCTATTCATTCACAGAATCACAGAACCACAGAATCCTAGGGGTTGGAAGGGACCTCGAAAGATCATCTAGTCCAACCCCCCCTGCCAGAGCAGGGTCACCTAGAGCACATCACACAGGAACTTGTCCAGGTGGGTTTTGAATGTCTCCAGTGAAGGAGACTCCACAACCTCTCTGGGCAGCCTGTTCCAGTGCTCTGTCACTCTCACAGTAAAGAAGTTTTTTCTGATGTTTACATGGAACCTCCTATGCTCCAGTTTGCACCCATTGCCCCTTGTCCTATCACTGGACGTCACTGAGAAAAGCCTGGCTCCATCCTCCTGACACTCACCCTTAACATATTTGTAAACTTTGATGAGGTCGCCCCTCAGTCTCCTCTTCTCCAAGCTAAAGAGACCCAGCTCCCTCAGCCTTTCCTCATAAGGGAGATGTTCCACTCCCTTCATCATCTTTGTGGCTCTGTGCTGGACTCTTTCAAGCAGGTCCCTGTCCTTCTTGAACTGAGGGGCCCAGAACTGGACACAATACTCCAGATGTGGCCTCACCAATGCAGAATAGAGGGGGAGGAGAACCTCTCTTGACCTACTAACCACACCCTTTCTAAAGCACCCCAGGATGCCATTGGCCTTCTTGGCCACAAGGGCACATTGCTGGCTCATGGTCATCCTCCTGTCTACCAGGACCCCCAGGTCCCTTTCTCCTACACTGCTCTCCAGCAGGTCAGCCCCCACCCTGTACTGGCACATGGGGTTGTTCTTCCCCAGATGCAAGACTCTACACTTGCCCTTGTTGAATTTCATCAAGTTTCTCCCTGCCCAGCTCTCCAGCTTTAATAATATCAGCTCTCAAATTTTTTGCAGTCATGAAGGCAATCTAAACTGCCCCCTGAGAAATTTTTTTAACCCACATTTATTGACAGCAAAAGTCAATGAATGCTACTTAACCAATCCAGCACTGGTGGGAAGTCATGATGAGGAGGCATTCAAGCTGCTTCAAGTAACTGAGCTGCTTAACTAGGCGTGAAGCTTTAATTCAGTCTATTAGTAAAGTTAATAGAGTGTTGATCATATTTTTCTCAAGAAATTGATTTTAAAAAATCGTACAAAAAGCCGAAACTGAACAGAGAAATTGGGATGAAGTTCAATAGTCATTGTTAACTAAAATAACTTAACTTTAGCTTTCAGAACTGTTGAAGCAAAACAGCACATTCTGCCATTCAGGAGCAGCCCCAAATTAAGAGGGTAAATCAAGCACTTCACTGAACAGATTATATGGGCTGGGCCCTGCCAGTTCAGCACATCAGTAGATTCTACAAACTCATTGCAGGTACACCCCAAGAAAATTTAATTTCCTCTGCATGTTCTATTACCACAGCAAGAATACACCAAAATCAGTTTATTTTTTTGAAGGCTACTATGCCCACCCCATGCTCCAACACTGCATAAATATTATTAAAATAACTTGAGTCTTTGTAAAATCTGTAATTTTCACTTTAAGAAAGTGTGACACTGAACTCTATCTACAGTGGTGGCTGTACCACAACCTTCTGATGAAGTTTAGAAACAAAAAAAAGGAGGAAAATGTCAAACTATTATACATTAAAAAAATTTTAGAATCCAAATATTATCAGTAACTCTGTCTATTAAAGGCAAACTATTTGAGCTCAGGTGAGGAGCTGGCATACTGGAAAGATCCTTGAAGCAAAGTTATCCCAGAACACCCCAATTCTTGCCACTTGACTTACAGCAGTTGAGTTTTAACCTTCAGCTTCTTGTTTTTCCTCCTAGTCTGAGCTGTTGTATTTCCCACCTGAAAGTTTGTCTGGATAGGACACAAAGTGCTGAGGACACCCAAGGCTGCTAGAATAAGGAGACACCTCATCTCTGGTTCCTAGAGCTGCCCATTAAGAGTACCCTATACACCATCTTAAAGAAGTTCATTTATTAGATACTAGCAACACAGAAAGGTACAGACTTCAGGATTGCTCCCCAACTATGTAGATTTCATAAGAAAATACTATTTTGGGGGGGAAAAAAAGACAGTAACTGACAGTTATTTGCACTATTTCATGATTTTTTATCAAAGTTGTCAAGGCGCCGTAAAGAA
The DNA here is from genome assembly GCA_020745705.1 of Hemiprocne comata. Classification (NCBI taxonomy): domain Eukaryota; kingdom Metazoa; phylum Chordata; class Aves; order Apodiformes; family Apodidae; genus Hemiprocne; species Hemiprocne comata. Next base: position 216,834,122 of record CM036586.1, read on the forward strand.
ATTGCTAGATTAACCAGTTTATCCCTCTTAACAATGAAAAGAATTCCCCTCAGGACCCATCCAGGAAAACTGGTTCCAGCACTAATACAACAACTGAATCACATGATTTAAAAGGTTTTGACTAATCTGTCTAGGGAGAGTCCCATAGAAAAGTATTCATTAAATACTGCAAACAGGACAACAAGTAAAATGCCTCTATTTAAAGACATCTCAACGGTGGTTAATTAACTCATTATAAGAGGTTTTTTCAACTACAAAGCTCCAAGACAGATGCTACTTAGATGTGGCAAATATATTAGGAAATGTAATGCCATGAATAAAAACCTGGAAGGTGTCAGTGTAAGCAAGGTGGTTCAAATTTCTGAACACCCCCACAGTATCAAAATGGGTCTTGTGATAACACTAAATTAACATTTTAATTGGTGTTCCACGCTCAGACAAAATGGAAGAGAGGCACCTGGATGATTCAGCTTCCCTTCAGAACTGTTCCAGCTTTCTCAGGGCAAGAAGACAAACATGGCATTGCCCCGTTTCAGGGGTGTGTGACCCATGGCAAGCCTTGGGCTTCTCCCAAGACAGCAGAAGTGGAGTCATCTCCTGAAGCTACTGACAAACGGGGAGAAAAGTAGTTTTCCTAAGCTAACTCTCATCATTCACATCATATGCAGATTACAGGACACTGAACTACTGCCTACCTTCTTTACATTTAGCTGAGTCACCCACATGCTTCTGAAACATCAAACAACCCTGACTATCTCTTTTGCAGCTTTGAACCCCCAAAACTCAGCCACGTTAATATGGACATAAACTGATAACTACAAGAATTAAATCAGCAAGACCAAGCAACCCTTATGGAAAGGTGCTAACCATAAAAACTAAACCAAACCTCTTCATAAGCTAACAAGAGATCACTCAACACATCATTCTCCTTCATTTCACTTACTCTGAAAGACCCTGTGGTTAGGCAGGGCCTCAGTAATGTAAAACAGTAAGTTTATACATTATTTTCTTAAAGTATTGTTCAGGGCTTGTAGAGGGAATGATAGGACAGTTCATAAAAAAATAAAGTGTTTGGATTTTGGACCTTGAAGGACACACATCTTCACTGAGCAAGGAGACTTGAGAAAGTTAATTGGAAGGATGCCCATAGTTTAAGGAATTCTTGGATTAAATCAGTAAAACAACCTCTCTTTGATGGGAAACATCATCCTCTTAACACTTCCATAAAGCACAGTAATTCTCTGTCCAATCCAGTCACCCACAGTTCCCATTATAACCAGTAGCATCCATTTTACTAAAGATGAATATCTGGTTCTCTGACAGCTTTATGTGAAGGTTAGTGCAACTCTACAGCCAGCTCTAAGGCTTAGACCTGTTGGAGAGGGTCCAGAGAAGGGCCATGGAGATAATCCAAGGGCTGGAGCAGCTCTGCTCTGGAGACAGGCTGGGAGAGTTGGGGGTGTTGAGCCTGGAGAAGAGAAGGCTCCAGGGAGACCTTGGAGCACCTTCCAGTGCCTGAAGGGGCTCCAGGAAAGCTGGGGAGGGGCTTTTCACCAGAGAGGCCACTGACAGGACAAGGGGGGATGGTTTGAAACTGCAAGAGGGGAGATTGAGGTCAGACCTCAGGAAGAACTTCTTCCCCATGAGGGTAGGAAGGCACTGGCACAGGTTGCCCAGGGAGGCTGTGGCTGCCCCCTCCCTGGAGGTGTTCAAGGCCAGGTTGGATGAGGCTTGTGCAGCCTGGGCTGGTGGGAGGTGTCCCTGCTCATGGCAGGGGGGTTGGAACCTGAGGAGCTTTAAGGTCCCTTCCAACCCAAAACCAGTCTATGATACTCTACAAAGCTGTGTCACAACAGTCCTGAAAGCTCTAACACAGAAAAAGAGTACAGGGTTAGATCACAACACCTCAGGATTGTTACTAAACTTTTCCTCAAATACATAGCATAAATGAACATAATTTAAATAAATACAATAATGAAATAAATACAGAGTGTAAGTGGCATAAATTAACAGGCTTCTTAGAGAAGTGCTCGATGCCTCAAGCCTGTTGGTGTTTAAGAGGCATTTGGACAACCCTGGACTAGATGGTCATTGTAGGTCCCTTCCAATTGAAATAAAGACCCTGATCTTCCCAGCATGACACCTATTCCTATAAATTTAAACTTCATCTTTCCTGCTTACTAGCTGTCCAAAGCACCCCAGAAAGTGCAAATTCAGCAATTTTTTTTCCATATTGGTATCCCCACACACTTAAAACGATTAACCATCTACCTTGTATTCTTGACCACAAATCTAGCCAGCACAGGGTCTCAGTAGTTTTATTTCTACTTTTTTTTTTGTACCAGGAAACTGCTTCTTTCTTCCCCTTTAAACACCTACACAGCCTTCTATGCCCTTCTGAGAGGGGTTCTAGCTACCTACAAGAACAAGCCAATGTTCTCCTCTTCCCTGTTCACAATACCTGCACTACAGAAATCTCAGATTCTGGCCTCCCAAAGCAAAATGGAGAAGAATCTCAATGAAGCCTGTAATAAAAGAGCATAATATCGACTTATAAAACATTGTCTTTTAAGAGAACCACCTCGATTATTAATTTCTGCCAAGTCCTACTGAAGGGTTCTAATGTAATTTCTGCCTGAATAGCCAGAAGAATTTAGTACATTGCAGGGTCACTTTTATACAGCAACATCCACTGATACATTAAATGTACAACTTTATGCACAAAAGCCAAACAAAAGCACTCCCTGTCCCTAAACCACTAGCTGTTTAATGGTTTCAGGTATCCAGAAGTTGCCTTGGGGTTTGCAAGTCTTTGCTTTACAGTTCACTTATGAACTCCTCCCTGGCTATCCAAAGCTGGCCTCTTCCCCACACCACTGTTGGGGTGAACGCCTCCTTCTCCTCTTCCATCCAGAGAAGGTCTCCACACCACTGTGGCTAACTCTCAACCTCTGTCCTGTCTCCATTATATTAGCTTTGAAGTAAGAGCCAGATTCACTGCTGTTGCCCCGCTCTCTGCATTAGGACATCTGTCACCACTGCATTCATCATTCTCCTTGAACATTATCTATTCTTGTCCTTTCTTCCTTACCTACAAGGCTTCATTTAGGTTTCTTAGAGCCACAATTGGATCCTGTCCTAATCAATCTTAAGACTTCCAGTGCTAGTAGTTCAGGTAGACAACTTCTTCACCCCAGTTGCAAGCTGGGCAGATATGGATACTGCCATTCTTCCTGCCAGGAGCTATTTGGGTAAACAGGAAGTTTGACACAAAAACCTTGATATCTGTCACAAAGCATACAGCCTTTAACTATGGGACTTCACATGTTTGTCTTCCAATTTACCCCCTAAATAAGTATGCAGAGTAGGACCTCTGTCTTCATCCCATTTCCATGTAATCTCCCCCCTCCCCACATTAAGGATTACTTGCATCATTTAATGACCTAGATTCAGATAAATTAAAAAAAACTATATTCTAAGATGCAACCAATGCTGGCAAGTTAGAGAAAATGAGATTAAAACCCCATGCAGTAGATTGCAGTGGTGAGAGAGAAGATACCATAGATTAAGTCTGTCTTGTAGGAGAAATTCCTCCTTCATAGAATCATCCTGGTTGGAAAGGACCTTGAAGATCATCAAGTCCAACCATAACCTAAATCCACCCACCATAACCTAATCTACCTGTTCAGTGCTTAAATCATGTCCCTAAGCACCACATCTGTATTTCTTTTGAACACTTCCAGGGATGGTGACTCCACCACCTCCCTGGGCAGCCTGTCATGGTATCATGGCATACAACATGCAAGACTTTCTGTAGCCACAGAAAGTAATGTTAAGGTGGAGATATCCTCAGGCAAACAGCTGCAAAAGGGAGGAGATAAAATGGGCGTCCACCTGCGTATCAATTTCTGGAGTGAAACATTCACGGTTCCAACTCATTTCCACACTAAACATTATTCTGATGCAAGCTAAACCAGCAGCATTACCATCCAGCTCAGGGAATCCAGTCATTGCTTCCCTGTACCAGATGCTGAATGGAGTCCTTAACCCAAGCTGTTGCTGTCTCCCCAAATACGTTTTGCCCTTGAAAGCACAAACGGGATGCCAAGTCAGCCTTTTCGAGCGACAAATTAGAGAACTTTCAGGAGACCTCTTACAATGCTAGGGATTACTTCTGACTTCCCTTCTCTCCATCCTTTAACTAATTTAAGTTTTGCTTAACGTTTCCCCAGCACCATTATCCACCTGGCAAAACAAGCTAATACTTCCTCCTGCTCCCTCCTCTTGTGCCTACCTCCCCTATGCTACCCCATAGAAAACTCTGCCCTCTCACACTGTAGCAATTTTGTCCTGCTTGGGGGAAGGAAAAAAAAAACAAAAAGAAGAAAGAGAGCTCCATATAGCTTCCTCCTCAGTGACTTCACCTTATTCCCAGAACCTACCATCCTCTGGGCAGCTCTGGAAGGACTATGACTCGACCTTCACTCTTTCCACACAGGACAGCTTCCACAAGAGCGCTCTCCTCTCTTGCTCATTCTTCAGGCAGACACACAAGTGAGTATTTCTTCAAAATGAAGCTCCATCAAGACCTTAAAATAGTCCTGATTTAAGGTTGATGCAGCCTGGCTTCTAAGGAGGCAGCTTGTAAGGAAAAGAAACACACAGGGTACATTCTGTGTGCTTTCATTAAGAGCACCTCTCCACAAAGCACAGCCCAAATTCAGTCAGCATTTGCTGATCCAAGTTGACAGGGATGTCTGCAGAAAACACCTGGGGACTGGTGCAAAAATAACCAGAGATGTACACAATCCTCTCACAACAATACACGTGGGTTAGCCTGTATGATGCAACTCCACATCAACACAGGAGGAAAATAACTGATCCCAAAATAGAGCAGAACATGTATGTCTGTGCATGTTACAAGAGCAGAACTGGATCCTGGTTTTCAGTACCAAAAAACTCCAACCACAGTTAATATTTTTAGCAACAGAAACCAAAAAAACAGGTAGAGCTTGAGAATAGCCCAGTTGAAGATGTTGCACACTCTGGTCTCCTCAGATACTTTGTATGAGTCCAGGTAAAACGTGGCTACAAATACCTTATGTTAAGAACTCAGAGAAGCATATCCTGGCACAACACAACTCATTCCTCCTTTACAACTCCACTCCCAAGCTGTGCCAGCTTTCCTGCTGGAGACTGGGGCAGAACAGAGGCCACCAGCATGGACACTGGATGTTCCTGCTGCCTGCTCCACCTGCACTGCAGCTTAAGAACTTCAAACTCAAGTGTTAATCTGGCAAACTAAACTGTGTTAATCCAGCACAACAATTTCCAGCCTTTCAGTGTGCAGGCCTCTAAAAACTTGCTGAGACACAAATCTCTCTGTAGGGAGTTTAAGGCAGCTGACAAACTTGTTCCTTGCCAGCTGCCTTTCATAAATGCCTTAAGAGGCCACGGAGCCTGAGGGGTCTGCAGACCCAAAGTTTAATATTCATCTAGAATAAATTTTTTTAAAAGAAAAAGTTTGCCTTTAAAATATAAGAATTTGATGCCAAATAGTCAATGGAACAAGTTTTTTTGTGTCTTTGTTTTATTCTGACCTTTTCTAGAAAAAGGTTATTCCAAAAAGAATTGTGGGGTTCAACTATGGAAAAAAGTAATTAGATGAGAAATTGGGTTTAGAGGTGAAAATTCTTTAGAGGAGAATGATCTACACTCCAGCTGGGATACAATATCTTGAAATAAATATTCTCCTCCACCAGTATTTTCCAGATGAACTCTCTCTTCATATAAGAGCTCTAAAGACACATACTAGTTAAGTTTCTATTTAGCTATAATATTTACTCTCCAAGGTACACAGAAAAGACTTAGTTCCAACTCTACAAACGCCCCTCACAAACATGCACAGGAGGTAATTTTGGGTCTTCACACCTACAAAACCAGCTTTGAGTGCACCATAAGCTTCTTTGAGGACCTCAAAGACCTCTGACCAAACATTTGTTTGCCATTCAGATTCATGAAAGAGCTGTGCAAGTCTTGCACAGGCTACAAGAACCGTTCAAAACATCATCCACACAACTCCACAGGGAAATTTTTCTCTAGATGTCAGGCCTTACTGGAGGGAATACATGTAGTAATTAGCACGAGGTTCCTCTTGAGTTTACTATATATTCTGCAGTTTAATGATTTGGGGGGAAACCCAGCTGTCTTCCAGAGAAGAGAAAAAGAAAATCCCTCATGTATTTTTAAGCAAAATTGTAGAATTCCTAAGGCCAAGACTGTTTTTAACTGTAAATTACCTGCTGTGACAGCATGAACAGTCCACCAAGGCTTCAGATATAAACAGAGACAACCTAACAGCCCTTTCCATTCTTGGAAAGAGCAGGGAGAGGGGGGGAAGAATAATTTTTTAACACCAAACCAGCAGCTGATTATAAGATTTCGACACTTTTCACTGGGAAAAAGCTTTTTTTGAGTCTGCTATTACACTACAGTATCCAAATAAAGAGATTAATTTTATGGGACACAAGCTTTTGAACTGCATGTTGTTTATGCAGTTGCAGGAAAAAAAAACCTAACTCCTTCTCCAAGTCACACTGAAGTCTAAGAGTAACTAAAAATAAAAGAGTGGAAAAGAACTATGGTCATAAACTTAATTGTATGATGGTGGATAAAGGCCACTCCAATGACATCTTTTGCCTCCTTTGCTAAGTAAACTCAACTGAAAAAAGAGAAGTAGGAAGAACAGAAAGAAGAGGAGCATAATTACAGACTGATTACAAAAAGAACTGATATTAAGAGGCAGACTGGAAAGCCGAGAAGGAATGACAAGAACATAAATGAGTGGGTCTGGAAATGAGGGGCTGGAAAACACCCACCCCGTGAAACCCTCTTTGCATTTCTTCCTGACCTCTGAATGCCTTACAAGACAAATTTTAGGATTTCCTTGCCATGATACACCAAACGCAAACTTTCTTCAGCTGTTTTAATTTCAGCCTCCTCCAGCTGTTTCCAGCTGCTGTGCAGAAAGATTCTCCTACAGCTTTATCCAAACAAGCAGCAGAAGCTCAGCTCTAGTAAAGCCATCCTAGCTTATATGCAGACATGAGTGATTTTCAGCCATTTTGAGGGAGCCAAGGACACAATACTCAAAAACTGCTTCAGCAGCAGATGCATCAATCTGAAACCAGGAGAAGGGGAAAAAAATTAAATCAGGTAATACAGACAAGACAAATAAAGACAGCAAACCTCTAGCATGAGGACCTGCCTACTGCCCTAGTAAAGTTGAGAGGGGTCAGAACTTCCTTTGAAAGAGAAGAGAAGACACAGCATTTCACTGCCAATTAATTCTGTTACACCTGGAAGTTAAGCCCTGTTCCTCTACTTTCACAATACTGACTGCATCCATCAGGAAACGTTACCTGCAGACTTGGTTCCTTTTCCAAAAGCAAGTGTTCTCCACTTACCTGCATTTTTAATCGAATTCCCTCGACCCTGGTCCTGAGCTCATGCTGCTCTCACCAAGATTTATGGATCCCTGTCTACACACTACGCTTTTGCTCGCAGCACTTACAATAAATTTTGTTCTCTCCATTTCCTCCACCACCTCAGACATCCACTGGATGATTCAATCTTGTTCAGAGTCCTCTGCTAAGGCTCCCTTCTGTCAGGCCATAAAAAAAAAATCCTCCCATCTCTGACAAGCAGGGTTTCTCACAGCCATTTCTGTGCTGGCAGAAGAGGGCAGAGTCAGTAATGAGTGAATATTTTCTACTCCCAGAGAAGGCAACGTCTTCATTGAAACAAATGAAGTGCCTGGCCCTAGGAGCTGCAGAGAAACACTTCTGCACTCTGATGAACACAGCGCTGCCTGTCCATTTCTGTGCAGCTTCAGAGCCTCCACAGGGCCAAACTCTCAACCTGACCACAGGAATTCGCTCTCCCCCGACTCCAGCAGCAGCTTCTTAAGACTCCCTGGCAGAGATGGCAGAGCTCAAACTGACAGGAACCTAGTCAATCCTGCAGCAGCCACTGCTTGGAGCTTTGCCAGTGAGGCTGCACCCTCCAAGGGCCCCTCTCCTTTTAGCTCCACATTCCAGATTTAATTTCCCTTCCCTTTGTGATGCACATATCGAGAACATTAAGAAAATGAACTGGCTGTAACTCAAACCTGGACAGAGGCAAGTACAGGAAGCATAGCAGGAAGCATTTAGAGGAATGGAATAAACTGGCCTCTGCATTAACTACAGCAATGTTGGAGTGAGGGGGTTTTTTGCTGCAGTAATTGTCAATTGCTCTCCTAGAAGCAAAAATTAAAAAAATGTCACTTAGCAGGATCAATGGCATTCATTTTTATGGTCACAAATGTTAATAGCACAGAGGTTTAAGTGGCCATAACTGAAGACCTAAGAGACCAAGTGAAAGTCAAGAACATTTTTTTCATTAGCAGGTTTACCCACACCTTCCATTGGCATAGCTGGTTTTGGCCATGTCTGAAGACAAAATAGTTACCTGCTCATCAGTATTGCTCCAATATTTCTTTCTAGCTTTTTCAGTTCTGGGCAAATTCACTTTAGATGTAAACCAAAGCCATAATTCTGTGTGTTGATGACACCTACACATGTCTGGATGAGAGAACACTACGAGCCTGCAAGGCCCAGAATAGCTGTGTGGCATCTCCAGGGGATACTGGCAGTGAGACAAGTCATGGAAACTCAACAGTATGTCCCAACTCTGTGCATTAAAATGGAAGCAGCTACCATGGGTGATACCAGGGTGCTCCTGTACTCATGGAAGTAGCCACAGTCAAGCAGGATTCACTTACAGAGTTACCAGTTACACTCCAGCACAGCAGAGAGCAGCACTTCCAGCACTGGTGGTTGTGATGGGATTAAAGGAAGGAGTTACCATATGGACAAAAAATGCCTTAGCAGAAGGGAAGGCACTTTGGAGCATGCACTCTAACTGGTTCTCACCACCATTGAAAGTCTCAAGGATTTTGTGTTTGGCTTTGTAAAGCTAGTTTAAAAGTCAAACTTCAGGACATTACACAGTGTATTCCTCAGCTCCCCCTGAGCACTGTAACTAAACCAATTAGTATCACACTGGGTATGCCAGAAATCCAAGATGTCTTTCAAAATCATAGAGTGGAGTGGGAAACCCTGCCCTGGCATTCTGGCAGCACCAGCTCATCACAGTTCCCAGCAGTCCAGCAGAAAGGACGTGCTGACAGGGAAGAAAAACAGAAGGTTTCACCCTGGTTCTAAACAGGCAAATTAAACAAATGGCACTATTGTGCTGTGCAGCTGAATAAGGACTTCCTTCCTAATTTGAAGGCTGAACTCAGTTTGACAGACTCAACAGGAGGCAGCCAGAACCAAGTGAGGGGCTCAAGAAGTCAGTGGCACACAAACAGGTCCACGTATCCAACTAGGGGAGGTTTCAGTAGCAGGTTTTGTAACTGGCGAGTTGCATGCCACATCAGGAGTGGGAAGACTTTCCACTTACACCCTCAATTTGGATCCTGCTTTGCATTTGGAGTTCGTTATTTTCCTAAGTTGGTGTTTTTACTGTTTGACAACAAATGAGAAGTGATTTCCATCTCAAAAGGATCCCGCCACTCAGTCTGGCCTTTGCAGTAAGTTTGATATTTTCCAAGTAGATACCCACACATACATTTACTGAACCATTTTACATCGTTCACTCAGGTGAAAAGTGTTTATTTAGATTTAGTTTCATACAATATTTGCTTCCCAGATTAGCATTTTTTTCCTTCGTGATGCACTAAACTGCATTTGGGTAAAAATTAAATACTATTGAAATGCACAAAAAAAGTCTTCAGTTAATATTACTCCAACATTCCAAGACATATTAAGCCCATCAGGTTTTGAACATAAAAGAAAACATCTGATGTAAAGTAATTTATTTGGTTGCTTGCTGTCCCTAGGCCCTTCAATATGTTAGAGCCAGAACAGTTTGTTTTATGCTGAGGGGAAAACAAAGAATCCATTTAGCTTTTCAACTTCATGTAAGTTCAGTAAATAAATCAAGAAAGCAGACCTGCAAAATTCTACTTTCACTGCCAGCCCGTATTTTGACTGCTGTTTGGTTGCTGACACACACATTTTTCATTTAAAATACTTCCACACTTTTTTTCATTAAGACTACTTCCATAAATAATTCATACTCATGCATTAAACTCGTAATGATTTTATCAGTTAATTTTCAAAATCATGCTTTCAGTCTTGTCCTGTCTTGCTCCACACCAGAAGAGATGCATCGGAGCTCCCAAACCCTTTCAAAAACATTCCTCTGTCACCAGGTGACTGTTCTTGCAAGTTACAGGACTCACAGTTGAGTTTTGGAGGTTGTTTTGAAAAATCTCATGGTGCTTGTGTCAAGACAACAAAATTCAGTTTCTTCTGAGCCATATTTCAAACCATTGAGAGTGTTTGTTCACTTGTTTTGGGTTCATTGGTGCACACCAAATGCCTTTTAACACCTGGACTAGATTATCAGGTAAATAGGAAGATGGCTACTTCCTCACCAGCTGATTACAGAAGACAGATTTTTAACCACCAGTGAAATCAAGAAGAAGGGATGACAACTGTTGACTCTGGTCATTTCCAAATGCTAGATCTTCTGCTGAGGTGGCCTCAGATGAGGTTCCTCACCTTTGTTTCTCTGTCAATCCCATTTACAGCTTCAGTAAAAGCTTCAACCATCAGGTTCGTAGAACCTGGACCACGTGCCAAAAAAGTGCCAAGTACCACCAAACACCCCAAAGCTGCAGATATAAAATCCATTCTTTCAAGGGGTAAGAGGATCTTTCCTTCCAAGTTCACAAATTATTTCTCAGATGCAGACAGAAACACAAAAAGCAAACTGCAGAAAGGCACAGCTATTCTTTTTTGGAAGAAAAGACCCACCTCCTTCAAAGAATTCCACAAATAGATGGGGATCAAAAGACCATGAGAACAGGCACCACAAAACACTCAGGTCTTTTCCCAGACATTGCTATAGGAAGGGCTGTTTCAGAGATGAAGAAGAGACAGAATAGGGACAATATTCAGCCTCCAGGTGTACCCAAGAAAATGAAGTTCAGCGACTCATGGAAAATGTATACAGTCCAAATATAAACAGAAATAGGATCAGAGAATGGTCAGGGTTGGAAGGGACCTCTGGAGATCATTGAGTCCAACCCCCCTGTCAGAGCAGGACCACCTTGGGGCAGGTCACACAGAAACACATCTAGATGGGTCTTCGAAGTCTCCAGAGAAGGAGACTCCACAGTCTCCCTGGGCAGCCTGTCCCAGGGCTCTGTCACCCTCACAGTGAAGTTTTTCCTCATGCTGAGGTGGAATTCCTGTGTTCCAGTTTGTGTCCATTGCCCCTCCTTTTATCTCAGGGCACCCCTGAAAAGAGACTGGCCCCTCTTCTTGACAGCCACCCTTCAGATATTTGTAAACATTAATAAATCCCCTCTCAGTCTTCTCTTCTCCAGACCTGAAAATACCTGAAAACTTGGCCACAGGAAAGCAAAGACATAAGGAAATTAACAGAAGGAAAGGGAATGAGATTTTAAACCACCAGCAGGACAAGTTAATAGATCATAAAGCCAAGAATTCCATAAAAAGAACAGAGTTTTCAGTTCCACAGGGATGGGGTCTCTGCAGATGGGCTGAACTGTGACCAGTGTTAGACCAGCTTCATGTTACACACAAACCACCTGCAGTTCTCCAGTTATCTAATAAAACACATCACACTGTTCAGCAGTGCCTGTACCAACATCATTATGCAACTGTATAGTTAGTTCATGAGTGGTTTCCAGTTATATTCCTCAAGTTACTATATTGTACTCAGTTTTTTCAATATTAAAAATCTCAGTTCCAGATAAAATTAGAACAAATCAACATTTTTTAAAGAACTTATGCGATGCAGAAATGCCAGCAGAAAGAGACAACAAGGGCTTATTTTGCTTTCTGTACATGTTAATGTCCTTCATACTTGCTCACCAATAAAAGCTGCAGCATAAACCCACGTGAGGGAAGAATATTTCTGTTGCAGTGCCCCAGCATTCAGCTCTGCCCACTCCATAAAGAAATGGATGTAATAAGTAGGAGGGGTTCTAATATGCAAGGTAAAACTAAAGATGTTATTAAAATATGAATATATACCTTATTCCCTGCAAGTTACCCTACAACACAGGTGAGATGTACATTAACTGATGTGACCCAGAAAGCAGAATTTCTTAAACTCAAGGCATTAGGACTGATGAAAATCACCTGATAAAACAAGATCAAAGGCAGTATGAAGCATACTTCCCCCCCCCACAATAGTTCCATCTAATCCCTCAGCACAGAGCCCCTCTCTGCCTTTTCAGTAAAGATTAGCATATTTAAAACTGCTAAACTCTGTATAATCTTCAACCATTGAGAAAAGTAATTCAATTAAGGCGAGTGCTGGTGAAGTTGCCTTCTTGCTAGCCCCCAATCCTATATCCTTGTACTACAAGTTAAAAAAAAATGAGAGAAAGAAAGGGAAGCTTCTTCTAGCTGGACAGGGATTATATTGCAGGCTTGTGATGAAACCACCGTCCATGCGGCAAGTACCCAGGCTCGGCTGGGGAGGGGCGTGGGGGACACAACAACCATATTGCTGTGGGGAGGGAATGACTTGCAGTTAAATCCTGAACGGAGTGTGAGCTGCTGTCATTCCACCAGCACACACCATCCCTGACAGGCTGACCCCCCGACACAGCTGCAGCGGTGGGTCGGCTCCCGCGCCACCGCACCGAGCGCCCCAGGAGTTGGCGCAATGAAAGGCAGAAAAGGCAGACAATGTAATGGACACGGGAGACAGGATTTGGGGGATCAGGGAGGAAGGAAAGAAGGGGCTTTATAAAAAAAAAAATTAGGAATCAGCATCTTAGCATAGGAAAGAGAAGCTGTGGCTGGTGTCGAGCAGCGTAACCAGGAAGAATCGCTGCAGACCATCAAACTCCCACAATATGGCTGAGGACACCAGCAAAAAAACCCAGGCTGCATCCACCATGCAATCCCACTTCCAAATAAGAAGAAAGCATCTGGAGATGCTTCCAGGTCTCCCATGGAATGATACTGCCTTCGCTCACACAATTGCACGGAAAGGCTGTAAAGCCCACAGGGTAATGAACTCCAGAATTTCTCAGCCATGACATTTATTGAAAGGACTGTGTCCAACCAGCAGAGAAGGTTTGATATTAGCCTCCTCTGGTTGCTGAGGCAGCTAATCAACACTGTAGCCCTTTATAACATGTCATTTGTCACTGTGAAGTCCCAGAATATACAAGAGACAGAAGCATTCTGCCTTCCTACCAGCAGCAGGAGGGTATCTTTAATTACGGCCTTCCAACAGGGCAGACAACCTTTCAGCTAAACAGGAAGCGACTGCAGCAATCCAGCGCAACAGTTGTACAAAGAGATCTTCTCTTGCATGAAAGCTGCCATTATAAAAACTTTATTTCTAGACTTCCCTTAACCTTGAAAATAAAGAATGGCAAAGGGAGCTATGTGTAAGCAAAACCCACTTGAATTCCCTTTGCAGCATCAGAGATGCTTCCGTAATTCTCTCTGTTGTATGGAGGAATATTATTAGGACATTTGTTCTTCCAGGAGCCATTAAAGGTTGAATCAGATGTTCCTTGAGGTCCCTTCCAACCTGGTTTTCTATGATTCTATGATTTGTAATGGGAGGTATTCACTCTTTGGACAGCAAAAGCAAAAAAAAAATTACACAGAATGACATCATGACAGCAATAGCTGAAAGGATTCAAGCCAAATTCTGAATAAACTGTTTCTCCTTTAGAGATGAAAAGAACCCAGGTGCTGGACGGGAGCCTGCCCAGGCTGCAGTGCCCGTGGGCTGCGCTGCCGTCGACATCACCACGTTCAGCACCGAGTTCACTGCAGAGCAGCCAGAGTCATCGCCCAGGATCCGAGACAAAGGCAGGGCTGAAACCACATCACAGCTGCTAGCCAGGCCCTAACCACCCAGATTTAAATCAGCTTCAACCCAAGCATAAGCCACAGGCAAGACAGCAGATGCAGCACTGTGTGTATTTAGTCAGGAGTATTTTGCTGTGCTGTACCACAAAACCCCTTCTCTCCTCCTCAGATTCAACGCTATGAACAGGAATTATTTAAAACTTTCCAGTACAAACACAGATGATTAGCTGAGAGGGGTGGGAAAAAAACTGACAGGACTAGAGGAAGCAGATATCTGATGTTATGTCTGCTGGAAGAGACAGACAAGAAATCCACGTGTAAACTACGAGCTGCTGAGATTTAAGATTTGCACCAGGTGGTACAACCTGCCATGGAGATATCTGAAAAGCTTCATGAAATCAAAGCTCAGAGATACAGTAAAACAAGCCAAGCATTTTGCAAATGCACAGCTGATACTTAAGATTCCTGTTATCAAATACCTTGGGGGGGGGGGAACCCAACAAACACACACCCAGCATCTTCTACACATGACCCTCTTCCAAAACCCTCATAAAATGGCTGGCCAAATAGCACCTCACCAAGTAGATCAGGTGACCTGCCCAAAAAAAAAATAAACCCATCCAAGTTGAACTTGTGCTCCCTGAATCCTTAATATGAAGAGAAGCTGTTCCAATAAAATAAAATAAAGGATGAAAGGAATAGGCTAAAGGAAACCACTGAAGTGTAGGTAAATAATTTTAACAGCAGCCATATCACCAAGCTCATCTACATATGAGGGAACACCAAAAATATAAGTCATTTAGGGAAGAAAAAAAACAAATACTAGTATTTCATCATCTCTACCACATAGAGACCAAAGGTGGCTGAGAGGAAGCAAATACCCCACCCTGAGACAGAGAATATTTTGCACTCGCTCATTATGTCAAAGATCGCTCGATATCTGACCAGGATTACACAAAGCATCCGACTAATGAACGTATTTTTTTTCAGAAAACTCCCCGAAGTGAAAGAGCTGAAGTGCAGTATTGGAGATAGAGGCCTTCTGCTGAGGGAGGAAACATCGTTTGGGCTGTTCGGGTGGTTTTTTTTAATTCCACAGAGGGAGACGAAAATCTCATCGACTGAATTAAATATTTAGAGCGTGGATCCGCTTTGCCAAGACACAACTTCAGTTTTGAAAAATGCTCCGTTTACACGGAAAACACCCAGGACTGAGACGCCTGCTCCCCAAAAACCAGAGGAGCTGGGGTCAAATGAATCAGCAACTGTTTCTGGAGATGTAGCCGTGGGGTTTTGGTGATTTGTTTTGTGTTTTTTTTTTTTTTAACCATAGCTGACACACTCGATCCCTCCCTGTCACCCAAGGAGCAGCGACCACAAGGCAGAGCAATGCCCCGAGGCAGCCCCCCCTCAGGGCTCACAGCCCCCCAAACCACGGAAAGCGGCGGGAGACCCCCTTTTCCCCGCATAACGTGGGGTTGAGGCACAGCCCAACTCCGTGCCGGGGGATGAGGTGGGGGGGATCCCCCGAGGCGCGACCCCAACCCCCATAAGGGCGCGTCCGCCGCGGCGAAGGGGGAAGGGAGGAGCCCGCCCCGCCACCGCTGTGTGAGGGAGACCCGGACCGAGCCGAACCGGCCGGTGACTCACCGCTCTGCTCGCCCAGGAACACCAGCTTGAATTTCCGCAGCGGGTTCCCGAAGTCCCCGCCCGCCGACATGATGGAGGAGCCTCCGCCGCCACCCCGCGCTCGCTCCTCTCCCCGCGGCGGGACCCGCGACCGCTCAACGCTCGCTTCTTTCCGCCCTCCCTCCCCTCGGCGAAGGACTGCGGGCAGGGGCGTGGGGCCGTGGGGAGCGTATCCCCAGTGAGGTGTCGCTGCCGCCGCCGCTCCCCTCAGGGCCGGGTTCCTTCCCCCGCACTCCCAGCTCCTCAGCACCGCGGCCGCGCGCGCTCACGGCCCGCCCCGCGCACGCGCGCCGCCACCCCGCCCCTCGCGACACGTCACACGGCGTGCCCGCGCGCCCCCGCCTACCTCCCCCCCCCCCCCCCGAACTTCCCCAGGCTGGAACCAATCACAGCGAGAGGGGGCGGGGCGACGCGGGAGGGGGCGGGGCTCTGCTCCCGCTGCCTCAGAGCTGAGGGGGGTGCCGGGGTGGATGTTCACTCTGAAGCCTAATGATGGCTCTATGGGTAACCTGGACGCTGCGGTGAAATCCCGCTAGCTAAAATCACGAGGGGGGGACGACTGTAAAGTAGTGAGGATGAAGCAAAGACCTCGTGACCAAAGGCCTAATCCTAAACTGACATTGGATATTCAGAGGAGCATCTCTTGGGGACGCACACTCCACAATGGCCTCCGTTGCTGTGGGGGAGATGTTTCCCAGTAAGGGCAACAACTCCCACTTTTGTGGTGGCCAGAGCTGTCCTTCGGAAATGGCTCAGTGCCCCCTCCCTGCCTGGCAGGGAGGCAAGAACCCCACCTGGTGGGCAGCTCTCCCTTTAGCTATTTTTTTGCCCATTTCTCCCCATTGTGCTTGACTTGCCCCTTGAGGAGACTCCCAGCTGCATCCCAGTCCCTCCGGTTTGAACCATGGCTTTGGGATGTCTCCCGTCCACACAGCCTTGTTCCCTCCTCTCCCACGCTGCTGTGACCCCACCCCGATCAACACTCTCTTGCAGGAATTTAAACACAAAATGGGATTTTCAGAAGCACTCGCCCCCCTGGGCTCCCACTGCCGTTGGCACCACCTGCTGCTTCCAGGAAAACCTCAGCTCAGCTGCCTGCAATGAGATGGAGCCCTCCAGGGTCTGCAGCTCCTGCCCCATGGTTGTACTCATGTCAATGTTGGTGCAAAACTCTTGTGATCCACTCAGCAAAGTCCAAATAATAATCCAGAACGTATTTTCCACCTGGAAAAGGGAAGGTTTTCCATAGTTTTCCCACCTGGGAGATTGCTGCAGAGCCTGTCTGCTCTGACAGTCAGGGAAATCCTAGAAAGGTCTGGGTTGGAAGGGACCTTTAAAGCTCATCTAGTCCAACCCCCTGCAGTGAGCAGGGACATCTTCAACTAGACCAGGTTGTTCAGAGCCCCATCCAGCCTGTCCTTGAATGTCCCCAGGGATGGGGCATCTCTCACCTCTCTGGGCAACCTGGGCCAGGGTTTCATCACACTTACCGTAAACAAATTTCTTCCAGATATCTTGTCTGAATCTCCCCTCGTTTAGTTTAAAACCATCACCCCTTGTCCTGTTGCTACAGGCCCTGCTTTTTAAAAAGTCTGTCCCCATCTTTCCTATGAAATGGCATCCACAGCTCGCTGAGTCTCTCTAGATGTGCTGCTGAGGGACATGGATTAGGGGTGGCCTTACCAGTGCTGGGGGAACAGTTGGACCTGATGTTTCTAAAGGTCTTTCCCAACCAAAACAATTTCATGATTCTATATTTGCTGCCAATTATTTTTTTCTTCTGCTCTCCCACATCTCAACACATTCCTCTCAGAGGCCTGAGGGCTACAGCTCAGCACCACATCTCTTCTTCCATGCCCCAACTCCATCTCCTCTTTGAAGAAGATCATGGGTTGAAACAAGTATTACTCCATCTCCACGTGATGTGCTGTCCTGGATTTGTAAATGGTTCATGTAGCCAGAGGGGGCAGAGGTTCTTGGCAGGGATTTGCTTGCAGGTAGGTCACCCTCAGCCATGAATTTCCTTTGTTTGGTGTCTCCAGTCATGGACTCTGTGCTCCAGCTCTGCCTGGTGAATGGGAACACTCACAGAACCTTCTCACTCCAGAGATCTTGTTCTTGGACACCAGTCTCACCCCTGCCAGCGCCCACAATCCAGGTGCAGAATTAGATGGCATTGTGCAAACTGAATGATCTGCTCTTTCTATTTTTGATCATTTCATTTGTCCTCCCTCAACATGATTAACTGCTTCTCCAAAGGGTTGGGGTTTTTTGAACTGAGAGTGAACTGAAAGAGAAAAAAAAAATGTGCCTTTAATAAGGTGATTAAAGTTAAATAAGTTTTAATAAAGATGGGAGCAGGAACCTGCATTCACCTGGCATTTGGAAACACTTCCCCCTTGTGCTGTGGCACTGGTGGTGTGGCTGCTCTCCCACACCAAAGAGAAAGGGAGTCCAGCCTGGCAGAGACCCAACAAATACCATTTTACGTCCATATATTGTCCTTTCTACAGGTCAGATTCAGGGATCTTCCCTGCTGACCCCAGGGCAAAAAGGGCTCTCTAACAGTGAGAAAGTCTTGGCTGTTAATAACAACTCTTTTTATCACAAAAGCTCTGCTCAGACTCAGCTTCTCCTTGTGCTTCTGCAGCACCTGCCAAAGAGGTTTCAGCCCAAGGGGCTGGCAGGGGGATACGGGTGAGGCTTTCAAGACAAAGCAACTGAGGGACCTGCCTCAGCTTGCTGGAGCCCAGGGAGATCATCCCACCGACTACTACAGGCCTCAGGCAAGGTCCTAAGAGGCACTGCAGAAAATAGGAGACATGCAGGTCAGAGGTTTCCATCTATGGTGTATTTAAATGCTTTTTAATTGTTTTTGTAATGAGACAAGTCCAATCGGACAAGTCCGGAGAAGGACCTCGAGGTCCTGGTGGTGAAAAAGCTGGACATGAGCCAGCAATGTGTGCTTGCAGCCCAGAAAGCCAAATGTATCCCCATCAGCATGACCAGCAGGGCCAGGGAGGGGATTGTCCCCCTCTGCTCTGCTCTGCTGAGACCCCCCTGCAGGGCTGGGGCCACCTCTGGGGTCCCCAACACAAGAAGGACACGGAGCTGTTGGAGAGAGTCCAGAGGAGGCCCCAGAGATGATGGGAGGGCTGGAGCAGCTCTGCTCTGGAGACAGGCTGGGAGAGTTGGGGGTGTTGAGCCTGGAGAAGAGAAGGTTCCAGGGAGACCTTATTGTGGCCTTTCCATACTTAAAGGAGGCTTCTGAGAAAAATTGGGAGGGACTTTCTATCAGGGTCTGTTGTGATAGGACAAGGGGTGATGGTTTTTAACTAAAAGTGTGGAAATTCAGACTAGATATAAGGAAGACATTTTTTTATGCTGAGGGTGGTGAAGCACTGGAACAGGTTGCCTACAGAGTGGGTAGATGTCCCATTCCTGGAAACATTCCAGGTCAGGTTGGGACAAGGCTCTGAAAGACCTGACCTAGTGGAAGATGTCTCTGCTCATGGCAGGAATGTTGGACTAGAAGAGCTTTAAAGGTCCCTTCCAACCCAAACTATTCTGTGATTCTATGAAAAAGAACTGGAGACTTTCAGGCGCTGGATCTCAACTCTCCTTGGGCACTTTTGCTCCTCCAGACCCCACGACAGAGAGTGGATTGAGAAGGAGCAGGGAGCCTGCAACAGCCTTTGGCGTAGGTGACAAACCACTCGAGCATCACCTCTGCCAGCACTTGTGCTGTGCACCACACTGGATCCCTGATGGGGCACATCCAGCCACATGAAGGGGGGAAAAATCTGCAGTGAAGCAGAAAAGGATGGATTAAATGATCCCTGCGGCAAGGCCCGGCCCTCTAAGCAGCCAGGGGAGCATTGAGAAGGAAGAAGAGCTCCCTGCTTCTTTTTAGCACAGCACAGAAAAGGGTTTCTGTATCAGAGGGGGGAAGCAGCACCTTTGCTGCTTTATCTAAATGTCACAAAAAGGCAGGTTGTGCTCCTGCAAACGGGGATTCTGGCTGTGAAATGATTCATTAGTCAAAAGAAAGGCCTGGCAAGGACTGGCGGCCAGGAGCTGAAGCTGAGGAACATTAAAATCAGAAAGAAGATCCACGTTTATAACAGAGAGGGTGCTCAGCTGGCAGAACAAGCTGCCAAGAGCAGCACTATCTTTGTATCCAGGGAAAATCAAGAGCAGGAGCCTTATGAGAATGATGCTTTCATTGAAACAGGAGTGATCTGCTTCCATACAGCTGAGCTGTAAATCAGCGGAAATCTGTAGGGTGCAACGCTCAGGAGACCAAATTCCATGATTTAACAGCCCCTTTTGGCCTTAAAATACACCCATCTATGAAGAGATGGACTTGTTTTTTACCAAGACATGTAGGATGACGATGGTCATAGGGAGGGGGATTCCTGCAATATACAATCACAGGCTGGTTTGGGTTGGAAGGGACCTCAAAGATCATCTAGTTCCTGCATGGGCAGGGACACCTCCCACTAGACCAGTCTGCTCCAAGCCCCATCCAACCTGCCCTTCAACACTGCCAGGGATGGGGCTTCCACAACTTCCCTTGGCAACCAGCTCCCGTGTCTCATCAACCTCACAGTGAAGAATTTCCTCCTAGTGTCTAAGGAAAAGAAGGGGCAAGGAGGAGCAAGGAAGGGTAAGGATGTTTAGCAGTGACTGCTGTATCCCAGACTCAGCCTGGGACATTGCTCCCTCCTCAGTCACATTCTGTGGGTCAAAAGATGAGTCCCCATAAGGGGCAGAGGGAATTAGGGGGTGTAGCCCCCCCCCTCCACGAGCACACAATGTTTGAGGTCATGGGACAAGGGGTCATCATGACCATAACCTGCTCTTAACTGTGGTGCCCGTCGTGGCCTCCCCAGGACCAGGCAGTCCCCCTCCAGTCACAGCAGCCCCTCCTCAGATGTGACATTTCCTCCAGGTCTTCAAAGTTCATGGGAGAAGCACAGCTTTCTCGGGACGGGGAGTGCTGGTCTTAACCTGGCTCAGACTCCCACAGTGTTCCTTGCTGGAAGCACCCTGGAGTTATCAAACCAGTCTCATTGCCAGGGTGGCCCTGCCCGGGGCTCACAAGGTGAGATCAAAGGGCAGGTACAACATCATCTGTTCCACATGAGCAGTTTTGTCGTGTCCAGGGAGTGCCACAAATAGACAGATCAGAGCTGGGAGACCGTGTCCTTGCAAAGAGTGGAGGAGAGGGCAAAGGTGGTGGAGATCCCCTCTGCTTCCTCCATAGCTGAGCACGAGACAACACAGCCCTGTGCATGGCACAGAGCCTGCCCAGGCTCCTCTTTTGGGCAAACCTTGTCCTCTCACAGTCCTTCTCTCCCCTCCATACACCAGATCGCAAAGGGGGGTGAACATCTGGGGTGTCAGGCGTGTGTCAGGAGCTCCAGGCACTCAGAAAAGCAGGACAGGGCTCAGCAGGGTGGATCACAGAGCAGGAATCAAATGCATGAATGTGGGCTGCAGTGGAGGAGACCTGCCACATCAAGGAACGCGGAGGAACTGGAGAGAGAGTCCATCACGAGCCCTGACATCTCCAGCCAAAAGCAATCAGGGCAGTGATCAGCCAGCAGAGCTGCAGACCAGTGGATAAGAAACTGGCTGGATGGTGGCATCCAGAGGGTAGTGGTCAATGGCTCAGTGTCCAGATGGAGAACAGTGACAAGTGGTGTCTGTCCCTCAGGGGTCCACAGTGGGACCTGTGTTGTTTAATATCTTCCATCAATGACATTGACAGTGGCACTGAGAGCACCCTCAGCAAATTTGCTGATGACACCAAGCTGGGTGGTGCAGTCAATATGCCAGAGGGACATGATGCCATCCAGAGGGACCTGGACAAGCTGGAGAAGTGGGCCCAAGTGCACCTCATGAGGTTTAACAAGGCCAAGTGCAGGGTTCTGCACCTGGGCTGGGGCAACCAGAGACATCAATACAGGCTGGGGGAAGACATGCTGGAGAGCAGCCCTGTGGAAACAGACCTGGGGGTACTAGTGGATCCAAAGCTGGACATGAGCCACCAATGTGCAACTGCTGCCCAGAGGAGAAACAGCATCCTGGGCTGCATCAAAAAAAGTGTGGCCAGCAGATCAAGAGAGGTGATTCTGCCCCTCTGCTCTGCCCTGGTGAGACCTTACCTGGAGTACTGTGTCCAGCTCTGGAGCCCCCAACACAAGGACGTGGACCTGCTGGAGCGTGTCCAGAAGAGGCCACAAAAATGATCCAAGGGTTGGAGCTGCTCTCTTATGAAGAAAGGCTGAGGGAGTTGGGGGTGTTCAGCCTGAAGAAGAGAAGGCTCCAGGGGGACCTCATAGCAGCCTTCCAGTACCTGAAGGGGGCCTACAGAAAGGCTGGGGAGGGGCTGTTTACAAGAGCACATAGTGACAGGACAAGGGGTAATGGTTTGAAACTGCAGGAGGAGAGATTTAGGTTAGAGATCAGAAGGAAATTCCTTAGTGTGAAGGTAGTGAGACACTGGAACAGGTTGCCCAGAGAAGTTGTGGAGGCTCCATCCCTGGGGGTGTTCAAGCTCAGGTTGGATGGGGCTCTGAGCAACCTGGTCTAGTGGGAGGTGTCCCTGCTCATGCAGGGGAGTTGGAACTCGATGATCTTTAAGGTCCCTTCCAACTCTAACCGTTCTATGATTCTATGATTAAAAACAGGCAGGTTTAACACCAAATCCTCTGCTCCAGGCCTCCACACCCAGGTCGCCCCTAGGCGCCGTAACACACGATCTGTCTCCAGGCTGGAGCAGGGACCTGCTGAGCCCTCGCTGGATCCTTGCCTCGATCTCACAGCCAGCGGGGACGAAGTGAGCTGTCTGAGTGCTCATAACCGCAGATCCCCCGGCCCTGAAGCCTGCTCGGCCCCCAGCTGCCCTCCATCCCCGCTCCCCCTCACCTCGCTCCCGCACCGCCCTGACATGGCGGCCGCTGAGGGGGGGGGGAGGTCTAGGCCGCCGCACTCAAGATGGCGGCCACACCAGGCCGGGCACGCAACCCGTGCTCCGCACAGCCGTGTGGCCACGCCAGGCAGGCCACTCTCAACATGGCCGCTACGATGGACGCGACGGAAAGCTAATCTGGGAGCGAGGGGCGGGCCGCCGTGCTTGGCGCAGGGTTGGGTGCGCCGCGTAGCCGCTGCCACGTCGCGCCGTTCCATGAGGGAGCCCCGCTGTGTGGGGGGCAGCAGGGACGAGGTGTCCGCCATTAACCAACCTCCCCCGGGCCCTGCCCACCTCCTCCTTCAGGAGAACGGGGCCCTGCGACAAGCGGCGTGTCCAAAAATGGTGTGTGTGTCCCCTGCGGTGGGCGGAACGCGGGCCGAGAGCCGCGGGCTGCGGGGAACCGGGAGGGGGAGCACCGAGGCGCGGCGGGAGGGGACGCTTTGAGCGACGGACACGGTTCCGTCCTGAGCGCAGGGATGAGCGCGGCGCTGCCGAAGGTACCGGTGGGCCGCGACCGGCTGTGGGGACACCGGGCCTGGCCCTGATAGCTGGGTAGGACGGGGGGGGGACACAGGCCCGGCCCCGGGGGAGGGATAGGCCGGAGGCCGGGGTAGGAGTGGCAGGCTTGGCCCTGGTACCGGGGGAACAGGCGCGGCCCCTGGGGAGGGCCAGGCCCGGCTTTGCTTCTGGGGGAGGACAAGCTGACCTGGCTTTGGGACTAGGTGGGTTTTTTGGGGGGGAGTACTGTCTTTTGTGGAGACACAGGCCTGACCCTGAGTTAGTGCCCTGGGTCGCCTCCCCTGCTGGACCTGGACCCCCCCCACACACACATCTCAGGCTCCCAGGGACCACTCCAGCGGCACAAGGTCCCCTACAGTCCCCTGCCCTGTCACGTCCCCTGGGGACCGGCAGGTCCCTGGTTCTCCCTGCCCCTCTCATCACTCTTTGGAGACATTGGTACTTATCGGCCATCCATGCCCCAGCTGACATGAGGGTAACGACAGACAAGCTCTTTGCTTTATGTTACTTTGATGATGGCTGAGCTGTGTTTTCCTCCATCTCTGTGGAGCTGGAACAAGCACAAAAGGGTTGTTCGTGCAGCTGTTGAAACCTGAAAGTGGTGGGATGGTGTGAAGGATGAATATAATGTGTAAGCAAGGGGAGGAGGGCCTCCAGCATGTTGGATCCTGAAGCAAAGCAAGGTGGTGCATGAAAATGTTGCTGCAGCCCCTGCCCATGCAGGGGGATTGAAACTGGATGATCTTTAAGGTCCCTTCTAACTCAAACCATTCTGTGATCTTCCTCCTCCTTCCTCCCTTTCCTGTGTGTTGTGGGGTTATTCTGGGAGGTGACAGTGGCCGGAGGCTGTGGAGAGGTTGGGAGGGTTATTGGTACATTTAGAGGGGCTCAGGTGTTGTTCCCATGGCTGTATTCTGGGAAGTGCTGCTGGAAGCTTGCTGAGATCTGCCATCCTGTTTGCATTTTGCCCGTGGTGGCTCCTTGCAGGTGCTGTGCTTGAAGAAGGGAGCGTTGCTAAAGCAGGTGCTTGTGCTCAGCAGGTGAGTGGTCTGAAATCAAACCCAGGATGTAAAACACAGTGTGAGGCACCAAAACCTGAGAATAAAACCCTGAGCAACGTGTTCCACTTGCAGTTGAGTCCCTTCTCACTGCTGCTGGGGGGGGGTTTGGACTAGATGACCTGTGAAGGCCCCTCCCAACCTGAACCATTCTGTGATTCTGTGAAAAACTTCTACTGACAGTGTCAGAAAACCTAAATTATGACAAAATAATTTTTTCCAAGCAAGATCTTTTTTTTCAAGTATGGAGGGGAGACTTTCAGCCGATGTCTGTGAGCTGAAGGGGCTGTAGGGGGTGGAGGAGAGAGAGTCTCTTTGCTGACAGGATCTGTCTGAGTCTGAGGGACTTGGGGAGTGAGCCTTTGTTTAAGGACAGTGGCCAGATGCTGTTGTGTTTCCAGCAGTGGGTGAAACCAGAGCTTTTAATGATGCTCTTTGTTTCCTACAGCGCAGCAACGCGCAGAGAAAGCCTGCTGGGTGCTGCAGGTAAGGCCCAATGCAAGGCAGAACTTCATTTACCCCAAACAAATATTACCCATTTCAGCATTTCTGTCTCCTTTTAAGTTTTTTTAGCCAATTCTGAGCTCTTCCACCTCCATACCTTTTTTTCCTAACCCTTTCTTCTGGTTCCCTGTTCTTGGAGTGACATCAGCCAGGTGCCATCTGTGATACTAATGTCCAGGAACTGAGTTACACCCTCGTGAGGACCCTTTTTAACATTTATTGAGCTGCTGGAGTCGCTGTCACAATTTAAAACAGAGTTTGGTTTTGCTGGGGAGGCCAAGTGTAACTGGGTGGCTTAGATCCTTGGTGTTTCAGTTTGGAGCTTCATTTATTAAAATTAGGGTTATTGGGGGTTCTGATGTACCCTGGAGAAGGAAGGATAAAGAAAAACTGATACCCTTTTGATTTGGCTTCCTAGCACATGAATATTTTAATAAGGCTGGATGGAAAAATAAATGGGGCTCAGATCCATCACACTAGAGTGTCACATAAGAGGAGACAGATTTCATCAGTATCCTCACCATCCACCTGTGCTGACAAGTCTTGGCTTTTTTTTGTTTGTTAGCTTGAGAATTCACCTGGGAAATCAGTCACTTTTAATCTCTTCCTTCCTTATTTGTCGCTGACCTTAACCAACTGGGAATTACGTGAGCAAACAATGTGCACTTGCAGCCCAGAGGCCACTTGCATCCTGGGCTGCATCACAAGAAGTGTGGCCAGCAGGGCCAGGGAGGGGATTCTGCCCCTCTGCTCTGCTCTGGTGAGACCCCCCCCTGCAGTGCTGTGTCCAGCTCTGGAGCCCTCAGCACAGGAGAGACATGGAGCTGTTGGAGAGGGGCCAGAGAAGGGCCATGGAGATGATGGGAGGGCTGGAGCAGCTCTGCTCTGGAGACAGGCTGGGAGAGTTGGGGGTGTTGAGCCTGGAGAAGAGAAGGCTCCAGGGAGAGCTTGGAGCACCTTCCAGTGCCTGAAGGGGCTCCAGGAAAGCTGGGGAGGGGCTTTGGACAACGGTGGAGAGTGATGGGATATGGGGCAATGGCCTTAAACTAGAGCAGGGTGGATTCAGACTGGGTACCAGGAAGAAGTTGTTTACACTGAGGGTGGTGAAGCACTGGAACAGGTTGCCCGGAGAGGTGGTGGAGGCCCCATCCCTGGAGACATTCAAGGTCAGGCTTGACCAGGCTCTGAGCAACCTGATCTAGTCAAAAAGGTCCCTGTGCACTGCAGGGGGGGCTGGACTAGAAGACCTTTGAAGTTCCCTTCCAACCCCAGACATTCTATCAGTCTGCCTGGTTTCATGGGCAGGGTTTGCTGTGATGCACAGGCTGCCTGCAAGGGGCAGACACACCCCCCCCCCCAAAGCCTTTCCCTGCCATCAAAAAACCGAGGACAAATTCCTGCCCTCAGTGTGGATTTTGGGCTCTCCAAACACCCAGATACTTGTCAAGGGAAAGGCTGTTCTGCTGTTCAGCTGGAAACATGTTTGCTCTGCTCTGCTTTCAGGTGATGCACTCGTGAGTTGCTGCAGACACTACAAATCCCGTCCCACGCACGGAATCGGGAGGTTCAAATTCCTGCTCCCGAAGGAGGTGGGCATCACAACCCCCCTACCCTGCTTGCTTTCAGCTGACTCATCTCTGTACAGCCTGATTTAAATGTTAAATGGCTGATGAATCACATCAAAAAGGAATCATGTAATGGTTTACTGCTGCTTTTCTTGGTAGAGTGTTATGTCGTATGAAATACCCACTCCTAACTCAGCACAGACACTTTCTTTTCTCCAGTATGTTCTTTTTTAACTTATTAAGTAATTTGGGGAGGGGAGGAATCATAGAATCCCAGACTGGTTTGGGTTGGAAAGGACCTTAAAGATCAGGTAGTTCCAACACCCCCCTGTATAGGCATGGACACCTCCCACCAGACCAGGTTGCTCCAAGCCCCATCCAACCTGCCCTTGAACACACCCAGGGAGGGGGCAATCTCTTGCTGATGCTGACTTGAAGACCCCAACTTCAAATTATTGCAGGATATTGTGAGCAGGTTTTATTTGCATTTACATTGTTTTACATTCCCTGAAATTCGGAAAGAGAACAAATTTTGTGGAAGGAGGAAACAATACCTCATCTAGGCAGCTGCCTGGAAGGCAGGAGCTGAAATAAAAAGCAGTTTGTTTTCTACTCCTTGGTTTCTGCTGGAAGGAATTAATCATGATATGCATGTGTTTTCTCTGTGACTTCTGTGGTGCTGCCACCCAAGAACTGAACTGCTCAACTGGAGAGTATCTGTTAGATAATGTCATCCCAGTTCTGTAGTTGGGGACAGTGAGTGCAGATCATAGAGTCATAGAATCCTAGGATGCCAGGTTGGAAGGGACCTCAAGGACCATCTGGTCCAACCTTTCTAGGTTCTACTCTAGTTGATATGAGGTGGCTCAGCCCCCTGTCCAGCTGAGACTTAAAACTGCCCAATGGGGGGGAATCCACCACTTCCCTTGGGAGACTCTTCCAATGTTGGACTGTCCTCATGGGGAAAAATGGACCTCTTGTGTCCCATGGGAATCTCCCCAGGAGCAACTTGTGCCCATCACCCCTTGTCTTTTCCATGGGACTCCTTGTAAATAGGGAGTCTCCATCTTCTTGGGAGCCACCCTTGAAGGACTGGGACATGGTAATAAGGTCTCCCTGAAGCCTTCTCTTCTCCAGGCTGAACAAACCCAGTTTTCTCAGCCTCTCCTCATCCTGCAGGTCCTTCAGTTCCCTGATCATCCCTGTGGCCCTTCTCTGGACCCTCTCCAGCCTGTCCCATCTTTTCTGTAGAACAGGGACCAGAACTGAACACAGTACTCCAGGTGTGGTCTGACAAGCTGGGATCTGTCAATGCAGTTAGGGAAACCTTTGTCACAGGAAGATACCCTGGCACGGTCTCCTGGGTGGGCAAGAGTTAACATTTTTTATTTCCAGCTTTGCTCAAAGCAGATGTGCTTTCTGTTTTCTCATTCGTTTATAACACAGGCTCCAAAGAGGAGAAAGGATAAAGTGCAGATGAAAGAGATAAATGTTGGGACTGAACATGAGTATGGAGATGTCAACATCCAGATGACTTCCTATGATATGTGTCTTGTGGAGCATTTTGCTCGGTATGTGCACAAGCTCTGCAACCGGCTCCGCATCAGAGTGAATGAAAGGTGAGAGGAGCACAGCTCTGTCCTCCCTTGCAGCCACCTGCCACTGGAGTCATAGAATGGAATCATAGAACTGTTTGGGTTGGAAAAGACCCTTCAGATCATCCAGTCCAGCCATTCCCCCAGCCCTGCCAAGGCCACCACTGACCCATGTCCCTCAGCACCACATCTCCAGGGCTTGGAAACCCCTCCAGGGATGGGGACTCCAGCCCTGCCCTGGGCAGCCTGGGCCAGGGCCTGACAACCCTTGCCAGGCAGAAATTGTTCCCCAGATCCAACCTCAACCTCCCCTGGCACAACTTGAGGCCAGTTCCTCTCATCCTGTTGCTTGTTCCTGGGGAGCAGAGACCGACCCCCCCTGGCTCCAACCTCCTCTCAGGCAGTTGCAGAGCCAGAAGGTCTCCCCTCAGCCTCCTTTGCTCCAGCCTCAACACCCCCAGCTCCCTCAGTTGCTCCTGGTCAGACTTGTGCTCCAGCCCCTTCCCCAGCTGTGTTGCCTTCTCTGGACACGCTCCAGCCCCTCAATTTCTTTGATACCTTGAGGACAAAAGCACAATCTGATCTCTCTGATAGATTCTCACATGTAAATCCAGATCTTCTGCCATCTACCTGGTGTCCTCTATTGGTATTGGGAAGGCTGAAATGGACTTGTTCAGGCACTGACTGAACAGATCGTAGAATCCCAGACTGGTTTGGGTTGGAAGGCACCTTAAAGATTATCTAGTTCCAACCCCCCTGCATGGTCAGGGACACCTCCCACCAGCCCAGGCTGCTCCAAGCCCCATCCAACCTGCCCTTCAACACTGCCAGGGATGGGGCAGCCACAGCTTCTCTGGCCAACCTGGGCCAGGCTCTCCCCACCCTCCCAGCACACAAGTTCTCCCTCCCATCTCATCTCCAGCTCCCCTCTTCCAGCTGGAAACCCTTCCCCCTGGGCCCAGCCCTCCCTGCCCTTGGCCAAAGCCCCTCCCCAGCTTTCCTGGAGCCCCTTCAGGCACTGCAAGGTGCTCCAAGGTCTCTCTGGAGCCCCTTCAGGCACTGGAAGGCTGCCATGAGGTCTCCCTGGGAGGAAGGAAGGAACATTCCACCAAAATACAGGTTTAAGAACAGTTTGCCCCATGGGTGATCTGATTATTCCTACTTACAGAAAACAAAATAAGATTAGAACAGCATTAGTGTGTGAGGTTTTAGAAATGGTGGCCAGGAAATTCAGAGCTGTCATTCCCAAATGCACTGTGCTCATTCATCAGAGATACAATAACCAGTAACTACTTGGTGTGCAGAGATCAGTATGTACAGAAAGACATGATTTGGCCTTTAAGAGCAAAAATTGGAGGGTAAAAGGTGGGGAGCAGGCTGTAGCCTGTTGTTAGTGATGCTGTGCAGCTGGAGAGGTGGAGGTCTCTGGAGTCATGCCAGCCAGAGAGCAGAACCTGATCCCATGCCTGGTCGTATTCCTGTTCGATCCAGAGAGGAAAATGATGTCCTTTGAGTGGTGCTTTGCAGCACTGGATTTTAGCTCTATTCCTGATTACAGAATCAGAACTGTTGCTTTAAAGTTCTCCTTCAACTATAAAGGAGTGAGGAGTTCTCAGGCTGGTGTTTGTAGCTGAACCAGGCTTTTGCTGGCAGTAGCTCTGCAAGCTTCTCCCTTACCTCCTTCCAGTAAAACACCCGGCCTCTGCCAGTGCTTGATTGGTAAGATACATTGTTTGCATAATTAATTTCTCATGAAAACTTAATCTCCTTCCACATTCTGTGCTGCTGGAGGTTGATTCATTCCTGCAAAGTAGTGCAAATCTATCCTCCCTGTCCTAAGCTCTGACCTGTGGTTCCTGCAGCTATGCCATGCCCACCAAAACCAACGAAGTGCTGTACTTGGAAGAGAGAGGTTCCAAAATGCAGCTGGATGCTGTCCTCACTACCCATCAGAGGGTTGTCCAGGTAGGAGCTGGTGTTTCCTATCTCAGGCTCTCAAAAGCCCTGAACCCTGGGAGTTCAGTCCCTTCAACAAATGAAAGGCATAAATTGAAGCACAACAAAGTCTAATTAGATGTCTTGTTAAAGGTTACTCGTGAAGTAGAAGCAGAGGAGGGGTTCCTGGGTTCTGGATTTCAGTCAGATTTATTCACAGAATTGTTTGGGTTGGAGGGACCTTAAAGATCATCTAGTTCCAACCTCCTGCATGGGCAGGGACACCTCCCACCAGCCCAGGCTGCTCCAAGCCCCATCCAACCTGCCCTTCAACACTGCCAGGGATGGGGCAGCCACAGCTTCTCTGGCCAACCTGGGCCAGGCTCTCCCCACCCTCACACTAAAGAACCTCTTCCTACTGTCCAGCCTAAATCTCCCCTCTTCCAGTTTGAATCCATCACCCCTTGTCATGAGTATAATGAGTCCCTGTTGTATGTGGTGCTCTGCTCCTGCAGCACTTTTATTTCTTCTTCCAGATCAGCGGTTTGAGCTCGACGTTTGCTCCAATACTCCTGGAAATCATTCAGAGCAGCCAGCCTGAAGGGGTCCATCTGTTAGTGGAAGAGGTGGGTGTCATTTTACCAGGGCCTTTGCATTTAGGAACCAGATACGATGCATGACATGAATTGGCTTTGAAAATACAAACCTGGGCCTGAGGCAACTGCCTAAACTGACTGGATCTCCCAGAGCCAGGCCCTCACTTGGTCTATCAAAACCCATTCTCTTTCATTCTTGTGTTTCATTTTCCATTTAGCCTCCTACAATTAGTGCCACAGCAGGTCCCTTCCCAACCAATCCCATAGATCCACAGGAGGTGGCAGGTTGCAAGTTGCTTTTCTTTGCTACTGCAGATTCCCTGGGTTGCAGAAGGGAACGTTTTCCTTCAGCAGCACTTCACCTGTCAGGGAATCACCAGGAACTTCGTGGAGCAGCTGGAGAGACTAGGAACCCAAATGCTGTGCCCTTTTTTGATGGAATTTGCCCTGGGAAGGGTCAGCTTGTTTTCTGCAGAAAGGCCCAACAGTTTTCTCAGCTCTGAGGACTTCAGGACAGAGCTCCACTCACTGGTGGGCCAGACATAAGGAGATATTTAAACTTCTGTCACTTTACAAATGGATAGAACAGTCCCAGGGGGTCCTTTTTATTCAGGGAATCAAAAGATTTTTGTTGCTGGAAAGAGAAGGCAGCACAGTCAATTCAAACAGGAGAACACAGTTGGCTTCTTAAGTGGCCTTTGAAGAATGTTTAGTTATCTCCAGCTCTGCAAAACCAGAAGGAGTATGGGAGAAGGTCTCTTGAGTCCAGGAATCTCTTCTGCTTTGGTCACAGCTCCATCTTTTCCTTAGGGCTGCCATTTCTTTTTTTTATTCCTGGCTGATGGCTTTGTCTCTGGAGGGAGAATTGTGACCTTGTGCCATCTGCAAAGTCATTGCAGGCTGAAAGAGTTGGGGGTGTTCAGCCTGGAGAAGGCTCCAGGGAGACCTTGGAGCACCTTGCAGTGCCTGAAGGGCTCCAGGAAAGATGGGAAGGGACTTCGGCCAAGGGCAGGGAGGGATGGGATGAGGGAGAAGGGTTTTAACTGGAAGAGGGGAGATGCAGGTTAGATATTAGGGAGAAATTCTGTGCTGTGAGGGTGGGGAGAGCCTGGCCCAGGTTGGCCAGAGAAGCTGTGGCTGCCCCATCCCTGGCAGTGTTGAAGGGCAGGTTGGATGGGGATTGGAGCAGCCTGGGCTGGTGGGAGGTGTCCCTGCCCATGCAGGGGGTTGGAACTAGATGATCTTTAGTGTCCTTTCCAACCCAAACCATTCTATTATTCTGTGATGCCAGAAGCCCCGGGGAGAGACCCAGACTGGCTTCCTATGACAGGCAGTGCAGAAGAGAGATGAAAGCTTTGGGATGTTCCTGCCAAGTTCTGGAGAAAGTGGCAGGTTTCCTCAAGAAAGTAGATGCTACAGCAATAGGCAGTGGCAGAGCTGAGGGTGTCCAGTGGACTCGTTGAGCACAAGCTTACTCCTCCAACAGCCAGGTGAGGAGGAGCCTACAAGGCTCCATGCAGTGAACAGGGGTGTCTTGTGGGTACCACCCTGGCTTGCTGCCCTCTGTGCTTTACCCCCAGCAGCTGCTTCAGAAGCTGAATGTTAGAGAGGAGGCTCAGAGCTCTGCCACCACCTTCCAGGCTGAGCTGCCCATGAGATCCCAGCCCACAGTGACTTTCCACAGGGGTTTCCCACTCCCTGGGCTCAGTGGACATTTAAGTCTTTCATTTTTCTACTCCGAAGTGATTCTCTTTGGGAGGAGGTTTGTTTTCCTCTTGATTTCAAAAAGTACTCAAGAGATTATTCTGATACCCTTGTGTTTCTCTTCTCCTCTCTCCACAGCACACAGAAGCTCATTTCAAGAGCAGGTTAAAATCTCGACCAGAACTGGAAGAGCTGCTGGCACAGATGAGCTAAGGTGAGGAAGACTCTGCCTGCTCCAGAGCCACCCCTGGAACATGGAGGCTTCTCCTCCTTTTGGCTCCTCAAGCCTCCAGAAGGTGACTTCACCAGCACTGTACTGATAATTTGGTGAATTGGAAGACATTTCCACTGTTGTCAGGCAGCTTGTCTTAATAAAGATATATCACAGAATCGTTTGGGTTGGGAAAGACCTTCAAGATCATCCAGTCCAGCCATTCCCCCAGCCCTGCCAAGGCCACCACTGACCCATGTCCCTCAGCACCACATCTCCACGGCTTGGAAACCCCTCCAGGGATGGGGACTCCAGCCCTGCCCTGGGCAGCCTGGGCCAGGGCCTGACAACCCTTGCCAGGCAGAAATTGTTCCCAAGATCCAACCTCAACCTCACCTGGCACAACTTCAGACCATTTGTTCTTGTCCAGTCACTTCTTACATGTGTTTATTTCTGATGGATTTGTGCTCAGTGAAATGGGGCTTTTCCCAGTTCTTCCTTTTTTCTTTTTTTTTCCCCTCTGTATGTTTTACTCTTGGTGTATCATAGAATCACAGGAGGGTTTGGGTTGGAAGGGGACGTGTCCGTTCCCCACACTTTGTTTGATGGATGGTAAGAGGATGGGTGCTCCTGGGGCTTCCCAGGAGATAAATCCCCTCCCCCCTTAAAATCCTGTCACAGGAAAAGGTTTGAGAGCACAGGGAAACACTGGAAATCCACAGCAGGGCTGTTCCAGAGCCAAGACTCAGCCTCAATGCTCCCATTTTGGGACACTGAGTTACAGAGTGGTGGGAGCTGGAAGGGACCTCTGGAGATCATCTAGTCCAACACCCTGCTACAGCAGGATCCCCCAGAGCAGATCCCACAGGAACATGTCCAGGTGGGTTTGGAATGTCCCCAGGGATGGAGACTCCACAGCCTCCCTGGGCAGCCTGTCCCAGGGCTCTGTCACCCTCACAGACAAGAAGTATTTTCTCATATTCAGGTCAAACCTCCTGTGCTCCAGTTGGTGCCCATTGCCCCTTGTCCTGTCACTGGGCACCACTGAGAAGAGTCTGGCCCCCCCCTCCTGACACCCCCTGGAGATATTGACCAGCACTGATGAGATCCCCCCTCAGCCTCCTTTTCTCTCAGCTGAACAGCCCCAGCTCTCCCAGCCTTTCCTCACAGGGCAGATGCTCCAGCCCCCTCAGCATCTTTGTGGCCTGTGCTGGACTCTCTCCAGTGGTTCCTGATCCTTCATGAACTGGACTGTCCAGAACTGGACCCAGTTCTCCAGATGTGGTCTCACTAGGGCAGAGTAGAGGAGAACCTCCCTTGACCTGCTGGCCACACTTCTTCATGCCCCCCCAGAGCCCATTTGCCTTCTTGGCCACCAGGGCACATTGCTGGCTCATGGTCACCCTGTTCTCCACCAGGTTCCTTCTCCCCAGAGCTGCTTTCCAGCAGGTGACCCCCCAACCTGTGCTGACCCATGGCGTTGTTCCTCCCCAGCTGCAGACCCTTTGGCAGTACATTTTGGGCAGGAAATCCCCTTCTTACTCACCACCACCCCCTCCCATCTCCTGCTTATCCCCAGCGGCAGAGACGAGCGCTCCAGCCAGGACCACCAACACCCCCGGCTTTAATGTCCCAGCCCCACAGTGTGGATTTACCGGCACATCCACCCACTGGAGCCAAAACACACCCCAAAAAGAAGGGTCAAGCGGCGCAGTTCTGTGCTGAGGGAGGAGAGGTCGCTGGTGGTTTCATTCCCCGGCGGGTGAAGGAGGAGCCTGGCGTGGGGAGGCGGCCCGGGGGGGCTCCCGGGGGGGTTCCCGGGGGCGCTGCCGCCGGTTCATGCAGTCCCCGAAGGCGCGGAGCTGGATCTGGCAGAGCCGCCAGTCCCGCCGCTCCGCCATGCATTCCTGCAGCTCCCGGTGCCGCTCCGCGCAGCCCGTCCGCTGGATCCTGGCGTCCAACGGGTCTTCCTCCTCATCCTCCCCTTCCTCCACCGAGGGACGGGTCCAGGCGTGGCCGGGTCTCGCCATGGCTCAGCCGGGCTGGAGGGAGGTGGCAGATATAGGGGCACTGCCTTCCCCTTTTTGGGGCACTGCTCCCTATTTCGGGGGCACCCCCAGGGTGCCCAGCACCCTCCATGCTCCCATATGCTCCATCCACCCCCAGGAGGAGCTCAGCACCCCCCCCTCCATGCAGCCCCAGCCCCCCCCGTGGGTGCTCCAGCACCTCCCCCATCCACTCGACCCCCACCCATGGGTGCACAGCACCCTCCCCAACCCCTACCTGCTCAACCCCCTGTGGATCCTATGCACCCCTCATGGGTCCCCAGCACTCCCCACGGACCCTACCCCCACCAGTGGGAGCTCAACACCCCCATGCACCCCTCCATGGATGCTCAGCACCCCTCATGCACCTCGCCCCCACGCACGGGTGCCCAGCACCCTCCCCAACTGCCACCTGCCCACCCTCCCATGGGTTCCGAGCACCCCCCATGTACCTCCCCATGGGTGCTCAGCACTCCCATAGGTGCCCAGCATCTCCCCCATGCTCCCCCTCCGTGATTGACCAGCATCTCCCGCATGCACCTTCCCCCCACCCATGGGTGCCCATCCCCCCCAACGGGTGCCCGGCACCCTCCGTACACCTCCCACGGACGCTCAGCCCCTCCCTCACGTCCCTCACCGCCACCCATGGGTGCCCGGCACCCTCCATGCCCTCCCGATGCCGTACCCAGCCGCCCCGCCCTGTACCCTCCCCCCGTATCTTCCCCCCTACCCTTCAGCAGCGCAGCGCGGTCCCTTTAAGGAAAGACCCTGCGGGGCGGGGTGTGTCGCCGGAAGCGCTCGCTGATTGGATGGCGTCTTTCCGCTTCTGTCCCGCGGGGGCTGATGGGAAGGAAGGAGGCGGAAGGGAGTGTGGATGCCTCGGCAAGATGGCGGCGACGCTGCGAATCCAGAGCGACTGGAGTCAGGCGCTAAGGTGGGCACGGCCTTCCTGGTCCCCTGTTCCTTGTCCCGGTCCCCAGCCCCTGCTCTGTGCTCACCGCCGCTCTTTCTCTCTGCAGGAGGGACGAGGGCGAGGCCTGGCTGAGCTGCCGGAGCCCTGGTGAGCCCCGAGAGGCCTGGGGAGGCCTCCGAGGGAGGCGGGCGGAGAGTGTGTCTGGGGGGCTCGAGGGGGCCCTGTGCCTTAGGAGGGGGTGAGGGAGATTGGGGAAGGGACTGTGGGTTAGAAGGGGCTTAGGGCAGTTGAGGGAGGTCCTGTGGGTTAGGAGGGGTGAGGGAGTTTGAGGGGGACTGTGAGTTGGGAGGGAGGGAGAGAGATTGGGGGTACCCTGTGGGTTAGGAGGGGATGAGGGCTCTTGGGGGCCTGTGGGTTAGGAGGAGGTGAAGGAAATTGGGGGTGCTCTGTGGAGTAGGAGGGAGTGAGGGCAGTTGAGGTGGAGCCCCGTGGGTTAGGAGGGAGTGAGGGAGACTGGGGGGGCACGGTGGGTTAGGAGGGGTGAGGGTGACTGGCGGGTGCCCTGCGGGCTTGGAGAAGTGGTGGATGGCTGGGGAGAACCCCGTGGTCTAGGGGAGGGGGAGTGGAAGGTGGGGTGTGAGGGGCAGCTGGGCTGATGGTTGCTCTCCCCACAGGGAAGCCCACCCTGTACGGCAGCCTGACCCGCCGTGGGCTCAGCTCCGAGGGCCTCCCCGACATCGCTGCGTCCGAGGGCTTCGTGGTCAGGGAAGTCACCAAGGTGCCAGGGCTGGGGGAGTGGGGTTGGTGACCACCTTCAACTTGTGAACCATGAGCCAGCAATGTGTCCTCACAGCCACAAGGCCAGTGCCATCCCTGGGGGGCATTAAGGAGAGCGTGGCCAGCAGGACGAGGGAGGTTCTCCTGCCCCTTTGTTCTGCCCTGGTGAGGCCACATCTGGAGAACTGGGTCCATTCTGGGCTCCCCAGTTCAAGAAGGACAAGGAGCTGCTGGAGAGAGTCCAACACAGGCCACAAAGATGCTGAGGGGACTGGAGCATTTGCCCTGTGAGGAAAGGCTGGGAGAGCTGGGGCTGTTCAGCTGAGAGAAAAGGAGGCTGAGGGGGGATCTCATCAGTGCTGATCAATATCTCCAGGGGGTGTCAGGAGGGGGGGGCCAGACTCTTCTCAGTGGTGCCCAGTGACAGGACAAGGGGCAATGGGCACCAACTGGAGCACAGGAGGTTTGACCTGAATATGAGAAAATACTTCTTGTCTGTGAGGGTGACAGAGCCCTGGGACAGGCTGCCCAGGGAGGCTGTGGAGTCTCCATCCCTGGAGACATCCCAAACCCACCTGGACGTGTTCCTGTGGGATCTGCTCTAGGGGATCCTGCTCTAGCAGGGGGTTGGACTAGATGATCTCCAGAGGTCCCTTCCAACCCTGATCATGCTGTGGTTCTGTGAGTGGAGTTGGTGACCACCTTCCACACATGCAGCCTAAAGCTGTCACCCAGTCCCCTGCATGGTCCAATCCAGCCTCTTCTGGGCCTCCCCCCTGTGCAGTGCCCAGAGCTGGTCACACAGGGCTGAGGCTGTGTCATGGCTGGCCAGGCCAGAGAGGCCATCACTGGCCACCCAGAGCCTGCATCTTGAGGAGGTGTAGGGAGATGAGCCCAACACTGGGCAGTCCTGGGAGAGCTGGCCCAGGTTGGCCAGAGAAGCTGTGGCTGCCCCATCCCTGGCAGTGTTGAAGGGCAGGTTGGATGGGGCTTGGAGCAACCTGGTCTGGTGGGAGGTGTCCCTGCCCATGCAGGGGGGTTGGATCTAGATGATCTTTAAGGTCCCTTCCAACTCAAACCATTCTATGATTCCTTTGATCTTCAGGCTGTGAGAGACACCACAGCTGGGTCCAGATCCTAGTTCTACCTTGGCAGCCTCTGTGTTTCAGCAGGACTATCAGCACTTCTAATTCTTTTTTTCCCCCCTCTCTTTCCTCCTCTAGAAAAGCATTCTCATTTCCTGTCCTCACGAAAATGTGTCCACGAAGTTCCTGGCCCCTTACACAACTTTTTGTAGAATTCATCAGAAAAGTGTAAGTAACTTTGTGAAGGGAGTGGGGAAAATAACTGGAACTGGCCATGAACTTTCACAGCTCCTCTTGTGTGCTCCTTCTGATGGGTGCCCCGTGGCAGGATTTTGTGTGAACTAGGTAATAAAACATCAAGTAGTTTCTAGAAACTCAGGGAAACTTCATCATGGTTATGTTTAGCCCCCCTCAAATTGTCTCTAAAATTCTTTAGACTGTTTTCTTGCAGGTGATCTCATTTCTGCTCACTTCAGGCCCATGACAGATCCCCCCTGTAAAGGAATGTGTGAATTGTGTGAAAAACCAGGGTAAAAATAAGAGGTTCCAGGCACTGAGCTCTTCACCTCTGAGTTTAATAAACCACCTGGTTTCTTGCAGCTCTTTGCTCCAATGTCCTGAAGTTGTTTGTCCTTGGTATTTGCTGTATGAATTTCTGTTCATGGGGCTGGGAATTGTGTTGCCTAAACTCATCCTGACCTGGTGGGAATGTAGAGACCAGAAGGCCCAGCTTGTATTTAGAAAAGAAATCAATTAACTGGGCTTCTCTCTCATGTCCAAGCAGTCCTGCTCGTTTTGCTGGATCATCTTCTTTCCAGCTGCCCGCCCTCCGTGGGGGCTGCACCAAGTGCAGCTTCTCACTGAGCTGTGGGACAGAAGGGCTGGCTGACCTGCAGTGTCATGTGTGCTCTGAAGAGCAACACAACGTGGCTTTGCTGGGGAGTGGTCTGTGATTTAGCTGGACACTTAAGATCATGGAATGGTTTTGATTGGAAAACACCTTCAAGATCATCCAGTCTAACCATTAACCCAACAATGTCAAGGCCACCACTGACCCATGTCCCTCAGCACCACATCTCCACGGCTTGGAAACCCCTCCAGGGATGGGGACTCCACCCCTGCCCTGGGCAGCCTGGGCCAGGGCCTGACAACCCTTGCCAGGCAGAAATTGTTCCCAAGATCCAACCTCAACCTCCCCTGGCACAACTTGAGGCCGGTTCCTCTTGTCCCATCACTTGTTCCTGGGGAGCAGAGACCGACCCCCCCTGGCTCCAACCTCCTCTCAGGCAGTTGCAGAGCCAGAAGGTCTCCCCTCAGCCTCCTTTGCTCCAGGCTCAACACCCCCAGCTCCCTCAGCTGCTCCTGGTCAGACTTGTTCTCCAGCCCCTTCCCCAGCTCTGTTGCCTTTTCTGGACACACTCCAGCCCCTCAATATCTTTATTTTCATAACCCTACATGGAAATGATCCAATAAATAAGGGCATGTGGAGCCTGCAGGTACAGCCAGCTGCCCTAGAGGGAGTCCCCTGAAGGCTCCTAGAGATAATGTAGGACACTTGTCTCATGATTTGTTGATTAAATGATTGTGACAAACTCAGCCAAAAATGCTGAAGAGCTGAGAAGTCGTGTCTGTGCTGATGGAGCTGCAAAGGTGCATTGGGACATCAAGGCAATTCCCCATCTCCCCAGCTGCCAGAGGAGGAGGTGGAGCTGTTCAGATTTGGAACTTGGCAGCAAAAGCAGCTCAGGAGACAGAGGTGAATCACTTCTGGGCTTTGTGCTGCTTAAGAATCCCCCACTGCCCTTTTGTGTGAGCAATGGGATCAGCATTCAAAGCCCAGCAGAGATGGAAATGCAGGCACTGGATGTTGAGTCTGCCGCGGGTTCCAGCTGCACTGCAGAGCTCTGCTCTGGAAAGCAGCTGAAGCAACATCTATTCACATGGAGATGAGCTCCAAGCGGTGTGGACTAAGCTCCAGTTACATTTTCTACCTGCTGCCTCCTGTCCTCAGCACTCCCTGCCTGTTCACAGGTCCCTCCCGAACATTTTGGGGTATGTCAGACATCAGTGAGATTTTTCATTCCTGCTTGAATGACCTTCCCTGGCTTTTTTTTTTTTTTTTTTATTAGCAAATTACCACAGATTGGTTTGTTAGATAAAATGCTGCTCATGTTACCCCTGTATTTCTCACACTGCCAGAATCCTTAATGGCTATTGTAAGAACTCAACCAGCACCTTCTGCTCTTACTTAAATCTTCTAATTCCTGTTTTAATTCCTAATTATTTATTTTTTTCAAGTGGAGGTTGAGTATTGATCCTGCACCTGGTAAAAATTCCCTGTGATTTGAGCTGTCAGAGCTTTTCAGGGGAGCAGTTTGGTCTGACTCCTGCTTGGATAGGAGAACTGAGGACTGAAGTGTGGCATTTCATGTCCCCACAAGCCCTGGCTGATGCACATGCAGCAGTAAGGTACCATAGGAGGTTCTTAACATCTGGAAACAGCTGGAGGTGGAAGCAGATCTGTTATGTGCTTGGTCTGCCCGAGGGCATCATCCTTACATCTCAGGCCTGTGATCTTCCTGGGCAAATCTCTCCATCTACTCACAGCTTTGGGTTTCCCTGTGAAGAAGGGTTTGAGGGATGGAGTGTTCAGTGGTTGAGGAACTGGCAGGAGGGTTGCATCCAGAGGGTAGTGGGCAATGGCTTGATGTCCAGATGGAGGTTGGTGACAAGTGGTGTTCCTCAGGGGTCTGTACTGGGGCCAGGGCTGGTTAATACCTTCATCAATGACATGGATGGTAGGACCAAGGGCACCTTCAGCAAATCTGCAGATGACACCAAGCTGAGTGGTGTGGTTGACATGCCTGAGTGAGGAGATGTCATCCAGAAGGACCTGGACAAGCCCATCCACACCACTGTGGTGAGAACCCCCTGCAGGGCTGGGTCCAGCTCTGGGGTCCCCAACACAAGAGGGACATGGAGCTGTTGGAGAGAGTCCAGAGGAGGCCCTGGAGATGATGGGAGGGCTGGAGCAGCTCTGCTCTGGAGACAGGCTGGGAGAGTTGGGGGTGTTGAGCCTGGAGAAGAGAAGGCTCCAGGGAGACCTTGGAGCACCTTGCAGTGCCTGAAGGGGCTCCAGGAAAGCTGGGGAGGGGCTTTTCACCAGAGAGGGCAGTGACAGGACAAGGGGGGATGGTTTGAAACTGCAAGAGGGGAGATTGAGGTCAGACCACCCTCTGCCATGAGCAGGGACACCTCCCACCAGCCCAGGCTGCACAAGCCTCATCCAACCTGGCCTTGAACACCTCCAGGGAGGGGGCAGCCACAGCCTCCCTGGGCAACCTGTGCCAGTGCCTTCCTACCCTCATGGGGAAGAAGTTCTTCCTGAGGTCTGACCTCAATCTCCCCTCTTGCAGTTTCAAACCATCCCCCCTTGTCTCATAAAACATACTGAGAGGGTGAGGCAAGAAAGCCTGTGAAGTCCTTGCTTAAATGTTAGAATATTATCAGGCTAAAGCTGTTTATCTAGGAGTATGGAAACTCTTTCGGGGGTTTTAAATGAGTCCAGGGGTGTGTCTTGGGGAGATAGTAGTGCTGAGACCTGCTAAGAACATTTAGCATGTCTCCCCCAGGACAGAGGTAGGTTCTTGAGCAGCAGTGCCTGAATAGAGGGTCATGTAAAGCTAACAGTTGGTGTTTTTCCCCCTCCTGCAGGTTACCTGCCTTGATATTTCCAGTGGTGGAGGGCTTGGCGTGTCCACCAGCACAGATGGGACCATGAAAATCTGGCAGGCTGCAAATGGAGAAATAAGAGTAAGAGCATCTTGCTTGGATGTTGTGTGATGGTCTGTGCCATGGCTGAAGTCACCCAGCTGTGCCTGTGGTCAGGGTATCTGCCACACGGTGCTCTAGGGTGGGCAAGAGTCTGGCTTTTTGAATGCAAAGCTCATTGAAGTTTGCCATCTCAGAGGTTTTAAGTCACATCTGTTGGAAAGCATGACTTCTGCCAAGGGAAATGATGCTCAGCAATCTGGAGAGGAGCCCCGGGGTGAAAATGAGAATGGGGACCTAGGAGTGAGAGCTGAAATGAACTGACAGCTCCTGCCCTGCCTGCTGCCAGCACTGAGCTGCTGCTGCAGTGAAGGGATGAGGGAGGAACTCTTGGCTGTGCTGGATTAACCACATCACAGCCTTCCCAGTTAAGGTGTTTCTTGTGGAGCTTGACCTCTCAGCTGCTTCTTTGGCAGAGAACAGAGACATTTAACCTGTTCTTAGAAAGAATTGTAGTACCCTTTGCTGTGTAATTAGCTCCTCAAGTGGCAGAGAGAGGCTCAAAATGTACCTGGTAGCTCCTTGACTGCCTGGAATCCAGTCCAGGCCCATTGCAGGAGCACAAACCCAGAGGATTTGAGCTTAACCCTCTGCCCACGTGGGAACACCAAGTTTTCCAGTGTCATAGCTCAAAAATTGCTCGGTGTCAGGGTGATAACCATGGAACTAGCACCTAGTTCTTTGTTTTTCCAGAGACTATTGGAAGGCCATGTGTATGATGTGAATTGTTGCAGGTTTTTCCCATCGGGCCTCGTGGTTCTGAGTGGGGGAATGGATGCCCAGCTAAAGATCTGGTCAGCAGAAGATGCCAGCTGTGTAGTAACATTCAAAGGTCACAAAGGAGGTACAGAGTATTCAGCCTTTAAAATGCTTGATCTGCCACGTGTATAATTAATTGTGTTGCACCTCAGGGCTAACATGGAGTCGCCAGCCTGCTGCACTTCATGCTCTGCATTTGTATTGGGTGTCTGGAGTCTCTTTTTCAAGCTCCCAGAACTCAAATAAAAAGATCAGTGGTAGTTGTATGAGAGAGATGAAACTGTTCCTCTCACCCACCTGTGTTCTCTTCATTAATTAATGTAATAAGTGGGAGGA
The DNA here is from genome assembly GCA_020745705.1 of Hemiprocne comata. Taxonomy (NCBI): domain Eukaryota; kingdom Metazoa; phylum Chordata; class Aves; order Apodiformes; family Apodidae; genus Hemiprocne; species Hemiprocne comata. The sequence continues at coordinate 216,876,211 of CM036586.1, forward strand.
TGCAGTCCATTAAGCCGTGGCAAGGGCCAGGGGTGGAGGCAGAGGGCATTCATTCTGCTCCTCCAGGGCAGTCTCAGCTCTCCAGAGCTCTGGCCTGCATCCAGCAGCCTTGCACTGCACTGGAAATGCCTCCTGCTCACACCCAGGTCATCCTGCCCACCTTCAGTTGCTCCACATAGACTCTCACAGGATGGTGAGGGTTGGAAGAGACCTTAAAGCTCATCAGGTTCCAACCCCCCTGCCATGAGCAGGGACACCTCCCACCAGCCCAGGCTGCACAAGCCTCATCCAACCTGGCCTTGAACACCTCCAGGGAGGGGGCAGCCACAGCCTCCCTGGGCAACCTTGTGCCAGTGTCTCCTACAGCCTCTTCTTTTTTTTCCCTTGCCCAGAAAGCACAGAGCAGTTTCTTATGGTCTTGCAGGACACGGACAGGCAGTTCCCTGCCTGGAGGACTGTGCTGTTGAAAGTGTTTAAGGCACAGCGAGGGCAGCAGCGAGGATACTTAAGTGATTATTTCTTAAGAAGGGCTGAAATAAGCTTCTTCACCCTTGTACAGAGGGCAGATGTTCAGCTCTGCCCCTCCTGATGGTCTTGCTGCTGAAAATTGGAGTAGATGCTTCCCCTCCTCACGCAGAGGAGGCACTGGCCACCTTGTGTGGTGGTTGAATGCTGCTCCTGGTCTTCAGGCTCCGTGCCACAAACTCCTCCAGAGGAGAACTGCAAGGGGTAGAAAATGAGCCACCCAGAAAGGCTCCTGGGAGATGTGATTGAAGCCATTTCTGGATAGAGTCTCTGTTAAATCTCTGAAAAGAAGATGAGGTTCCCAGGACCCTTTGTTCAGAAGCAGTGTGGATTTATATGGAACACTTGAGCAGGCTCCCATTTTACTCCTGTTTACACCCAGCCCAGGGGAGCTGTCTGGTCGTGGTGATTGCTTCCTAAGGGATGCCAACTTGAACACTTAGGGGTTCATGAGCAAGTCCAGCTGAACTGTGGATGTGACATCAGGTGCCCAAAACCCTGCCCCAAATTATCTCCTCCCTCAGCAACCAACTGCTCTGTGTAGGCTCTTGTTTCCCCTGGCTCACAAGGTGCAAAGTCTTATTGAAAAGCTGAATTCAACAGACATAATTATTTAATACTAAACAATATGTATTTGCTGTGATAAAACTTAAAAGGTCTCTTCCAAGTCTGCTGGATAACTTGGAATTGGAGATCATAGAATGGTTTAGGCTGGAAGGGACCTTAAAGATGATGTTGAAATGTTTGGTCAGCTTTTGACTGCAAGTATTCTGATGGCCAAGATCCATTTATTCAAGTTTGAATGAAGTAAGAAGAGAAGTTTGGGTTTGCTCTGCAAGACATTAGTAGAAGTGATTTAGGTGTGTCCTGGTTTGTCTTAGCTGCTGAGAAGCAGAATATATATATATATATATATATATATATAAAATTTATATTAAATATCTATATATGAGAAGGCTCCAGGGAGACCTTAGAGCACCTTCCAGGGCCTGAAGGGGCTCCAGCAAAGCTGGGGAGGGGCTTTGGACAAGGGCAGGGAGTGAAAGGATGAGGGGGATGGATTCAAACTGGAAGAGGGGAGATTTAGATTAGACATGAGGGAGAAATTCTGTGCTGTGAGGGTGGGGAGAGCCTGGCCCAGGTTGGCCAGAGAAGCTGTGGCTGCCCCATCCCTGGCAGTGTTGAAGGGCAGGTTGGATGGGGCTTGTACAGCCTGGGCTGGTGGGAGGTGTCCCTGCCCATGCAGGGGTGGGACTGGATGGTCTTTAAGGTCCCTTCCAACCCAGAGCAGTCTGGGATTAATAAGCCACGTGCCCAGGCCCAAAACTTGCGTAACTCAAAAACCTGTCTTGCACTGAACCCGCCATTGTTCTCATGTCATTGGTTTGTGTGGATCCAAAATACTTTGTCCCAAACGTCCTGTACACAAAAGGTGGCAGGTGATGGAGCAGAGCTTTGCTCAGACCAACGCTGCCTTGCTCCGCGTGGCTCTGGAGTTGGATTCATTCAGTGCTCCTAACTCCAGCCCAAACTGCTGCAGTTTGCTTGGCTTGGTTGTGTCATTGAAGCTCGTCGTGTTTCGTGGCTGCTTCTGCTGGGAAAGTGTCAGTTACATTTTTTTTAACCATCTGACTGTTTCCTTCCAAAAAAATAAAGAACCCACCACATCATCTTTCACGTCTCGACTCAACATCCCACAGTGCAATGAAGCATTTAGGGGATGTCAGCACCCACCAGAACTACCCTTTTGATGTTGCTGTGGCTGGATAACGTGGACACTGCTTGCCCCAGGCAGCTTTTGGGGTTATTCAGAGCTGGACTTGGCCATTTTTTAAGGGTGCTGGGCCAGGCTGTTTCATGCCCAAGTTAAGGGGGTTGATTTTGGAGGTGAAAACCCAGCAGCAGCTGCGGTGTCAGCTCAGACTGAAGCGAGGGCTGGCAAATAATGGAATTGGTGATCTCTTGTCTTTGTGCCAGCTCCTGCTCTGTGGGGCCTGCTGGGAGCTGCTGCCTTCCACATACCTGCCCTCCTCCATGCCCTGGCTCCCTGCCCCACCTTGCACCCCACACAGTTTGGCCGTGTGTGCCTGGTGGCACTGTGGGGACAGCGTGCAGTGGGGGTTCACCTTGGGAAATGAGGTGCTTTATCTGCCTCCCATGCTGGCTGTCTGAACGTGGCCTTTGCTTGGATGCAGGTATTTTGGACACTGCCATTGTGGATCGGGGAAGAAATGTCCTTTCCTGCTCCAGGGACGGCACGGCCCGGCTCTGGGACTGTGGGAAATCCTCCTGTCTGGGTGTCATTGCTGACTGTGGCTCTCCTGTCAATGGCATTGCCGTGGGCACTGCTGACAACTCCCTCAACCTGGGCACACCTGAAGAAGCTCCTAGTAAGGATCTCACTCTTCAAATTCATCTCCATCCCCCTGTCCCAAGCTGTTCAGGTTTGTCACCAATCGTCCTGAGCAGGTGGCGTGGTGCTGCCTGCCCTTGTGCCACCTGGGGAAGGGGATTAGTCCTGGGGAGGAGCTGAGCCTTATCCAGCAATTTTCTGGGATCTCTTGGATGACTGACCTGTCTTACTGCAGCTGGTGTCTCAGGGTGTGGAGGAATGCAGTTGTAGGTTCAGCAAGGTGAGGTTTTGGTACCACCAAGACTTGTTGCGTATCCACTGCTGGAATTGACAATTGTCCCTTTGTCAGGTGAACGTGAGATTGGGACAGGAGGGAAAATCCTGCTGCTGGCACGAGAGGACAAGAAGCTCCAAGGAGTGGGACTGCAGAGCAGGCAGCCGGTAAGGAGTCTGAGAAGGACCTACCTGGGAGAGTGCTCTGAGAAGCTGCTACAAAGTCAGCTCCAAGTTGTCATTTCCACCCACTTCCCCTTGCCAGCAGCTCCTGGGGTTGTAAGCTGCCATTCGCATGGCTGAGGAATTGAGCCAGGTTAAACCTAGTTAGTTACCTAAGTAGGTTAACTGGTTAGTGTTATCCCAGCTCCTTTCCTCAGTGAGGTTCTCCAGGTGGCACAGAAAGGGACAGAACCAGGCTGGAGGCAGGGAAGGGCTGATCTGCCCACCTTTGGTCCTACACTGGAGTGTTTTCCTCCATCTGTGTTCCATGGAGGAGAAATTAAAACCTGGTACAATAAAGTGATGCTTTCTCTCCTTCCTATTGGCCAGATTTCTGTGGGGGGGCTTGAGGGGCTCACTAATTCAACCCAGGTTTGGAGAAGACCGTTTGAACAGTGACCAGTAGATGTCATTGTGAATGCAGGAACCACAGGCTGCCCCACACACCAAGGTGTAAAGTTGCTGTTTATTCTGGCCAGTGTTTTAAGAAGGGGACTTCAGATGGTCACCAGTCCATCTCCCTCCTCTTGGCAAAGGATGATGGAGTTGGTAGATCTCAGGTACTGAAGATCTTACCAGGACCATCCTGGGCAGTAGGACAGGAGCTCTGTATGATGTAGCAGATTGAACTGCTTGTGCCAAGTAAAATTTGGGTGGAACAGATAAGCTCATCAAGGCTGGTTGGTGGGATGGTAAAGGCTCACCTGGAAGAAGCTCATGGCTCTAACAAAGGCTGTGGCTCTGGGAGGAAGGAGGGGTCTCTGCCAGCCTGTCCTGCAGATCTGGTCTTGCTGCTCCATGGGTGTCTGAAGGTGAATCTGAGCTCAGCATTGATTTGCCTGTCACTGTGTGGCACATCCTTCCTCCAAAGGAGACCCAGGAGCACTCCCTGATGGCACTGTCTCTGCTGACCTGGCAGGACTGATGCAGCAGTGCTGCTCTGCACGGCTCTGAGCAGAGCTGAGGGGTTATTAACCCAGAAGTGACTGCACTGACTTCTGGCTGGTGTGCCAGGGGAGGGTTGGATGGGATCTTGGGAACAATTTCTGCCTGGCAAGGGTTGTCAGGCCCTGGCCCAGGCTGCCCAGGGCAGGGGTGGAGTCCCCATCCCTGGAGGGGTTTCCAAGCCGTGGAGATGTGGTGCTGAGGGACATGGGGCAGTGGTGGCCTTGGCAGGGCTGGGGGAATGGTTGGACTGGATGATCTTGAAGGTCTTTTCCAACCAAAACAATTCCATAATTCTGTCACTTCTAAATAAATAATTGCTTCCTTCTCTGGGGTGTCCTGTGTCCTCCTCTGTGTGTGTGTCCCTTGAATTTGTTCCTGTGTTCCCAGGTGTTCCTCTTCGTTGGATCTGATGCGTTCAACTGCTGCACGTTCCTCTCAAGTACCTATATCCTTGGTGGGACTCAGGATGGGAACATCTATCAGCTGGATGTGAGAAACACAAAGTGAGTGAATGCCTGGGGCTGCAAGTGTTTAAACCACAACTCATTTTTTGGCTGGGAAAGAGAGGCAGATGGAGGTGCTGGCAGGCAGTGCCCCTCCTGAAGGGTGGACAGCCCAAACCACAGCACCGTGAGCTTCTGAGCCTCCTCAGTCCTGTTTAATGTCTTTATCAGTGATCTGGAGGGGACTGGGGGCACCCTCAGTCAGTTTGTAGATGATAGGGGAGGTTGAGGTTGGATCTTGGGAACAATTTCTGCCTGGCAAGGGTTGTCAGGCCCTGGCCCAGGCTGCCCAGGGCAGGGGTGGAGTCCCCATCCCTGGAAGGGTTTCCAAGCCCTGTAGATGGTGGTGCTGAGGGACGTGGTTTAAGCACTGGATTCACTAGAGTTGGGTTAATGGTTAGACTGGATGATCTTGAAGGTCTTTTCCAACCAAAACAATTCTGTAATTCCTGTGGACATTTCTTATTCCCAGGGAGGATGCTCCTGCTTGTGTTGTTGATCCGAGGGGATGTTCTCTGGGAAGTGCCTCCTAAGGGTCTGTGCAGGTTCCTTAGTTACTGAAAAGCTTTTCAGTCTGTCTTTATGACCAGGGGGGTCCTTGGCACAGCCTCACCTCTCAGGTTATTGTTTTTTATATCTATATCTATTCATACATATAAAAATGATGTTCATGTACTGTGCATATTCTGTTATATAGCAATGTCTGTGTAGTCATTTATAGTCTATGTACTTATATTTGCAGGTAGATTTAGCAGCAGTGTTCTTCTCACCAAAAGCACAGCCCCTTCCCCTCCTTCACCTGTGAGACCCTTTGTGGGATCCCAACATCTTCCCTGATCCTCATTCCAGCACAGGACTGGAGCTGAGCTGTTGCTGGTTTTTATTAGTGTCCAAGCTGAGCTTTGAGCAGGAAAACATCCAAACGGTGCTTTTGGGTGGGGGCTCAAGAGGCTGGCACCAAAATCTGAAGAGTCTTCCATGCTGGATGAGCTCCAAGCTTTTGTCTGTGCCTTTGGAAGGATAACCCCTGTCAGTAATCCATGGAGGTGTGCTGGTGTTCACCTGCTAACTCTTTACCCCTGTTTCCATCCCTTTGCAGCATCTTCAAGGTCAGGCTTGATGGAGCTCTGAGCAACCTGATGTAGTTGAAGATGTCCCTGTTCCCTGCAGGGGGATTGGACTAGATGAGCTTTAAAGGTCCCTTCCAACCCAAACCCTTCTGTGATTCAGTGATTCTACTAATCTGCAGGGAGAGCAGTGCTGACTTCCATCTGCTTCTAGAGGCAGAAGACACCTTGCTAACCACGGATCAAGTCCCCATGTCCTCTGTGTCCTCCTCCTGTATCTTCTAACCACAAACTCACCTTCTTCTTTCAGTGTTCACACATCAGAATGGGCTCTTGACTACAGCCCATCATCCCAGACTGGTTTGGGTTGGAAGGGACCTTCAAGATCATCTAGATCCAACCCCCCTGCGTGGGCAGGGACACCTCTCACCAGACCAGGTCCAAGCCCCATCCAACCTGCCCTTCAACACTTCCAGGGATGGGGCAGCCACAGCTTCTCTGGGCAAATAATACTCCTCCCTTGTTTCTGCTCCTTTTCCCAGCACTCCCATCCAGACCATCCACAGATCAGGAGCTCCGGTGCTTTCGCTGCTCCCCTACCGGGATGGATTTGTTGCCAGCCAAGGTAACTCCAGTGCCATGTTGTGCCACTAGAAATTGTATAATCATATCAAGGAGTTTCGTGCTTTTGGGTTCTTTCCCTGGCTGGTTTGTAGGAGGGGGCTGGACAGGGTGCCTGGCAAAAAGGGGGTGTAGCAGGAGGTATGTGACATGGTTGCTTTTTGCCCAGTGATTTCCATCCCCCACCTCTCTTAAGTTCCTCCAAAATAGGGACCTCCAAGGAGGACCTCAACTGTTAGAGCCTTCTCCCACCTCTCTGAGGACATTTTCCTCTTCCTTAGGGCTCCATAGCCTGTGATCAGGTGTTTCCAATTGCCCTGCTGGTAATTAAGGCTCAGTTCACTAACTCACCAATGTTCCTTCCTCACTTGGTGTCTCTTGTGCTTACGTAGGTGATGGAACCTGCTTTATCATTCAGCAAGACCTCGATTATGTTCTGGATCTCACAGAAGCTGACTGTGACCCTGTGTACAAGGTGAGGACCCCACGAGAAAGGATGGAGGGACAGGTGATGCCAGGGACAGGCAGCTGCCTTTAGCTCAGGATTTGGCAGCCCACACGAGGGCTTCCTTCACACTCTTGATTTTTAGGTTCATTTGGCTTTTGTTTTTTTCTACCTGAATAATCTTAACATTTGGCATCAAGAAATCCTCTGTGGTGTTTCCTCTGTGGTGTTTCCTCTGTGGTGTTTCCTCTGTGGTGTTTCCTCTGTGGTGTTTCCTCTGTGGTGCAGCAGCAGAATGGAAGCAGTGGAACAGCCGAGTTGATGGAGCAGCTCTGGAAAAACTCTTGTTTCTGTAAAGAAATATGAATTAATTGTGCTTGGAAGGTCAGGGGAATCAAAGCCACAGCTTTTACCTGTTGCTGCCTGTCTTCTCTGCTCCACCTGGTGACTGGAGACCAGAAAGTGGCTCTTGCTGTCATGTTTCCAGACTCCCCTCTGTGCCTGCACGGGTCTGGGAGCGTGAGCCAGGTTCCTGATGGCTCTGGTGGAAATCAGCTTTTGTTTTTAACCCCTTCCAGCCCTGCAGGCCAGTTTCCCCCTCTCCTAGACAGCACACACCCCCCTCACACCGAGGCTGAGACCTGGCATGAGCAAAACAAGAGGAGAGTGGGAAAAAAAAGGACCTTTTCCCTTTCACATCTGACAGAAGAAACCATGTGTAAGCATTCACCTGCCCCTGAGCTGCTGGTGAAACCTTGAACTGCCCTTCAAAACCTTTTCAGGGGACACCCACCTCCTCTTCCCTCTGTCCAAATCCAAAAGGAAAGTTGATCTCTCCAAATAAGTGCCAGAGTTTTACTCTTTACTGTCACTTGAGAGATGCTTGTGATTAAATACTGTCTTTGTCTCTACTCTTTTGCAGGTAGCTTCTTGGGAGAAGGAAATGTACACATGCTGCAGAGATGGGATAGTCAGGAGATACCAACTTTCCGACCTTTAAGTGCTTGGATCAGCCAAATAGTGGAGAGATGTGTTGAAACACCTTTTCCCAGCTTATTTTCCTGCACAGCACATTTGAGATGTGTGGAGAGAAGTTTCTGAGGCTGTTGTGGAGAGAAGTTTCTGAGGCTGTTGTGGTAGCCAGGCTCTATACAGAGGTTCTTGGTGGCAGGTAATATTTCTTACAGCACACACAGCTTTGATTGTTTTGTACTTTGGAGGCGTTAAATACGATCTTGTGTGGCAACAATTTATTTTTTTTTTCTTCACCGTTCTTTCTAGGGGGAAAAAAATTAAAAGTAAAGTGTGTGTGGGGGGGGTGGTGGAGGCGACTGTATCGCAGTGTGGACTGAAATAAAGCAGCTGCTTTCGTAACACCTGTGTGGGGAAGACATTGTCCAAGAAAAGGTCTTTAAACAAATATAAATAAAGGGAGGAGAGGCAGTGGTTTGGGCATGAGGGCCGCCGGCGTCCGGAAGTGCGCGGGGAGAACTACAACTCCCGGAGTGCCTTGCGCGGGAGAGACCGGAAGTGCGGCGGTGTCCATAGCAACGGGGCAGCGGGCCGCCATGGGGCAGGACTATTACGCTGTGCTGGAGCTGGGCCGCCGCGCCAGGGACGCCGACATCAAGAAGGCGTGAGGGGCTTTGGCCTTGTGGGGGGAGCCCCGGGGCCTGGGGAGGTGATGCGGGGGGTGGGGGCGGCCCTGGGGGGGGTTCCCCTTTGCCTCCCCCTGCTCGCAACAGGGGGGTATGAGGGGGGGGGGGAAAGGGCCTGGGAGAAGCTGTGAGGGAGCAGCTGGGGTTTGGGGTGTCTTGGCACCCCGGGGCCGCCTGCAAGGCCGGGCTCTCCCCTCCCCCTTCACAGCTATCGGAGACTGGCCCTGAGGTACCATCCTTTAAAATGCAAGGAGCCCTGGGCGCCCGAGAGGTTCAGGCAGCTGGCAGAGGCCTACGATGTGCTCAGCGACCGTAAGTGGGGACTAGTCCCTTCCGTGGAGTCTGGGGTGAAGCACCTCTGGTGCGGGCAGAGGTGTGCTGGGGTGTGAACTCCCGGTGATGGACACACCCAGGGAGGTGGTGTCAGCTCTGTGAGCCACAGCCAGGCTGACTGCTGCCACATATTCCTGCTTCCATCCCAACTTGCTGTCCTAAAGGTGATGAGGAGCACCCCTCTCCAGCCTTCATCCAAGAAAAACGTGGATCTCAGGCTGGGGCTCTCCCTCAGCACCCAGCATGGGGTACAGTGGCCATTCCCAACTCGTCCTTCTTCCCTAAGCCATGAAGAAAGGCATCTATGACAGGTTTGGAGAAGAGGGGCTCAAAGGTGGCATCCCCTTGGAGTCTGGTGGCGAGAACCCCTGGACTGCTGGCTACGTGTTCCACAACGACCCTGACAAAGTCTTCAGGGAGTTCTTTGGTGGAGACAACCCCTTTGCAGGTGGGTGGGGGGGGTTCTGGGGGGTGGCCCAGGGCCTGTCTGTGGTTGCTGTGGTGCTGTGGCCACCACCAGCTCTGAGCTTTGTGCTTGATGGGGATGTTTCCCTGCCCAGCTGCTCTCTGGTCCCCTCTGGGGCTGCTGGTCCCAAGTGCTTGGAGGTGAGATCCTGACATCCCCCAGTCCTGGGTGGGTGAGGGGCCTGAGGCGGTTGTGTTCAGGCTGTCTGCTTTCCCTGGCCACTGTTGGGACCCTTTTCTTGGAGGATTTCCCTCAAAAAGAGGAGTCAGGTTGGGGAGGCTGCCATAAACACATGGGCAAGATAAAAACCCTCCCAGAGAAAAACCCTTCAGCTGGAGGAGGACAGTGGTCCCAGGCCCCTGCAGATGGGAAGTTTGAGGGTGGTAGATTTGGGGTGTGCATCTTCCATGATAAGGAGACCCCCCCCCAAGCTCTGATCCGAGTGAGGTGACCCCCCTTGTGCTCCCTCACACAGAGTTCTTTGCTGAGGATGGCTCGGGGCTGGTCATGCCCTTTGGAGGGCTGCGAGGACGGGGGGCCCTGAGGCAAGACCCCCCGGTCGTGAGGGATCTCCACCTCTCCCTGGAAGACCTGTTCTATGGCTGCACCAAGAAGATGAAGATCTCCCGCAGGGTAGGGGCAGGGCAAGGGATTTGGGGCTGGGATTCCCTCTCTGTGGGACCTGAGGGCTGGGAAGGAGGCCAGGGCAGGGCTGGGATGATGCTGAGGGGGCTGGAGCATCTGCCCGTGAGGAAAGGCTGGGAGAGCTGGGGCTGTTCAGCTGAGAGAAAAGGAGGCTGAGGGGGGATCTCATCAGTGCTGATCAATATCTCCAGGGGGTGTCAGGAGGGGGGGGCCAGACTCTTCTCAGTGGTGCCCAGTGACAGGACAAGGGGCAATGGGCACCAACTGGAGCACAGGAGGTTTGACCTGAATATGAGAAAATACTTCTTGCCTCTGAGGGTGACAGAGCCCTGGGACAGGCTGCCCAGGGAGGCTGTGGAGTCTCCATCCCTGGAGACATCCCAAACCCACCTGGACGTGTTCCTGTGGGATCTGCTGTGGGTGACCCTGCTCTGGCAGGGGTTGGACTGGATGATCTCCAGAGGTCCCTTCCAACCCTGACCACTCTGTGACTCTCGGGGGGCTCAGCAGACCACAACACTCTGTGAGGAGGGGGATCTGACCCGAACCAGGCACAGATGCTGGCAGGACTCAGACTGGTCCCTCCTCTCCTGACTTGCCCCAGGGAATTCTGCATGAGAGATGATGCAAAAGCTGGTGGGAAGGAAGGGGGGCTGATTTCAGAGAGGAGCAGCTCAGCATTTCCTGAGCTCTCAGAGTTTGATTTTCACACTGGGCTGTGTCTCCTTTCTGCTCTCACTGAACTGCATCCCTCCTCCCACTGTCCCAGTGTCCTGGTCCCAGCCCTGAGTTTCTCCTATGGAAACTGTCCCTGTCTGTTCCCATTTTGCCCTGGAGTGTGAATGGTCCTTGATCTCTTCTCATCCAACTTCCATGCAGCTGGATGAGAAGAGCAGTCACAGGCACCTGGTGTCACACATCACCTCTGAGTTGTGGGGGATGACAGCCCTGAGGAGAAGGCCCTGGGGGTGATGGTGGATGAGAAGCTCAACAGGAGCCGGCACCGTGCGCTGGAGCCCAGAAACCACCCGTGTCCTGGGCTGTGTCACCAGCAGTGTGACCAGCAGGGCCAGGGAGGGGATTGTCCCCCTCTGCTCTGCTCTGCTGAGACCCCCCTGCAGGGCTGGGGCCACCTCTGGGGTCCCCAACACAAGAAGGACACGGAGCTGTTGGAGAGAGTCCAGAGGAGGCCCTGGAGATGATGGGAGGGCTGGAGCAGCTCTGCTCTGGAGACAAGGCTGGGAGAGTTGGGGGTGTTGAGCCTGGAGAAGAAAAGGCTCCAGGGAGACCTTATTGTGGCCCTTCCATACTTAAAGGAGGCTTCTGAGAAAGATGGGGATGGACTTTTTATCAGGGTCTGTAGCAGGACAAGGGGTGATGGTTTTTAACTAAAAGCATGGAGATTCAGACTAGATATCAGGAAGAAATGCTTTACACTGAGGGTGGTGAGACCCTGGCCCGGGTTTCCCAGAGAGGTGGGAGATGCCCCCTCCCTGGAAACATTCCAGGTCAGGTTGGACAGGGCTCTGAACAACCTGCTCTAGTTGAAGGTGTCCCTGCTCACTGCAGGACTGGGTGAGCTTTAAAGGTCCTTTCCAACCCAAACCCTTCCATGATTCTGTGACACACTGAGTGTCCACCCAGAGCTGCCTGCCCCACCTGCAGGGCTTTGTCCAGCACTGCAGGGTCAGGATCCAGCCCACCATGGATGGAACCAGAACCTGGTGTTGGCTGCTCTGATGACAGAGCAGATCCAAGCTCCCAGCTGGCTGCAGACCCACCTCTCCAGACAAAACCCAGCTCTTCTAAGCTCCTTATCCACCCCCCAGGTGATGAATGAAGATGGTCTAACAACCACCATCAGGGATAAGATCCTAACGATCGACGTGCGGCCGGGATGGAAGCAGGGCACCAGGATCACCTTCGAGAAGGAAGGAGACCAGGTAATGACCATGGTGTGGAGTTCTGGGCAAGGTTTCCTCAGGAATCACCACGCACTCTTCCCAGGTTTCTCATTTCTGTGGGCTGTGAGCAGTTGGTGGCACCACTGCTGGCACCATTTGGTGTTTCAGGAGCCATTCCTGCCTGGATTTGCCTTCAGATAGAGAAAAATTAATAATTTGAAGGATACAGTTCCAAGTATCTTCATTTTTTCCCCCCTCTCTTTTAGGGCCCAAACATCATTCCAGCTGACATCACCTTCATTGTCCAAGAGAAACTCCACCCGAGGTTTAAAAGAGTCAATGATGACCTCATCTATGTTGCCTCCATCCCCCTGGGAAAGGTAAGGAGCTGAGTGAGGGGATGGAACCATCCCAGGTTTATGGTTGTCCTCCAGGGTTGGGAACACAGCTCCTGGTCCCTCTCTGTGAATTGCAGGCACTGACTGGCTGCTCAGTAGACGTGAGGACACTGGATGGGAGGCTCCTGAACATCCCCATCAATGACATCGTGGAGTAAGTGCTTGTGGGGGGGTTGGTGGTCTTCCTGCAGAGCTTGGTGGGGAAGGAGGTGAATGGGGAGCTTAGGAGGAACCTCAGCTGGCCTGTCCCTCCTCTTCAGGAGCTCAGCACGTCCCTGGTGCCTGAATTACTGAGGTGCTTCAAAAGCTTGTCCAGCAGGTTTGGGGCTGTGGGGTCCCAATCTGGAGAAGGAGGATGCCCACCATGGGCTGCTCTTCTGGTTTGGGGCCGTGTAGCAGAGGCCAGGAGAGGGTGTGGCATGAGTGGGATCATAGAATCATGGAGTGGTTTGGGTTGGAAGGGACCTTGAAGTTCATCCAGTCCCAACCACCCTGCATGGGCAGGGACACCTCCCACTAGACCAGGTTGCTCCAAGCCCCATCCAACCTGCCCTTCAACACTGCCAGGGATGGGGCAGCCACAGCTTCTCTGGCCAACCTGGGCCAGGCTCTCCCCACCCTCCCAGCACAGAATTTCTTCTTAATGTCCAACCTAAATCTCCCCTCTTCCAGTTTTGATCCATTCCCCTTTGTGCAAAGCCCCTCCCCAGCTTTCCTGGAGCCCCTTCAGGCACTGGAAGGTGCTCCAAGCTCTCCCTGGAGCCTTCTCTTCTCCAGGCTCAACACCCCCAACTCTCCCAGCCTGTCTCCAGAGCAGAGCTGCTCCAGCCCTCCCATCATCTCCGGGGCCTCCTCTGGACTCTCTCCAACAGCTCCATGTCCTTCTTGTGTTGGGGACCCCAGAGCTGGACCCAGGCCTGCAGGGGGGTCTCACCAGGGTGGAGCAGAGGGGGAGAATCAGAAGACAGTGGTTAGATGAGGACTGGATGGTCCAAGCCTGCAGGGTGAGGAACCTGGGGCTGGAGGAGCTCCAGCCACCCGTTGAAACTGGAGGAGCGAACTCCTAAGAAACCTTCTTGGGAGCCTGGGGGAGACTCGGTGCCGTGTCGGGCCCACTGGTGGTTCCTCTCAGCCCCTTCCTTTGCTTTGCAGCCCCCAGTACTGCAAAGTGGTGCCAGGGGAGGGGATGCCCCAGCTCCAGGACCCCCGGTGCAAGGGGGACCTCCTCATCCATTTCAACATCTGCTTTCCCAAGAGGCTCACGCCTGACAAGAAAATGCTCTTGAGAAGCGCCCTCCTGTCCTAGGGGACAAGCACCTTCCCACTCTGCTCCCACCAATAAAGCTCTGGAGCCAGTGCTGTGACCTCTGGGTCTCCCCAGCACCCCTGAGGCTGTTTCCCCTGGGATTTGGGTCCACTTGGCTTTCCAGGCTCTTCAGTGGCACCTCAGCGACACGGAGGGTGGTGGAGGAGTTTTTGGGGGACCAGCGATGGTTTGGGGGTGACCACGTGCAGGGCAGTGAGGGAAGGACCAAAACCAGGGAAGAAAAGGCCACAGGATTTGCTCAACTCCTCCCCATGCTTCCTTCAGCTTTCTCCTGGGCGGGGAGGCTGGGAGATGGGATCCCCTTGGTGGCAGTGAGCAAGGTGCTGCCAGCAAGGTAGAGATGGCAACGTTGGGGACCTTCTGCTGGTGGACATTAGGCCCTGTTTCAGCTGCTGATGAACATCATGACATTCCAGGAGCTGAACCACAGGAACGAGGGCATGAACCTGCTGCGGTTGGGATGATAGACTCATGTCATAGAATCCCAGACTGGTTTGGTTTGGGTTGGAAGGGACCTTAAAGATTATTATTATATTATTATTCCAACCCCCTGCCATGTGCAGGGACACCTCCCACCAGCCCAGGCTGCTCCAAGCCCCATCCAACCTGCCCTTCAACACTGCCAGGGATGGGGCAGCCACAGCTTCTCTGGCCAACCTGGGCCAGGCTCTCCCCACCCTCCCAGCACACAAGTTCTCCCTCCCATCTCATCTCCAGCTCCCCTCTTCCAGCTGGAAACCCTTCCCCCTGGGCCCAGCCCTCCCTGCCCTTGGCCAAAGCCCCTCCCCAGCTTTCCTGGAGCCCCTTCAGGCACTGCAAGGTCAGCTCATCCCATCCCAGGGGGTTGGTGCTTCCACTCATGAAGTGGCTCGTGAACCCAGATTATTTTAGGGATGCACCTGGGCTGCTCCCCAGGCCCTGGGGTGGGTGGTCAGGATGGGATCAGCCCCAGCCCCGGCCGTGTCTCCACAGTGGAGGTGAAGAGGATTTGCAGGAGTGTGGGACCCTCCTGGGGCTGTGGGATCTGGGGCTAAGGAGGAGCCTGGCTCACCTGCAGCTGCACTTTGGTGGTGTCCAAGGGGAAGGTGATGAGGTCAACCACACAGGTGGTCATCCCAGCCCCCACAGCCTTCACAGAGGCTGTTGGTGGCACCTCGGGGGGCTTGAACCCAACCATGGTGTGGGTGCTGGTGGGTGGCCAGCAGAGAGGAGCCAGAATGGGTTGAGTGAGGAGTGGTGGCATCTGCTGGAGAGTTGTCCCGTGCAGAGTTGGCCACGGAAAGTTGTCCCATTCTGGGGTGCAGGAGGGGAGGACAGAAATTGAGGGGGTTTGTCCCACCTAGGAGAGCTGGGACCCTGAAAGAGCCTCCACAAATCCCATTTTTGCCTGTTACCACCCCCCCCCCAACCTTTTTTGGGCACAGAACAGGAGGAAAACTGGGTTTCATCTTCCCTCCCCCCTTGAGCTTCCAGGCTGCACCAGGAGGGTCCAGCCAGAACTGGGACCCCCGTGAGTTGTCCACTTGCCCCAGGGGGTGTCCACTGCCCCCTTAGGGTGTCCACTTCCAGCAGCTGGAGGAAAAACAGGGTCACCCAATGCAGGGGGGAGGAGAGGGGGGGACACCTGCCCACTGTGGGTGTCATGGCACCCCTGGGAGGTGGGAGGATGGAGGTTGGTGTCCCCCGTGGCAGGGATGGGGGAAGGGATGGAGGGTTCCCTGGAATGAGGGTCCTTGGTGCACCCCAGAAGCGATGAGGGGGGGTGTTGCCCAGGATGGGGGTCCCTAGCACAGCATGGGAAGGGATGAGGGGGGGTTTCCTGTGGATGGGGGTCCCCAAGACAGCCTGGGAGGGATGGGGGAGACAGTCCTCCAAGATGGGGGGGTCCCCAGCGCATTCCAGGAAGCGATGGGGGAACTTCTCTGGGAATGGGGGTCCCCAGAGAGGGACAGAGGGGTTCCCTGGGGATGGGGTCCCCCAGGACAGCCCGGAGGGGATGGGGGGGATTCCCCGGCTGGGAGGGGGGGGGGGTCCCCGCAGCCTCGGGGACAGCCCGGGAGGGGCCGCAGGGCCCCGCCCCCCCCGGGTCGGGCAGAACCGGGTTCATGTCCCGGCAGCGGCGGGAGGGGAAGAGGCAGAACCCGGGTTAGAGCCCCGGTACGGCGGGTTGGGCTGAGGGACGAGTCCCCCATGTTGCAGGGGGGGCTGGACCCTCATCCCCGGGGAATGGGGCTGGGGGTTTGTGTTCCCAGGGGAGGCGGCAGCAGCTCTTGGTACCCACGGGTGGCCGTGAACCCGCACACGTGGCCCCCACGCTTTGCTATTGTCCCTGCTGAAGCCGAGCCCCAGCGGTGCCCGACGCCCTGGGAAGCCAAACGGCTCTTTTCCTTTTGGAGAAGGCCTGGTTTGCCTTCTCCAGCAGCATCTCAGGGTTGGAAGAACAACCCTAACCCCCCCCCAAAAAAAAATATAAAGGTGACCCCAAGTCCTGCCGTGCTCAGACCCCATAGGGGTGGTTTATTGGAAGTGCCAGTAGGGAAGAACAGGAATCGCCGCATCCTCCAGCCCTCAACTCACCCCCCCACCCACCTGCCTTGTTCCTGGGAAATGATGCTCTTCCCAGCTGGAAAGAGACACCTTATTTTGTTTTTTCCTCCCTCCCCAAACTCCTCTCTGGAAACCTCCCTTCTCCCACATTCCTCCACCAACAGCATCGTTTCTCCTTCCATCTTCCCGGTCCCTCTCAGGGTGTCCCTGTGGGGTTGGGGGCGTTTGGCATCACTGCCCCCCCCCCCCTCCCCCCTACTGCTTCAGCAATTAATATAATTTACTCCAGTGTCTCGTCAACGCTGACGAGAGGGGACAGGGGAGGGGGTTCAGGACCGGGCCAGCGCCGCGGCGCGCTGCAGCTGCTCGTAGGAGATGAACATCACCACGTTCCAGGAGCCGAGCCGCAGGAAGGAGGGGACAAACCTGTGGCAGGAAGAGCAGCGCTGGAGGGGACACCATGGGGACACCCCTGTGGTCCCCAGAGCCTTGCTTGGTGCCCCGGTGGTGGCGCATGGGTTGGGACACTCGGGGTGCGCCAGGCGGTGGAGTTAGGGGGAGCTGGTCCGTCCTGGTGTGCGTGCACGTGGGTGCACTGAGTTGGGTGGTGTGAGTTGGGTGGTGTGAGTTGGGTGGTGTGAGTTGGGTGGTGCTCAGTGGGGACGTGTCCCCAAACTCACCCCCTGTAGAAGCCAGAGAGCCCATCCTGCATGAGCAGGGCGAGGAGGCAGCTGAGGATGTTCCGGTACTGCCCGGGGCTGGCGTTCATGTACCGCGTCTTCACCACGTCCACCGGCGACGCCACCACCGTGGCGCAGAAACCGGCCCCAAAAGCTGCCACAAAGTGACAGGGGACATTGTCTGCGGGGCACAGAACCACAGGCAGAACCATGAAGGTTGGAAGACACCTCGAAGATCAATGCAGTCCAACCGTCAACCCCACAGCCCCATCCCCACTAAGCCATGTCCTGAAGTGCCACGGCTGCATGTTTTTTTGAACACCTCCAAGGGTGGTGACTCCACCGCTGCCGTGAGCGTGGTTGGAGGTGGGGGCTCACAGGGACCAGGGCAGCCCCCAGCTGTGTCCCCCCTGCACTGTCCTTACCTGTCATCAGCTGTGCCCGCAGCAGCGCGTCCTTAATGAGGTCGTAGGTGACGAGCTCCCCGCAGTTGATGATGGCGTTGCGGGCAATGTTGGGCAGTGTCCCTGTGCAGGAGGGTGGTGGCATTGGGGAGGGTGGTCACATCCCCTCCTGGACCATCCTGGATGGCTGCCCCAGCTCTGCTGTCCCTGTTCCCATTCCCATTCCCGTCCCTGTCCCCATTCCCATCCCACCCCTGTTGCCATCCCCTTCCCAACCCAACCTCCACCTGTTCCCATTGCTATGCTCATCCCTGTCTGCATCTGCAGCACCACCCCATTCCCACCCCTGTCCCCACCCCTGTCCCCATCCCTGTGCCCATCCTTGGCCCTGTTCCCATCCGCATCCCCTATCCCATCCGTCTTGCCATCTCATCCTTGTCCCTCTTCCCATCCCATCACCATCCCCTTCTTAATTCCCACCCCCATCCCTGTCCCCACCTCATTCCCTGTCCCCTATCTGGTACTCCATCCTTGTCCCTGTTTCCATCCCTATCTCCACTCTATCCCACCTGCATCCTCTGTCCCCATCGCCATCCCTGGCCTCATCCCCATCCTCATCCTTCACCCCATCCCCATCCCGGTCCCCATCCCACCCCTGTCCCCAGCCCCTTCTTCACTCCCACCCCTATCCGGGTCCCCATCCCTCTTCCCACCCATTCCTACCTCTCCAGAGCCCCCGGACGCCCTCCTCCCTGGCGATGGTGCGGTAGGCAGCCAGGGTGCCGCGGTACCGGCGGCCGCTCTCCGGCATCGCCCCGTGCGCCTGGAACCGCACCTTGACCACGTCAGTGGGCTGGGCACAGGCCACCGCCACCGCGCCCGTGGTGCAGCCCGCCAGGACCCGCGCCGCCAGCCCTGTGCCTGGAGAGGACGGGCGCTGGGACCCCCGGCTCTGCGGGGACCCCGGACCCTGCACGGACCCCGACCCTGCACGGACCCCCAACCCTCCGGGGACCCCAGGCCCTGTGGGGACCCTCAGCCCTGTGGGACCCCCTGCCCCTGTTAGGACCCGTGGCTGTGCAAGGACTCTCCTGGCTCTGTGGGGACCCCCTGGCTGGGTAGGGACCCCCCCGGCCCTGTGGGACTCTGGCTCTGAGGGGACCCCCAGCTGTGCAGGGAGCCCCCCCAGCCCTACAGGGAACCCCAACCCTGAAGGGACACACCCCACACCCCGCCCCGGCCCTGCAAGGACCCCTGGCTGTGTGGGGACCCCTGGCCCAGTGCAGACCCTGGCACTGCAGGGACCCCCAGGCTGTGAGGGGACCCCCAAACCTGTGAGGACCCCCAGTTGTGAGGGAACCCCCCAGCTATGTGGGGACCCTGGGCTGAGCAGCCTGGTTTGGGGTGATGGGGGGGGGTGGTTCATCTTGGGGTGGGTTGTTCCCCTCGGGGTGGGCTGCGCCCTTCTGGGAGGGGGGTGTCCACGGGGACAGGGTCCTCAGGGGTGGGTTCCCCACAGTCTCCCCACTCACTCTCGGCACCCTTGGGGGTGTAGAGCTGCTTCACCGAGTCGTAGAGGCCGATGCGGATGGAGGCGAAGCTCATCTGCCGCTGCAGCCCGGCCACCAGCCCCCGGTACAGGCTGCGGGGCCCCTCCGTCCTCACCATGGTGCTCAGCGTCCCCACAACCCCCCGGTATTCCAGGGTGCTGCTGCTCCGGGGGATCCACACCTCGCCTTGGATCTGCGGGACACCCCGACTGGGTCGGTTCCGGGGTGGAAGGTGGTGTGAGGGCACCCACCCTGGTGGGGTTTCGGGGGGTGGGTGGTACCTGCAGCCGCACTTTGGCGGTGTCCAGGGGGAAGGTGCAGAGGTCGGCGATGCAGGCGGCTGTGCCCGCGCTGATGAACTTCACGGCGGCTGTTGGAGGCACCTCACAGGGCTTCAGACCCACCATGGTGGCCGCGAGGCTGGAGGGGAGCCGGGATGCTGCGTCAGACGGAGCTTCAAGCAAGCGTCC
This sequence comes from Hemiprocne comata, assembly GCA_020745705.1. NCBI lineage: Eukaryota > Metazoa > Chordata > Aves > Apodiformes > Apodidae > Hemiprocne > Hemiprocne comata. The sequence goes on from CM036586.1 coordinate 216,895,550, forward strand.
AGTTTAGGGACAGAGGTGACGATGCACCCTGGAGGCTCTGGCTGGATCCACACAACCCCCCCAAAAGCCAAACACTGAAACCCCAAATCCTCCATCACCAGGGAAACTGAGGCACGGGGCTTCCTCACTCAGCCCGGGGCTGCTGTGGGATTTACTGCTGCCCACCCACCCCGGCCCACCCTGTCCAAAACAGGGGTGCTCGGTGAAAGGGTCTCCCCCACAATGACCATGTCCTCACCGCAGGGACCTCAGCACCGTGTCCTGGCTCCTTCTTTAGACCCTTCTCCTTGGAGCCATCAGCCCTGAGAGCTGCCTCCTTGGCCCCCCCCCTTAAATAACACCTGGGAGAACATTTCAGCGGCCACCAGGATCGGGTGACAGCAAAACCCCGTTCCCCTGGTGCCATGTGAGCCAATCAGAGGGGGGGTCACCCTGCACCCATGACGGGGTGGCTGTTTCAGCCCTCTGCCCCCTCCCCACATGGCCTGGACATGGCGTCCTGCCCAGCCCACCAGCACCCATGGGAGCAAAGCTCTGGGGCAGCAGCTCCCAACCATGTGGTCTTGCCCTGTTTGGTGCCCACTGGGACCTCAGGGACTGGGAAGTGATTTTTTGGTTTTTTTAACCCAAATGTGCTTGGGAAGGAGGAGACCCAGACGCCCGAGGCTTTTGCCACCAGCGGTTGGGAGGAAGCGCAGCACCGAGGGCGCCCCACGTGGGGCAGCTCCGACCCCTCGGCCCCTGGCAGGGACCACGCAGCCCTAATTCATCCTGGGCAGTTGCCAAACCGTCCGGCAGGATTTCCTCCGCATGGTGTAACGTGTCCTGGGAGCTCACGTGGAGCATCCCAAGGGCAGGGGCCCCGCAGGAGGCTCGGGGGAAATGGCTCCTGTGCTCGAGGCTCTTTGGAGTGTGGCTGTGAACCCGTGGGGGGAGGGCTCAAGAATCACGGAATCATGGACTGGTTTGGGTTGGAAGGACCTTAAAGATCATCTGGTTCCAACCCCCTGCATGGGCAGGGACACCTCCCACCAGCCCAGGCTGCTCCAAGCCCCATCCAACCTGCCCTTCAACACTGCCAGGGATGGGGGCAGCCACAGCTTCTCTGGCCAACCTGGGCCAGGCTCTCCCCACCCTCCCAGCACACAAGTTCTCCCTCCCATCTCATCTCCAGCTCCCCTCTTCCAGCTGGAAACCCTTCCCCCTGGGCCCAGCCCTCCCTGCCCTTGTCCAAAGCCCCTCCCCAGCTTTCCTGGAGCCCCTTCAGGCACTGCAGGTGCTCCAAGCTCTCCCTGGAGCCTTCTCTTCTCCAGGCTCAACACCCCCAACTCTCCCAGCCTGTCTCCAGAGCAGAGCTGCTCCAGCCCTCCCATCATCTCCGGGGCCTCCTCTGGACTCTCTCCAACAGCTCCGTGTCCTTCTGGTGTTGGGGACCCCAGAGGTGGCCCCAGCCCTGCAGGGGGGTCTCACCACAGCAAACCTTAAATCCTTAAATCCTGACTCCGAAGCACAGTTTGAAAAGCAGCTCCAAGATCCGACCCGTTCCACGCAGGCTGCACCACACGGTGACATTCAATCCCTTGGCAGAGCAGTGACCTTCATGCCTGTCCCCAGCCCCACCACCTTCCAGGAAGCATATCTAGGAGGTCCCCTCCTGCCTGTCCCCAGAGGCTCCAGGGGGGAAGGATTCCCAATCACCTGTTCACACCAGGCTCGTGACCCGGCAGCGCGACGCTTGGCACCGGCCCACAAGGAACCAGGGGGATTTTATTGAAGCTCAAACACTGGGGAGGAGCAGTACAAAAATAAATCAGTTCCCACCAAAGCCCGTTATCTGAAGGTACCTGAGATAAAAATGTACAAAAATAATTTAAACGTAAAAATTCCACCTTCCAAGCAAAACCCTTTGTACACACGTGGGTATTTTACAGCATCCTGGGCCTGTATTTCCACAAGCACCTTGGGCACAAAGATCCCTCTGGAATCCACCAATTACCCTTCCCACCAACTATTTTGGAAAGGCCACTGGGGAGGGAGCTCATCTTCCATGCCTGCAGGGAGGTGACATTTCTCTGCTCGTTGATGGGAGGGCAAATTTCTGTTCTCCACCACGTGGCTGAAGGAGCTGTCTCCAAAGGGGATGCTTTGTGTTTACAAAAAAAAGGGTTAATTGGAGACATTTCACATGAATCAACCCCAAAACTGGAGTATCTGCAGATGAGGTAGCAGCTCATTGGTTACCCAAAGCCATGAGTCTCATCAGGGACCACCCCTGGCAAGACACATGGTCTCCTCAGCTCCCCTTGGTTGACCAGCAGGCTTAAAGTCTCTCTAAACGAGATACTAATTAGGCAAATTAAAAATCAGAGCCTGAAACCTACGGCTTCAACCTCCTCTTCCCTGGAGGACCCAGAGTTTGCTGATGCATCAGGTTGAGGAGCAGCTTCCACAGATGGCCTCTCACCGACGTTATTCCTTCTTGGACAGCTGAGCAGAGAAGATCCTGGAGATCCTTTTGGCCTCCTCTTCTGAGAGATCAGCCATGGGCCTGGGACGGGGTGGTCTCCGGTAGGGGATGGCCCCTGGCAGCCCTTGGCTGCTGCTCTGAGGAGAGAGGGAACAAGAGGTTGGAGACAACTCTGTCCTGTGCCCCTTTTCTGGTGGCAGCAAAGCACGAGGTCGTGCAGAGTGAGAGAGGTTGGATACATGGAAAAAAAAACCCGGGATGTGTTTTCTGTTGCTCCCTGCTTCTCCTTGGAGGGGTTTTTCTCTTGTTCCAACGCACTGAGAGGTAACTGGGAAAAAAAACCTGTTTGTTGCAACTGCTTGGAAAAAAAAATAAATCATAGAATCAGAGAATCATTAAGGTTGGAAAGGAGCTCTGAGATCATCAAGTCCAACCACTAAACCAACACCACCATCCCCACTAAACCATGTCCCAAAGTGCCACGTCTACATGTTTTTTGAACATCCCCAGGGATGGTGACTCCACCACTGCCCTGGGCAGCCTGTGCCAACACTTGACCACTCCCTCAGTACAGACATCTTTCCTAACATCCAGTCTGAACCCCCGGCAAAGCCTGAGGCCATTTCCTCTTGTTCTGTTGCTTGTTACTTGGAAGAAAAGACATTTTAACATCATGCAGTTCAGTAAGACCAAGTGCAAGGTTGGAGCACCTGGGTTGGGGCATCCCAAGCACAAGTACAGATTGGGTGGAGAATGGAATGAGAACAACCCTGAGGAGAAGGACCTGGGGGTGATGGTGGATGAGAAGCTCAACAGGAGCCGGCACCGTGCGCTGGAGCCCAGAAACCACCCGTGTCCTGGGCTGTGTCACCAGCAGTGTGACCAGCAGGGCCAGGGAGGGGATTGTCCCCTCTGCTCTGCTCTGCGGAGACCCCCCTGCAGGGCTGGGGGCCACCTCTGGGGTCCCCAACACCAGAAGGACACGGAGCTGTTGGAGAGAGTCCAGAGGAGGCCCCAGAGATGATGGGAGGGCTGGAGCAGCTCTGCTCTGGAGACAGGCTGGGAGAGTGGGGGTGTTGAGCCTGGAGAAGAGAAGGCTCCAGGAGAGCTTGGAGCATCCTTGCAGTGCCTGAAGGGGCTCCAGGAAAGCTGGGGAGGGGGCTTTGGACAAGGGCAGGAGTGAGAGGACAAGGGGGAATGGATCAAAACTAGAAGAGGGGAGATTTAGGTTGGACATTAGGAAGAAATTCTGTGCTGTGAGGGTGGGGGAGAGCCTGGCCCAGGTTGCCCAGAGAAGCTGTGGCTGCCCCATCCTGGCAGTGTTGAAGGGCAGGTTGGATGGGGCTTGGAGCAGCCTGGTCTGGTGGGAGGTGTCCCTGCCCATGCAAGGACATTGGAACTAGATGATCTTTAAGGTCCCTTCCCACCCAAACCTTTCTGTGGCTCTGTGATCACCCTGGGTCTGGACACATCCTCCAGCCCTCACACCCTCTCCCAGCTGTTACAGTCGCTCTCAAAACGGGTCTTTTCAGTGCACAGAGACACTCTCATTTCTCCCCAGCTCGTGCAGGGCAGGTCGTGCCTGTGAAGCACCAAGAGAGGAGAGACCCGACTCCAGCTGCCCTCAGAAGCTGAGGCAAGTGGGGCTGTTTCAGGACACGTCCCTCATGAGCTGCAGGGCAGGGAGGTCTCTTGGCCAGTGGGGTTTGATTTCAAAAGCTGATCTGTCATCCTGGCCTTTCACCTGCATCCCTGGGCTGTTCCTCCACCCCCGTCGGGCTCAGCCTCGCCGGGTACAGACACAGGGGAAAGGTCTCCCGAGGTGATGAGCTCCCTCCCAAGCTCCCTGCTCTGATCTGCACCACCTGGGGAGAGAAGTGGCTTTTTTTAGGAACAAGAAGGTTTGGGGATTCCTTGTGTTTGGTTCCCTGCGCTTCACAGGCTCAAGGAATGAGCACGTGGAGTGTTAGTCCTGTGACAGCACCACTGGTGAAGACCCAGATGGGAAGACCCAGGTGGAGAGCACCTAAAAAACAGATTGTCTGCAACTATCTGCATGTGAAGAGCTTGCAGGAACCAACTGCCATTTAAAAGAGTAGCAGGTTTAAAGTACAGAATCACCAAATCATAGACTGGTTTGGGTGGGAAGGGACCTTAGAGATCCTCTAATTCCAACCCCTGCCATGGGCAGGGACACCTCCCACCAGCCCAGGCTGCTCCAAGCCCCATCCAACCTGCCCTTCAACACTGCCAGGGATGGGGCAGCCACAGCTTCTCTGGCCAACCTGGGCCAGGCTCTCCCCACCCTCACAGCACACAAGTTCTCCCTCATGTCCAATCTACATCTTCTCTCATTCAGCTTAAAACCATCTCCCTTCATCCTATCACCACGTGCCCTTGTGAAAAGCAACAGCTCTCTAGGAAACTACCCAAAATATCCAGTTTATCCTATTTCAAAGGGTCAGGAAACTGCACTTCTCCCAGTTCCTCCCTGACGGGTGGTTGTGCTACAGGTGCCTTTGTGCACAGTTTGGAACCGAGAGCCAACAACTCAGGTTTTGAATATAAGGAATAAACATTTTTTCCTGACCCAACACAGGACATTTCTAATGAACCGCAGGGGGAGCAGCTGCAAATCCTGCAGCTCAGAAGAGGAGGGAACACACCATGTGGGATGAGATAAAGAGAACAAAATGGCCTTGAGAGCCCCAGATCCTCCAGAGACAGCAGCACAGCTGAATGCTTCTGCAGAAATGAAAGGACTTTTTTGGTTTGCACCAACCCAGTGACCCAAACCAGCTGGAAAAAGAACTTCACCCTGGTTGTAAGAATGGTTGAAGTTGATTCTAAAGAAGTTAAATAAGATGTTCTCCTTTGTTCTTGGAGTTCACAATCTAGAGGGTGCCATGGTACTTCTCCTGAGTCACAGACTGAGTTGGTTTCTGACCTGGTCAGCCAAAGATGCTGCTGCAGAAGGTGCTGCCCCTCACACAACAACATACCCTGAAAGAGCACTGTGCTCTCCAGGTGAAAACAGGACACAAGAGCAGGTGGCTGCTGCTCTTTGATGACACGGAGGTGGTGAAGAGCAGTTTGTACACTCCTGGCTGCCAGTCAACGAGTGGAAACCATCTCCCTCGTGTGCTGTTTCAGGTGGAAGTGGCCAAGATCCTCCTCCTCCCATGCTCATGCCGCCGTGTCCACCCGCAGCGATGCAGAGGTGAGAAGATGCATGTATCTATCACCAAGGACCTTCCTACAAATGAACTTCCAGCTACAGGAGAGGTTTGGGAACTCACAGCAAAGAATTGCTGCCTAATGTCTCTTCTAAATCTCCCCTTTTTCAGCTTGAGGAGAGGCTGAGAAAACTGGGTTTGTTCAGCCTGGAGAAGAGAAGGCTTCGGGGAGACCTTATTACCATGTCCCAGTCCTTCAAGGGTGGCTCCCAAGAAGATGGAGACTCCCTATTTACAAGGAGTCCCATGGAAAAGACCAGGGGTGATGGGCACAAGTTGCTCCTGGGGAGATTCCCATGGGACACAAGAGGTCCATTTTTCCCCATGAGGACAGTCCAACATTGGAAGAGTCTCCCAAGGGAAGTGGTGGATTCCCCCCCATTGGGCAGTTTTGTCTCAGCTGGACAGGGGGCTGAGCCACCTCATATCAACTAGAGTAGAACCTAGAAAGGTTGGACCAGATGGTCCTTGAGGTCCCTTCCAACCTGGCATCCTAGGATCCTTGAAACTGTTCCTACCACTCCATGCCTTCTTTGGGCTTGGTGATCTTAGAGGTCTTCTCCAACTGTGACAACTCTGTGGTTCTTCTTGCTGCCATGCCACGTGCACAGGTGTGAAGCAAAAGAGAAGTCTGGAAGCTCAGAGAGAAGTTTAAAGCAGAGTGAACACTCACAGCTTGCAGAGATGATCAGATAGGAAACTTCATCTGCAGGTTTAACTTCCCCACCAGTTTTGGGATATGGCTGCAGGAAGGAGCTACACTTCTGCACTTACCTCTGTATGAAGCTGTTTTTCTTTGAAATATGCAAAGTCCTCACACACACACATTTAAAAGACATTCTAGCCTCGATGCTGCATTTTGAAGATGCTCCAAGACACATCAAACAGTCTCAAACAGCCAGGTTTTCAACCTCCTGCATAGTTTTGAGAGCACACATCTGAAATGGGGTGTTTCCACCACTCCTTGCCTCCAAAACAGGCTTTGGCAGTTCAGACCACGACCTGAGCTTGTCCTGGGTTTCTCCTTCTCTGTCCCTAAGCCAAGGCAGACACAGACCCTGAGTACCTGATGCTCAGCCACAAATCACACACGTTTGACCAGAAAGATGCAAGAGGAAAGAGGACTTAGACACAGATCACACTTCACTTTTCTTTTTATAGCCAGGACAGTGACACTTAAACCAGCCAAGGATCATCCAAGTGCTGAGTGCCAGGGATGGGGGTAAAGCAACCCGATTCATCAGCATTTTCTAGGTGGTGGTGGTTCATTTCAAGGAGAACCTTTCAGCCCTGTGGCTCAGCAGATTGAAAGGCTGGTTCTGTTTGTGCACAGGGAGGAAAGAATGAAAACAGATCTGTGTCAACAGACTGCAGCCCAGCTCTGGAGTGACCTTGCACCTACTTGGCCTTTCGGGACAGGAAAAGGTTTGGATCAACTCCCAGAGAAGAATCCAGCCACCTCTTCCTCCTTTTCTGGTGGTGAAAATGAAAGAGAAGGTTGGCATTTCTGTTGGGCAGGTTAGGAGGGTGGATTTAGTGGGTAGAAGCCTGAGCTCTGTTCTCTGGGTGAGCTGAGTAAGGGAAAAGAGGAGCTTTGGAATCATTCTATGAGTCTATGACAAGAACTTGTAGTGAGAGGACAAGAGGGAATGGATTAAAACTGGAAGAGGAGAGATTTGGGTGAGACATGAGGAGGAAATTCTTCAGTGTGAGGGTGGGGAGAGCCTGGCCCAGGTTGGCCAGAGAAGCTGTGGCTGCCCCATCCCTGGCAGTGTTGAAGGGCAGGTTGGATGGGGCTTGGAGCAGCCTGGGCTGGTGGGAGGTGTCCCTGCCCATGCAGGGGGGTTGGGACTGGATGATCTTGAAGGTCCCTTCCCACCCAAACCATCCTGTGATTCTATGATTTCTGCTTGGCAGGCCAGGAGGGTGGATTTAGTGGGTAGAAGCCTGAGCTCTGTTCTCTGGGTGAGCTGAGTAAGGGGAAAGAAGAGCTTTGGTGGCTGCAACTGAAGTGGGAGCAGATCAAGAAGAACCATTATGACTGAGAAAGGATGTCTGGACCATTGCTAGAGAAAAGCCTGTTAACTCTGAATCTGCCCAATTCTGTGTTGTAAAAGAGTTATTTCTAATTTACACTGAGGCCAAATCTATGTTTGCACAAATCACAGAATCATTCTGGTTGGAAAAGACCTTTCAGATCATCCAGTCCAACCATAACCCAACTCTACCAAGTCTGATGCTTAAACCAGGTCCCTCAGCACCACATCTACACGGCTTTGAAACACCTCCAGGGATGGAGACTCAACCACCTCCCTGGGCAGCCAGGGTTTAATTACCCTTTCAGTGAAGAAGTTTCTCCTAATGTCCAATCTAAACCTCCTCTGGCACAACTTGAGACCATTTCCTTTGTCCTGCTTCTCATCCTTTGGGAATTTTCAGAGGTGAGGAGGAAAAAAAAAATCAAATCAAGCTCTTTTTATGAAGTTTATTAACTCCTCCATTTTTTAACTGCTTTCTCCTGCCCCCCAAAACCCAGCATCATTACCAGTTGACTGGGCAAACTGTGAAAGGGAGCAAGCCTTAATATGGATTTTTCCAGCCTTAAGATGGATTTTTCCAGCCTTATTATGGGATTTCCCAGCCTTAATATGGATTTTCCAGCCTTAATATGGGATTTTCCAGCCTTAAGATGGGTTTCCCAGCCTTAAGATGGATTTTTCCAGCCTTAAGGTGGGTTTCCCAGCCTTAATATGGATTTTCCAGCCTTAAGATGTATTTTCCAGCCTTAAGATGGGTTTCCCAGCCTTAAGATGTATTTTCCAGCCTTAAGATGGGTTTCCCAGCCTTAACATGAGATTTTCCAGCCTTAATATAGGTTTCCCAGCTTTAGTATGGATTTTCCAGCCTTAAGGTGGGTTTTCCAGCCTTAATATGGATTTTTTTCCAGCCTTAATATGGGTTTCCCAGCCTTAAGATGGGATTTTCCAGCCTTAATATGGGTTTCCCAGCCTTAAGATGGGTTTCCCAGCCTTCACCTCATTGCAATCATGTGTTTTCACCTGAGCTTAGATTGCCCCAAACCCTGCCCAGAATCAATGTGGCAGTGCCCTCTCTGTTCAAACAACACACCTAGAGAGAGATGAAGTTTTTGCCCTGAAAAATCAGCAGTAGAAAAATAAATACACAAGAATAAGAAAATAATACAAAAATACAGAATATATGAATGCAGGAAAGGCAAAGAGGGAGGAGGAGGGAGGCCAGGGGCAAGAGTCAGAAGGAAGATCTGGGTTGTAACCTGGGCCACCTACACAATGGCTCTGGCTCATTTTAAAACCAGTTGTAGCTTTACAGGACACAGGACAGTGGTGGGTGCTGTCAAGTTCAGCCATGAACTGTGATAGTTTTCCCTCAGTTGTATCAGGAACTGTCTGGGAAAGGGCTGAGAGGAGCAAAGTGCAAAGCTGCTTGCTGAACTGGAATAGTGGCAGAAGTTGAACCAGGATTGCTGGGTCAGACAGGACAGCAGGTGACCAGTGTGGAAGAGGAGAGCTGGGAAGAACCTCAAGAACTGGAAGGCTGAGTTTGATGTAATGGAGAAAAAAGGTTCAAAACATGTAGATTTGGTGGTGCTCTGTAAAACTCAGGTCCCTGGAAGGTGAGCACAGCACCCAGGCTGAGGCCTGAGCTGCTGCAGCACCTTCTCAGATCCCTGTATCCTTGCAGGATGAGCTCAGAGGACCCTTCTGTCTCAGAATGTTGGACCAGATGATCCAACCTTCTCAGGCTGGACCGGATGAGCCTTCAGGTCCAACCTGGCATCCTATGAGTCTACGACACGACTCCTTGCTGGTTTCCTCATCATTTTGTGCAGGGAGCCAGGGAAAGCAGGAGTCAGACAAGCCAGGGCAAGGTGGCAGGAACACTGGGGAGGCCAGGAGAGCTTTGCCAGCTGCCACGTGAGGGAGAGGGGCCTGTTGATCTCCAGAGGAGAACAGCTCAGGTTTCAGCCTTGACGTCACACACTCGCTGTTTGCTGAACTGTGCAGAAACCAAACAAATCCAGATTTAGCAACTGATGTTCTCCAGGCTGGTTGAGAACAAACCCATGAGGAAGCAGCTCTGCTCAACTCTATTTTGCCATCAGCACAAACAAAAAAACTTCTTGTTCTTCATACAGAGTGTGATGCTGGATGCACGACTGAGTCCTGTCACAACAGCCCCTACAATTAAGCTCATTTAAGGTCAAGTAGTGCCTTGCTAATCGTCTCCCTAATTATTCATCAGCTAATATTCCCCCTAATTATGAATCACTTTCAGGAGCATGTTTCCAGCCACTGCAGAGAGAGGGAATTCAAGTCAAGCTGATATTTATATTAAACTGTAAGTCAGAAAAAAAATACCATTTTTACAACACACACCAGGACAAGTCTGATGTTTTACCTGAGCTGTAAAGAGGTTTGTTTATTTCAAGTGATTTCCATCACTTCAGAGCTATTAGATCCTGCCTGTTTCTGTTCTGTTTAATCAAGCAAGCTGTTTCTGATTGCATAAATGTTCCTTAGAGTGCTTGTTCCCAGGTCACAAGGAGGGAAACCAGCAGATAATCTTTTCTGGGAGAGGGAAACAAACAGCCCAGCTGCTGCAGTGCCCAGGTCCACATCAACACCCACAGCAAAGCTGTGGCTGGAAAAGAACAACAGGTAGACCTCAAAACAGCTGAGCCACAAACTTCTTGCAGTAAATAAATATTTAGGCATAGAAAACCATCAATGAAACAGCAAAAGCAACAAGCTGCTCTCCTGTAGGAGGAAGGACCACTCCAACTGTTCCATGCTCCCTCTGTTGAAGAACAGTTCCTTGGTGCCTCTCAAGGAGAGGCTCTCACTGCAAATTCCCTCCTTTCACCCTGATCTAAAAGGTACATCAATTGGAGTCATCACTCCAAGTTGCAGCTCGTGTCCTCAGAATGAGGCACCTCACCTCATATTAAAGCCCAAAGAAGAGTGGAACGAGCACCTGCCACTTCCACTGACCCAGTGGAGGAGAAGTGCAACACTGACTGAGCATCCAGACAAATCAATGCATCATGATCACTGGCCATGCAGCCAGGAATGTTGAAAATGGTTCTCACAGAGACAAGAGGTATCAGAAAGGTTCTCCTTGACTGGATTTGGAAGCCATCACCTCCAACCTGAGTGCTGACAGGTGAAGACAGAGAGAAGTAACTTCCATTCCTGCTTTAACAACCAGACTCCATGAAGTTGGGACAATAAAGGAAGGGATGTCCCATACTTACTTTCAGGGCTGTGGAAGGATGAGAAGAAATGCTGAGCAGTCTCATGGAGGCTTCCATCTGCTGGGGTGAAAGGAAGAAGTTGGGAACAACAGGATCAGATCTGAGCAGAACTGTTAAGGAACAACCTGTGGCAACAGGTAGTTGCACAGAGCTCCACAGGAGCTGCAGGTGTGGAGCAATCCTCACTGTCACAGCTGGGAATGGATCCCAGGATGGCCAATCTGGTGAATTTTCATCAATATTCTATAATTCTGAACACTTGGTTCTCTCCCCTGGCCTCACACCAACTTGCTTAACCTCCCAGATTTGTAGAGTACTTCACCCTGCAAAAATTCCAACACAACTTAGTGAAACTGAATGAGAAATTTGGGATCCATGCAAGAAACAAGGGCAAGTATTTTCAAAGCAAATTAAACTCTGTTTAGTTAAATTAAACAACAGAATAAACACAAGAGCTGTAACACTTAGATTAAAAACAACATGGGGGGAAAAAAGGGAAGAAGACACGTTGAAACTACCCAAAATCATAGAATAGAGTCATAGAATGGTTTGGGTTGGAAGGGACCTTAAAGCTCCTCAGGTTCCAACCCCCCTGCCATGAGCAGGGACACCTCCCACCAGCCCAGGCTGCACAAGCCTCATCCAACCTGGCCTTGAACACCTCCAGGGATGATGAAAATCAAATAACTCTCAGGAATATATTGGTTACAAATGGTGAGGAAGTCATCACTCCCTTGTGTGAAACACAACCTAACAGGGTCTTCCAAGACCTTCCCAGGCCACCAACTCTGGGTTCATTTTAGAGGGAAGAGCTCCACGCAGGGGATTTCTCTTCCCTGAGGCCAGTGAGATTCTAACCAAGAAGACATGCTCCTCAAATGCACTATGTGTTTAAGAAAAGAGAAAAAAGGATACAAAACAGTTTTTGGTTTGACAGACTTTTCTGACTCTTCCAGGGGGTCTTCACTACTGTCATCAGGTTCAGCCTTCACTGCTCTATCCCAGTCACAACTTCCATCTTCTGCTGTTTGAGGCTCTTCTGACAAATGAGCAGGCTGAAACTGCTCCTTCCCAGGTGTTTCTGTGCCACTGCTCAAGCTCTGAAAGCCTTCTGGAGCTGCCCAAGGACTGCTCTCCTCTGAGGGCTGGTGGTCTGCACCCTGCTCTGCTTCAGACAGCATGCTGGACCAGGGGCTGGTTTGGTCTGTTAGGGTTGTTATTTCATTGAGAATTCGTGGCTCTATAATATCTTCTTCATATTCCTCTTCACTGTGGGGCTGGATGGCAAAAGCACCTTCACCTTCACCTTCCTGGATGGAGTCTGCTGGCAAAGGATCTTCACCTCCAGGGATAGCTTGTTCTAGGAATTCATGCAACATGTGTCTCTCAAACACAGATCTCCCAAAGGAACATGGCTGCTGTGTATCACTGCAGATGCTGGATGAGCCCTGCCAAGGCCACCACTGCCCCATGTCCCTCAGCACCACATCTCCAGGGCTTGGAAACCCCTCCAGGGATGGGGACTCCACCCTGCCCTGGGCAGCCTGGGCCAGGGCCTGACAACCCTTGCCAGGCAGAAATTGTTCCCCAGATCCAACCTCAACCTCCCCTGGCACAACTTGAGGCCGGTTCCTCTTGTCCTGTCGCTTGTTCCTGGGGAGCAGAGACCGACCCCCCCCTGGCTCCAACCTCCTCTCAGGCAGTTGCAGAGCCAGAAGGTCTCCCCTCAGCCTCCCTCAGCTGCTCCTCATGCTGATCACTGACACCAGGAAAGTTCCATAAGAAATCTGGAGACACTTTAAAGCAGCTTCTGACCAAAAACTCCAAACCAAGTGACAACTTACCATTGATTAGGCTGCTGACCTGAGACACCAACTGACTAGATTTTTCCAAAATACAGCATCCACTGGGATCCACTTCTCTGCTCATCAAGCCCTGACAATCACCCTCTGGCTCCTCATGGCTTGGTTTGGAGGTGTCACCAGAACTGAAGTCAGGAAAAGACCTGGTCAGCTTCTGACTGAAGTATCTTTGAACCTCATCCAGCTCACTCAAGTTTTTCCTGTAAGCAATTTGGTAAGAACAAAATAAACAACCCTGTGGCAGACTGGTTCTATTTGTATCATTCCAGACAACAGCAAGGAAATATGGGAAGGCAAGATGAAGGGTTAGTGATGAAAAACAGATCAGCAGGTAAGTACTGAGGTTGCTCTGTCTAAGCAAGAGGGTAACACACCAGAACAAAGCTGAACTAGGTATGAAACTCAGGCTGGAAGTTAAAGAAAAAAAAAAAAAAAAGAGCTAGTTTTAAACTTACTTAATCAAAGGAGTTGGATTTGAGGTGACCTTCCAACAGAACTCATAAAGGCAAGAATATTAACTGACTTTATGGCTGAGCTTGATAAAAATCTGAGGATTTCCAGCTGCTTAAGATCTAAGGATTTAATGATATATTTCTTGTGGGAGCAGGGGAAGGATGGAATGACTCAGAAAGTCTCTTTCAGTCCCATATTCCTACAGATAATATTTATTCAATCACAGAATCACAGCCTGGTTTGGGTGGGAAGGGGCCTTAAAGATCACCCAGTCACAACCCCCCTGCATGGGCAGGGACACCTCCCACCAGCCCAGGCTGCTCCAAGCCCCATCCAACCTGCCCTTCAACACTGCCAGGGATGGGGCAGCCACAGCTTCTCTGGCCAACCTGGGCCAGGCTCTCCCCACCCTCACACTAAAGAATTTCCTCCTCATGTCTAATCTAAATCTCCCTCTTCCAGTTTTAATCCATTCCCTCTTGTCCTCTCACTCCAAGCTCTTGGCCAAAGTCCCTCCCCAGCTTTCCTGCAGGCCCCCTTCATACATTCCTTTTCTAAAATTTGTGTCTGATTTAAACCTAGAACCTCATCAAGAGAATAAAAGCTTCCAGTAAGGAGAAAGGCATCCTGTTGGGAAAGGATATGCTGTTTCATGCACCATGAAAACACTTACAGGCTTGTTCTTGTATCTGTGCAAACCAACTCAGAGGACTATTGGCTTAGTGTGGGTGGAGTTACAGATGCACCAGGATGGATGAAGCAAAGCATTCAGTCCAGATCTGGGAACACCTCTGGTGCTGGTTCCCTTCAGAGTCTCACAGCATGGCTAGAGCACCTCAGTCCTGAGGCAGAGTTTGCCCCACTCATCCCTGCTTTTCTCATCTCATCTCATCTCATCTCATCTCATCTCATCTCATCTCATCTCATCTCATCTCATCTCATCTCATCTCATCTCATCTCATCTCATCTCACCCTGCTGTACATTACACTCGTATCCCACTGATACTTCTCAACCAGTTATTGTATATTTTAATTTTCATTTCCTTTTAAAATTGGATGCAAGAATTCATAGAATGACAGAATGTGTGGGGTTGGAAGGGAACTTTAAAGGTCATCTAGTCCCACCCCTACAGTGCATAGGGACCTTTTTGACTAGATCAGGTTGCTCAGAGCCTGGTCAAGCCTGACCTTGAATGTCTCCAGGGATGGGGCCTCCACCACCTCTCTGGGCAACCTGTTCCAGTGCTTCACCACCCTCAGTGTAAACAACTTCTTCCTGACATCCAATCTGAATCCACCCTGCTCCAGTTTAGGGCCATTGCCCCTCATCCCACCATTGGACACCCTTGTGAGCAGCCCCTCCCCAGGTTTCCTGGAGCCCCTTCAGGCACTGGAAGGTGCTCCAAGGTCTCCCTGGAGCCTTCTCCTCTCCAGGCTGAACACCCCCAACTCTCCCAGCCTGTCTTCATAAGCGAGGTGCTTCACTTTCAAGCTCTACTTTGCAAACTTAGGGCTGTGAATGACCTCTCTGGCCACAGCTCTGCCTCACCTGAGAGCAGAGAGAAGAGCAGCACGGGATGACAGTGACAGGGAGTCCCCCTTGGCCGCCCGCTGCGCGTTCCCTCCTGCCTGCAGGGACTCGTGAAACCTGCGCACGTTCTGCATGTGCTCCTGGTGGTGAGGTGTGGGTGTCCCAGGGGAACTCAGTCTGCTGGAAACAGGCCTGGGTTGAACAACAGAAAACAGCTGGACATCTCTGAGTGTGAAAAGTCTGCCAGCTAAGAACATCCGACATGTTCAAATGCATTAAAGAGCCGCTGATGGATGAAACAAGCTCCTTCAAATGTCATCAGGAATTATAGAAGCACAGCCTGGTTTGGGTGGGAAGGGACCTTAGAGATCATCCACTTCCAACCCCCCTGCATGGGCAGGGACACCTCCCACCAGCCCAGGCTGCTCCAAGCCCCATCCAACCTGCCCGTCAACACTGCCAGGGATGGGGCAGCCACAGCTTCTCTGGCCAACCTGGGCCAGGCTCTCCTCACCCTCACAGCACAGAATTTCCTCCTAATGTCCAACCTAAATCTCCCCTCTTCCAGTTTTCATCCATTCCCCCTTGTCCTCTCACTCCCTTGTCCAAAGTCCCTCCCCAGCTTTCCTGGAGCCCCTTCAGGCACTGCAAGGTGCTCCAAGGTCTCCCTGGAGCCTTCTCTTCTCCAGGCTCAACACCCCCAACTCTCCCAGCCTGTCTCCAGAGCAGAGCTGCTCCAGCCCTCCCATCACCTCCATTCCAATGTCTAATCACCCTCTCCATGAGGAAGTGCTTCCTGATATCCAACCTAAACCTCCCCTGGTGCAGCTTCAGGCCAGGCCCTCTGGTCCTGTCACTGGTTGCCTGGGAGAAGAGCCTGACCCCACCTGACTCCAACCTCCCTTCAGGTGGTTGTAGAGAGTGATGAGGTCCCCCCTGAGTCTCCTCTTCTCCAGGCTAAACCACCCCAGCTCCCTCAGCCTCTCCTCATCAGACTTTCCCTCCAGTCCCTTCCCCAGCCTTGTTGCTCTCCTCTGGACCTGCTCCAGCACCTCAAGATCCTTCTTGCAGTGAGGGGCCCAGAACTGCACACAGGACTCGAGGTGAGGCCTCCCCAGTGCTGAGCACAGGGGGAGAATCACATCCCTGCTCCTGCTGGCCACACTATTCCTGATCCAAGCCAGGATGCCATTGGCCTTCTGGGCCACCTGGGCACACTGCTGGCTCATGTCCAACCAGCTGTCCACCAGCACCCCCAGGTCCCTCTCTGCCAGGCTGCTCTCCAGCCACTCTTCCCCAGCCCGTGGTGCTGCAGGGGGTGATTGTGGCCAAAGTGCAGGACCCTGCACTTGGTCTTGTTGGACCTCATCCCGTTGGCCTTGGCCCATTGACCCAGCCTGTCCAGGTCCCTCTGCAGTGTCTTCCTCCCCTCCAGCAGGGATGTGTCAGGAA
Source organism: Hemiprocne comata (assembly GCA_020745705.1). Lineage (NCBI taxonomy): Eukaryota > Metazoa > Chordata > Aves > Apodiformes > Apodidae > Hemiprocne > Hemiprocne comata. The sequence continues at coordinate 216,911,847 of CM036586.1, forward strand.
TGCTCTTTTCTAACACACACTTCTCATCCTCATTAAAAATAAAACCAAACACCAACACAACCCTCACTCTTATCAAGTCCTGGAAGAAGTACCTGCCAGTTTTAGCAACGTGAATTGTACATGTAAATTAGCATGGTGGAAATCCTGGTGTAGAAGGGTCCAAATGAAACAAATCAGGAACCATCAGTGAGAAGAAAAAGAACATGCTGGGTTTCGTTGCCAAGTACCTCCCTCAGGATTTCTGTCTCCTGGTCTCACTGGGAAAGGGGATTTGAATTAGTCTTTAAGCACAAACACAGGGAAAGACCTTGGACAGGGTTTGATGTTTTCTTCAGTAGAATCAACAGCCTTCAGATAGGTGGGTTTCTGAGTCCTGAAAAGAATCAAAATGGTTGAGAGTCCCCAGCCTTACCGCTCTCGGGTGGGAAAAGTGGCTTCTTGGGACAAGGTGCTCAACATCTCCTTGGAAAAGCTTGTGGCATCATTGGGGGATGCTGGAAAGCTGGGCTTTACCTGGAACAAAGAGGAACACTGCACATGAGCCTTCCAGAGCAAGAGAACAGAGAAATGCAAGGAGTATTTTGCTGAGCTAACAAACAAAACCTTCAGTTTTCTAAATAGCTTTACATTTTTAAAAGGATTTTCCAGCACTGAGCCAAAGTCTCATTCCACAACATTCTTGTTTTGGTGACATTTTTTAATTCCCACCACACTACCAAAGAGTGAAGTGATGGAAAGCAAGGTACAGAAGCTTCAATACATGTGTATGTCACACCCCAGTGCAACTGACAAGTCTATAGAAGGGAAAGAACCAAACACAAACAACACAACAAAAGGCAAACCTTCCAGAACAATCATTTCTGCCAAATTAGAAATTTCCTAACCAACAAAAGGCTGAGTTAACGACCCATTTTTGGGCAGCAGCTGCCACCCAAAGCAGCAAACAGAACAATGCCAGGCTCCCAGATATCCAAAACCACCCAACGTTCTTCTAACCATAAAAAACCAAACACCCAAGAAGGAAGAACAGAGTGAAGCCACTGGAGATGTTCATGACCTGGGTTTGACTGAGTGCTGGGACTAGAGCTGCCATGGAAACACAGAGTTCTGAAACAAGGCATGAAGTGTTTCTGACACATTTACACAGACAGACCCATTACAGCTCTGTGAATTCCACTTGTGAAGCCCCCAGAGTCAGTGCTGGTTATTGGGAATCTCATCAGCCAGGCAGAGGGGAGGGAACTGAAGGACCTACTGAAGAACCTGCAGGCTGGGTCCGGATCCTTGCCTGTCTTTCTTCTTTGAGGTGATGGATGTTTTGAAGAGGGGAAACTGCTACTTTGATCTGCCCTCGGCACTGCCCACTGAAATCTGTAATGTTGTACCAGCCACACACCAGCTGGAAGCCAGAAAGGAGAGGAGAAAGGTCCACTGAGGCAAATCCTATCACTCGTTCAGTCTCTGGGGAAGAAGAATAGAAAGCACCTATGAATTTCAGCTGCATGGAAATGAAACATTCTCAAGAATGCTAAAAATCAGTCAGGTATAAAGCCCTTGAAATATGTCTAGACTTTACAGGGAAAGGCATCTTATAAAACTGAAAAAAAATGGTTTCAAAGATGACAGCTTTCATGAGGTAAATGATGGAATCATAGAATGGTTTGGGTTGGAAAGGACCTTAATGATCATCTAGTTCCAAGCCCTGGATGGGCAGGGACACCTCCCACTAGACCAGGTTGCTCAGAGCAAGTAAAGAGTGGAACAAAAGAAAGTGGAGGAAAAGGAAAACAGAGATTAAAACAACAGAAACCAGACTTAGATTTTGGTTGTTAACATGCTTCAAACTAAGAGATTGATGGTGTCTTGATGGAGAAGCAGGAAAAATTGTTTCAAGCAATGAAACCAGCTTCCTCCCTATGGATTTGTCCATATGGTGGCTGTTGGTAACCTGAACACTTGCACTGGTGATAACTCCCAGCAGGATGAGGGCCTGGCTGCAGGAGTCAAAAAGGACATGAGGGTTAAGTACATTGGGTGAGACTTAATCAGAAGAACTAGGTAAAAACTAGTTATAATAAAGGGAAAAATATTCAGATCGAAAATGGGCTGGAAATGAGAGACAATCCATGAACCTGGAAGCCAATCCAGGGAGCTCTGCAAATGCATTTCACCTCCAGAATTGCATTCTCACTTCAGAAACTCTTGCCCCCTCCCTTTTCACTTTGCCAACACTTTCAGAAATTTTGATTTGTCATTACACTGTTGGATTTTTGTGCAACATTTTGTCTTTTCTGCCTTGCAAATTCATCTGAAGTACAGAACAAACAATCCTATCCAAGAAGAAGGTATTATTTGGATTATATTTGCAATTACATACAGCTAAAAATGTCTCTCCAATGAAAGACCAGGGCAGGGAGAGGGGTTGGCAGGAGAATCACTGGGTACTCCCAGTACTCTGAGTAATACAGAAAGGCCAGGTTACATGGGAAGTTGATTTTGTAGCAAGAAATCAGCAGCTGAACTTTAATGTGTAAAAATAAAGAACCCCCCCAGTATTTTGGAGAAGAAAAGACTCAGGATCCAGGAAAGTTAGGGAAGGACTTTAGCCAAGGGCAGGGAGGGCTGGGCCCAGGGGGAAGGGTTTCCAGCTGGAAGAGGGGAGCTGGAGATGAGATGGGAGGGAGAACTTGTGTGCTGGGAGGGTGGGGAGAGCCTGGCCCAGGTTGGCCAGAGAAGCTGTGGCTGCCCCATCCCTGGCAGTGTTGAAGGGCAGGTTGGATGGGGCTTGGAGCAGCCTGGGCTGGTGGGAGGTGTCCCTGCCCATGCAGGGGGTTGGGACTAGATGATCTTTAAGGTCCCTTCCAACTCAAACCATTCTATGATGATATGATTCTATGATTTTAAAGGTCATACCCCAGCAGTTTGAAGTGCAGAAGTAGGGCTGTTTTCCCCAACAACAAACACAGATTTTTGCACTTGCTGGGAACCAATTAAATACTGGAGGATCTGGTTTGAAACCCAAAGCCTTCAGCTCCCCCAGTGAATGCTGAGACTGGATCCAGGAGCAATTGTTAAAATAGATCCATGCCACTATAAAACTGTTTGATTACAACTGGCTGGCCACACCTCAGCCAACTGCAGAGACAACACACAGGGTATGAAAGACACAGGGAAGAATTTCCTTCACTGGGAGAATCCAATATGTAAAATACTGTCACTTTAAAAATGAAACTAAACCTTGCCAGATGATTAATGGGGAAAAAGAGGATGATGAGGGGCAGGAAACCAAGGGGTATTTCTCCCTAGCATTCTTCTAGTGCAAGGCAAAAAGTATCTTTACCATTCTACTCTCCAATTTACTTAAGAGAATTGATGTTACTTGTATTAAATACACATCACCCAAGGAAAGGGATGCAGGAAAGACACTCCTCTCAGAACCACCCTGCAAACTTTACCTGCTTTATGCCACACTTTAAAGACCAAGGTTTGCTGTGGATCCAGCAGAAGCTCTTTGGATAATCTGTTAAGGACAAAAAGAATAATATTTTATACAAAGTGGGAAAAAGGAGCTTTCTCTTCTCCAGGCTCAACACCCCCAACTCTTTCAGCCTGTCCTCATACCAGAGCTGCTCCAGCCCTTGGATCATCTCATAAAACATGGAAACAACCATTTTTAGCCAAGAGTACAAGGTCAGGAAGTAGAAAAGCACCAACTGGAGATGTCTTTTTCACACCAAAGTGTGTCTGTGTGAGTCCATGTCACTTACCTTGCTTCTTGCTGGAAGTCCCAGACTGGTGAGTCTGTATTTTCTACTATTGATGTGGTTATTGGAGCATCTGCACCAGCAACAGCAAAAGATACACAGCTACTGGGGGCTGCTACTTCACGTTCTGTCAAAGGACTCCCTAAAAACATACAGAATCAAATACAGATTTGTTATTCATTAAAAAAAATACCTAGAAGCTGTTCAGCAATTAAAAACAGATCATTAACAAAAAAAATTCCCCATCTAGGAAACATTCCTTTTCATTGGTGGAGCTGAAAATATATTTACAGTAAGTGCATATATTACATGAGAATATTCCAGAGCAGAAACTGGAATATTCAAGGGAGAAATGGAAAAAACATTTGCCCAAGATCATCTGAGAAGCCAGAGACAAAGCCAGGAATAAAACCCAGGTCCCCAGGACCCTGTTCCAGTGGTTGATCTATCATCCCATGCTGGACCACAGAGTTGGGCAATCCTGGCTGCAACCACAGCAGCATAAAAAGCAGTTTGACTTCCAAGCTGGATTGCTGAGAGGCAGCTCACATGTGCTGACTGAAAAAGAAAACAGAGCCCCCATGTTAATAATACCTAAGATTTAATAAACTTTTTTTATAGCCTCTCTCATCTCTAAAAGACTGAAAGAGTTAGGGAAAATATTCCTGCAAGGTAGGAACAAGTACCACCCTCATCTGCCATAAAGGTTTAAATCCAGAGGAAAAAGCAGTAGCTACAATTTCATTCCAAATTCTTGCTGGCTTCTTCCCTCCTAGGTTTTTCCACAGCCCTTCAGAACCACTGTGGAAACAGGAGTTCAGTTGTCACAGTTCCCTGTGAGTTCCCATGTTCTGAGCAGGGATAGAGCACATGGGGACCAAAATACCTGTCACTGTTCCTGCTTGGAGTGCACGTGTGCTCCTGCCAGCCCTGCTCCTGCCCCTGCAGGAAATCTGAGACCAGGAAGTAGCACAGATGAGGCCTCAATACTTTGGCCAAAGCATCAACGTTTATATGATTCTATGATGCAGGTCAGGACTGATACAGAATCACAGAATCATCTTGGGGGGGTTGGAACTAGATGAGCTTGAAGGTCCCTTCCAACCCAAACCAGTCTGAGATTCTGTATCAGAGTTCAGGAGGGAAAAATGTCAATGGTCTTCACGTCCTAGCCAGGGAGCAGCAGGCAGGCTGTAATGAAGTTGTCCTTATTATGTTCTGGAGTCCTCAACACAAGAAGGACATGGAGCTGTTGGAGAGGGTCCAGAGAAGGGCCACAGGGATGATCCAAGGGCTGGAGCAGCTCTGCTCTGGAGACAGGCTGGGAGAGTTGGGGGTGTTGAGCCTGGAGAAGAGAAGGCTCCAGGGAGAGCTTGGAGCACCTTGCAGTGCCTGAAGGGGCTCCAGGAAAGCTGGGGAGGGGCTTTGGCCAAGGGCAGGGAGGGCTGGGCACAGGGGGAAGGGTTTCCAGCTGGAAGAGGGGAGCTGGAGATGAGATGGGAGGGAGAACTTGTGTGCTGGGAGGGTGGGGAGAGCCTGGCCCAGGTTGGCCAGAGAAGCTGTGGCTGCCCCATCCCTGGCAGTGTTGAAGGGCAGGTTGGATGGGGCTTGGAGCAGCCTGGGCTGGTGGGAGGTGTCCCTGCCCATGCAGGGGGGTTGGATCTAGATGATCTTGAAGGTCCCTTCCCACCCAAATCATACCATGATCCTATGAGTTCAGGAAGCAAGTGGTAAAACACAAGAGGTTCAACCCTAGGGCACCTTCTGCATGACATGGTCCTGACTGGCAGCGTAACGTGCCGATTGCTGCCCCATGGCTGAAGAATTTCTGGAAATACATGGTTTACATTATTCTGACAGGAATAGTTTTCACATGGAAAAGACAAGGGGTGATGGGCACAAGTTGCTCCTGGGGAGATTCCCATGGGACACAAGAGGTCCATTTTTCTCCATGAGGACAGTCCAACATTGGAATAGTCTCCCAAGGGAAGTGGTGGATTCCCCCCCCATTGGGCAGTTTTAAGTCTCAGCTGGACAGGGGGCTGAGCCACCTCATATCAACTAGAGTAGAACCTAGAGAGGTTGGACCAGATGGTCCTTGAGGTCCCTTCCAACCTGGCATCCTAGGATTCTGTGATATGACAAAAGTCTCTGTAAGGAGCAGAGAAGCCAGGAGTGGGAAGGGAAACTCCTTCCCTTTTGCTAGGGATGATCTTCCATTGATAAATCCATGGACCTACATCCCAGTGAGGATCAAGCTTCAACTCCCACGCTTCTGTTTTGTAGCTGCTCTCTGGGGAGAGAACCACAAGCTCCACACTTGCCAATCCAGCAAGTTCAGTGGTGGTGAAGCTCGACTTTAAAAAGGTGGAAGGAAATGAACAGACATTATTCCCCAGGGCTGCAAGAACTGTGCAGGGAAAAGATTAAAAACAGGGCAGGAAGAGGTCAGCAACTGCAGATGAAAGTAACTTCAGTCCTGAAAAGATGCAAGGAAAATTGTGTTCCAACATTGTTTGAAACAGTGCTCAAAACAAGTCAGAACTAAGAGATAAAGACTTGTTGGTTTGAGCTTCTACATTTTGTGCATCTTCTACAGAGTCGATTTCAATCCTGCCCAACGTTATGAAATTTAGGCTATTTCTTTCCTTTATATTATTTGGAAGATGAAGAAAAAAAGAAAAGAGGAGAATTTCGTTTAGACCATGAGAAATAAGAAGAGGCTTGGGGAAATATTTTGCATCTTCACTCAGCTTCTGAAAATTGTCTATCTTAAGTTATTCTTCCAAAATGGCAGGAAGTTTATCATCCACAACATACTGGACTGGAAATGTATTCCAGCCTTTCTATCTGTAACACAATCGTGCCATTGTTATATGAAGAATGAAAATTCTTCTTGGAACCAGTTTATCTGGCACTTGTTTCAGTGTACTGGTTGCCTCTCAGCTACTTCCAAAAACCCCCTAAAATGGTAAGTTGTTGGGAGATTGTTGGGGATTAAAATAGCTTGATTATAGAATACTACAATTTAGCATGGCTGTAGAGTATTAGAATTGTGTGCATGCTTTAAAATTAGGTTGAATTAAAACTTGCTTAGCATGAGTTGACTGGAGAGCTGAGGCCTTAAGCAACACACTCCAAGTGAATTTAAAGTTGAAACTTTGCTTAGTCTTGATGAAAAGGAACCAAAATTAGTCAAAAACAATGGAAAAACTACTCCAAGGGACTTCTTCACAATGAAGGGTTCCTAATGGAAACTCCAGTTCAAGGAGGAAGCCTATAGGGAAGTGATAATTACCTACACTTAAATCGTGGCTTGTATTGGACTCTTTTAGTTGTGTTATCACACCATAAAATGCTGAGTGTTCCTTTCTGGTGCATCACCTGGACTGTGAAACAGTTGATCTGAGCAGGGACCCTGCCCATAAACTCACCTCGGGTCAGTTCCTTATTCCTGTCCTCATCTGGGCAGTGTGCAGTGGCCCAACCAGGATCAGACCATGTGCAGTGCTGAGCAAACACAAAGTGATCAATGCTTGCTCAAGGTGAAGGGTAGAGCCCCTGATGTGTTTTAAAGGGTTTCACTCCTCTTTTAAAAATAGATCAATTTCCAGACTGCAACTCGAGGGAAAAACAAAAGGCTCCAAAAACCTGCAAATGCACCAAGTGTGTCACGTTGCTGCACACCAAGAACCAACCCTCACCCGCTCGGAAGGAATATTTTAATATACTTAGCATCAATTGAAAAGCTAAGAGCAATCCTTTGGTGACCCTCAGCAGAGCAAGGAGCCAGCAGGCTGGAATTCCCACCCTAGGGAGTGGGAAGGAGCATGGCAAGGCTGGCTGAGCTCAGGCTGCTCTGCCCTTCATTGCCCTTCCTCACGGCTGGGCCTGGCAGCCTCCACACAGCACGAGGAAATCAGCTTTACAAAGGGATCAAATGCTCAAAATGCTACTTTGCCTTTGTGAGGTGAGTGTCTGGGGGGTTCAGTTATTCAGATAAAGCTTAACTTCAGAATTCAGCTGTCATCTGAGACAGTGAGCACTGCATTATTTATAGTTTGGATTTTATTAAGAGAGGAAGGCTGAACAGTTGCAGCTCCTGCTTCCCCTGTACTTAGACAATGCTGCAGAGCTCCCGGGGCTGCAACACGGGGAAGCCAGTTTGAAAATGCACCACATCCTTTCACCAGAGGAGGTTGGAGGGGTTGTCTTAGAGAAAACAGAAGAGAAAAGAGGGAGAGAGGGAGAGGAAGGAGGAGAGAGGGGGAGGAGAGGGAGGGGAGAGGGGAGGGGAGAGGAGAGGGGAGAGGAGAGGGGAGAGGAGAGGGGAGAGGAGAGGGGAGAGGAGGGGGGAGAGGAGGGGGAGAAGGGGGGAGAAGGGAGAGGAGAAGAGAAGGGAGAGGAGAAGAGAAGGGAGAGGAGAAGAGAAGGGAGAGGAGAAGAGAAGGGAGAGGAGAAGAGAAGGGAGAGAAGAGGAGAAGAGAAGGGAGAGGAGAAGAGAAGGGAGAGGAGAAGAGAAGGGAGAGGAGAAGAGAAGGGAGAGGAGAAGAGAAGGGAGAGGAGAAGAGAAGGGAGAGGAGAAGAGAAGGGAGAGGAGAAGAGAAGGGAGAGGAGAAGAGAAGGGAGAGGAGAAGAGAAGGGAGAGGAGAAGGGAGAGGAGAAGGGAGAGGAGAAGGGAGAGGAGAAGGGAGAGGAGAAGGGAGGAGAAGGGAGGAGAATGAAGAAAGAAGAAAAAAAAGGAGGATGGTGGTGTTACCTTTTAAACTTAGATGCATGGCTCTTTCCACAAGGATACTGACAGCAACTGTGTTTTCCAGAAACATCACGTCATCTTCTTGTGGGTTACCACTGGTGATTTCTGGACTGACAGGATCCAGCTTCTGACTCTGATCTTCAGAGACCTGCTGGTTCAGATCAGGGGCTTCTTCTGTGTCTTCATCTTCACTGCTGCTGTACTCCTCAGCACAGGGAACTCTGCTGGGCAGAGCAGCCGAAGTGGAAGACAGGACGATGTGAACACGCAGAGCAGCTCCTGCCAGGTTTGCAGCATTGAACATGAACAGAGGAGAAACCCCTGCAAGAGAAGTCACAACCAACCAGCTGAGCAAGCTCAACAAACCTTAGGATCTTGGGCTTTTGACATGGGCTTGTAGAGAGAGGACCAGGAGGAACGGGTTAAAACTGCAAGAGGGGAGATTGAGGTCAGACCTCAGGAAGAACTTCTTCCCCATGAGGGTAGGAAGGCACTGGCCCAGGTTGCCCAGGGAGGCTGTGGCTGCCCCCTCCCTGGAGGTGTTCAAGGCCAGGTTGGATGAGGCTTGTGCAGCCTGGGCTGGTGGGAGGTGTCCCTGCTCATGGCAGGGGGGTTGGACCCTGAGGAGCTTTAAGGTCCCTTCCAACCCAAACCATTCTCTGAGTCTATGAACACAACTGGTACAGCTCATTACAGCAGAGATCTCACATCAGACCAGCAGAATAAATTTTGGGTTTCAATCCAATTTCTATCCGTGGTATCACCAAGCATGCTGGTAGAAATATCAGCCTGGAAAGGTTCAAAACAATGACCAATCCCTCAGACTGGGTAGATCATTTTCCTACTAGCAGCTCAGATCACTATTTTAAAGCACATCAACTTCCTGAGAGCTCTGGGAATAGGGCCTCTGAGTAATTTCACACACATACATGGAAAACACAAAACAGATGCAGAAGAAAATTTTGGTTTAACTCTTGCTCTCTCTCCCTTCCCTGAGCACAAGCAAAAGAAGTGCCAAAAATCTGTCCACAAATCTGCCTGAAAGCTGGTGGTGATGAACACCAAGCAGATGGTAGAAGCCTAAGTAACTCAACTGAGAAGTTTCCATGACCTTCTTGGTGCCCATCACTTTGCTCTGACTGCAGGTATTCAGCCTCCTTCAAAGACATTCTCCTTACTCATCCTCACTCTATTACCATCATAGAATCCCAGCCTGGTTTAGGTTGGAAGGGACCTTCAAGATCATCTAGTTCCAACCCCCTGCCATGGGCAGGGACACCTCCCACCAGCCCAGGCTGCTCCAAGCCCCATCCAACCTGCCCTTCAACACTGCCAGGGATGGGGCAGCCACAGCTTCTCTGGCCAACCTGGGCCAGGCTCTCCCCACCCTCCCAGCACACAAGTTCTCCCTCCCATCTCATCTCCAGCTCCCCTCTTCCAGCTGGAAACCCTTCCCCCTGGGCCCAGCCCTCCCTGCCCTTGGCCAAAGCCCCTCCCCAGCTTTCCTGGAGCCCCTTCAGGCACTGCAAGGTGCTTCAAGGTCTCCCTGGAGCCTTCTCTTCTCCAGGCTCAACACCCCCAAATCCCTCAGCCTGTCTCCAGAGCAGAGCTGTACTTCAGCCCAATGTTACACCCTGATACAGGAGGCACAGAAGGAAGTTTTAAGGACTGTATCCTGCAACCTGAGCACAGTCACATCAGATGGTCTTAATGTCTCCCTCCCACAGGAAAATTTGTGGCACAGTAATACTAGGAGAGGGTGTTCAACCCAGCCATGCCCTCATGTCTGTGTTCACTGTAGGACTTTTAAATTATCCTGCTGCAGCATTTCAACACATCTTTTTGACAGCACTGCAGTGACAAAAACTCCAAAGAGACACTTGCTGCACCTGGCTAAGCTATTACACAATATACAGACTGAACTCCCTCTCCAGCCCCAGCTTTTTTCACAGCCATTTTTTCCAAGAAGCTGCCTCAGATTTCCATGGTGGTGTTCCCAGAGCTGATGTTTGTATCATGTGAAAGAACCACGAGAGAACAGGAAGATGTTGGGGGCATGTAGGGGGGTTGGGCTAGATGACCTTGAGAGGTCCCTTCCAACCCAAGCCATTCTATGATTCCATGATTCTATGTTTCTGCTCGCACCACATACCATAAACAGCCCTTCTCCAGATCTCCCATTTCCTCCCTTACATGGGAAGCTTAACTGTGGCTTATTTGGCAACTAAGCAGTTCAACACACAGGGAGAGCTTTTTTTAAACTAGTTAGGAGTTGGAGGGTTGCTCCTGTTTAACCACTGATTCTTCACTAGGCTTGGTGATACTGAAAGCTGGGAGGGGAAAACACTCAAGGCCGGTATCAGTTTCCAACCCAAACACACCTTTTCATTTCTCTTGGCAGCAAACACCCCGATTCTCACTTTTAAATATAAAGTGAAAACCCACAAGCCTTCCTTACCTGAAGACTGCAGATGGAATTCCCCTGAGGAATCAGTCCTGGGGACCAATGGAAGATTAAAAGTCTGTCTCCCTATTTCTTCCCGATGCTGCAGAGTCACCATGGCACAGAGCCGTGACAAAGGCAAGGTCCCTCTGGCAACCATCTGGTCCCTGACATTGGGGTAATAATACCTGGTAAGACACAAAGAAGCAGCATCAGTCATGCTGGTCTGATGATGAGAAATGATCCCTGTTTCTCTCAAGGCTGTACACAACTCAGCTTTGTGTGCCTTCAAACACTAGTCTGCTGACAGCGAAGGGATGAACTCAAGGAAGTGAATTTCCAGACAAAAAAAACCAGGTGCTCAGGTAGATAATGCTACAAATGTACTTCTGAACTAGGCAGAGCAAGTTAACCAGCTGAAACTCTAAATTGGCACCCCAAAGAAAGAGCAAGAGAGGGATCTGGCACCAAATATTCTCCACTTTCTATTTCCATTAATACATAGGGCAACAAAGATGACTGGGGGTTGGAGCATCTCCCTGATGAGGAAAGGCTGAGAGAGCTGGGACTGTTCAGCCTGGAGAAGAGAAGGCTGAGGGGAGACCTTCTGAATGCCTGTGAGTATCTAAGGGGGGGTGCAAGGAGGATGGAGCCAGACTCTGCTCAGTAGTGCCCAGGGACAGGACGAGGGGCAACGGGCACCACCTGGAACATGGGAAGTGCCACTGAAAGATGAGGAACAACTTCTGGACTGGGAGGGTGACAGAGCCCTGGGACAGGCTGCCCAGGGAGGCTGTGGAGTCCCCTTCTCTGGAGAGATTCCAACCCCCCTGGATGCAGCCCTGGGTGATGTGCTCTGGGTGATCCTGCTTTAGCAGGGGGGTTGGACTGGATGATCTCCAGAGCTCCCTTCCCACTCTGACAATCCCATGGATAAAAATGCTACTTGCAGAACACATTTGTAGCACCAGTCCTGAGCACAAAAAATGACTACAGACCATTTCTTACTGTGCTCCTTGGCTTCCAACTCATCCCAAAGGGAGCTTTGGCACTGTGCCTCATGAACAACAGGTACACCAGAGAAAGGCATCCACTGGCTTGGCAGGAGCAGTGGCTGAGTAACGTGGAAGTGCCACAGACTTGTGTTTCCCTTTCCATTTTGGGACAAATCATGAACACGAATTGATTGGTTGAGTCTTGGGTAGAGCACTGCTTGACCAGTAGTCCCAGAATCTTGGAATGTTACACCTGTGGGTTTCTGCATTTCCCCCCCACACTTCTAGGGGTAATTTAAGATGCTGACAGCATCACAGCAAGAACTCTCTGAGCTGGAATCTGACAGTCAGTGCCTGAGCTCCTTCCCAGTAACAAGGATCCCTTGGTATGCTTTTTCCATTTCAATTATTGCAAACTGCCTGTTTACAGAATTCTTCAAAGGTTTTCAGCTCAGGAGTTTGCTCCTTTCACCCAAACAGCCTAAATTTATCAGCTACTATCAGTGAATGGTCAGGCCAAGAGATGAAATTCAAGCCCAATCACCCTCAGGAAAGTGAGCTGAAGCACAGTTTTGAAATGCCAGGTAACAAAATTTGGTCACTTCAACTACTCTGGTCATGACCAAGATTAATGTAAACTCACCCAGCATGTAATATTTCTGCTGTGACCTTGCAAGTTTTAGGTAGTTTGGTTTGTTTCCTGCAGAATGAACACTTTACAATTTTAATTATGCTTTTCTAAAGCTACCTGTCTTCGTGGTCTCTGCTTCCCTTACTAGAAATTAGTTTCTGTTGCCAAAGAAACTACAACTTGAACTTATAAACATTTTATAGTCCATTCTGTTGTACTGGGTGACTTGTATTAGGGAAGAAAAAAGCCCCAAATAAATGAAATTATACTGCCAGGTGCTATTAAGTACCAATTAGATGCATGAAGGGTTTAAATGCTACTTTTAGATCACTATGCTGATCACAAATGGAAGAGAGCAAACGAAGAGCACACACTTGCTCATGAAGTTGCACAAAGAAAAGAGTAATCAGCACTCCTGGGGAAAAAAAAAAAAAAGGCTCATGTCTCAAATGCAATCTTAAATACAGATATTCATCACCAAATGTTGATGAGCTCAACCTTTTTACACTTCTTATTAAATATCAGTGCAACAGCTTGAGATTTTAAAAGATCAGACATGTCTCTCTCTTATTGCTCTGACAAATACAAAGAAGAGGATGTTGTTCTGTACCTGCACCAGACTTCAAACTGGATTCCTCCTCCAGCTGCTCCGGGTGCCCTAAATGCACTGACCAGGAGTCTCTGGACTGGGACAGCAGCAGGAACCAACAAGGAGTGATGGTGCTTATCATTAAAGGTGGGATCAGGGACACACAAAGCAGTTGCTGTGCGGAACGGCCTTAATTTGATGCCTACAAGTCAAGCAGAGTCGGTTACAAAGGGTTGCATTGAGAGTCCCATGGAATCCCAGACTGGTTTGGGTGGGAAGGGGCCTTACAGATCATCTAGTTCCAACCCCCCTGCATGGGCAGGGACACCTCCCACTAGACCAGGTTGCTCCAAGCCCCATCCAACCTGGCCTTGAATGTCTCCAGGGATGGGGCTGCCTTCACCCCTCTAGGCAAGCTGTTCCCATCATCCACCACCCTCATCTGAAGTTTTCAGCCTGTGCTCACAGGTTCACGGGGCTGTGTGAATTTTAGTGCTTGTTAAAGGTCTGTGAAGTGAAACTCAGATGAGCAAGTCTTCTGGTGGGAGGATTTAACTGATTGTCCCCAGGTTCTGCCTCTTGAAGGACTGCAAATAGGCAGGAGCAGCTCTGCTCTGGGGACAGGCTGGGAGGGTTGGGGGTGTTGAGACTGGAGAAGAGAAGGCTCCAGGGAGAGCTTGGAGCACCTTCCAGTGCCTGAAGGGGCTCCAGGAAAGCTGGGGAGGGGCTTTGGCCAAGGGCAGGGAGGGCTGGGCCCAGGGGGAAGGGTTTCTAGCTGGAAGAGGGGAGCTGGAGATGAGATGGGAGGGAGAACTTGTGTGCTGGGAGGGTGGGGAGAGCCTGGCCCAGGTTGGCCAGAGAAGCTGTGGCTGCCCCATCCCTGGCAGTGTTGAAGGGCAGGTTGGATGGGGCTTGGAGCAGCCTGGGCTGGTGGGAGGTGTCCCTGCCCATGGTGAGTGGTTGGGTGTAATAATCTCGAAGGTCCCTTCCCACCCAAACCAGGCTGGGATTGTGTGAGAACACGACTAAACATTTAACTCAAACAATGCTCTAGATAAGGATGGATTATAAGATGAACTTACCATCATGGTGCAGTTCAGTCCCTTGCAGTTCAGCACAACCTGTCTCTTGAACTGGGAAGTGGTACTGCACGTAGCAGTCAGCCTCCCCCCAGACAGTGGACTGCAAGGGAATGAGGCCTTTCACACTTTCCACATGGATCTCAAACACATGCTCCACCAGGTCTTCCCCTTCTTGCTCTAACTGCTAAGAAAACAATGGGGAGATTGAGGTTGGACATTAGGAACCAGTCCTTTAAGATGAGGGTGGTGGATCACTGGAACAGGTTGCCTGTAGAGGTGGTGGAGGCCCCATCCCTGGAGACATTCAAGGTCAGGCTTGATGGGGTTCTGAGCAATCTGGTCTAGTGTGTGTTTTCCTTTTAAAGTTCACAGAAACATCAAAAGCTTGACAGTATTCTTTTTTTTGCTGCAAAAGCCACAAAAAGCACATAAAAAGCATGAAAGTTCCTACATGTCCAACTCAAAAGGTGGTGGTAAAACCTGTAGGGTACAGAATAAGGCTGTGAAAATTAAAGTTTTCTCTCATTTTGGTTGTTTTTCTTTTTTTACTGCACTTGTCATGTAAATAGAAGCAGTGGATAAGCAGGGCAATAAAAAGGGCAATAATGTCAATGCTGGTGAGGTAAAATGGGTAAGAAAACAGTACAAACAATAAAGAATCATAGATCATAGAATCATGGAATGTCTTGGGTTGGAAGGGCCCTCTAAAGGTCATCTAAGTCCAACCCCCCTACAATAAGCAGGGACATCTCACACTAGATCAGACTGCTCAGAGCCCCATCAAGCCTGACCTTGAATGTCTCCAGGGATGGGGCCTCCACCACCTCTCTGGGCAACCTGTTCCAGTGATCCACCACCCTCACCTTAAAGAACTGGTTCCTAATGTCCAACCTCAATCTCCCCTTCTCTAGCTTGAAACCATCACCCCTTGTCCTATCCTTACATGCCCTTGGGAACAGCCCTTCCCCAGCCTTCTCACAGGCCTCTTTCAGGTATTGGAAGGTCACTATAAGGTCCCCCTGGAGCCTTCTCTTCTCCTGGCTGAACAACCCCAACTCCCCCATAGGATTATGCACATAATGTAATATTTTAAAACAAAATTAGCTGCAGCATCAAAAGACATTGGGGATCACTGGTAATGAACCCACGGGTAAACTCTTTGTCCCATGTCCCTACCAGCAAGAACGGGAATTTCCTGAACAATAAATACCCTTGTGGGCTGTGGAGGAGGAGGGTCCAGAGAGTGGGCAGGGTGCTGTGGGACAGGAGGGATCCTTCCCTCTTCACTTTTGAGCTGTTGCAGTGCCACTATCTGATCAGCTGAGCCCATGGCCAGGATGACCCTCAGGCTTCCCCTTCTGCTGCCAGTAAAAACATCTATCACAGGCATATAGCTGTCCACAGCCACCACTGGGTACTGGGCTTGAAGAAGCAGGTGGGAGATCTTTGGATCTCTAGAATAGATTAAAAACAAAACAAAACAAAACAAGCACCAGCATGAGAATGAGCCATCTCAATCTGCACACAGAATCATACAATTATTTTGGTTGGAAAAGACCAATAGACCTTTCAGATCATCCAGTCCAACCATTAACCAGCCCTGCCAAGGCCACCACTGACCCATGTCCCTCAGCACCACATCTCCAGGGCTTGGAAACCCCTCCAGGGATGGGGACTCCACCCCTGCCCTGGGCAGCCTGGGCCAGGGCCTGACAACCCTTGCCAGGCAGAAATTGTTCCCAAGATCCAACCTCAACCTCCCCTGGCACAACTTGAGGCCGGTTCCTCTTGTCCTGTCGCTTGTTCCTGGGGAGCAGAGACCGACCCCCACACCATGAGCACACAGTTCATTTTAGATGGGACTTTCAATGCAGTTAGAAACCAACCTACCTCCATTCCTCAAAAACCCACCTCAACTAGATTAGCCTCCACAAAGCACAGATTCAGCAATGAGAAAGCACAGCTCTCCAAAAACTAACATGGCCTTAGCTAGAAGCCAGCCTAGGAATCTGGGAGTGAGGTGATGAAATGGAACAAGACTCCTCTCAATATCCTGTAGCCACATGATACCTTCATGAGGCAGTTGTGTGTCTTTGGGGATGGACTTGGGCAGGAAGAAAAGAAGGAACAGGGACAGCCTACCAGAAAAAAGTAAAAACCTCTAATAACACTATTAGATATACCCAAGTAAACCACAGTGGATTACTTAACAATTACACAAATGACACACTAATAATTAACAAAGTTGGGGCCAGTCAGTTCCAGCACCATCTGATTTCCTCCTGTCACTAGTCTGACCAAAATAAAAGGAATGAATCCTTTCCACCAGAAAGAATCTCTTCTTTCTGTTAATTTAAATTACTTGACTGAACAAGAAGCCAAAACATTGAACCAAAAAGAACAAAGAGCTCTGGAGAGACCCATTGGGTAAGACAACAATTAAAAGATGAAGTATTCAGAGACCTTTTTCACAAAGCAGTTAGAGATCTTTATGAGTCTAAAAGCATTATCCTGTGCTGTGCAAACTGACAGCATCCCCTAGCTCTGGGATCTCTACAAAGAAGAAAATCCCTCCATCAGCCACAACCTTGGGGAATCCCTGATGGAAATCCATGCTTCATTTCTCTGTGCAGTCACTTTGGTCTCTCAAGAGTTTTACTCCTTCACAGGAGCAGAGGTTAACCTGGCTCCAAACCTGGCAGTGTCTTTATTACTCAGAGTCTACTTGTATTTCTGTGCAAGGACAGTGTAACTTACCACAGACTGCTCAGAGTAGCAGAGGAACTTTGGCAGGACAAATATGCCTTTTGCTATAAAATATAATGAAGAACTCCCCCATGCAAACCCCAGACACCCTCCTTCCATTCTTTCTCTGGGCATCAGTTAGGCTACTTCCCAACCCAAGAATGTTTACCTGAATGAGATGTAAAACTGATGCAGAGGAAGCTTCACTAATCCCAGCAGTCTGTCACAGCCAGGGCTTCCCATCTTGTTCCAGGCTTCAATAATCATGACGTTGTTCTTCAGCCTCTCCAAGTGCTTGGAAGTCAATGCAAAAGGCATCACCTGCAAGAGTTCAGTGCAGAATTGGTGCACACTGAATACACTGGGTGCTATCTGCTAAGTACAGAGCATGCTGGTCATGCCACATTATTCCAGTCTACAGAACTGTGCTCCTAATTTCCATTTCTAAATGGAAAATGAAAATTAAGTGCATCCTTGCCTACTAAGTTTCAGAAAACTGGTGGGCTTGAAAAAGAGTTGGCCAGGAAAATAAATGCAATTTAGATAAATTTTAACATAAGATCATATGCTATCTCAAAAAACATTGCTTTTAACTGTAAACACCTGTTGACTAAAGAACAGACAAATCATTTCAGACAATTGTTTCAGATGTCTTTGGCTCTATTTTTAGATTTCACTCAGCTGAAAACTAACAAGTCTCACAAAACACTAGGTACTGTTAGAAGTAAAACAAATTCATTTGAGCATCCTGACATTTCCAAAGGAAAATGTGCATACAAAAGGAAACTGGAGAGAGTCCAGCACAGGCC
Source organism: Hemiprocne comata (assembly GCA_020745705.1). Lineage (NCBI taxonomy): Eukaryota > Metazoa > Chordata > Aves > Apodiformes > Apodidae > Hemiprocne > Hemiprocne comata. The sequence goes on from CM036586.1 coordinate 216,929,661, forward strand.
ACTGAGATGCTGAGGGGGCTGGAGCATCTGCCCTGTGAGGAAAGGCTGGGAGAGCTGGGGCTGTTCAGCTGAGAGAAAAGGAGGCTGAGGGGGGATCTCATCAGTGCTGATCAATATCTCCAGGGGGTGTCAGGAGGGGGGGGCCAGACTCTTCTCAGTGGTGCCCAGTGACAGGACAAGGGGCAATGGGCACCAACTGGAGCACAGGAGGTTTGACCTGAATATGAGAAAATACTTCTTGTCTGTGAGGGTGACAGAGCCCTGGGACAGGCTGCCCAGGGAGGCTGTGGAGTCTCCATCCCTGGGGACATTCCAAACCCACCTGGACGTGTTCCTGAGGGATCTGCTCTAGGGGATCCTGCTCTAGCAGGGGGTTGGACTAGATGATCTCCAGAGGTCCCTTCCAACCCTGACCACTCTGTAATTCTGTGAAAAGTACAAACTCATAACATTATTCAATGCCTGAAATTCTGCTGTTTGCAGGGAGAAGGCTCTGGCCTGTATTAGGACAGTAGCTCACACCTCCCTGCCAATTTATCCATGAAGAAGAAGAAGAGCACCCAGCAATGGAACAAACAAAAAAGATCTACATCTACATATTAGGATGTCACCAATAGTATCTTTTCTTGCCAAAACTCAAGAAAGCAGAAATGAACTTTTTTTTCAGTTTTAACCTAAACTTTTCTGACTATTTTTCTTTTGTGCTTCCAAAGTCTCCTTTATTATTTGGATGACTCGAGGAACTGCTTTTCAAAAGGTGCAATGCAGCCAAACCCATACTGAGAAGACTTCTAATATCCTGGACAGAGCCAAGCAGAGAAGTTCCTACCTATATAAAAGGTAGATACCTATAGAATCATCTCCTAGAATCACAGCCTGGTTTGGGTGGGAAGGGACCTTCAAGATCATCTAGTTCCAACCCCCCTGCATGGGCAGGGACACCTCCCACCAGCCCAGGCTGCTCCAAGCCCCATCCAACCTGCCCTTCAACACTGCCAGGGATGGGGCAGCCACAGCTTCTCTGGCCAAACTGGGCCAGGCTCTCCCCACCCTCCCAGCACAGAATTTCTTCCTAGTATCTAACCCAAATGTCCCCTCTTCCAGTAACTTCTCTTTGATACGTAACTATCCAGTAACTTACATTTTTGTCAGTGGGGAACTCCAATCAGTGTTAAGGGGAAGATTTGTGACTTGCCTGAGAAAAATTAAAGGCAGGTTGTGTTGTGCCCCACACAACAGCAGATCTCGTGGCCTCCTCCGTGCTGAGCAGCTTGCAGTTTAAATACACATTACAAGAACTGTGGAGCTCACAGTCCCCAGCAACAAAACCCTTCCCCTCGGGCACCATCAGCAGCACGTGCAGCAACAACCCATCTTCTCCCGACGCAGCTTCTTGTGTCACCAGGTCACGGGCTGCAGGGGCTGGTGGAGCCTGTGGGGAGTGCAGGACGCTTTGGGTGGCAGCTCTTGCCTTCTGCGACTCCTCCGGGTGAAGCGCCAAGCAACGAGGGCTCTCTGCGTTGACACTCGTCCTGTTGGGCTCCTGGAATTCCAGGCGGCGACTCCTCACGGCATCAACTGGGACTGGCTGCGCAGCCGGAGCTGAGCTGGCAGCCCTGCGGGTGAAGTCTTTGCTGTCGGCTGCGAGCTCCAGGGATACCTGCGTTGGGCAGGGCTTGGTCACAGCCTGCGCCTCCCACCGAGACACGGGCTGCAACACACGCTCAGGAAAATGCTCTTTTTGTTCCAAGAACTGTGGGAGATCGTCACCCCGCAGGCTGACCTTTAGACACGTGCTGGTTACCAGCTACGGCTGCCACTGCAAAATATACTGCAGGAGGTTTTTAGCAAAGAAAGCAGTGACTGAAGCACAAAACCAGAGAAATACAGCTGAAGAAAGGAAAAAAATTAAAAGCAATCAGGAATTTGAAAAATGAGCCTAGGCAAGAGGAAAAGAACTGTGACAAATCATCTTGAGTGTCGTTTGCTGCCCTTTGCTGCAGCACTGCCCGCTTGAGAAAAAATATGGAAAAGCAGCTTTTCTAAATGCTTTTGTTGTTTTTTATTTCACTTTTACACTCCCTGCTGATTTTAGCTGTCCCTAACTTCTCTCCCTCCTGTGGGCTCCTTCTTTTTCTCTCCAATGATCTATCTATTCCACTGCATTTGCCTTCTCTTTTTCCAACATTGTTCTTTTTGGCTTTTGTTTTGTTTTTTGAACACTCTGTCCTACACCTGAATCTGTTGTCAGGATTTGTAAGAGAAATAGTCAGGTCGGTATGAATGAAAAGGGGTGTGTGAAAGCACTGAAAGAAACACCAGAACAAGGGTTAATTGCTGCAGAGCATCATAGATCTGGTGGATTCACTCACAGCACAAGACAGCAAGAAGGGGGGGAACAAACTGAAGCCCAGAAGATAAGTGAACAGGATAAAGAAAAGGACTGGAGCCATAAAATGCCCAAATAAGGCAAATAAAATAATCAGACTCAAGAATGTTGCCTAAGACTTAGGGAGGATGAGACCAAATATTGAAGCACAAGATTCCAAACTGTATCTACTCCCAAAGGGTATAAACACCATGTCCAAGGATGAGGAGTTCAAAGGCATCTATCAGAAAGAATCCAAGAAATGTGATGTGGACTCAACAGCTGACATCCCTTTTCCTCCAAGTCCTGGCCAGAATAGCTGGACACAACATGTGCTGCTGACAGGGAGGGAAACCTAAGGGACAGGGTGACCAAAATCCATTTTCTTTATGTATTGGCTTCCTCTTCAGTAAGTTCTTAGCCTGGAGAAGAGGAGACTCAGGTGGGACCTTCTCACTCTCTTCAACTACCTGAAGGGAGGTTGGAGTCAGGTGGGGTTGGGCTCTTCTCCCAGGCAACCAGTGACAGGACCAGAGGGCCTGGCCTGAAGCTGCACCAGGGGAGGTTTAGGTTGGATATCAGGAAGCACTTCCTCATGGAGAGGGTGATCAGACATTGGAATGGACTGCCCAGGGAAGTGGTGGAGGCACCATCCCTGGAGGTGTTCAAGGCAAGGCTGGATGTGGCACTTAGTGCCATGGTCTGGCTGATGTGGTGGTGTTGGTCATAGGCTGGACTGGATGATCTCAGAGGTCTTTTCCAGCTTCAGTGATTCTGTGACTCTTGCACTGAACTTCGTTTCATTAATCCCCCACAACCCCTCCTTCCACTGTTCTCCCCTCACCCCCCCTCCGGTGCCACACACCATTTCTCCTCCCTGCCTTCAGTTAACTCCTCCCACACCTAACTTCTACATTTTATGTTTCCTCCTTCTGCAGCTCCAGCTCCTCTACTGGCAGCTCTGCTGAATGGCTTCTCTGGAAGAAGTTTCACCGCCCTAGGACAGAGAACATTGCTCATCCCAGGAGCTACAAAGAGGCAGAGGCAGTCCATGCTCATGTCCTCTGAGAACAATTTAGGACCTCTGAAGGTAAAATTCCAAAATACTCTCTTAACCCTTTGCTTGCTAATCTAGAGAGCTGTTGATCCCCAGAACTGGCAGAGCTCTGAAATGTGCTGTGCAGGGTGGCTAATCCTGCTCAATCAGAACTTGAGCATGCTGGTAGAAACTCTGTCTGGAGAACCACAGGATGGTTTGGGTTGGAAGGGACCTTCAAGATCAACTAGTTCCAACCCCCTACATGTGCAGGGACACTTCCCACCAGCCCAGGCTGCTCCAAGCCCCATCCAACCTGCCCTTCAACACTGCCAGGGATGGGGCAGCCACAGCTTCTCTGGGCAACCTGGGCCAGGCTCTCACCACCCTCACAGTGAAGAATTTCTTCATAATATCTAACCCAAATCTCCCCTCTTCCAGTTTAAAGCCATTAACTCCTCTCCTGTCACTCTGTGCCCTTGTAAAAAGTCCCTCCCCAGCTTTCTTGTGGGCCCCCTTCAGGTACTGGAAGGTGAAGAAGATAACTCCTGAAGTGACAAGGTGCCACCAATGACAGGAAGCATCAGACCTCTGTGTCAGGAGAGACCTCAGCTCATGACACGTGTGGAGCAGAAGGCAAAGCTTCCAGCCCTGAACACAGGCCACTCAAAATCTGCCTGCAGAGTGACTCTGTATTGACTCTCATTTCACCCTGCAGCCAGAAGAACTTCACACAGCAACGTCCTGAGATAGGCAGGAGGTTCAAAATATTTCTCCAAAACCTCATTAGAAAAAAAAAAATAAAAATAAAAGGTTCATGTTGTCTTGTATTGTTTTTAGAAACCTTCATACCTGAGATCTGGTAAATTAAAACAAAGAGAGAGAAGGAAGAGAAGGGAAAATTAAAAAGAGAGAGAAGATGCAGCCAAAAGTAGTAACAACAGGTGGTTTAACTCAAACCCCTCATGGTAAAACACATACCTTGAGTGGCCCAACTTGTGTCTGACCTTCCTCTTTTTCCACAGGTATTTCACAGCTGACAGTGAGCAGCTCAGACTGAATAACCTTGACTAACTGAAGTGCTGCTGAGCCAACAGCCACTGGCTGAGGACAGAAAAAGAAGCCATGAGTTTTACCAGCAGGGATTTGTAGGAAAATTACCCTTAGTTCCAATTTCAAGTCTCACTAGGACAACAATAAGGAAGATTCCCCCAGTATCTACTGGAAACAGTCCTAGGTTAAAGCAAAAATGAACATTCCAAAGCCTGGTAACTGAGGAAAATGTCCATATTTAAAGATGCAATGTATTCATCCCTTAAAAGAAAAGCTCCTATTAGGACAGATGGATACATGTCCTCTGTGTTGATTAAAACAAAACTTAAGCTGAATTAACACCCCTTATTGACTTCATCCCATGCAGATGATTATGCAAATACTTTTAGCCAAATGAAAGATACTTTTTCCCCCCTCCAAATGCACAAGTGACACCACTTTCTCACACCTCATGTTACTTCCCTTACCCCAAGCAGAGTAAGGACATCAACTGCACCCCCATTCCCTCATTCTGTATTGCTAAACAAGCTGTGTTCTCATTGAAGACCAAGGCTTATCATTGATCCAACATGTTTAAACAGCACAAGATCAGTTTTAAAGTTGAGGGAAGGACTTTTTTTTTTTGCTGGTCAGTCTCAAAAATCATTTAGTTGGGTGATAAGATTGAACAGCAATTAGTTCAACTGACAGTATCTGCACATGTCATCTCCCTTCACAATCTGAGCAACCTGGTCTGGTGGGAGGTGTCCCTGCTCATGCAGGGGGGTTGGAACTCAGTGACCTTTAAGATCCCTTCCAACCCAAACCAATCTATGGTTCTATGATATCTGGTAATGGTTAATTAAGAAGTGGCTCACTCAAGCCATGGTACTTTGTTTTGCCTCTGATGGTTGAGATGGCAGCAACTGCAACAAGGGATTGCAGAAGGCTTAGAAAAGCCACTGCTGTCTGCCAAAGTGTTGGGAGGAAACAGAAATGCAGAGGATTTCTTTGCTTATCAACACACCAAGTATAAGCAACTTCTAAAAAGTACCTTTTTCTGTGTGCTTTTTCTCATGAAGATCTTAAAAGCAAGGTCAGAGCTCCACCAGTGCTCTCTCATCGTCCCACTGAAGCGGACAGGGAACATGAACTGCTGTTGAAATGTCACCACTGGGAGGAAGACAGAGAGTTTTCTGAGCTGGATCCAGAGCTCACCTGCCTTTTGAGCTGGATCAGGAGCAGAGAAATCTTCAGTCTCTGCAGAGGATATGCTGGGTGAGTAGAGACACACCAAGTCCAGAAGGTATGAGGGGAAAGTGAAGGCACTTCTGAGAAAGATGGACAAACACACTGAATTCAAGATCAAGCAAGGTTGGGAGCTGGAGGGGGAAAGGCTGTGGCTGGAAACCTCAACAAGAATCTCTCAAGGTTTCATACTATTAAATTCTGTTACAACTCTGCAGGTAATTTGCAAAATCATAGAATCATAGAATGGTTTGGGTTGGAAGGGACCTCAAAGCTCATCAGGTTCCAACCCCCCTGCCATGAGCAGGGACACCTCCCACCAGCCCAGGCTGCACAAGCCTCATCCAACCTGGCCTTGAACACCTCCAGGGAGGGGGCAGCCACAGCCTCCCTGGGCAACCTGTGCCAGTGCCTTCCTACCCTCATGGGGAAGAAGTTCTTCCTGAGGTCTGACCTCAATCTCCCCTCTTGCAGTTTCAAACCATCCCCCCTTGTCCTGTCACTGCCCTCTCTGGTGAAAAGCCCCTCCCCAGCTTTCCTGGAGCCCCTTCAGGCACTGCAAGGTGCTCCAAGGTCTCCCTGAGCCTTCTCTTCTCCAGGCTGAACAGCCCCAACTCTCCCAGCCTGTCTCCAGAGCAGAGCTGCTCCAGCCCTTGGATCATCTTTATGGCCCATGGTTGACTCAACACCTTCTTCAAATTATTTTCAGTCCTATTTATTTTATTAGGGTCCAAGGAGCTGGAATCTTAACTACATGGAACTATACCAGGAGGCTCTAGTATCTTTGTAGCACAAAGACCAAAGGTTCAGAAGAGTTAGATGTTTTGTCTGGACCCAAATGAAGAATATACAAGAGAACTGAGAATTACCCCCAGGTCCCTGAAGTGCCACCCAGAAAGATGCAAAGCCAATGAATGACCATATGGGAGAGGTATTTTAAAGTCACCTTGGAATTCAGGTTTCTGGGAAAACTGGGCAGAGGATCTTCTCATACAAGTTCTCTGCCCACTGAGGACAGAAACATACCCTGAATTGTTCTCAGGGAGACAGACACTGGTGACTCTCAGTAAAGAGATTGATGCCTACTGAGCTGAGCACAGGACTTGTCAGAATCTCTGGGATCCATCAGACTCCCTGAGTTCCTGCAGATGTTATGTGAGATACTGCAGCATCTGGAAAAAGATTTCTTTGAGATACAAATGTCTCTGGTATTTCTAAAAGTACTTTATCATCTTCATACTATTGCAGAAAGGACTGGCCCAGGTTGGCCAGAGAAGCTGTGGCTGCCCCATCCCTGGCAGTGTTGAAGGGCAGGTTGGATGGGGCTTGGAGCAGCCTGGGCTGGTGGGAGGTGTCCCTGCCCATGCAGGGGGTTGGAACTAGATGATCTTGAAGGTCCCTTCCAACCCAAACCAGTCTGGGATTCTATGAAATGAAGGATTTGGCTTAATGACCTATTATGCCCTGAGGAAAAGAAATGTGAAAATACCAATATTAATACTTCTTGAAAGCAAAACAAAACCCCACAAAACTCTTGGCTTCTTCCTCCCTGAGAGGAGCACTCCACTACCTGCAGTGCTGGGAGAGGTGTCACTAATCACACTATGATTTTCAGGCAGCAGAGAAAATACCTAGAAAATGCTACTAAATGTAATTTCTAAGAGATGAAGGAGTCACCACTACTAAAGACAAGGGGGGAAACCCAATTGCTCTTACCATTGTCTGTGATTTTACTTGAAGCTACTCGAATGACTTCTGTTGTTATGCAGATCTGTCCTGCTGCATCCTTGGAGGCTCCCACAGGAAAGTGGAACTCAACAAAGAAGGTACTATGAATAAAAAAAGAGACTGGATGCTCACAATCCATCAAAAGCTAATGTATCTCATGAAACCAAACACAGCAGGCAAGTTTCATGTTCACAGTTTAAGTTATTCCATTTTTTTAAGAATAAATGAACTACCTATTTTATTCTTTCAATAGATTATGTAAATGTTAAGATTATCCTCCAAAAAAAACACCCCCCCTTTTTACTTTTCACGTGCAAAGCACATTTGTACCTGCACAAAATCCCAGGAAAAGCACAGCCTGATGTGAGCCCACATCAGGATAAATGAACACCTCACAGTTTCAGAAGCCTACAGTGTACACCTCCCTGAGAGGAGCAGAGAAATGGGAAGACCTCAGAAGCCTGGAGAACTTAGCTAAGCTGGACTCCACCACAGACCTCAGAGAAATCGACCTCAAAGACACAAATAAGCTGGTGAGAAACAATCCTCCTTACCACTTGTTAACTGAGGCAGGCCTTGGAGGCTTCCCTGGCAAACCTTTCTTTCTTGCTGTAACCTGGATGCTCTCAGGTGGGATTTTCAGGCTTTCAATGGTGACTCTGGCCAAGTGCATTTGCCCCAGCAATGCCAACCTGTCTGCACCCAGGGATGTGACAGGAGCTGCTCCTGGGTGAGCTTCTGGAGGAGCAAGTGCTCTGAAAGGAGAGCAGCTGAAGAGGGAAAACTGAGAATCAGGACTACATGAACACTGTGAACACAACCACATGAAGGGGAAATCGTAGCTTGGTGGGAAGGACATGGAGTTCCTGGAGAGAGTCCAGAGTTTGGCAGCCCCTGTGCAGGAGTGGGGAGAGTGGAGATTGGAGCAGAATGGTAGAAACACCATTTAATCCATGAAAGGGTGATGGATTCAAGCTGGAGGAGGGGAGATTTAGGTTAGACAGTGGGAGGAAATTCTGTGCTGTGAGGGTGGGGAGAGCCTGGCCCAGGTTGGCCAGAGAAGCTGTGGCTGCCCCATCCCTGGCAGTGTTGAAGGGCAGGTTGGATGGGGCTTGGAGCAGCCTGGGCTGGTGGGAGGTGTCCCTGCCCATGCAGGGGGGTTGGATCTAGATGATCTTTAAGGTCCCTTCCAGCCCAAACCAGTCTGTGATTCTATGATATCATTTAAATACTGCTCACTCTTCATTGAAGTGCACATATTTTAAAATGTATTTTTACAACAAATGTGGTGGTCTCCACGACAGAGGTCTTACAACACACAATATCTGGGGTACATTGAGAAAAACACCAAAAAAACCACACACACGTTCCACATTGTTGGGAGTTTTGACAAAAGCTCCTGCAGCCTAATTCTTCAAAAAGAAAAGTTTCATTTAGTGTCACATATAAAAAAGGCAGATAATAGAGTGATACCCGTGGATAAGTCACTGCTGCAGGGGAACAGCAACAGGAATTTTATCATAATTTAAAATCTCACTTGCACTTTATTTGCAAGATTTGACTTGTCAGTGGTTTTGTGTTGGTACCTCTGAGGATACAAATTTTACCTGCATGTAAAAACAGCAGCATTTGTAAGAAAAGCTTCAGAAATAATTGTTTGGAGCTGAATTAGAAAAAAACAAAAGGTCATAAAACCTTAATACCAACTGGTATTGTGCGAGTAGAGATTGATAACTGGAGTTTTTAGGGATACTGTTTTATTGGTTCTGTCACAGAAAAAAGGGAACACAAATCAGATCAGGTCAGAACAGACTAATTTACTAAGTAAGAGCCAAGACAGATCAGCAGAGAAACAGACTGTTTGAGGTGAACTCTGTCCCTGTAAAGCAGATACCAATTTTATACACTTTGTGTATAAATTTGGGCACAGACAGATAATAGGATGGGAGTTATTTCCTATCTGTTACACACACAAGGCCACAGAGCTGCTCAGGGCTGGTCTGGAGGCTGCTTTTTTTTCCAGCACAGGGACTAATTTATTATGAAGGTTACACAGTGGTTATTGTTTCAGGAGACAAAGGCAATAGTTCAGCCCAGAGCCCTGCTCAGGCCTCAGCATTTCTGCCTCCACAGTTTTAAATGTTATTACATTTTTGGCAAACTCATTATTTTAACTAATTCATACAATCATAGAATGGTTTGGTTGGAAGGGACCTTAAAGCTCCTCAGGTTCCAACCCCCCTGCCATGAGCAGGGACACCTCCCACCAGCCCAGGCTGCACAAGCCTCATCCAACCTGGCCTTGAACACCTCCAGGGAGGGGGCAGCCACAGCCTCCCTGGGCAACCTGTGCCAGTGCCTTCCTACCCTCATGGGGAAGAAGTTCTTCCTGAGGTCTGACCTAACAACATCCAGAAATTCCTGGGTGATGATGAACCTCCATCATTCCCAGAGATGCCAGGAAAACTCCCCACCAAAATGGTTATTCAGTGAATGGTGTGATAATGATGGAGCACAGTAACAGTGTGATTCCTGCAAATACTAACTTAAAATGAGTAGGATGCTACCAAAAAAGAAGTCAGGAATGCAACTATTTACCTGGGTTTAATTTCTGTCACCTTCTGAGCCTGATCAAAGGCATTAGAATCTTTCTGTGGATTTACTGTATCAGTCTTCTTTAGAGTTCCTGTCTTGGTTACTTTTTTGGAGGAGTTAACATCATCATCACTGAGGACATCACTTAAACTGGAATCAGATTTCTGAAACAGAAATAGGATCATAGAGATGCCCAAAACAACAAGTTACTGTCATTGTCAAGAAAGATACATAATGGTCATGATAAATCAAGAGAAAAGAAAACCAGCATGTGGATTGTATAATTCAAACCAACTAAAATTACAGAATCATGGGATTGTCAGAGTGGGAAGGGAGCTCTGGAGATCATCCAGTCCAGCTCCCCTGCTAAAGCAGGATCACCCAGAGCACATCACCCAGGGCTGCATCCAGGGGGGTTGGAATCTCTCCAGAGAAGGGGACTCCACAGCCTCCCTGGGCAGCCTGTCCCAGGGCTCTGTCACCCTCCCAGTCCAGAAGTTGTTCCTCATCTTTCAGTGGCACTTCCCATGTTCCAGGTGGTGCCCGTTGCCCCTCGTCCTGTCCCTGGGCACTACTGAGCAGAGTCTGGCTCCATCCTCCTTGCACCCCCCCCTTAGATACTCACAGGCATTCAGAAGGTCTCCCCTCAGCCTTCTCTTCTCCAGGCTGAACAGTCCCAGCTCTCTCAGCCTTTCCTCATCAGGGAGATGCTCCAATTGTACCAACATCTCTCACAGAGGTATTAGTTCTTCCTAGACAGCCTCAATCCTGGCAATTTCCAAACTCACTGCTTGCCTTTGGAGTCTTAATAGTATTATTTTAAGAATATTTATTTAAGCAACGTTCTCACAAGTTTTTCTATGATACTTAATGCTTATTAAGCCTTACTAAGACTGACATTTGCAGCCTTTTTTAAAGCTGGTGTCTGATTTTCTTTACCTTAGGGGCTACATATTAAGCTTTGGTTTTTCTTTTCCCTTTTGCTCCCCACTTACAGGGACTGTGTAGAAAAGACTCTCGAGCAGACTCTGGTCATAGGGGGGATCACTGAGCTCACTGTCATACACCTCACTCCCGAGAGAAAGAGAATCCAAAACAGAACCTGTCTGATCCCAGACGTGCACAGGAGAGAAATCAGCTCTGTGGACAAAAGAGAAGGAAACATAACTGTGTGTAGCAAGTTCTGCAGTCGATTTGTTACGAATTCATGGGATCACAGAATGGCTGGGGTTGGAAGAGACCTCTGGAGATCAATGAGTCCAACCCCCTGCCAGAGCAGGGTCACCTGCAGCAGATCCCACAGGAACACGTCCAGGTGGGTTTGGAATGTCTCCAGAGAAGGAGACTCCACAGCCTCCCTGGGCAGCCTGTCCCAGGGCTCTGTCACCCTCACAGTAAGGAAGTTTTTCCTCATGTTGAGGTGGAACTTCCTGTGCTCCAGTTTGGGACCACTGGCCCTCATCCTATCACAGGGCACCCCTGAAAAGAGACTGGCCACTCTTCTTGACACCCACCCTTCAGATATCTGTAAACATTCATAAGATCCCTCTCAGTCTGCTCTTCTCCAGACCAAGCAGCCCCAGGTCTCTCAGCCTTTCCTCATCAGACAGATGTTCCAGTCATCATGTTCCTTCATCATCCTTGTAGCCTCCATTGGACTCTCTCTAGTCTATCCCCATCCCTCTTGAACTGGGGAGCCCAGAACTGGACACAATACCCCAGGTGGGGTCCCACCAGGGCAGAGTAGAGGGGGAGGAGAACCTCCCTCGACCTGCTGGACACACACTTCTTAATGCACCCCAGGAGGCCATTGTCCTTCTTGGCCACAAGGGCACTTTGCTGCCCCATGGATAACTTGTTGTCCACCAGGACTCCAAGGTCCTTCTCCATGTCAGTTCTGACAACATTCTCTGTTCTATACAAGATTTCTGATATTTTGGTCCAGAGAAGGCCGAACTGTGCTGACAGCACTGGGCTCAACCTCCTACATGTCTGTGACCCAACCTGATGGGTTATCTTCTGCTAACATCTCTGGACCCAACCCAAAAGTGTGTGTGATTATATATCCTCAGAATCACAGAACAGTTGAGGTGGGAAGGGATCCCTGGACATCACCTAGTCCAAGTCCTGCTCAAAGGTAGAGGATGCAAATATGGAAGAAGCTGGGCATGAGCCACCAGTGAGCACTGGAGCCCAGAGGGGCAGTTGTGTCCTGGGCTGCAGCAACACAAGTGTGGCCAGCAGGGCCAGGGAGGGGATTCTGCCCCTCTGCTCTGCTCTGGTGAGACCCCCCTGGAGTGCTGTGTCCAGCTCTGGAGCCCTCAGCACAGGAGAGACATGGAGCTGTTGGAGAGGGGCCAGAGAAGGGCCATGGAGATGATCCAAGGGCTGGAGCAGCTCTGCTCTGGAGACAGGCTGGGAGAGTTGGGGGTGTTCAGCCTGGAGAAGAGAAGGCTCCAGGGAGAGCTTGGAGCACCTTGCAGTGCCTGAAGGGGCTCCAGGAAAGCTGGGGAGGGGCTTTTCACCAGAGAGGGCAGTGACAGGACAAGGGGGGATGGTTTGAAACTGCAAGAGGGGAGATTGAGGTCAGACCTCAGGAAGAACTTCTTCCCCATGAGGGTAGGAAGGCACTGGCACAGGTTGCCCAGGGAGGCTGTGGCTGCCCCCTCCCTGGAGGTGTTCAAGGCCAGGTTGGATGAGGCTTGTGCAGCCTGGGCTGGTGGGAGGTGTCCCTGCTCATGGCAGGGGGGTTGGACCCTGAGGAGCTTTAAGGTCCCTTCCAACCCAAACCATCCTGTGATTCTATGATACTAAATTGTCCAGTTGGTTTCTGAACATCTCGAAAACTGGAGACTCTACAACCTCTTTGGGCAACCTGTTCCCATGCCTGATAACCCTCCTCATAAAATATATCTATTAGTATCAATCTGTAATATTTATCCATAGTAGTTTATAACTTTAGGAATGCTTTAAGATATCAATACTTAAGGACAGTTTAATAAAAAAGACATTCAAACTGTATCTGAGCAGGGAAAGAAATGCATCTTTAGAACATGGTTGGAACAAGCTGGGGTTTATTTCTGGTTTAAGGGTTTTCTAACTGTGCTGTGAGTTCAAAACCATTTTATGATCTGCAGACACTTCAATGATAAACCACAGGGGAAAAAACAAGACACAGGAACTGAAATTCTGAACCACATCTGACACAGGAGCTGCTCACTTCATACCCCAGATTGGGATAAAAACAACCTAAGCATCATTTATACTCTTAGTGCTCCTCAGAAAATCAGAGGAAAAGATCAATTTAATATTTGGAGAAATATTAAAAATAACTAGTGGTTCTCTGTAATTTTGAATTCACAGACTGGATGTTCTTGAAAGAAACTTCTTAATATTGTAGCACACAACTCTTACAACTATGAAATAATTTAATTTATCAAAGATTGTGGTTAATCTCTCTGCTATCACTGTTACATCCAGGGACTCTGAGCCACCCAGGTTGTCACACATGAAAGCTGAGGTACAAAACACCTCCATGAATTGCACATACACTGGTTACACTTCCAGAAATGTGGAGAACTTGAAGAGTCAAGAGGCATTTTTCAGTATAAAGATCTCAAATAGGGACAATTTTGGAGTGCTTCACACTCACCTGCCCAACAGTAACTGTATTGCTCTCTCTTCAGAGTTTAGGTCAAATTGCTGGCCTGAAACTCCAGATGCAAAGAGGTGGGGACCTTCAGGAGGAGGAACAAAATCTGAGTTCAAGCCTTTTGGGCTCCTGGAGAACAGTGATGGCAGCACAGGGAGCAGGAGAAGGGAAAATACAAGATATCAGGACACATTCAAGATTATCATAGAATCATGGAATGGTTTGGGTTGGAAGGGACCTTAAAGATCATCCAGTCCCACCCCTGCCATGGTCAGGGACACCTCCCACCAGCCCAGGCTGCTCCAAGCCCCATCCAACCTGCCCTTCAACACTGCCAGGGATGGGGCAGCCACAGCTTCTCTGGCCAACCTGGGCCAGGCTCTCCCCACCCTCCCAGCACACAAGTTCTCCCTCCCATCTCATCTCCAGCTCCCCTCTTCCAGCTGGAAACCCTTCCCCCTGGGCCCAGCCCTCCCTGCCCTTGGCCAAAGCCCCTCCCCAGCTTTCCTGGAGCCCCTTCAGGCACTGGAAAACTTCAGTTTCTCCTGTAAAATCACATGCATTTCACTTAATACTTCTAAATTTCAACTTCACTGACTGGAGAACATTCACAGCCTAGTGCCACATAAAGGTGGAGTGAGAAGCTGAAAAGGCACAAAGTGATTTTTTTCAATCTGCTAAGAAAGATTCTATGGAAGAAGGGAACAACAACTAGTTCTGAGAAGAGAGTTAGAGATGCCAATTTTCACAGGTATTTTGGCAGCAAGAGATGCAAACTAGAATATGCAAAAGTACTCAACTTAGGTCACTAATTACTTACATTTCTTTGAAACCTATTCTCTGTGAAGAAGCACCATTTAATTTGCTGTGCTCTTTATACTACTCTTATTCCTTATCAATATTTAGTATTTCCTTATTAAGTAACTGCACAAAATACAAATCTACTGCAAAACCAAGTGAAAATCAAGGGCTTAAAGCAAGGCTTCCTAGATGATGACTAAAATCAATTCCCAAAAGTTAAGCTTTTATTCACAAGTAGAAATGAATTCCCCATTTCATAGAATCATAGAATGGTTTGAGTTGGAAGGGACCTGAAAGATCATCTAGTTCCAAGCCCCCTGCATGGGTGGGGACACCTCCCACCAGACCAGGTTGCTCCAAGCCCCATCCAACCACCCCATGAATCTCAGTACTTCCTGATGAGGCCTCAAAATCTATGGTTTGCACCTTAATCTCCCTTCCCCTCTTCCAAGCTCACTTTGCTGGTGCTTTGAATTCATCTCTGGTGGTAAAAGGAGGCACTTCAGTCAGTTCAGTCTCCATGTCTGGGCTGGACTTCATTGCAGAAACAACCATGGCATCCCGGAGTCTATTGCCCTGATCCAGAAGGGCTGAGGAGAAAGGAGAAGGATTAAATCTCAGCACCCAAATGCAATTTAAAAGTCATGTGTAAACACAATAAATGTGCCAACTACAGTCGAGAGAATGTTTTCTGCTGTTCTAAAGAGATTGTGACACACTGGAGATGAAGTGTGTGCTACACACCATGAAACAGAGAGCAAAGCTGGGAGTGACTGAGAGAAATCCTCCACCAGTCCCCACTCAGAGCTGTACAAATAACTCCTCTGCACACACCAAGTCAGGCATCAGAGGGGGGTTATCCACACAGAGCAGCAAGATGAATTGATGAAAGAGTAGCTGGGCACCTTAGGAAGTCTCCACAACAGTCTAATGTTAGGTCATCTCTGTAAACATAAAAAAATAACTCAAAAGACAACACATATGGAAATGCATCCTGCTCTGATGCTCATTTGAATGCAGTCCAGGAAGACTGAGATCCAAAAGGGATCTAAAAG
Organism: Hemiprocne comata; assembly: GCA_020745705.1. Lineage (NCBI taxonomy): Eukaryota > Metazoa > Chordata > Aves > Apodiformes > Apodidae > Hemiprocne > Hemiprocne comata. Next base: position 216,945,176 of record CM036586.1, read on the forward strand.
GGAGGAGATGGAAAACAAATAATTTTCCATCTAAAAGTGCCAATGGCACAGAAACCCTCCCACAAGCTTTTTGAATGTGACTGGCACCTTTGATGGACATCTCAGATGTGTCAATGGTTAAACATTCATAGAATAATAGACTCATGGAATGGTTTGGGTTGGAAGGGACCTTCAAAATCATCTAGTTCCAACCCCCCTGCCATGGTCAGGGACACCTCCCACCAGCCCAGGCTGCTCCAAGCCCCATCCAACCTGCCCTTCAACACTGCCAGGGATGGGGCAGCCACAGCTTCTCTGGCCAACCTGGGCCAGGCTCTCCCCACCCTCACAGCACACAAGTTCTCCCTCCCATCTCATCTCCAGCTCCCCTCTTCCAGCTGGAAACCCTTCCCCCTGGGCCCAGCCCTCCCTGCCCTTGGCCAAAGCCCCTCCCCAGCTTTCCTGGAGCCCCTTCAGGCACTGCAAGGTGCTCCAAGCTCTTCCTGGAGCCTTCTCTTCTCCAGGCTCAACACCCCCAACTCTCCCAGCCTGTCTCCAGAGCAGAGCTGCTCCAGCCCTCCCATCATCTCCAGGGCCTCCTCTGGACTTTATCCAACAGCTCCATGTCCTTCTTGTGCTGGGGACCCCAGAGCTGGACACAGGACTGAAAGGGGGGGGGTCTTGTGAGAGTGGAGTAGAGGAGGAGAATCAGCAGGGGGGTTGGAACTACATGATCTTGAAGGTCCCTTCCAACCCAAACCATCCTATGATGATGACAATTGCCCACAAACCTGAAAGCAGGTCTTTTGTAGCCGGGTTGTGCAAGGAGAGCACCTGCACATTTGTTGTAGCAGGTGCTTCAGGATCAGTGCTGGTGGGAAACACCCCCTGCTGCTTTGAAGGGTTCACTTGCAAATGTTGGTCTGGTGAAATCCGACCGTGACGAGAAGGAGAAAAAGCGTCCTTCATGTTTTCAGAGTCCTCTTGAAAATCCAAATGGTCCTCTCCTCTATTGAAAAATGAAACTTTATTTCAGTAACAACCAAAGGGGAGCTGGAAGGGGATTCAAACCTCTTCAAACTCTCCCTAGCACTGCAGCTGTGCCCCTTCAGTACATGCTCCGAAAAGAAATGTGACATGTTAATTTAATGACTCCTCATCTTCCCCTTGTACCACCAGAGACCAACTCAAGCTGTAAGTAAAAGATTTGTGGCCCCTCTTGTTTCAATTAGTGTAGTTTGAACTAGCTCAACCTAGGATGAAAATTTGTGTAAGATGAGAAACTGTCCCAGTAAGCTCTGAAATGCTGAATGTTCTGGATTCCATAAAAAAATGCATGTTCAGAAAGATCAAGTGTCCCATAACTCACAAGTGTGCAGCCACTGCTTCAAAGTGTGGGTGAACTGCAAAACCAACCAGAATTTTGTCATGGGGATGGAAACAAACCCAAAAAACAGCTACCTGGGAGTTGTGGCTCTGCTATGGCTAATGGCCCCATGGTCAGCAAATGTCACCCGTGTCTGCCCGGGCTGCTTCCTGCTTCCCTGGGCAGAAGTGACATCCAAACTTCCATCTGTGGTTGGGACAGAGCTGCTGGTGTCATACAGCTCTGGCAGAGGTTCCAGAACCAGTGAGACCTAAAAGGCAGAATGTGAAAAGAGCAATTTGTTATATTTCTTAATTCAGTGCAACACGTCCTGTGCTCAACTTGTCTCTCTATGGAAAACTGATGTTTTTCTAGAGAAACAAATATTTCTTTCATGCAGTTATGTACAACTCTGACACATTTACAGCTACTTATTTCCCATTCTGTGTTTTCCAATCACATGCCACCATCTTCCAGCATAAATTGTCCAAAGCCAGGACTGCAAAATGGAACCTCACCTCCTGAACTTCTTCAGCTTTCAAAATCTTCTACAATTTCAGCTCTGGAGGAGTGTCAGAACTGAGTATCAGCTTTTAAAATCTGCTGTTAAAACTCACCCTCAGATATGGAGAGTGTAAGTTTCCTGTATGAAGCTGAACTACCAATGCCCCACATCCTTCTCAACAAAACAGAGCCAACTACCATCAGTGTTTCTTGTTCATTTGCCACCTTGGTTCATCAACCAAGTCTGCAGTGCACATAGCACAGCTTGATCCTGGCACCCGACCACACCAGGAAATGTCAATTAGAATAAATTTATAATTTGCAATGCAATTTGTGACAAATAAAGATGTAAACTCTACCTTCAGCTCTCCCAGTTTATCAGACGTTGGTGAAATGATGGTGAAAAACCCACTGATGGGATGGCTGGGGGAGAGCTGGGCCAGGCCAGAGATTTGCACTTTGCCAAGTGGAAGATGGTCAAGTTTGGTCATTACCTCCAGGACAAGCACACCCATATCTGCAAAAATTAGGAATGGCTTCATCTCAGTCTCACATGACGTGGTCACAATTAAATTACAACTTTTCTGTTAAAATGACAGAGATGTTAGGGGTTAAAATAATGTGGTGTGGTGAAATTGTAACACGGCAGCAGGTAAAGAAGCATTCTACTGATAATAAGTACAAGATTACCACAAAAGGATTATTTATGATCAGACAAGGGGCAGTGGTTTTAAACTGACAGAGGGCAGGTTTAGATGAGATATGAGGAAGAAACTCTTTATTATGAATGTGGTGAGACCCTGGCCCAGGTTGGCCAGAGAAGCTGTGGCTGCCCCATCCCTGGCAGTGTTGAAGGGCAGGTTGGATGGGGCTTGGAGCAGCCTGGGCTGGTGGGAGGTGTCCCTGCACATGGCAGGGGGTTGGATCTAGATGATCTTGAAGGTCCCTTCTAACCCAAAGCACTCTGGTTCTACAAATAGCAACATCAGGTAGAGGTTTAATGGACAGACTCTAGGTAGCAGGTTTGCATTAATTTCCTGCAGATCTTTCACTAAATTTCACTAAGTCCAGTAACAACATTACAACCCCATCTGAGTATCTTTTCATTCTTCGTGCCCTTGGAACACTGAAATGCCTATTTAATGTGATATGTCTATCACTAGAAGTCATCTGATCTTGACACTATGGGGACTAGAGGTGACTTCTATAGTTTCTGCTAAACCTGACTACTAGAGAGACTGATGCCAGCAATTCCAGGCAGAGATCAAAAGCTTTCTGAATCAAGAAAATCACCTAAAAAGTGAAACTAGGACTAGGGGGGTTCTTGACAGGTAAATAACCCCTCGGCTTTTTAGGGTCTCCTCACAGCTCTGGCCCTGACCTGCCTGCCCAGGGCAAAGTGGCTCTACCTGTCAGGTAGGCAGCGAACTGCCTGGGCCGGCAGCGGACAGCGTAGCGGGCGGTGGTTCTCCCCGCCGGTTGCCCCGGCCGGGAGGCGGGCTGGAAGACGGTGCCATCGGAGGTCTCTCCCCACCACCTCAGGCGGACGAGGGCGGCGGGCGCCTTGGGGCCCGTCCACAGGACTCGGGAGACGGTGCAGCGGAGGAAGCAGCGCAGCGGGCCCTCCACTAGCGGCGGCAGGCTGGTGGACGCGGGGATGTCGCCGATACCTGTGGGGACGAGGGGTGTCAGCGGCCCGGCACGACGCTGAGGCGAGCTCCCAACCGTCGCCGCTCCCCGTCCCATTCCGCCCCCCTTCCTTCCTTCCTTCCTTCCTTCCTTCCCGCCCAGGAGCGGCCCACCTCCCCTCCGCCGGGAGCCTCCCGCCGCGGCCAGCGGCCTCGGCCTCCTCTGCTGCATCCCGCCTCGCCTCAGGCCTCGCCGCAGCCCCGGCAACCGCAGCCTCAGCGGGAGCGGGACGCACCCCCTTGAGGCGCCAAGTCGCGCTTCTGGGACTACAACTCCCTTCGTGCACCGCGGCCACGCAGCGCCCCGTGGAGACGAAGACTACATTTCCCAGAAGGCCGCGGCGGACTGCGCTTCCCGTGGTGCCGCGCGGCGGCGCTGTGCGGGCGGCCGCTTCCGGCGGGGCGCTGTGTGAGCTGGGGGCGGTTGGCGGCGGCCGGGGCGTTCCGAGGGGCAGGTGTGTGTGTGTGTCTGAGGGTTCGCGGTGTGTCCTTGTGTCTTGGCGCCTCGTTCGCCGTCATGTCGGCTCTGGAGAAGCAGCTGCACCTGGGCCGCCTCCCGCCGCGGCCTCCATTGCCCGGTGGTGGCGGCCAGTCCGGCTCCAAGATGCGCATGGGGTAGGTGGGAGAAGGGCGGAGGCGGCTGAGGGGAGTGGGGCGAAAGGGCTGGGGGTGGAAGAAAGGGAAAGAAGCTAACAGGGGTGGGGGGGGGATACTGGGTGCTGGAGGGGTAAGAAATGCTGGTTCTTGTGGGCCTGGGGGTCTCGCTGCCATTTTGTTGGGGGGGATCTCGTTCCTGGAGGGGCTCTGGAGGGAGGGGGTGCTCGTTATCGGGTGGTTTGAAGGGAAGAGGTGATCGTTACTGAGGGGTCTGGAGGGAGGGGGTGCCCGTTACTGAGGGGTCTGGAGGCGGGAGGTGCTCGTCACTGAGGGGTCTGGAGGGACGGGGTGCTCCTTATTGGGGGGTTTAAAGGCGGGAGGTCCTCTTTGCTGGCAAGTGGGAGCAGAGGGGCCAGCCTTGTGTGGGCAGGGTGGGGTGCCCTGTAGAAATGGGGTGCTCTGTCCTGAGTGGAGCTGGGGGAGCTTGGGGGAAGTGGGGCTGGGGTGTTTGCTGCTGGGGTGTTCCAGCGTGGGGGAAGAGGGGACCTTCCTAGGTGGGATGCTTATTCCTGGGGGCGTTGGCAGGGAAAGGGAGAAAAGCGGGTGTGCTGGGGAGTTGAGGGTGAGGGGTTCTTTGGGGGGGTGGGTGGCCGTGAGTGTGGTGGGTCTCCCTGGCCAGTGACACGATGCAAGAGACCATCAAGCCCTCAGGCTGGCCCTGCTGTGGGCTGGATTGCTCAGCAGTGCCCACGGAGAGCAGTGTCTGGAGCAGGCTTCTCCAGCCACCTCTCCCTGGTGAAGGAGGCAGGAAAAGGTGTTACTGCACAAAGAGAATCCTCCGTGCTGGGGGAAGGTGGCTGGTGCTGGGATTCCTCCTCAACAGCACTTGTCTCCAGGTCCTTTTGCCATCTGTGTTTGGAGGGAGGGCCTGATGCATCGTGAATTACCTAGATGGCACCTGAAAGTCCATGAAAACATGTCTGGGGGAGAGAGGTGTGTTTTAAATGTAATTTTTCTCAGCAGCAGACACTGTATAGTAGGTGAGCTCTGTCAAGTGACTTAAGTCCCTGCTTCAGATGATGCAAAATCTGGGGTAGTCTGGTACAGATGTCAAATTCTTCAAGCAGGAGTGAGAACATGTTTTGGAAAAGGTGAGAGAAGATTGACCAGTGTGTGGATGGTGACTAAAAAGGACAGACTGGACAAGAGCAACCTCTGCAAAAGCTTTATTCTCTAGTGCTGAGTCAGAGGGAGAAGAGGGGTTGCAAATGGGGTGGCTTTGAAGGGAATTTAGTTATTTCATCTCCAAAGGTGTGAGGGAGAAGGTTGTGTCCCAAGCACCTGCCTAGTTAAGGTGAAAGGAGAGCAAGATGATGTTGCAGCAGGGTTAGGGCTGGATTGTAGGGAGGGAAGTTGTCGTTGCAGAGAGAGGCAAAGGAAGGCAGCAATAATCATGGGGACTTGGGCTCAGGGTGCTGAACAGAACAGTTTGGCAGCCCCTGTGCAGGAGTGGGGAGAGTGGAGATTGGAGCAGAATGGTAGAAACAGCATTTAATCCATGAAAGGGTGATGGATTCAAGCTGGAGGAGGGGAGATTTAGGTTAGACAGTGGGATGAAATTCTGTGCTGTGAGGGTGGGGAGAGCCTGGCCCAGGTTGTCCAGAGAAGCTGTGGCTGCCCCATCCCTGGCAGTGTTGAAGGGCAGGTTGGATGGGGCTTGGAGCAGCCTGGGCTGGTGGGAGGTGTCCCTGCCCATGCAGGGGATTGGGACTGGATGATCTCGAAGGTCCCTTCCAACCCAACCTATTCTATGATATGATTCTATGAACACAGACATACTGAATCTGGAGAAAACGTGTTTCCAGGGCTGTGTGGTCTCTAGATGGTTGTTCAAAGTATGAGATCTGAGGTCTGGATTGTGCCAGAGAACAGGGGTTGATCCTCCTGGGCATTGCCAGCCTCTGCACAAGAGCTCTCCCTGCGAGGTCCAAGTGGGCACGGCACGATTCCTGCACGATCTCAAGTGCTCTATTTGGAGGATAAAAATACCCTACAGTTCCTGCAGGAGATCTCCCTTGCCTTGATGCATGAAATCAGAGAACTACAAGAAATAATGAAAAAAGGCAGCTACTCTGCTGTGATGGAAATAAACTGTTTAGGTATTTATGGATGGAAGAGGAGTACTTCTCCTCCCCTGTAATAGTTGTAAAACATTTCTGTCACATCCTATTATTTATATTCTACTTAGATAGTTCATATACTAGCTACATAAACTGTATTCTGTCTAGTACTAACAAATCTTCATCAAATACTTCTTTTAATAGGAATTATTTTAAAGCTAAGTTTGGTGTACGTGTTTAGTGGTGTGGCTTTGAGGCGAAGCAGAGAAGTTGTATTTAAGGATGAATTTATACTGTTAGTATACAAATAGGCATAGAAATTAGAAAGAAGGACATTCAGAGTGGGTAGCTCCCTCAGGGCTGCTCTCTGCTCTCCTGAATCTCTTGGTTATCTGATATTGATCATTAGGACCCATGGGTTTTGGTTTCCTGATGTTGTGTTGAGCTCTGGGGTTATAAGCAGGTCCCTTAAACCTCTAGTTTTTTGTGTTGTGGAGAGTTTTGTGTTTCAGAGGAGTGTGCTGGGGGTTATGTGCTACATATAAGGCTAGATTTAATGCTAAATATATTATTTAATTATGCTGCCTCTGTTCAGAACAGAGTGAGCCAAGCAAACCCTTACGCTGCACAGAGTCTGCCAAGCACAGACTTTTTCTGTTTTAGGTGAAGAAATAAAGCTTTTATGTCTTCCTCTTGTTTTATCCTGTTTATCTTAAGAGGCTCATCCCCTGTGGTTATTTTGTGTGATTTTTTAATGTACCTTATAATTATTTAATGCATTGTAAACTTTATCAGGCACAGCAAACAAACACCACGACTCACTGCGTGTTCAGTTAGGTGTTGTTACTGTAAAAATAAAAACTCCCAGCGTTGGTGTGGAGGTGCCTCTAAACAGGATGAAAATCAGTCTGCAGTGGGTATTGCTGCTGGTGTCAAGTTCTGCCAGTTGTTTCCTGAAGGCAGGTTTAAATAAAAAGTGAAAAATAATTTCCTGCGACGTAGGGTGATGCAGGCTCTGCTGTGAGAGTGTGGAGTTGGAAAGTTACAGGAGCTGAGGTGGTTTTTATGTGCTTCTAATTGGCTGCTTTCTTACACAATCATCATAGAATCGTTTCATAGAATAGTTTGAGTTGGGAGGGACCTTGAAGATCACCTAGTTCTAACCCCCCTGCATGGGCAGGGACACCTCCCACCAGCCCAGGCTGCTCCAAGCCCCATCCAACCTGCCCTTCAACACTGCCAGGGATGGGGCAGCCACAGCTTCTCTGGCCAACCTGGGCCAGGGTCTCACCACCCTTGTAGTGAAGAATTTCTTTCTCAAGTCTAACCAATATCTACCCTTTTCCAGTTTTAATCCGTTACCCTATGTCCTCTCACTACAAGTCCTTGTAAAAATACCCTCCCCAGCTTTACTGGAGCCCCTTTGGGCACTGGAAGGTGCTCCAAGGTCTCCCTGGAGCCTTCTCTTCTCCAGGCTGAACACCCCCAACTCTCCCAGCCTGTCTCCAGAGCAGAGCTGCTCCAGCCCTCCCATCATCTCCATGGCCTCCTCTGGACTCTCTCCAACAGCTCCGTGTCCTTCTGGTGTTGGGGACCCCAGAGGTGGCCCCAGCCCTGCAGGGGGGTCTCAGCAGAGCAGAGCAGAGGGGGACAATCCCCTCCCTGGCCCTGCTGGTCACACTGCTGGTGACACAGCCCAGGACACGGGTGGTTTCTGGGCTCCAGCGCACGGTGCCGGCTCCTGTTGAGCTTCTCATCCACCATCACCCCCAGGTCCTTCTCCTCAGGGCTGTGGTGATGCCATCCTGCAGGATGTATTTCCCACGTGGGTGTTGTAATTTCTGAAAATCATGATAGTTCTTATTAGAGAAATAGACAGAACTGAAGGCTATCAAGTTACTAACTTCATGAGGTGCTGACAAAGCCCCCGTGATATTTGTTGCTTCACTTGCTCATCGCAGGTAAACAAATGACAGTTGAGCATTTCCAGGGACATTAAAATGGGTTTTAGGATGTCTGCCTGTGGGGTGTTTCTGCAGTTCAGTAATATTTATGCTCGTGCAGTGCTCATTAGTAGCAATTCCAGACAGTAATTTATAAAATGCTTCCTGTCTTGCTGATCTTCAGCCGGTTTTTGAATGTTCCCTGTTAGGGAAATGATTATGAAGGGAAGTTTCATTTCTGTTGTTCTGTAATTCTATAAACTTATTTTCTTTTCCCTTCCAAATACTTTCTGAAAGCTCTGATATGAAATCCACTGTTGCCTTTAAGGATCAGGAACTCCCCCATCCTTCCCCTTCGAAGCAGCAGAGAGTGGTTCATAATCACATTGTAGCTGCATGGAGCAGCTCTAGTTTTGGTTTGCTGCTCAGAAATGGAGTAAAATCCCTTTAAGGGTGATGTTCCCATCGTGTGAGGCACTGCAGCATCATTCAGAGATCATAGAATCGTTAAGGTTGGAAAAGACCTCTCAGATCATCAAGTGCAACCATAAATGCTTGTGACTTAAGTGTAAAAAGGAGATGAGAATTGGAGTATGGAGACAGCAAAGTACAACTGCTGGTGAGGTGAAGCTGTCGTGCTGTAGGCACGGCTGTTGTCGCTGGAAGGGAGTTGTGGCAAGGTGGTTAGGTGGCTTTTGACATAGGTTGGTGGACTGGAGAGCTCCAGCGTTGGTCTGAAGATGGAATGTGGTCAATGGGTGCTGGTCCTAGCAGATGGTGTGGCTCAGGTTGTTAGTCAGCACCTTCAAATGTCAGAGAAGCCCAATGGGCTGACAGAGTTGGGGGTGTTGAGCCTGGAGAAGAGAAGGCTCCAGGAAGACCTTAGAGCACCTTCCAGTGCCTGAAGGGGCTCCAGGAAAGCTGGGGAGGGACTTAGCCAAGGGCAGGGAGTGAGAGGACAAGGGGAAACAGATTAAAACTGGAGGAGGGGAGATTTAGGTTGGACATTAGGAAGAATTCCCAGGTTGGCCAGAGAAGCTGTGGCTGCCCCATCCCTGGCAGTGTTGAAGGGCAGGTTGGATGGGGCTTGGAGCAGCCTGGGCTGGTGGGAGGTGTCCCTGCCCATGCAGGGAGGTTGGAACTAGATGATCTTGAAGGTCCCTTCCCACCCAAACCAGTCTGTGACTATGATTCTATGATAATTGGAGTTGTCAGCCTGTTTGTGCAAGGGTGTAGTTTACTTGTCTCTGGTTGTGTGTGAAGCTTTCAGGAGGTAAGAGTGGCTGGATGTCAGCATCACCTAGACCTTTGCTTCTGAACCCCATCAGTCTGTAGACTCTATAGTTTCTCTTTAACCTGTTCTTCTCCCCCCCAAGGTCTGTCTCCTCTCCTGTTGATCTCATACTAAGCTGTGGTTTTGTTCTTGGACAGCAGCTCCCACAAATGGACGTGGAACTTCAACAGAGGCTTTGATCCACCTGGGAACTGGAAAGATTATTGCATCTACATTGGTAGATGAGAACTGCATTTATATTTTATTGGTGGTTTGACTCTGCCCCCCTGTTCAGGCTGTGGGCAACGATTCAGCTGTGTGGCTGCTTGCAGCTTGGCTGTTTTAAGTGAATCCTACCCAGAGTGAGCTTAGTTCATCCTGAGCAGGATGCAGCTCCATGCAAACCAGTGCAAGATTCCACAGTCAGGCCAACGAAAGAGAAAGTGATTAATTATACTGAGAAAAACGAGTGTGAGTTACGGTGCTGCCAAGTTGTCACAAATGCACAAGGCTAAACTGAAACAGGCCTTTCAAATTCAGCCTTTTACGAGGAACAAAAGTAATTACAGTTAGAGAAACGTTTGTTTGCTGTGTTAAGCATCTCGTGTTTATAAATCTCTTTTATTTCTGCACTTTGCATTTCTTGGATTGGAAGCAGAGCCATTCAAATGGCTTTAAACTTGATCTCCAGAACTGCTGGCAAGCTGGTTTTTCCGTGGCTAAATGCTTTGCTTCATGTGCACCAGCCCTCTGAGGGGTGTCTTGGGCACTCTCTTAATTGTTTTTTTCTATCAGCCAGGCAGAGCACATTAATGTGACTGTGTGTGGTGTGGTTGGAAGCAGCCCATGAGAAGCAGAGGGTGGAGCAAGTGGTATTGCTGTAGGAAAATGGAAAAATAATTCAATGCAGCAATGAGGTTTCTCAGGCTTCTCATCCTCGTCTGGAAAGGGGAGTTAAGGGTAGGGTGGTTTCTTTAAAACATCATTTTCAAGCTTACTCTGAGATCGTTTGTTTTGCAAAGAAGCTTTTGGTATTTATACTGAGGAATTCTGAACCAAAATGAAGTCTTGCATCTTTTTTGGTCATAAGCTGTTAATGAGTTAATCCATGTCTCAAGAGTTTGTGATAAAATGGCACCTGTTACTGCATTGAAATAGGTGGAAATCATAGAATCATGGGATGGTTTGAGTTGGAAGGGACCTTCAAGATCATCTAGATCCAACCCCTCTGCTTGGGCAGGGACACCTCCCACCAGCCCAGGCTGCTCCAAGCCCCATCCAACCTGCCCTTCAACACTGCCAGGGATGGGGCAGCCACAGCTTCTCTGGCCAACCTGGGCCAGGCTCTCCCCACCCTCACAGCACAGAATTTCTTCCTAATGTCTGACCTCAATCTCCCCTCTTCTAGTTTTGATCCATTCCCCCTTCTCCTCTCACTACAGGCCCTTGGCCAAAGTCCCTCCCCAGCTTTCCTGGAGCCCCTTCAGGCACTGCAAGGTGCTCCAAGGTCTCCCTGGAGCCTTCTCTTCTCCAGGCTCAACACCCCCAACTCTCCCAGCCTGTCTCCAGAGCAGAGCTGCTCTAGCCCTGCCATCATCTCCATGGCCTCCTCTGGAATTTCTCCAGGAGCTCCATGTCCTAAAATAGACTCGTCCCTCTTTTTTTTTTGTTGCCATTTTCCAGCTTCCTTATATCTCTTTACTGGAGAGTCTCACTCATTTGAGCAGTTACTGTGAATCTTAGCTCTGCTTCTTGCAGCCTCTTCCACCCTTCCAGTTGTATATCTTTGGTAATCACACATGTAAAAATGCAAGCAGTGGGAATATTGAATCCTTGACTGCGTGGAACACTGGTATTAATATTTAAATAAAACCCCTGCAGAGTTCAAATGGCTGTGATGGAGTTTTGATGGGATTTTGTGGTAGCACAAGATGTCCTCTAAGAATTTCATGGTGTTGCACAACACATGGCATTGATTTCTGCTACCTTGCTGCCTCTAAATTTACAGCCTGTATTTAAGTGCTCTCCAACAGAGTTGTCCAACTGAATGATGTTACCAAAAGGCTGGTTTTAAAGGAAGATGGTGCCTCTCTTCAGCTCAAGCTGTACGTGAAAATCACACCACTGAGAGGAACTCAAAGTTCATTTTTCAGTGTCCATTTATTTTGAGGAGCGAATCTCCCCAGGGAGGTGGTTGAGTCACCATCCCTGAATGTCTTTAAAAGTCATCTGGATGTGGTGCTTGGGGACATGGTTTGGTGGTGGGTCATCAGAAGTAGGGTTATAGGGTCAGGATAAGGTTGGACTCAATGATCTTGAAGGTCGTTTCCAACCTGAACAATTCTATGATTCTATCTGTCTGAGGTTGTGTTTGAAATTGCCTGCCTATTGAAAGTGACTAGTTTGAATTGCTCACTTGAAATGGAAATAAAATAAAATTTGATGGTCAGAGTTCTTTGGGGAAATCAAATAATGGAGTTGGCAAAGTCAGTAGTGAAGTAACAGGCCTGAGCCCAACAGAGGCAGGTCCTGACAGCTGTACCTGCTGCTGCATCTGCTGCCTTATTTTATGTCTTACATCTTTCACAAGTTTGTTTATGGAATCACAGAATCATGGAGTGGTGAAGGTTGGAAGGGACCTTAAAGATCACCAGGTTCCAACCCCCCTGCCATGAGCAGGGACACCTCCCACCAGCCCAGGCTGCACAAGCCTCATCCAACCTGGCCTTGAACACCTCCAGGGAGGGGGCAGCCACAGCCTCCCTGAGCAACCTGTGCCAGTGCCTTCCTACCCTCAGGGTGAAGAATTTCTTCCTAATATACAACCTAATATCTAAAACTCTGGAAGTGTTCAAGGCCAGGTTGAATGGGGCTTGGAGCAACCTGATCTGGTGGGAGGTGTCCCTGCCCGTGCAGCAGGGTTGGACCTAGATGATCTTCTAGGTCTCTTCCAATCCAAACAATTCTATGATTCTATGATCTAACCTTCCTAATTTCTAGAACTAGCTTATTCAGGGCTGAGCATCTGGATGAGATTTGGAAATGAACAAACATTTGCTGTCCTTTTCCAATATGTGAATAAACATTATGTGCAGTCTCCTTAGACGTTTTAATTACCTAGAAGGGCTTTATTGGATCATAGCTGTGTAATTTGATCAAGACAATTTCAACTAATTTCTCCTTTTCTAAGGAATTTTTCCCCCCAATACTTTTTCATTGAAGAAACGTGTTCGGTATCTTCAAGGCAGATCTTAAAATACTGTCCTGGTCATTTTTTAGAATTTCAAAATACAGTTTGTCAACTATGGCAGTTTTTATGTCCCCCCAGAGAAGCTGTGGCTGCCCCATCCCTGGCAGTGTTGAAGGGCAGGTTGGATGGGGCTTGGAGCAGCCTGGGCTGGTGGGAGGTGTCCCTGCCCATGGCAGGGGGGTTGGGACTAGATGATCTTGAAGGTCCCTTCCAAACCATTCTGTGATTGTATGATCCAGATTGTTTGATTTGCTTTGGTCAGGTTCAAATATGCTACAGGAATTGAGCATCTTGATTGATGCATCTGATGCTCTTTAATTGCAGTAGTAGTTTTAAATACAGACTCCCGGGGAAAAAAACAAAACAGGCATTTCTAAAAATGGTTCCCTGGGCTCAGTACCACCTTTTTTTTTTTTTTTTTTCTTTTTGGGAAAATAACCTGAAATAAAACCCCCTTTAAAACTTGGTGAGGGGTTTGTTGAGCCACATCAGCTCCTGTTGCTCTGGGATCCCTTGCAGTACGTGCACATTTTCCCAACGTGATGAAGAGGAGACACTGCACAATAGGATCAAACTAACTGCAGAGGGTGCCCAGAATTTGTTCTGTGATTCCAGTTGAATGTGCTGGCTGGCTTGGAGTTTAAGGATCATTCTAGAAAAGTTGTTAATGTTAGTTCCATTCCTGTTTTGCTTTACCGGGTACTTGAAAAAGCAGTAATTAGTTCTTGTCAATTTAAATATTTGGTCAGCAAAATCCTGCTTGAGCAGAGGAAGGTGCAGAATCACAGCTGTTGTTTCTTGGCCTTGCTTCTAATTTTATGTGTTGCTGTGTGGCTAAAAAAAGAAGCTCTAGGAAAAATGACAAATCCAAGATAGCAATTCTTCAGAGAAATGTTTCTCTGAAATGAGCTGCTGCCCAAATTCCTGCAGTCACCAAGTGTTGGGTGGAAAACTACACGTTTGTGCTGCCCCTTTTTGGGGCTCAATATTAAATTGAAGGTCACTTATGTCTCCCCAGCATTGTCTGGAGGCAAGTAATAGGAAGGACATGGAGCTGTTGGAAAGGGTCCAGAGGAGGCCCTGGAGATGATGGGAGGGCTGGAGCAGCTCTGCTCTGGAGACAGGCTGGGAGAGTTGGGGGTGTTGAGCCTGGAGAAGAGAAGGCTCCAGGGAGAGCTTGGAGCACCTTGCAGTGCCTGAAGGGGCTCCAGGAAAGCTGGGGAGGGGCTTTTCACCAGAGAGGGCAGTGACAGGACAAGGGGGGATGGTCTGAAACTGCAAGAGGGGAGATTGAGGTCAGACCTCAGGAAGAACTTCTTCCCCAGGAGGGTAGGAAGGCACTGGCACAGGTTGCCCAGGGAGGCTGTGGCTGCCCCCTCCCTGGAGGTGTTCAAGGCCAGGTTGGATGAGGCTTGTGCAGCCTGGGCTGGTGGGAGGTGTCCCTGCTCATGGCAGGGGGGTTGGAACCTGAGGAGCTTCAAGGTCCCTTCCAACCTTCCCCGTTCTATGATTTTGCTTGAAATTGCAATTTGCACGTATTTGCATTCAAGGTGACAATAGTTTTTAACTCCTGGCTCCTCTTCACTTTCTGCTCCAATTCTCCTGCAGACACAGGAGTTCTGGTAGATGTTGTTTCCAGGTATTTCATATATGACACAGAACTACCATCATCTTCTCTGGAGCTCCTTACTCTTGTTGAGCTGAATTTAAAGCCTTCACTAATGTCACTATATCAAACAGTATGACAAGAAGTAGTGGCAAGTTTCCAGGGAAGGGCTTGGTGCTGATTTCATGGGTTCCTCTTGCAATCCATGAGATATTTTCCATGGATCTGTCTTGGTATTAGGATCTGCCTCCCTCTTGTGTGAAAATTTTAGAAGTAGCCTTTGTGTTGGGCTGTCAGAAAGAGTGTTGGAAAAAGACACAGAAATGCAGAAACAGAGTTGTCAGGGTTGGAAGGGACCTCTGAAGATCATCTAGTCCAACCCTCCTCCTAGAGCAGGGTCACCTACAGCAGATCCCACAGATCCCTGCTTTGAGGGTCAGGCAAAATCTTCATTCCTTACTGGATGAGGGGGGGAACTTAGTAACGGAGGACAAGGAAAAGGCTGAGGTGCTTAACACCTTCTTTGCCTCAGTCTTTAACAAAAAGACTAGCTACCCTCAGGACAACTGGGCTCCTGAGTTGGTAGACAGGGATGGGGAGCAGAATGCCCCTCCTGTAATCCAGGAGGAAGTAGTTAGGGACCTGCTGTGCCACTTAGATCCCAACAAGTCCATGGGTCTGGATGGGATTCATCCTAGGGTGCTGAGGGAGCTGGTGGAAGAACTGGCTAAGCCACTCTCCATCATTTATCACCAGTCCTGGCTCACTGGGGAGGTCCCAGATGACTGGAGGTTGGCCAATGTGACCCCATCCACAAGAAGGGCTGGAAGGAGGATCTGGGGAACTGTAGGCCTGTCAGCCTGACCTCGGTGCCTGGCAAGGTTATGGAACAGATCATCCTGAGTGCCATCAAGTGGCATGTGGAAGACAACCAGGGGATCAGGTCCAGCCAACATGGGTTTAGGAAAGGAAGGTCCTGCCTGACCAATCTCATCTCCTTCTATGACTGGGTGACCCCCCTAGTGGATGAGGGGAAGGCTGTGGATGTGGTCTACCTTGACTTCAGCAAGGCCTTTGACACAGTCTCCCACAGCATCCTCCTGGAGAAGCTGGCAGCCCATGGCTTCAACAGGTGCACCCTTCGCTGGGTCAAAAACTGGTTGGATGACCAGGCCCAGAGAGTGATGGTGAATGGAGCTGCATCCAGCTGGCATCTGGTGACCAGTGGTGTCCCCCAGGGATCAGTACTGGGCCCAGTCCTGTTCAATATCTTTATTGATGACCTGGATGTGGGGATTGAGTCCACCCTCAGTAAGCTCACAGATGACACCAAGCTGGGGGGAGTGTTGATCCATACAGTCCATACTGTGTCCTCCTTTCACCAGAAGTGGTTTAATTTGTCAGAACTCTTCATCTGGCACGATATGATTAATCAACAACTCGCTTCAGGATTTCCCCAAGTTTACCCTCCCTTATGGGTAAGAAAGTCCACTCAAGCTTTCTGGTCATACAATAAAGGGGGGGGGGGGATTACCAGGGAGTTCCTTCTGTTTACCAGATTTATGGATTCTGTTGGAAAGGCTGTAGCCAGGTGGGTGACTATAATTTGCTGATTACCTGGAATTACTCAGGACAATCAAACCTAAAACCAGCCATAACATGCTGGGGGAAAACCTGACAGCACTGAAGTGTTTTAAAAAGGGTGATCAAATTTGTTGTTGCTAACTACACATCCTACCTATTCAAAGACTGCAGAAGGGAAATCATCCAAGCTGTGGGGAGTTCTCTCCATCTCCAGAAAGGACCAGAAATGGTATGGAGAGAGTGGTCAGGGCCGGGATGGTTTCCAGGCAAGGAAATAGAAGTAGGACTCTGGGCTTGAAAACTCCGTGGCCCATGACAAGGGAAATGTGATAGGGGTGTGTACAGTCATAAATATTGTAAAGAACAGGCAACAACTATCATAGCATGGGCGAAAAAACAAAGGGAAGTTTTAATTTTTGCTCAAAGGCTAATGAAATCGTGGCACTGTTGCCACAAAGGTTGTAGAAGTCGCTCTGGCTGGAAGTGACTGGTATTTTATGTGACGAGCTAATGGAAACTGTCCTCCCTGGATGCAGCTGAGTGCTGGGGATGCAGCCTCTGGAGATGCCCATACTGCTTTAAAGTGAACATTTGCAGGCAGATCATACCCTCCTTAACCCTTTCCAGAGCACTTGCTGTGCTGGCATCTCTCCGTGGAGTGTTGCAGAGCTGGATGGACCTTTGCTGGCTCTCACCATACTGATTCTTCTAGTCCTAGAACATAAACGAATTTTTAAGTCAGGTAGCTTGCAACTCCTCTCAGCAGGACACAGGTGCTGTATTTCATACCAAATTCTTGCTTATGAAATCCAGCATTAGTTAGTTTTTGAACCCTGACCTGCACTGGGAGTTTTTGTGTCAGTGGCATGGATGCATGCTCAGCAGTTTGTTCATGACACCAAACTGTGTGGTGAGGTGACAGGCTGGAGGGAAGGGATCCATCCAGGGGGACCTGGACAGGCTGGAGAGATGGGCTCGTGTAAACGGCGTGAAGTTCAACACGTGCAAAGCTCTGCACCTGGGTTGGGTGGAGAATGGATTGAGATCAGCTCTGAGGAGAAGGACCTGGGGGTGATGGTGGATGAGAAGCTCAACATGAGGCAGCACTGTGCACTGGAGCCTAGAAACCACCCGTGTCCTGGGCTGTGTCACCAGCAGTGTGACCAGCAGGGCCAGGGAGGGGATTGTCCCCATCCTTGGAAGTGTTGCAGGGCAGGTTGGATGGGGCTTGGAGCAGCCTGGGCTGGTGGGAGGTGTCCCTGCCCATGCAGGGGAGTTGGAACTAGATGATCTTGAAGGTCCCTTCCAACCGAACCCATTCTATGGTTCTGTGGCACAGGAAGAGTCCATTTCAGCAGGAGCCTGGGGCAGCAGCCACTCCATCAGGGAGGTGCTCTCTGCCTCCTGCTCACACCTCTGGCACAGCACAGCCCAAAGCTTTCATTTCATGTCTCTTCTGTGTGTGTTGTGCTTCCTGTCCCTGCCTGCGTGGTCTCCTGCATGTGGAGAGACTTCACCATGCCTGGAGATCTTGATTTAGAGGAGACTCTAGTACAAACAGTGACACAGGCCCCAGTTCTAACCACACACCAGCTCTCCAGTGGCAAGCAGCCTCCCTCTAGGTTTAAAATGGAATTCAGCAGAGGTTTAGCATGTAGCAAGGGAAGACACTATGAACAAGGAAAAAGTCCCTTAGGAAAATTACCTATTCACCTCAATCAGTTGTAGACTTTTGAAGCTGGCCCTGATAAGAACACCATTTTTAAATTTATTGGAGTTTATCCAGACATTCATCCTTAAACATGACTTGTCTGCCCCTTGTATCAAGGATTCTGCATAAAATAGAGGGTGGTGAGACACTGGTCCAGACTGACCACGGAGGCTGTGGCTGCCCCATCCCTGGAAGTGTTGAAGGCCAGGTTGGATGGGGCTTGGAGCAGCTTGGTCTAGTAGGAGGTGTCCCTGCCCATGCAGGGGGGTTGGAAGTAGATGATCTTCAAGTCCCCTTCCAACTCAAACCAGTCTATGATATTTTTTTTCCTAGCAGGATATTAATATCAGTGTCACAGCAAACGTTGTCTCCCTTCCTTGTCTACTTGGACACCTGTGCAGGTGTGCTTGGTTCTTCCCAACATTATGACAACTTGTCATCTTGATATTATATCACTCTTTTTTCCTGATCCCTGCCATTCTTAGAAAGGCTAAAGTTTGAATGTGGCATTTTTTCTTTAATCAGAGAAAGATTAAGCTGAAGGCAGTAGAAGAGATTAATATATTCTGGATTTACGTAGGTGTGTGACATCTCATTTTGTCTAATTGAAATCTGACAAGAACAATTGTGAAGTCTGGAAACCCACAGAAGAGAATTTGGACCCTTTGGGGGTGCTTGTTTTTATGTTTCATATTCTAGAAATATCAGGGGAAACAGGGGTTTGGTTTCTACAAAATTGAGAAGCTGCTTTTTCTGTTCCTTTCCGTTTCTTTAGGAAGCCAAGAATTCAGGACAAGCTTAAAATGGTTTGGGTTGGAAGGGACCTCAAAGCTCCTCAGGTTCCAACCCCCCTGCCATGAGCAGGGACACCTCCCACCAGCCCAGGCTGCACAAGCCTCATCCAACCTGGCCTTGAACACCTCCAGGGAGGGGGCAGCCACAGCCTCCCTGGGCAACCTGTGCCAGTGCCTTCCTACCCTCATGGGGAAGAAGTTCTTCCTGAAGTCTGACCTCAATCTCCCCTCAAACTTACTTCAACAGAGGTTTTTCTTCTCTGAAGGTCTTTCAGCCCCCATGCCCATGCTTGGTTTTAACATTCTGTGCTGTTTGCCTCCCCCAGAAGGAGCTGAAGTGCAAAAAGCCTGTGAAAATGGTGCACTGTTACTCATCCTGTGTACTGGGCTCCAATCTAGCCTAATTATGTGACTGCCAAAATTAAGCACTACTGTTTTAGCCTCCCTGAGTGAGTATCAGCCTGAGAAACAGATTTTGCCTCAACTGAGTCATCAGGAAAATTCTGATTGCAGAGCCTTTTGTTAGGAACGGGGATACGAGGAGAGGGCACAGCTGCACCTTTTGATGAGAGCAAGAAATGAATTGGTTTGTCAGCTGGACACCTTTGGGAGTCCTGGTGTATTTGATGTCTGCAGAACAGGTTTTCTGCATTCACCCAAGAATTTAGGGGAGCTGCATTCCCAAAGGTGCTGGATACAACCTGACATGAGTCTTGCAGCAGCAGCTAATTTGAGGTGTGATTTCTGGCAGCACTTTGTGATGTACCTGTCAACAAACTGTGGCAGAAATTAGCCTGATGATGAAGAGGAGGTGAGTCTCACTGCTCATGGGGAATGATGACTGTGATTCACCTTTGGCAAACGTGTTGCTGGGAAAATGTGTGACTGGAAAAAACAGCTGTTGTTTTACTGCCTCAGTTTAGGGTGTTATTCCCAGGGGAGCAGTGGCAGGAAGGTGCCAGCTTTTACAAAAGGAGGAAAGCTCTCCAGGTAGAAGTAGTTACTAGACACAGGTCACCCTGGTGTCCAAATCCATCATCACAGAATCCTCTTCTTAACACAGTAGTTTTGGTCCATCTCCAAAGCACCTTCTCTTCCCCTGGTGTCCACTGTCCCACACGACATCCTGGTCTCCAAACTGACAGGACATGGATTTGACAGATGGACCACTCAATGGATCAGGAATTGGCTGGATGGCCCCACCCAGACGGTTGTGGTCAATGGTTCAGTGTCCCAGTGGAGGCAAGTGATGAGTGGTGTTCCTCAGGGGTCAGTACTGGGACCAGTGCTGTTCAACATCTGTGTTGGAGACATGGACAGTGGGATTGAGTGTCTCCTCAGCAAGTTCACTGATGACACCAAGCTGTGTGGAGTTGCTGACACCCCAGAGGGAAGGGACCCCATCCAGAGGGACCTGGACAGGCAGGAGAGGTGGGACCTGGACAGGCAGGAGAGGTGGGCCAGTGCCAACCTCATGAAGTTCAACAAGGCCAGTGCAAGGTCCTGCATCTGGGTCAGCACAACCCCAGGCACAAATACAGGTTGGACAGAGAATGGGTTGAGAACAGCTTTGAGGAGAAGGACCTGGGGGTGTTGGTCAATGAAGAGCTCAACATGACTCAACAACGTGCACTCACAACCAGTAATCCAGCCACATCCTGGGCTGCAGCAACACAAGTGTGGCCAGCAGGGCCAGGGAGGGGATTCTGCCCCTCTGCTCTGCTCTGGTGAGACCCCCCTGGAGTGCTGTGTCCAGCTCTGGAGCCCTCAGCACAGGAGAGACATGGAGCTGTTGGAGAGGGGCCAGAGAAGGGCCATGGAGATGATCCAAGGGCTGGAGCAGCTCTGCTCTGGAGACAGGCTGGGAGAGTTAGGGGTGTTGAGCCTGGAGAAGAGAAGGCTCCAGGGAGACCTTGGAGCACCTTGCAGTGCCTGAAGGGGCTCCAGGAAAGCTGGGGAGGGGCTTTTCACCAGAGAGGGCAGTGACAGGACAAGGGGGGATGGTTTGAAACTGCAAGAGGGGAGATTGAGGTCAAACCTCAGGAAGAACTTCTTCCCCATGAGGGTAGGAAGGCACTGGCACAGGTTGCCCAGGGAGGCTGTGGCTGCCCCCTCCCTGGAGGTGTTCAAGGCCAGGTTGGATGAGGCTTGTGCAGCCTGGGCTGGTGGGAGGTGTCCCTGCTCATGGCAGGGGGGTTGGACCCTGATGAGCTTTAAGGTCCCTTCCAACCCAAACCATTCTGGGATTCTATTCTATGATTCTCTTGCCTGTGCAGTGCTTGTATTTGGCAAAAAATGTGATAGGAAAAGAAACCTTGCTTCTGGTAGCTCCCTAGAAATCTCCACTGGCTGCAATGTCTTTGGTCAGATTTTACCTTCCTGGGCTGTTGTGGGGTTTTTTTGATGGCAGTGAAGCAGTGTTTCTGTACGGGTAGATGATGACTTCTAAAGGAACTGCAGCAAACTGGGCAAGTGCAAAGCCTGGAGCAAACTGGAGCCTGAAAGCCCATCCTCCTGTGGAAGTGTCCTGCCTGCATCTGTGCTATGCAGTCTTACTGTCATGATCCTGAATTTAAAATACAGTTTTTAAGACCCTACCTTTTTTTTTTTATTATTACTTTTAAAGATAATTTTATCCTTTTGGACTCGCTGCCTTTTCCTCGTGTTGCTGGATTTGACAGCACCTTTCCTAATGAAATATTTTTATGAGGGGGGATTTCACCAACAGTTGCCTGTGGGGCTCTCAGAGCACAGAGGAAGGCAGCTTGAGGAGGGGTTTTTAGCTCTTTATTGCAATGTGCTTCTCATGGTCTTTTCACTTAACTGAGGCAGGAAAGATAATGAAGCTCAGACTGAGTTAATTGGGCTTTGCTCTTTTCCTGCACAGCCCCGATGTTGCCCTACGTGCAGTGTTGAAATCCTAGGTCTGTTTACAAACCTGTTAGTTGTAACCACTGCAGTAACTTCCTGGGACCTTGAGCTGTAATTAAAACTTGCTGCTCTTAAATTAAACTGTGGATTTTATTTATTCTGCTCCCAAGAGGGTTTCTAAGTTGTTTTTTTCCAACCACTGTCGTATTCTCTCCATAGTTTTTATTCCAGCCACTCAACCATCAGGGCAGGCTGACATTCTCTTTTGAATGATATTTCTTCCAAAAATTAGAGGGGATTTTTAGGAAAGTTGTTACCTCATGCCAAGTAGTCCATGGTAAACTAGGAGTAACCTTCAGTAAGTAGCTGACTGCTTTTCAGTACTGTGCTATCAAGGTGACTTCTGAGAGGGACCTGTTCTTTTTTTAATTATGATTCATGGGCTGAGTCATAAATTTAGGGTGGCTTCCTGTGTTCCAGGCACTGGAGTGCTCCCAGTCATGGCAGCAGCAGGCTTCCTTTAAGGCAAGACCATTAAATACAAAGGTATTTAATGACTTTTGACACTGACTTTTGAAGTGCCTGACCTGTGGGCCATTGCAATTGGAAGATTTGGGACAGTATCACTCTGTGCCCTGTTCCCTTCCCTTTCCCCTGGCTTAGGGCTGTGTAGTTTAAATCGCCCTTGTCCCATCTTCTTTGGTATTGCTTCATGGAGTGCAAAGTGCATGAAGTTCAACCAGGCCAAGTGCAAGGTCCTGCACCTGGATTGGGACAACCCAAGCACAAATCCAGGCTGGGGGGGAGAATGGATCAAAAACAGCCCTGAGGAGGAGGACCTGGGGGTGGTGGTGGATGAGAAGCTCAACAGGAGCCGGCACCGTGCGCTGGAGCCCAGAAACCACCCGTGTCCTGGGCTGTGTCACCAGCAGTGTGACCAGCAGGGCCAGGGAGGGGATTGTCCCCCTCTGCTCTGCTCTGCTGAGACCCCCCTGCAGGGCTGGGGCCACCTCTGGGGTCCCCAACACAAGAAGGACACGGAGCTGTTGGAGAGAGTCCAGAGGAGGCCCCGGAGATGATGGGAGGGCTGGAGCAGCTCTGCTCTGGAGACAGGCTGGGAGAGTTGGGGGTGTTGAGCCTGGAGAAGAGAAGGCTCCAGGGAGAGCTTGGAGCACCTTGCAGTGCCTGAAGGGGCTCCAGGAAAGCTGGGGAGGGGCTTTGGACAAGGGCCTGTAGTGAGAGGAGAAGGGGGAATGGATGAAAACTGGAAGAGACAGATTTTGGTTGGACATTAAGAAGAAATTCTGTGCTGTGAGGTTGGGGAGAGCCTGGCCCAGGTTGGCCAGAGAAGCTGTTGCTGCCCCATCCCTGGCAGTGTTGAAGGGCAGGTTGGATGGGGCTTGGAGCAGCCTGGGCTGGTGGGAGGTGTCCCTGCCCATGCAGGGGAGTTGGAACAAGGTGATCTTTAAGGTCCTTTCCAACTTAAACCCTTCCATGATTTAAGAGGAAACTATTCTCCTCTGTGTCTCCACAAGGTCCTCTGTGCATCTTTGTGGTCTCCTCATCAGGAGCAACAATTAGGGAGGAAAAGAGGGATTTCCTCACTGACCATAAGACTGTAGTTATGTGGGAACTTCCCTGACACATCACTTGCTTCCAGTGCTGACCTCTTGTGTCACACCAGTCTGTTCCCTCCAAGGTATGTAGTGACGCCTGGGTGCCAATTTAAAGGAAAGAATTTAAAAATGCCTCTTACTGATGGTTTGTTTTTTGGTGTGTGTGTGTCTTGCAGCCCTGGAAGGAAGCGGGATTTCTCCCCAGTGCTTTGGAGCCAGTACTTTGAATCTATGGAGGACGTTGTGGTAGAAAATGAAACTGGCAAGGATATATCCTTTTTTTTCCACATGGAACTTTTCTTATTCTCAGTGACTGGGGCAGCACAATATCTTGTTGAGTTTATTGGGGTTCTCTTCATCTTTTTCATACATTCTCATCTTCCATTTTTAATTTCACAGGGATCATCATCAGTAACTAGAGCAATCCCATCTAAGCTGACAAAACTAGTTCCTGGTATTGCTTCTTTAGGAATCCTTAATTTTAAAAAGTGTTTCCGACAGTTTAATAACATATTTAGTAGGGAAATATTCATCAGTTGCCATAGTTCCAACCATATCTGGATCAAAGCTGTTTATTGATTTTTATTACCAACAGGTAGTTAATTGGCAACGAGTGAGCTGTATGTTCAGGACCAGTATCAGCAGCACAACAGATAAATCTCAACACTAAATGTTAATAATTACCTGCAAATTTCTAAATGCTTTTTTACAGCTAGTCCCAGGAAGTCCTGCTCCTGTGCACACACAAAGAAACATGGGATCTTTAAGGTCCCTTCCAATCCAAACCCTTCTACTGGGGTGTTGAGCCTGGAGAAGAGAAGGCTCCAGGGAGAGCTTGGAGCACCTTGCAGTGCCTGAAGGGGCTCCAGGAAAGCTGGGGAGGGGCTTTGGCCAAGGGCAGGGAGGGCTGGGCCCAGGGGGAAGGGTTTCCAGCTGGAAGAGGGGAGCTGGAGATGAGATGGGAGGGAGAACTTGTGTGCTGGGAGGGTGGGGAGAGCCTGGCCCAGGTTGGCCAGAGAAGCTGTGGCTGCCCCATCCCTGGCAGTGTTGAAGGGCAGGTTGGATGGGGCTTGGAGCAGCCTGGGCTGGTGGGAGGTGTCCCTGCCCATGCAGAGGGTGGGATCTAGATGATCTTTAAGGTCCCTTCCAACCCAAAACATTAAATGATTCTGATTCTATGATTTGCACCCCAAGAATCATAGAATCATTGAATCAAGACGTGGCTTTACAAGCTCACGTGGTCTCTTCTGGGACTGCAGGATCTCCTTGTCTCCTCTGTGAGATGTGGATGCCACCCATGCTGCTCCTGCTAATGCAAATGACACTGACAAAGCACCCCATGAGGTCATTCATACACACCCAAGGTGTGGGTCCCTACTTGTTGCACCCCAAATTGCCAGTCCACTAGCTGGGGTGCAGACAAGGCAGCTTCTCCTGGCCAAGGTGGAGGCAGTGGTGCCATCATGGAGTTTTCTGGTGGTGTCAGACAAGGTTTTGACTGCTGCTTTCTCTTCTCCAAGATCTCTGCCCCCTTTGCAAGGGTTCATGTTGCTTTTATCCTCCTTTTCAAGCTGACTCCTCTTTGCCAGTCTTCCAGTTACTGTTTAATCCAGCTGATGGCAGTCATCCTCTTTGACATGCTCAAACCACCACTGTTATCCAGGCCAGTTGCTAACTGGGAGCTGTGGGAGCACCCCAGCAAGCACAGTGTGTGAAGGTACTGGGACAAGACTTCCCTACAGCCCTAACCAAAGCAGTTTGAGAGGTACTTCCAGGTCTTTTTTGTCCTAATTACAAAATGAAAACATTTTAATCTGTGTTTAATTAACACAGCCTTGTTGTTGAAATAGGTGCCTCAGTTTTTTAGCATGCATGCTCCAGCTCAGCCATTAGGAAAGGCAAACTTTCAAGCTATTTCTTTCCAAGTCCCAATTTAGTAATTATTTCTCTCAGCAGCATGTGATGCTTTGAAAGGAGAGAATTCTCTCCCCTTGTTGTTTTGCTCAGCTTGTCATTATTTTGTGTTGATTAACTGCATTTGTCCAATTGATCCTCTGAATCCTTCATGATATGCACCTTGTCTGCCTTTGTAAGGGCTGTGTGCACCCCTGAGGCTGCAGAAATCATGAAAAATAAAAAGGATAATGGGCCTAGCTGGATAGGTGGTGTACAGGAGCATCCTAAATGGAAGCAAATCCTAGTTATTTAGGATTTATTGTGTTACCTGTGACCTTTAAAAGAAGCTTGAGCTGCTGTAGGATGGGCTGTGGAGAGATGTATGTTGTGGAATCACAGAATCACAGAATCACCAAGGCTGGAAAAGACCTTTAAGATCATCAAGTCCAGCCTATGACCAACACCACCACATCAGCCAGACCATGGCACTAAGTGCCACATCCTGCCAGGAAGCAGCTGAATGAGGGAGCAGAGTTGGTGTCTGCTGTTCTGCCCCATCACCTCTTACTGCTCCATGACCAACTCCAGGAGATGAACCTGTCCAAGCTGGCATAGCAACTGGAAGTGAAATGGTGTGGGGAGCACCTGCTCCAGGGGTTTGCAGGCAGCAGATCCAGAGGGCTCTGCAATAGTCAGCAGGAAAACAAAGAGCAGCCTCTGCAGGTAGCACAGTTAGATTCAGAGGGGTGCTTTTGTCCACCCCAAGGAGAGGAGAACAGCAGAAGGAGCTGAAGTGACTTGTCTGATCTGTTGGTCACAGTTTCAGGCACTGAACACATCTCACAGCTCCCAGTTCTGTGGCTTTCACTAAGGGATGTTGTTTTTAAGGATAGTTAACCTGGTTTTTCTGTATCTCCATAAATACTGTAAGAGGACTTCAGCTGCCCTAGAGAAGCATCCTTGGTGTGTATGTTCCAGAGGGTAATTACATTGCCTTAAAAATCTTGTTTAGTGGCTTAAATGACATTTTTCCTTGGAAGTAATAAGAAAATACAAATCCAAATTACATGCTCCCATGTGCATGTTGATCATGGTTTGCTTTTTCTCCTGTTAGTTGTTCAATTCACTGTTGTGCACTGGGGGGAAAAGGGTGCAGAGAGACGTGTGGATTCCAGGGGGGAGGAGGTCTGGGCAGCAGGAAACCAACCCTTGAAGCTTCAAATAAAGTGGGTTAAGTTTTGTGTTTGTTGATCAGGGAGAGAAATGAGGCCTTGGTACACAAGGGTAAAAAAACCAAACACTGTTGGGTGTTGCAGACTCCAAAATACTTCCAGCTAGATCATTTCAAACAACTTTATGAAATGTCCTTAACTGTTCATACACTTTTCGAATTTACAAGAGTGGTTTGGAGGGCCCTGTTTTACTGCTGTTACATGGTGGAGGCCATTCTGCTCTTTCCTGGGCTGTATTTACTGTAAGTAAGCTTCTGCTTTATAGAAAAATATATATATATATATGCAAAAATATTCCTCTGAGCATGGAGTGCAACTAAGCATTCAGCTACGTTAAGCATGGGAAAAATCCTTTCAGAAAACTGAACTGATGATAATAACTGATAATAAATCTCATCATCCAACTCAAGTCTTCTAAATATTTCACTGTCAGTGTATTTCTTGAATAGGCAAAACACGTGCAAAGGTTTCTCATCCAGGTTCTAATTACCAGCACTAGCCAAAACTCCAGCTCCTGTGTTTTAATGAAGTGCCAAGACAATTCCCAGCATATCCTGTTGTGTTTTTTTCTTCTTCCAGAAGGCTGCTTTTTCAGGACTACCAGTGAAAGTTCAACAGCTTGATCTCATCATAACAATATTATCTTTGCATGGTTGAGGTCCTGTTTGACAGCACAGGAGAGACATGGAGCTGTTGGAGAGGGGCCAGAGAAGGGCCATGGAGATGATCCAAGGGCTGGAGCAGCTCTGCTCTGGAGACAGGCTGGGAGAGTTGGGGGTGTTGAGCCTGGAGAAGAGAAGGCTCCAGGGAGACCTTGCAGTACCTGAAGGGGCTCCAGGAAAGCTGGGGAGGGGCTTTTCACCAGAGAGGGCACTGACAGGACAAGGGGGGATGGTTTGAAACTGCAAGAGGGGAGATTGAGGTCAGACCTCAGGAAGAACTTCTTCCCCATGAGAGTAGGAAACCTCATCAGGTTCCAACCCCCCTGCCATGAGCAGGGACACCTCCCACCAGCCCAGGCTGCACAAGCCTCATCCAACCTGGCCTTGAACACCTCCAGGGAGGGGGCAGCCACAACCTCCCTTCTGAAACTGTTGAATTTTAATTCTTAAATCTCTGTCTTACTAAATCCTGTAGTTACTTGCTCACTGATGTCTTTTTCTGTGCCAGTTTAGTGGGTTTTGTTATATGCAAGTGCCTTAAACAGATGTAGTGAAGGTTGCTGCTTCTGGTGGGAGGCAGAGGTATCAAGTCACATTTTTCTGACTTCAGGGCTTCTTCCAAGGCATTTCCACCCTCTCTAGAGCTCTTTCTTTCTTTTTTCCAATAGCAACACCAATACCATGTTTACATTTAACAATCTCCAGAGTTGAGTGGAGCAGAGTGATTGCAGGCACAGCACTGTACCTTACCCTTACCAGCTCTTTATGTTACTATTAGCAATTAACAAAGTTAGATACAAGATTGATGGAGATTTACACCTTGCACTTCAGGCTGCACCTGGAGAAAGAAACTGCCACAACAGTTGGTTCATGCTATGGAATTATTTCCATTGTGCATTTTGAAATGAAAGTTTCTCCCAAGCAATCAGGTGTTAAATGTGTGGGATGAACCAGAACTTAAAAAAAAATTAACTCCAAACAACCCCTTCCCCAAAAAAACCAAGAAGAAACTCCAACTGGGAACACTAAGTATCTATAAATAAAAAATGAAGGTGAAGGGGAAAGGGAAGGAAAATCAGCCTGCAGGAGTGTTGTGCTCCCTTCTCCTTTTACTTCTTGGCCTGGTAACCTCATGGTTGATGTGTCTGCACATCTCTTGGCCAAAGTATTCCTGTTGGGATAAAATTCAGGGCATTGGAGAGCTTCCCATTTTCTCACATCACGTTGAAGGTCCTCTTTCCTTACTCCCTACTGACAATCTTTTGATTTTTAGCAGCAGATTTCTCATCAGACTGCTTAAATTATTGCTTAGGTACATAAGCACCTGGCAAGTTGAGGTTCCAGGGTGTCTTTAGGGGACCTGAAATACTAACTTAGGATTTGGTGGGTTTTGGGAGGGCAACTGCCACAGTCATTTAGGAGTTGGAAAAGCTGAACAACCAGAATAGGAGGACTGGGAAGCTTCCAGATCTCTGCCCATTATGTAGGTGGTTCTATTAAGAATCCCTCAACAAATTCCCCCACTCCTGCAGGACTGTTACTTGAATAATCAATGCTTCCTTAACACAGAAGTCAGACCAACAAAGAATGCCACTTAATTGCTGTGAGGAGAGCTGGGGAGGGACTTTGGACCAAGGGCTATTAGTGAGAGGACAAGGGGGAATGGATTAAAAATGAAAGAGGGGAGATTGAGGTTGGACATTAGGAGGAAATTCTGTGCTGTGAGGGTGGGGAGAGCCTGGCCCAGGTTGGCCAGAGAAGCTGTGGCTGCCCCATCCCTGGCAGTGTTGAAGGGCAGGTTGGATGGGGCTTGGAGCAGCCTGGGCTGGTGGGAGGTGTCCCTGCCCATGCAGGGGGGTTGGAACTAGATGATCTTGAAGGTCCTTCCAACCCAAACCAGTCTGGGATTCTATGCCTGCAATAGCTGCTGTAAGTGGAGCTGCCAGGGCCAGAGCCACAGTTGTGTTGCAGCCCTGCCTTGCCTTAAAAAAGATTCCTCACTTGTTCCCCCAGACTGCTTTGGGCTAATGAATTTTTGAGCATTTCAGCCTTACTGAAAAATCCTGTTTTTTGAGAGCAACCCTGATGTGTGCTGTAAAGCAGCTGCTTCATCTTCATGTCATAGGGAAGACTAATTTTGTGTTGTGGGGGGCTTGGGGAAGGGGGCATTACTTCAGTGCCTGTCATTTCAGTTTTCAGAGGTTCTTCAAAGCTTGAATTCATTATCCTAGAAAAAACATGTGATGTCTTATGCACAGGGAAATAAATGTCCTTGGAGACAGTGTGAACAATGGTAGAAAGGATGAAGCTTTGGTTCATTAGAGTTTATATGGAATATTCCTGCTTGTTTTCTTTGGCATCTCATGCTCTCCAGGTTCAGCCACTTTGTTGACATTGGAGGGTTTTTGTGCCATCTGAGCCTCTGCTGTTGTTCCAAGGGGTGCTTGGTGTTGCTAATCCTTTGGTAGATGGGTTGTGGCACTTTGCAGATCATATTGTCTTTGTCCCTTCTTGCAGTCTGCAATCATTAACAGGATCCAGTGCAGGATTGTGGCTTTAGATCTCCGAGGCCATGGTAAGTACAAGAAATACATTTAAAATCACTTAAGTATGTTACACGCTCTCGTTTCTCCAAGAAGATGCAATGAATCCCTCCCAAGATGTCTAAGCAGACATCCCTAAGGCATCCTGATTTTTTTTCAAAAGCAGGGATGGAAAAGTGGCATCTGGACCTCCCCGACCACCTGTCCCCACGTGCCAGAAGCTGAGACTCCCAGTGCCTTTGTGTGAGATGCTGGTGAACTTGTTCCTTCCTACATACTGGCACCAACCCCCTCCTTCCTATTTTTATAACCTATAGGTGGTCTTTACCATTATAAATAATCATAGAATGGTTTGGGTTGGAAAGGACCTTAAGATCATCTAGTTCCAACCCCCCTGCCATGGGCAGGGACTCCTCCCACCCGACCAGGTTCCTGCAAGCCCTGTCCAACCAGCCCTGGAACATCTCCAGGGAGAGAGCAATAATAAGGTCTATTCTTTAGTTTTAAGATACATTGCAAATACAAAAGAGTTATGGGGAGTGTTTCCTATCCAGAAGCTATAAGCCAAAAAAGGACCAACTGTTATTATTAATTCTGGGTTTCCTAATTATCCATGTTAACTGCTCTAGGCTCGCTCTTAATAACTGTGCCAAAAAGCTTTGTGTAGTTGTTGCTCCAAGTTCTGAGGGGTCTGAAGGTTTTCAGCTTATGTGAACTTAACTTTTTTTTTGTTCTTTCAGGTGAAACAAAAGTTAGGAATCCTGAAGATCTGTCTGCAGAGACTATGTCAAAGTAAGGAAGTTTATGCTCTCTTCAGAGTTTCACTTTTCAGAAACATTTATTTTCTTTCCCTGATTGAACGAGGCCACAGAACCTTCATTCAAGGGATTTGGAAGATAGTTTCATTTCACATGCATCTGGTCCATTGTCCCTTCTTTTCCTTCCATTTTGGGACAGTTGGAAATTTATTTGAAATCATATCCCTTCCAGCTTGAGTCAGATTCCAAACTGGAGTCATTCTCTAGGTGCTCTCAGTTTTTAAACTCACTTTAAAGATCAGTGGCTTCATCATTGCAGTGAGAGCAACTCTGGGGGAAAGGACCTTGGGGTCCTGGTGGACAACAGGCTGCCCATGAGCCAGCAATGTGCCCTGGGGGCCAAGAGGCCAATGGCCTCCTGGGGGTCATCAAGAAAAGTGTGGCCACCAGGTCGAGGGAGGTTCTCCTGCCCCTCTACTCTGCCATGGTGAGACCACATCTGGAGAACTGGGTCCAGTTCTGGGCTCCCCAGTTCAAGAAGGACAAGGAGCTACTGGAGAGAGTCCAGCACAGGCCACTGAGATGCTGAGGGGGCTGGAGCATCTGCCCTGTGAGGAAAGGCTGGGAGAGCTGGGGCTGTTCAGCTGAGAGAAAAGGAGGCTGAGGGGGGATCTCATCAGTGCTGATCAATATCTCCAGGGGGTGTCAGGAGGGGGGGGCCAGACTCTTCACAGTGGTGCCCAGTGACAGGACAAGGGGCAATGGGCACAAACTGGAGCACAGGAGGTTTGACCTGAATATGAGAAAATACTTCTTGCCTGTGAGGGTGACAGAGCCCTGGGACAGGCTACCCAGGGAGGCTGTGGAGTCTCCATCTCTGGAGACATCCCAAACCCACCTGGACGTGTTCCTGTGGGATCTGCTCTAGGGGATCCTGCTCTAACAGGGGGATGGACTAGATGATCTCCAGAGGTCCCTTCCAACCCCCACCACTCTGTGACTGACACTTGAAACCTGCAACAGGATGTATCACTTGTTAGAGATTTCCTAGCAGAAGGGAAAGGCTTTCCTCAGAAATAACCAACTGGGCTGTTTTCACTTGAAATCACCAGTTTCCTTCTTCCTTGGCTCTACAAATGAGCGTTCAGAGCATGTCTGCCTGGGACTGGCAGCATCCCCAGAGTGTGGGTCACAGCCTGAGACTTTCAAGCCTGGAGTGAGTTGCTTTTTTCAAGCTACCAGGCCAGCTTTGGGATGCAAATCCCCCTCTTGACAAAGCTGCAAGAAAAGCAAATCCCCACAGCTAAGCACATTATGTTGTGTCCACATTTAGTACAAAGGGACTCTTTTGCTACGACTACAATTAAGTCATGAAGGATTTTGTGACCTTCATATGAGCAAATCCACTTGGTTTGTTGTGGGGAGGCCATGTGTGAAATGTGTTCTGACTTCCATTGTCTACCTTCTTGCTGCTGCTCCTGGCTTGTCAGATCCTGATCTGTTGGTCTCCTGAGGAGATGTTGTATGAAATGATTAGGATTTTTTTGATCTGGAGCAGCACTTCTGTCGGGGGGAAAACAACTTGCCTTTTGTTTTTTAAACCTGTCTCTCCTCTTAGGAGTGAGCTTGAAAGTTATTCTTGAATAGCCTTCAAATGGGAGCCTTAAATTGTAGCTGGTTTTGTGTTTTTTAATCAAATCCTCAAGCAATCCAGAGCAAACAAGCTGGTCAAACTTTTTGGGTTTTTAATTATTTTCTATTTTCTAGTGGCAACGCAGCTCGGGTCTGTGGTTCCTCTGGATGGTTTTAGTCAGGAAAGCCAGTGTGGGTGTTGTAATCTACTGAAGAGCACTCTGGGTGTCAGTCAGGAGCTCTGCTGCTGGTTTGGTGTTTGGGAGTCACACCAGCTGGTTTGCACATACTGCAGTGATGGTTCCAGTTTAATCATGGAATCCCAGACTGGTTTGGGCTGGAGAGACCTTCAAGATCATCTAGTTCCAACCCCCCTGCATGGGCAGGGACACCTCCCACCAGCCCAGGCTGCTCCAAGCCCCATCCAACCTGCCCTTCAACACTGCCAGGGATGGGGCAGACACAGCTTCTCTGGCCAACCTGGGCCAGGCTCTCACCACCCTCACAGTGAAGAATTTCTTCTAATGTCTCACCTAAATCTCCCTTCCCCCAGTTTTAATCCATTCCCCCTTGTCCTCTCACTCCCTGCCCTTGGCCAAAGCCCCTCCCCAGCTTTCCTGGAGCCCCTTCAGGCACTGGAAGGTGCTCTAAGGTCTCCCTGGAGCCTTCTCTTCTCCAGGCTGAACTCCTCTAACTCTCCCAGCCTGTCTCCAGAGCAGAGCTGCTCCAGCCCTTGGATCATCTCCATGGCCCTTCTCTGGACGCTATCCAGGAGCTCCATGTCCTTCTTGTGTTGGGGGATCCAGAACTGGACCCAGAACTGCAGGGGGGGTCTTTCCAGAATGGAGCAGAGGGGGACAATCCCCTCCCTGGCCCTGCTGGTCACGCTGCTGGTGATGCAGCCCAGTTGGTTTCTGGGCTGCCAACACACATTGTTGGCTCATGTTGAGCTTCTCATCCACCAGCACCCCCAAGTCCTTTTCCTCAGGACTGTTCTCAATCCACTCTCCAGACAAAGCCACGTGCCTTATGGAAAAGACAGGGAAATTGTCCTTTGCCTTGTAGTATCTGCTCACAGAGAGGCTGAATCTTTTTGTTTGTGCTCAGTCTTGGTCTGTAGGGCTCAGTTATTGTCTCTCTTTAATTGGAAATGGTTTCTCCTTTCAGAATGGTGAATTTCTGTGTCTATGCTTCCAATCAAGACAATTTGACAACACCCACACCTTTTATTTAAGATTCCTACCAGCTAATGTCAATGTTAAAGGTCCTCTTCAGGGATTTCTTTTAAATGAGTGCTTTCTCTTAATAAAAAGGGAAATTATGTGTTTGTTCAGGAAAGTAGTGGCTTGAGTGATTTCCTGAATTGGTGTGTAGATGAAAGAGTGACAAGAGAACAAACTGGTCTCCATAGCCTGTAGGTTAAATGAGGACACAGAGGGGGTGTGGAGCTGGTTGTCTGTCTCGGATTTGTGTCTTCTCCTCCCGTTGTACAAATCTGCTTCAGAAATGTATCAAGGTAGAGATGCCAACCCTGCTTTTCCCTGGATTCTGCAGAGATGTTGGAAACGTGGTGGAAGCTCTGTATGGGGACCTGCCTCCCCCCATCATGCTGATTGGGCACAGCATGGGGGGGGGCCATCGCCGTGCACACAGCCGTCGCCAACTTGGTGCCGAGTTTGCTGGGTCTGTGCATGATTGATGTTGTGGAAGGTAAGTGTGGGCACCCTGGGGTGGGGTCCTGTACCCCGGGGTGGGGTCCTGTACCCTTGGATGGGTCCTGTACCCTTGGATGGGTCCTGTACCCCGGGGTGGGGTCCTGTACCCTGGGCTGGGGTCCTGTACCCCGGGGTGGGGTCCTGTACCCTTGGATGGGTCCTGTACCCTGGGGTGGGTCCTGTACCCCAGGGTTGGGTCCTGCCTTCCACATTCATCTCTTATCCCCAAGTCCCTGAATACAGCAAGTTTTGCCCTGTTTTTAAACCAATTCCAATTCATGCTCCTCACATGTGCTACCTGCACAAAAGTCTTTCTGCTTTGCCCAGAGGAGGCTGGTTGCCCTTTTCCTGGTAATTTCTTTGCAATACTTCCTTGTTAGTGAGCAGAAGGGTGGCTGTGTATGTACTGAGTGGTTTCTGCCTTCTCTTACTAGCTGAATATCCTGCCTATTCAAATACTAATTTTCTAATATGGGAGCAGGTTCCTGAAGGGGCTCCAGGAAAGCTGGGGAGGGACTTTGGACAAGAGCAGGGAGTGAAAGGATGAGGGGGAATGGATTAAAACTGGAAGAGGGGAGATTGAGGTTGGACATTAGGAGGGAATTCTGTGCTGTGAGGGTGGGGAGAGCCTGGCCCAGGTTGGCCAGAGAAGCTGTGGCTGCCCCATCCCTGGCAGTGTTGAAGGGCAGGTTGGATGGGGCTTGGAGCAACCTGGGCTGGTGGGAGGTGTCCCTGCCCTTGCAGGGGGTTGGAACTAGATGATCTTTAAGGTCCCTTCCAACCCAAACCAGTCTGGGATTCTATGATTATGACTGTTTGCTTAGGAGCACCAAGTTGTAGTTTCCTTAACAGCATTAAAGCCCCAGTGAGCTCCAGCTCTCTCTGAGGGTGTTCCCATGGCAATGATTTCATCAGGTGCCATAAAGTCACAACTCTTGTTTTTAGGGACAGCCATGGATGCCTTGAACAGCATGCAGAACTTCTTAAGGAGTCGTCCCAAAACGTTCAAGTCACTTGAGAATGCCATTGAGTGGAGGTAGGCAATGCTTAAGTAGCCTCCAAAATCACTTGTCTTTGTAGCTTGACTCCCAAAGGAAACAAAAGTTGGTATCATTGGTCTGTTTTCTCCTTTCACACTTACTTCCCCAACTATTGTCACCAGTTCATTGGCTGATTTGACAGGGAGAGAGGTCACAAAGATAATTAATTTCCTGGGAGAGCTGGGGGGCATTGGAGAAGGATCTTCTAAGAGCTTCAACTAGGGGAAAGCTTCATGGTAGAACTGCAGCTTCCTTGTAGGTGTCCCAACTGTTACAGAAGAAGCTTGAGACATGAATCCCATGCATAAGAAACAGGATTTCTTGCCAATTCTCCCAGAATTAGTTACACTTTTGGCAGTGAGTGTGAAAGGGAGAGGCCTCATAGTTAAGTTTGTGGAGGGGACTGCAGAAAGCCCAGTTCTGTTGCCAAATGCCCTCATAGTTCCTGACCTCTCCCTGCAATGAAATGGGTATAAAACCCTTTTTCACTCTTTCCCCACCAGTGCTGCTCCCACGTG
The DNA here is from genome assembly GCA_020745705.1 of Hemiprocne comata. Taxonomy (NCBI): domain Eukaryota; kingdom Metazoa; phylum Chordata; class Aves; order Apodiformes; family Apodidae; genus Hemiprocne; species Hemiprocne comata. The sequence continues at coordinate 216,980,074 of CM036586.1, forward strand.
GCTTTTAAATTCACAGTCATGGTGACAACAGGAGGCTCAAATAAATGGGCACGTAGTGTGGGCCACTCCAAAAGCCTTTGGAGGACAGGAGCTTTGGGAATGGTCTGGGGAAATGCTGAGGTGTAAAAGGCTTTTTCTTCTCTTTCTGGACCTGCAAGTTCCTGTTTCTGTTTAGTAACTATTTATGTCCTTCCAATTTTTTCCCTTCCAGTGTAAAAAGTGGACAAATAAGAAATCTTGAATCTGCCAGAGTCTCTATGGTTGGTCAAGTCAAACAGTAGGTGGTTTGTTTCTTGCTTTTAAAAGCTCTTAAAATCATCTTGTCTATTTTACAATGCTGTTACTACAGAGCATAAATGCACTTGGAAGTGAACATTTCTTCTAGCAAATACTGATTTCTTATAATTTTATCACAGTTGACACCAGCAGCAGCACTGAATCATCATCGTGGCACGTAGAGAAAACCTGGCCAAAATCCTGGGGCAAAATCTGCCAAGAGTTGGGTTTTAAAAATAGTATCATCATTCTGGTTGGAAAAGACCTTCAAGATCATCAAGTCCAACCACTACCCTGTCTCTGCCACGTCCACCACCAAACCCTGTCCCCTGGCACTACATCTGTCTTTTTAGATGTCTCCAGGGATGGTGGCTCAACCACCTCCTCAGACAGCCTGGATCCCCAAGTCCAACTCCCACCCCAGAACAGGACAACCCCAAGGTTCACACCATGTCCCTGAGAGTGTTGTCCAAATGTTTCTTGAATATTGTCAGCCTTGGTGCCATGACTGCTTCCCTGGGGAGCCTATTCCAGTGCTCCACCACCCTCTGGGTGAAGAATCCCTTCCTAATGTCCAACCTAAACCTCCCCCTGCACATCTTCCTACCATTCCCTCGGGTCCTATCGTTGGTCACCAGAGAGAAGAGGTCAGTGCCTGCTCCTCCACCTTCCCTAGTGAGGAAGCAGTAACTGCCATGAGGTCTCCCCACTGCTTAACTACTCCTAGTTGGATGTTCCTTGGTTTGTCTGGGTTTCTGCACACATTAGGAGATGAGTTTTCATCTGATGCCTCTTCAGATATTTTGCCCTAAGTTGGGTTGGGTGCAACATCTTTCACTTCCTTTTAGAAGCACTTGAATTATCTGTTGCATTTGATCTGAGGTGGCTTTGGGGGATCAGGGTGACCTACCTGTGCCACTCTCATCCTTCCCATACAGCTTTACAAATGCTTCATTCTTCATTAAAAAGAAAAAAAAAAAAAAAGAGCTGTTGTTGATTGTTTGGCCACTTCTGTGGCCACTCCTTTAAGTAGCTGTTTGCATTTATTTTTGCTCTGGGATAGATGTGCTGCACCCAGTGCCCTGCCTACTCATCATTGTATTTTCATCCACAGCTACTTTTAAACTTGAGGGGATTTTTTTTTTTTCAACCAGTATCTGAGAAATCGCTGAATTTTGGGTTAAAAAACCATTTGGGTTTTTTGTTGCTGTTGTTGTTGTTTTCACAGGGAATCAGTTTCTGGTTTTATTTTCTCAGGTGTGAAGGGGCTGCAAGTCCTGAGTGTCCTAAAGCCATAGTGGAGGGTATTATTGAAGAAGAGGAGGAGGAGGAAGAAGATGAGGAAGGAGGAGGCTCTGTCAACAAAAGGAAGAAGGAAGATGACACAGAGGTAAGGAATTTCTTGCTGTATTTGCACTGATGCTCCCCTGCAAGAGCAGCCACCAGTAGTTACCCAAATCATCCTGATAGACAAGGGAGCAACTCCAGGGACTGAGAAATGGATCTTGTGACTGTTGTTTTTGTCTCATGCCCCTGATTCTGTCTTGGAACTGTTACCTGACAGTGTGTGTTTGGTTTTCTTCCCTGAGATGCTCACAAGATTCAATGCATGTGGCCTGAAATGGGGCTTCTGCCCCGAGGGAGGATTGGTCTTTCCTGAGTCTTTGTGGTATTTTGGTTCCTTTCCAAGGCACAGTGGCATCCAGGGGATCAGCCAGGCAACTGCAACCTAGGAATGTAAATTCCTTGAGGAAAATCACTTACCCCCTTGTATTCCTGTGTCACTGAAGGGACAGCCCAGTCTGAACACCCAGACAATTCCTGAGCTGTTTGAGCCACGTAAAAAAAACAGCAAATGGAGTGGCCTGAATGCTGCAGCCATCTTCACCCCTAGGTGTAGCTCCTGGGAACGTCCCTGTTCCCTCCTGGTGTTCTTCGGCTGTGATTTGGAGAGGAATTTAGGAGCAGGGAGAGTCAACCCCTGGGAGTGTGTAAACCACCAGAGGGAGCCAGTATTTTTGACATCTGCTTCGCAGGGGCACTCGAGTCCGTTGTGTTTCAGCTGCTTCCCTGGTCACTAACGCAGAGCGCTCTCTCCTCCCCGCAGACAAAGAAGGAGCTTTTATACACGTGGCGAATTGAACTGGCAAAAACAGAGAAGTACTGGGATGGCTGGTTCCGGGGTTTATCTAACCTCTTCCTGAGCTGCCCAACTCCAAAGCTTTTGCTTTTAGCTGGTACGTGTCTCTCCCAGTCCTCTTCCAGTTCAGGGGCTGTTTGTTTCAGTCCCACTTGGTATCTCAGGTCAGTGTTTGGCTCATGTCTTTCTCTGAGACCAGCAGATCTGCCTCGGCCACCTTGATTTTTCTATATATCTTGAAACAGCAGAAACCAGTCCATGTTATCTGTGCAGATGTGGAATTAATTCAGAGTCTCTCAGTATCAAAACAGCACACGATGTCATCCTGTGTGTTGTGCTGGTGCAGGGGGTGTTTTACTCGTGTGATGTGGAAGAGCAGCAGATGGGGCAGGTCCAAGCTGCCCTTCAGCTCTGCTACTACACTGTTTTCCTGCAGAGATGGGTGGGATTTGAACTTCTCAACTAAAAGCCAAGTAGTTCTAGAGCCAGCTGTAGGCCCTTCTTGTGCCCTGATGGGAAATCAAGTGTGTAACCAAGATAAATAAATACCCTTGGAAGTTGTAGGCCAGGTGTGTTCCTGCATTTTTGGCTGGGATTCTTTGCTGTCACTTTACTCTCTTGGGAGCAGCAGTGAAAGGTCCTTGTGGGTGTCAGAGATAATGTTTATTTTGAGTTTTTCAACCTAAGTATCTCCTTCAAAATGTTGAGCCCTGCTTAGACAGTCAAGTTCTCTCTGGCTTTTCTCCAGTAGATCTGTTTATTTGATTGTAGGTGTTGACAGGCTGGATAAAGATCTAACAATTGGACAGATGCAAGGTAAATATTTAATATTGTTACTTTATCCTTACTGCAGTGCTCTTTTTGGATAATAGCTTGTTGCTATGGGTACACAAATGAGAGAGAGCTGGAATGGCCTCTTACCAGGTGCATATATTGAAACCAATGTGCATTGAAGAATTAGCCCATCCTGATGTATTCAGCTGTGTCTGTAGGGAAGGTGGAGAAGTTGAGAAGGGAAGGGTTAAATTAGAGGTTGGGAAGGGCTGTTGCCATGTTTTTTGTTCAGTCTAGTGTTCAGTTTTTCCAGCCATGAGGCTGCCACACTTCTGATCCAACTCCTGGATCAGAATCATTGTCTGTGAGGGTTTCTTTCTAATCTCTCTTTTTTTTTTCCTTTCTAATTACATTCCTGATTTTCCTAGCTAGAACACTTTGGGACCATCCAAACCTGTGTGGTCTCCTGGTGTTTCTGGCAGACATCAGCCCCAAGATTTCAGCATCTGCATTAATACTTTGGGTTTGGGTTTTGTTTGGTTTTTTATCCCATCCTACCTTGGGTGACTTCCAGAGCAACCAGCACTGGGAAGTACTGCTGGGCAGCAGGGTAAACATTATGTTAAGGCAGATCTATTAGAAATCAAGCCCACTTCAAAAGCAGCTCCAGTGATGACTCTCTTGCTCCACAGGGAAGTTTCAGATGCAGGTCCTCCCACAGTGTGGCCATGCAGTCCATGAAGATGCTCCAGACAAGGTGAGCCCCACCGTGGGGTTGAAGCTGGATAAGACATGGTCTTCACAGCATAAATACAGAAGGGGTCTGTTACTTCATGTGAAGCAGATATTATACTGCAGGGGAGTTTTTTGGCAGGACAGCTTAACTGGCTGGAGCAGCTCTCCTGGGAAGACAGGCTGGGAGAGTTGGGGGTGTTGAGCCTGGAGAAGAGAAGGCTCCAGGGAGAGCTTGGAGCACCTTGCAGTGCCTGAAGGGGCTCCAGGAAAGCTGGGGAGGGGCTTTGGCCAAGGGCAGGGAGGGCTGGGCCCAGGGGGAAGGGTTTCCAGCTGGAAGAGGGGAGCTGGAGATGAGATGGGAGGGAGAACTTGTGTGCTGGGAGGGTGGGGAGAGCCTGGCCCAGGTTGGCCAGAGAAGCTGTGGCTGCCCCATCCCTGGCAGTGTTGAAGGGCAGGTTGGATGGGGCTTGGAGCAGCCTGGGCTGGTGGGAGGTGTCCCTGCCCATGCAGAGGGTTGGAACCAGATGATCTTGAAGGTCCTTTCCACCCAAACCATTCTATGATTCTATGAAATCAGCTTGGATTCAATCACCTTTTTCAAGCTGGGTGGAGAGCCTGGGCTAAGTTGTTAGATGACACAGGGCTTGGCTAGTTTACAGATTTAACTCTTAGTCTAGTGGTGATGTAACTAACTCTTACCATGTGGAGTGTGGGTTTATCCTCCTACCTTTTCCTCAGGAAGTTCTCTACTTTCCCTTGTTCTGAGCTGCAGCTTTTGGGGTTAGTTTGGGGTTTGCTGAGTTGGGTGGCTCCCATTTTCCAGATACAAACCAAATGTTACTGAACCAGCTTGGAGCCTGTCAGAGCAGTCAGTGCTGCTTCTGGGGGCTGCTGAAGGCAGGTCCAGAAAGAAACAGGAACGTGGAGCAGCCCACGGAGCCTGTGGTTTGGAAACACATCTGGTTTTAAAGCTTGTTCTACACTGACCACTGTGTGACTCAGCCTTTCTGTGCTTCATTTTACCAATCTGAAATGGGGATTTTTATCTAAGGACACTGAGTTCTTACACTGGTATTCTTTTTAATATAAATATAACAAATATATATAATGTAAATATAAATTTTAATATAAACATATTACTGTTAGGTTACTCTCTTGATTTATTCTTTATTGGAATAGCTTTCATCATTATTTCCTCAGGCCTTTTTTGCCTGCTAAACTTAGGGATTGTTTTAAGTATTACTGAAAGAGGTGGTGAAAAAGTTTAGTCAGTTCTTGACGTGTGATCAGTGTCAGAGAAAAGATGGAAACGTGGGGTTCCTTCTTGGTGTATGAGCCTCTTTACAGAGCCCTTAGTTTCATAGGAGGAAACTTATTTCAGCAGGAGGGTCATATCATTGTATCATAGAATCCCAGACTGGTTTGGGTTGGAAGGACCTTCAAGATCATCTAGTTCCATCCCCCCTGCATGGACAGGGACACCTCCCACCAGCCCAGGCTGCTCCAAGCCCCATCCAACCTGCCCTTCAACACTGCCAGGGATGGGGCAGCCACAGCTTCTCTGGGCAACCTGGGCCAGGGTCTCACCACCCTCACAGCACAGAATTTCTTCCTAATCTAACCTTAATCTTTCGTCTTCCAGTTTTCATCCATTCCCCCTCATCCTCTCACTCCCTGCCCTTGGCCAAAGCCCCTCCCCAGCTTTCCTGGAGCCCCTTCAGGCACTGCAAGGTGCTCCAAGCTCTCCCTGGAGCCTTCTCTTCTCCAGGCTCAACACCCCCAACTCTCCCAGCCTGTCTCCAGAGCAGAGCTGCTCCAGCCCTCCCATCATCTCTGGGGCCTTCTCTGGACTCTCTCCAACAGCTCCATGTCCTTCTTACGTTGGGGGCTCCAGAACTGGACCCAGCCCTGCAGGGGGGTCTCACTGGAATGGACTAGAAGGGACAATCACCTCACCTGACCTGCTGGCCACAATTCTTTTGACTCACTCCAAGAGCTCTGTGTCCTTCTTGTGTTGGGGGCTCCAGAACTGAGGACACAGACTTGTTGGAAGTGCTGCAGGCTTTGAAAACGACTAGATTTCTTCTTATCTTCACCTCCCTTGAAATTCTGACCCATTTTTTTCCCCCTCCCTCAGGTTGCTGAAGCTGTTGCCACGTTCCTGATCCGGCACAGGTTTACAGAGCCCATCGGTGGATTCCAGTGGTAAGGCTCTGTGGGTGCTGGAGATGTCCCCAAGCAGAGCTCTTGCCCTTGCTGCCTGCCTGGGTGGCTCTGGGTGGGGGAGGTTGGAGTTCCAGCATCATGCTCAAAACCACATGTAAACAAGCAGCCTTGAACCCCAGCCAGTAACATATTCCATGTTTATAAGTTCTCCCTCCACTTCTCGCCTATTAGTTTGTGTTCTTGAAACCTCCTTCCTCAGAGGGGAGGAGCAAAGCAGATCCTCCCTGGCTGATTCCTCTCTTTATAGCCTGCCAGAAGGCAGAACTACAAGCTTTATGCTGTTTAGTTTAAATAGCATTTTATTTAAGCAATCGAGGCCCTGTGTTTTGAAAACAACTTTGCGCCACGCTTCTTTGGCCAAGAAATACTGGTGAGATTAGACAGGTGGAGCTGTGTGCTCCTCTTTCCATTCTTATCTCTTGTGTTTTCATGTCAGAATGGGCTGCAGAAGCCAGGCCTCCATGATAAGCAGTGAGAGCAGGTTGTGACTGATAAGGTTGGTCAGAAAAACTCCCAGTGTCTTAGTTACAGTACCAGAAAGCTCATAGAATCATCACAGAATCCCAAACCGGTTTGGGTTGGAAGGAACTTTAAGATCATCCAGTTCCAACTCCCCTGCATGGGCAGGGACACCTCCCACCAGCCCAGGCTGCTCCAAGCCCCATCCAACCTGGCCTGGAACACTGCCAGGGATGGGGCAGCCACAGCTTCCCTGCTAGAACTAACCCAACGCTTCGACCTCACAGAAGGTGCTCATTTGTTTTACCCTTCACCTGAAAGATGATCCTAAAATAAGCATGTTTCCTAAGCAGACCTGAAAAATCTTCCTGCTTTTAGCTGGGGACTCTTCAACAAAAGTAGAAGCCCCAAAATGTGTGATGCTGTAGGACTGGCAGTGCTAAAGAGGTGTTGCTGGATGAGCTCTTTTATTTCCCCCCCCGCTTTTCTCCTGTGTCTTTCAGGATGAAACAGTAGAAGTGTAGGACTGTGGAGTGTGTGTTTTAAATCCAGTGGAAGGATATTGATTAGGTTGGGGTGTGAAGGGTGAGAGAGGGAGAAGACCAAAGGTCTGTACATTGGAATGTTGAGCCTCCACCAGGTGTCTGGCAACCTGTGCCATCTCTGTGAGTTTTGAAGGTGCTGGCCTGTTGCTCCTGCTATTGTGGTTGTAGCCAAAGCAGCTTTAAAACAAGAGGCTTGGAGAAAGTGAGGTGGCCTCCTGGCCTTATCGTGTCCTTTAAGCCATAAACAGCAACATCTTAAGCTTTTCTGCTTCTCACCATTACATAGTTTACAAGTTATTGTTGAATGCATCAGTGTTGATTTTAACCTACACGATAGACTCCCGGTGGCCTTGTTTGATCTTGGGTGATCAGCTACATTTGGGGTGTCACAAAGTCAAATGCCTACAAAGAATACCTTGATTTCAATGTGTGACCTTTCTTCCACTCTCTTTTTTTCCCTCCTAGTGTGTTTCCTGCCTGTTAATACCCTGGTGTTCTCCAGCACTGGGTCTTGTTGTGAATAAACTGCACCAGAGGCCACTGTGATGTATCCATATCCTTTCATCTCTCCAGTTCAGCAGCAGTGAGAAGTTGGTGTGAGATTTCATCCCCTAGAACTAGTTCTCCAGAATGTGTAAATGCTTAGGGACTTCCTTGCTGAGAAGCAGCTTGTACTGAAGACCATGAAAAGCTCTTCAGGCCCTTGGAAGTGGGCTCCTCTCTGCTGCCACAAGGAAAGACCTCCTGAAATCCCAAGTAGCCGATCATTCCGGTCTCCATCAGTTCTCAGGCTTCCTTGGACCCAACTGCAAGGGGGCTGTTGGCAGTCCAGATCCACGGGGCATTGCAGCATAGCCAAAGGCTTCAGGATTTCTCCACGGAATCGTCTTAAATTGTCTTTGAAGTGCCCCTTAGGTTTGGGTTTTTTTTATATGCACGTTTGTGCCCCCGAAAGCAGAGGAGGAATCGGCTTCACCGGGAGCTCAGGTTTCATCTCGCCGATGCCAGCCTTACGAGCTGAGCTGCAGGAGCAGCCTAGATGCTACTTTCCTGGGCACAGTTGGACAGGACTGTAAAACAAAAAGGTGAGGGAGGACCATGAGCTCCATTTCAGAGTCTTGCAGCTTTCTTAATACTCAAGTTCTCACTGAGAAAAACAGCCTGGGGAACTCCAGCTACTGCAGCCACTGACAGGCAGGGGACTCCGGGGCTGTGCTTGGGAGGAAGGCCCAAGAGCAGCAGTAACAACGTGGCCTGCAGGCACCTTGCCTGTTTGGCCCTTCTCTGTGCCTGGAATGTGTTTATGCTTCCATTCTTGTAGCTGCTACACACAACTGAGCAGGGATCAGCCTTTGGATGAAAAGATGCAGTAGATAAAAGCCTGGAAGAGCTTGGAGTCAGTCCTGCTGATGGTGACGCAGAGCTGGAGGCTGCTGCTGCATTATGTTCCCCCCAGTACTGGAGGAAAGACCCTGTTTTCACTGTCACTCCCTAGATCCTTTCACTGCCTGCCTTCCATATTTCCATGTAAATGCAGGAGTTACACAGAGAGCTTTTCTTCAGGGTTAAATTATCCACAGACAGTTCCTCAGATTCCTTTCACCTAAGAATCACTCTTGAGCCCAAGAGCAGACACGTTTCGGAGCAGTTTTCCTCAATATTTTTGCTGTTAGATGTCTGAAATATTTTCTTTTTGCCTTGTGTCCATAACCCCTTGATGCTGTATGAAGAAAGCAGGGTTTTTAACTGTTTTGCTGAAGCAGAGTTCTGTTGTCAGCCTGATTTGGGAGCTGCCATCTGTGTCTGTGTCCTGTGATGAGCCCTCACGGATTCTTGGTACTTGGGAGGTGCAGGTGAGGCAGAGGGAGATGGTGTGAAGAGCTGGCAAAGCCTGTTTTAATGTTGGCATTTACCCCAGTGGAGAGTCACTTATCTCCTCTGATTCCATCACAGAATTGTTCTGGTTGGAAAAGACCTTTAAGATCATCAAGTCCAACACAGATCGTTGAGTCCAACCATAAGATCAACGAGTCCAACCATGAATAGTGTGTGAGCCCCAGACACAGCAGTTGTGGCCTTGCTCCATGTCCTCTTCCCTGAGACATCAGGGTGGGAAATGCCTGAATTAGAGACATGAAAGCCCCGTTGCAGAGAGCTCTCCTCTCTCCTGGCTCTTTGGCCATCAGCCTCAGGGGTCACAAGAGCAATTCCTGGCTCCTGGCGCTTCCCTCCGTAAGTCGCTGTTGATCGTTGCATTCCTTTACTGTGACCTTGATGTGATGTCCACCCTTGGTTTACTTCCTGATGGACTAAATGGACCTTCAGTAGTTGAGATGACTTTCCCCCAGCTGTACCCTGAAGATTGGCAAAAATTCTTGGTCCTTTCCAGATGACTCCTTTGTTCAAATGGTTAGTGATGAAATAATGCAGTGTGGATGTCCAGAGTCTCACATTCTGGGATAGTTAAGCATGTGCCTCTTGTCACACTCATGGATGATCTCTATAAAGTCACATTCCTCTGTGCTGAGGTAACGTGGATGATCTGGCTTTGATTCATTGTGGTAACTCCTTGAGTTTCCCTCTCGTGTCACCCCTTGCATTTGCATTTACAGTTGGCAAGATATTAAAAAAAAACCAACAAAACGAAATCCATGGAAAGCAAAAGCAGATCAGTTTTGTGTTCTGTAGGAGCGATGAAGAAAATGAGGGACTGCTTCTGAGTCCTCAGGGGGTCCCCAGGGTTGTATTTTGTTGGGAAGGTTTGAGAAGTGAACGAGGGGGGGGAAGAAAAGAAATCCTTCAACAGCCTCTTGAACGTGGTGTCGCTCCGTGCCGGGGTGGCAGGGCTGCCCTGCACGGGTTCAGGGACTCGTGTGGTGCTGCCTTCAAGACCTGGTGGCTGCAGGGACAGCAGCAGCAGCAGTTTTGGGGGGGTGGGTGGAGGGGGGATCCCCTTTGCCTGTGTCGAGCTGCGTGCGTTGCTGAGACTGGACTTCTGTCTGAAAAACATTCATGCTCCTGTTGCAGTTTCTTCTCCCTTTCCAGGGAGCTCCAGGCAGAGCTATTGAGGGCAAGGATAGCACAGTCTGTGGTGGAAGTAGCTGCAGGGAGGAGAAATGTTGTCTTGGACTGGTGAAAAATGGGGTCATCTAGAAAATCCCCCCCAAGCTCCCAGCTTTTCACTGTGTTTTCCCACAGCCTGCAGCCTTGGGCTCTCTTGGTGTAACAGCAGATGAGCAGGAGGAGACTGAACTGATGCTGGTTTTACCCTGGTGCTTCGGATTATTTAGAGATCTCTCTGGCTTTTGTTGCAGTTGTTGGACTGAGGATCACTGGAAACTTTCACACTGGAAAATCCCAAGGCTTGGCAGGAGCAGAAGATGCAGTTTGGGAGGGTGGTTTGTTGCAGGGTTCACTTCTTCAGTTTTTTTCAAATCAGACCCAGGATGGGTTTTCCACCTCCTGGGCTAGACACACCAGACAAAACTCGGTGATTTGTAGATTCCAGGAGCATTGGGGTTGTTGGAAAAAGACATTTCCTGGAGTGCAGAAGGGAGTAGCTTTGCTTTGAATAGAGATCTGTGAGCACAGAGCTGGGCTGCCTGTCTTTGCACCCACTTTGGCCAGCACAGGCCCCCCCGTGCTGGGGTTTTGATTGGTGACTGGGGTGGTCGATGCGTAGACTCAGGCACTGCGTGCTGAAACATTTCCTGAATCTCTTCACTGTATGGAACTTGCTTTCTTTTTTTGCTTGAGCCTTGTCTTTTTTTGTCTTCAGCCTGTCCTTTATCCAGGTGTGAAGGGAGTGGGAGGTGATAGCAAAGCCAACTGAAAATACCAGCGGTTACTGCGAGTGGAGGTCACTTTCTCTGCAACCCAGACACCCTCTGGTAAAAAAAAAATAAGCACTACAGTAAAGCACGGGGTGATTTCTAAACTGAGCTCCCAACTGGGGAGCTCTCAGAGGTGATGGTGTTGGGAGAGATCCCGTTGGTGACACCAGCAGCCCAGAAGATGCTGCGCTGGGGCAGTTTGGAGTGAACCTCCTTTGTTTTTCCTCTGAAAAGCTGAGCAATTGCAATAGGGAAAAGCCACTTTCTGGCTTCTCTTTCAGCAAGGCCATCCCAGGACTCCAAAACCTTGATGAGTTTGCTGCCACATTCAACAGGGTCTTCAGTAAACGGGGGAGCACCCGACAGGTGTCAGAGCAGGAGAGAGCAACCAGCTTTGTGCTGATGTTCTCCACCTCCTCGACTCCAGCACTGACGTTTCTCCTCCCCTCCATTATTGCTTTTTATCTTGAGTGTTGAAGGGCCTGGGAGGAGAAATCTTCAGAGCTGTCTGGCAATCAACCATTCAGTGGTTTGAACTGGTGCTCAACCCTCCTGAAAATCCAGACTGGAGATCTTCAGGTAAGGCCAAAACAGTTTATGGGTTGTCGTTTCCAAGAAAACTTGGCCCTGGTACGTTAGAAGACCCATCTCTGAGCCTGGTGCTCCACTGACAACCCAAAACTGCAGTTTTTGTGTTCATGAAATCAATAGAAGGTTGAAAGGGACCTCAAGGATCATCTGGTCTTGCCCCCCCTGCCCCCTCTGGCTGTATCATCTGCCCTGATCCATCTGGTAACCCCGCACCCTCGGCACCTTCTCCATAAGGATTCGAAACCTGCGGGATCGTGCCTGGGTGTTTGCTCCAAGCTTTGCTGTTGGATGCTTGGTCAGTTTAGGGCAAGCTTGGCCAGTTTAGGGCAAGCTTTCCCAGTCTGACGGGGCGACCTCCTACCACGTGTTGCTTTTCCAAAAGGAAAATGTGTGTGTGTGTGTGTCAGTTCTCCAGAGACCACGCGCTGCGTCCCGTGTCACCCTCATCCTGTTCCCGTCTTGTTCAGTGTCCGTTTCTCTCACCTACAAATAAAGCATTTGTGAAAAGCCCAGGGTAGGAATTCCTTCTTTCCCTTCAGCTGCAGCTCCTTGGAGCAGCCTGTGGATCCGGCTGTTCCTGGGACAAACTGGCCACACTCAAGCCTTGGGTTGTTCTGGTGACTCACGGAAGCCTCTCGTCATCTGAAATATTCCCCCACCCTTTCTCCACACTCCGAGGTGGGGAGGAGGGGGTGATGCCTCAGCCACAGCTTTTGCTTTTTCCCCTCCTCTGCACAGCTGGCAGCTCCCACGTGTACAGAAACATCTGGAAGTAATAAACCCTGGCGCTCTGGCTGTGTCGTGTTGGGCCCTGTGTTTTATGATAGGTGGTTGTTTCTATGCGAAGAGCAAGGAATTTGGAATTTCCTCTGAAATTTTACATCCTGCTCCTCTTCCCGTGGCCCAAGTGCTGCTGACAGCTCATTCCCTCAGTGGGTATGGAAGGGTTAACCCGAGGCTGGATAAAGCACAGCCCCACAGTCCATAAATGCATTTTTTTGAAGTAGAACCCTGGGAGATGTCTGCCTGGGGTTTCCATCCCAGAACAGAACTACCAAGGCTGGAAAAGACCTTTATCATCAAGTCCAGCCTATGACCAACACCACCCCCTCCCTAATTTTTGTCCTTTTGCTTCCAGCTAACAGAAGCTGAAAGGTGACAGGGTGGCCTGGACCCCTCCTTGGGGAGCTGAACCTCCCTGGGCTTCTCCCCTCTGCATCTGCATCCAGCAGGATTTTAACCTGTATAGATGAGACCGGATGGATGTGGAGTCAGGGAGTTTCTCATTGATGGTCTCCTCCAGCTTCACCCTTGCTTCATCCGGGTGTTTTTCTGTTGGAAGCACCCAGGGAAAGGGGCGTGGGCTCCCTGCACTATTCCCAGGCTCTCTGCCCCACCTCCGGGCTCCGTGCCCCACCTCTGGGCTCCCTGACCCCCCTTCAGGCTCTCTGTGTCATCTCCAGGCTTCCTGCCCCATCTCCAAGCTCCCTACCCACCTCTGGGCTCCCTGCCCCAGCTCTAAGCTCCCTGCTCCATCTCCAGGCTCTCTGCCTCATCTCCAGACTCTCTGCCCCATCTCCAGGCTCTCTGCCCCATCTCCAGGCTCCCTCCCCATCTCCAAGCGCCCCGTCTCATCTCCAGGCTCCCTGCCCCATTTCCAGGCTCCCTGCCCCACCTCCGGGCTCCCTGCCCCATCTCCAAGCGCCCTGCCTCATCTCCAGGCTCCCTGCCCCATCTCCAGGCACTGTCAGAGGTTCCTGCTGCCTCTGTTTTTCTTCTTTGCCTTCTAGTCACGCAGCTGCTGCGGTCGGGCTGGAGAAAGGGAGCTTGTCTGGGGGCCCTGGGGGAGCGGCGCTGGCAGGAGCGCGGGCGGAGCGCAGGCAGGCTGGAAGGCAGCGGCTGCCCTGCAAGCAAAAAACCCTTCTGGGGTGCAGAGGAGGGGTCCCCGGGCTGTTTTCGGGACAAGAGCAGAGAGAGGGGCTGCACAATCAGGCCCCAAATCCAGCCAGGCACTGCAGCAGGCTTATATTTGAGGGAGGGTAGCGTGACGGCTTTGCTCTGGTTCTCTGGCTGTTCTGTTCACTCTGAAGCCTACTGATGACTGTGGAAATGCCATGAGTGTGGCTGCCAGTCCTTTTAGGAGAGAGACTTTGCATCTAGGGCTGGAGGAGGGGGCTTGAGGGTGCATTTGGGGTCCAGGCTGGAGACAGGGGGTGGAAGGACGCAGACATGCCCCTCACCCCCCCCCCATCATCCCACCAGGTACCACATCGAGCTGTTTCTCCCAGACTCCACTTTAGTGTCTTTTAACTTTATTTTCACCGGATTCAGCCACCGCTGAGCAAGTGCCACTGTCCCCAGCAGCACTCTGCACCACTGCTACCCCCTTCCCTTCCCTCCTCTTGCTGCAGCCTTGGGGACAGGCAGCTCTGAGGTGGCTTCGTCACCCATGGGTGCCCCATCCTTGACCCCACAGCAGCTCAGTCTTGCGGGTCGGCGCTGCACGGCCGCCGAAACTCCTGCCCGTGCTCATGGATCCACTTATTTGCCACTGGAAGGGACAAGGACAAGGACCCCCCCATCTGCCTCTGTCCCCCTGCACCCCTCTCTGGCCCCACTCTAGTATCAGTGATGGTTTTTTTCCCCATTCTCCACGTTTTCCCTGGATTCCCAGCCCCTCCCACCTTCCCCACCAGCAGAGCTGCCCCTCCAACCCTGGGTCACCCCAGGGTGACACCAAACACGGTCTGTCTCACCCCACTTGTCCCCAGCCAGGACTGGGCAGCCAGCATGGAGGGTGTCCCCGTCACCGTCCCCGTTCCTCCGCAGGTTCCACCAGAAGAGAGCTGCATTCTGAGGAGCAGAGAGGGGTTTGGCACCCCAAAAACAGAGCCAGGAGTCCCACAAATTGGGGGTTGGCAGCCCAAAACAAATCTGGGAGTCCTGGGGTTGGGGTATTTGCACCCCAAAAACAGGAGCCCCAGGACTTGGGTCTAACACCCCGAAACAAAGCTGGGAGTCCTAGGGTTGGGGTTTTGGCACCCCAAAACCAGAGCCAGGAGCTGAAAATTGGGGTTTGCCACCACAAAACAAAGCTGGGAGCCTGAGGGTTGGGATTTGACAGCCCAAAAGCAGTGGCAGGAGCCCCAAAATTGGGGTTTGGAACCTCAAAACAGAGCTGGGATCCCTGGGGTGTGACACCCCAAAACAGCTGGGAGAGCTGGGGTTGGGTTTGGCACCCCTAAGCAGAGCCAAGACCCCCAGAATTGGGGTTGGCACCCCAAAACAGAGCTGGGAGCCCTGGGGTTTTGGCACCCCAAAATAGAGCTGGGATCCCCAAGACTGGTTTTTGGCACCCCAAACCACAGGTAAGACCCCCAGGGTTGGGGTTTGGCACCCCAAAACAGAGCTGGGAGCCCTGGGGTTTTGGCACCCCAAAATAGAGCTGGGATCCCCAAGACTGGTTTTTGGCACCCCAAAACACAGATAAGACCCCCAGGGTTGGGGTTTGGCACCCCAAAACAGAGCTGGGAGCCCTGGGGTTGGGGTTTGGCACCCCCAAATAGAACTGGGAACCCCAATATTGTTTTTTTTGGCACCCCAAAACAGAGCTGAGAGTCCAAGGGCTGGGGTTTGGCACCCCTCAAAGGGAGCCAGGAGCCCCAGGGTGGGGGTTTGGCACCCCCAAAACGGACTGAGGAGCCCCAGGGTTGGGGTTTGGGGCAGGCTGTGAGAAACATGATGTGAGAGAGCAGTGTCCCCCCCTTCCCCACTCCTGGGGGGCTCCCGGGGGTCCCCCTCACCTTAACCACGGGCACGCTGAAGTTGGCGTGGATGAAGGCGGTGGAGCCTCCAGCCTCTACCGCGCTCAGCTGGAAAAGGAGCAAAAATATGAGCAGTGGCCCTTCCCCTCCCTCTGTGGTGTGGCTGCTTTTGCATGGGGAAACTGAGGCACACAACCTCCCACTACAGCATGGCACAAGCTCTGAAATACTCTATTAAAACCCACCATGGCCTGAGTTAGGGCTGCCCTCACCCATCTCCAACCCCGTTCACTCTGAACCCTACTGATGACCACGCGGGTGCAGTCTCTCTAGGCCCGGAAATGGGGGGGGGACTCACGTAGATCATGACGGTGGCGATCCTGTTGCCCGACTGCATTCTGTAAAGGGGGCTCTTCCTGGACTGCCCCAAGAACAAGGAGGTGGGGATGTCAGTCTCGTGGGGACAGTCAGTCCCATGGTGACATGGCTCAGCCTGGAGGCACCTCATGTCCATACTGAGCTGGTGGCTCTAAGCTGCTCCCAGGGACACCTCTCCCTTCTTTTTTGTCCCTTCCTTTCCCAGGAACATCCCAGGCACCATCCCAGGGATCACCATGGGGACAACCCCAGGGGACCATGCAGGGACCTCCCTCCAGGTAACCATCCCAGGACCATCATGGGGATCACCCCAGAGTCCACCTCCAGGGGCAGCTGATGGACCATCCCAGACATCACCCTGGGAACCACCCCGAGGACCACTGCAGGGACACCTTCCCCTTGGGCACCAGCTCAGGGATCACCAGAGACCACTCCAGGGTCCACCTCCAGGACCAACTGGGGGGGGCCAGCCGAGAGAGACCACCCCAAAGACCACCCCAAGGTCCCTTTCCAAGAACATCCCAAGGACCATCCCAGAGACCACCTTGGTGACCATCTGAGAGACCATCAAAGGGATCACCCCTAGGACCATCCCAAGAGCATGACACAAGCCACCCTGGGCACCACCCCGTGGACTATCCCATGACCACCCAATGGACCATCCAAGGAGCTCCCTGACCGTGGCGTGGTCAAAGTGTGGCTCATAGTGTCCTCCCAACCCGTAGTTGACCACCTGCAGGTACTCAGCGTAGGGTGGCCGCAGGTCCAGGCCGGTGACGGCAGCGATGCGCCGCTCCAGCCCCTGCACCACAGGGTCAGCAGTGTCCTTCAGCCAGGCACTGTGGGAGCACCCCACCTTCAGTGCCCCCAAATTCACATGGGGATGGGCTTCATCCTCACAGCACTGCTGGGTGTGAAGGACCCAGACCTCCCCAGCATGGCTTCACTGCCACCTTGGTGGTGGCACTGGGGCCATGGTGGTCCTACTGGCTGGAGGACAAGGGATGGGGTGGTTCCTACCTCTTGCTTATCCGGTACTCAGCTTTCTGCTGCTTCTGCCCAGAGGCGACCACGGACCTCTGCAGCTGGAGGACACATGGAAACATAAAATCAGAGAATGGTTTGGGTTGGTTTGACCTTAAAGCTCCTCAGGTTCCAACCCCCCTGCCATGAGCAGGGACACCTCCCACCAGCCCAGGCTGCACAAGCCTCATCCAACCTGGCCTTGAACACCTCCAGGGAGGGGGCAGCCACAGCCTCCCTGGGCAACCTGTGCCAGTGCCTTCCTACCCTCATGGGGAAGAAGTTCTTCCTGAGGTCTGACCTCAATCTCCCCTCTTGCAGTTTCAAACCATCCCCCCTTGTCCTGTCACTGCCCTCTCTGGTGAAAAGCCCCTCCCCAGCTTTCCTGGAGCCCCTTCAGGCACTGCAAGGTGCTCCAAGCTCTCCCTGGAGCCTTCTCTTCTCCAGGCTCAACACCCCCAACTCTCCCAGCCTGTCTCCAGAGCAGAGCTGCTCCAGCCCTTGGATCATCTCCATGGCCCTTCTCTGGCCCCTCTCCAACAGCTCCATGTCTCTCCTGTGCTGAGGGCTCCAGAGCTGGACACAGTACGTGGTGGGGGGGGGATGTTGCTGCAGGGACCCTGGTCAGGGTCCAAACTGGAGGGGTTACATCAGTTGGTTGCCAAACATCCCCAGCCCAAGGTGTCTCACTGAGGTGGTGGAAACAGCAGTTGGATCCAACACAGTTGGATGTCACCAAGTCAAGTCTGGCTGGGAAGAGGTTTAGGTGCATGCATGGACCTGGTCTCTCCCCAGAATATTTTGGGGGCCCAGATGGAGCTAAGCTGGGGTCATCCCACCCAAGGATCTGGCTGCAGAAGGCTTTGGCTAAGCCCTAGCTTAAAACCCCTCCTATCTGCTTGCTCAGGGTGGTCCACCCTGGACTACCAGCTCTTGGGACACCCTCCTCCAGGAGAGGGACATCCTTGGGGACACAGACAGCTCACCCATGGCCCTGCCAACCCTTTGATGGTCTCAGCCTCGGCATCACTGATGAAATCATGGTACAAAGCCACATAGGGTTGGATCCGGACCACCTCCTTCTTCACAGGCTGGAGAAGGAGGTAGGGGCTGCCATTGGTCTCATAAGAGCAGCTAAGGTTTGGGAGATGCTCCAGGGCCTGCTGAGGAGAGAGAGGACCATGGAGGACGTGAGAAGGGGGCAGTGGTGGGGATGGGGACCATGGCAGCCCTGTGCCAGCCCCACCTGCCCCCCCGGGCGCTGGCACAGCTCCTCGTAGGCGTCACGGCTCTGCAGGCGGGTGCTGTTGGGGCGTCGCAGGGGTTCAGTGCTCACCACTGTCCCCATCTCCAGCAGCTTCTTGTACTTGGCCACGTTCCTCACCACCCTTTGGTTACTGGGGTCTGCCAGAGAGGTGGTGTCACCCCAAACGCCATGTCCCCTTCACCCCCCCCCTCCCCTTCTCTAGCTGAAGTTCCCCACATGGGGACAAGAAATGGGGTGAAGGAGGCTGGTGCCATGCAGAGGTGATAGGGGCACCCCAACACCTCTCTCCTTCTCCTGCCACACCCCACCTTGCCCCACCTACCATAGTGAAGAAACTCCATGGACAGGCTCAAGGCATGGGAGATGTTTCCAGCCTGGATAGGGGTAGGGGTGGAGAGCTCATGAGCACACCCCTGCCCACAGTTGGGCTCCACCGGTCACCAGGGTGATGGGGATGGGACTGGTGGCTGTACCATGAAGTAGGAGAAGGCGAGATGGTCCAGAGCGTCCTCCAGGCTGCTCCGGTCCTCGGGGTTCCAGCTGCCGTAGGAGAGGCGGAAGAGGCTGACGGCCTCCTCCAGCCAGGGGATGGAGTGGTAGTGGTCACCTGTGTCGTAGGCAACCTGCGAGGCAGCGCAGCGGTGGTGGGCTGCAACCCCTGCCCACCTTCCCCCATCCCATCCTGTACCTTGCCATCACATCCCCACCCCCATGCTCATCCCATTCCATTCTCATCCCACCCCATGACCACCTTCATCCCAATCCCACCCCTGCCCCCTCCCATCCTGTCCCTCCCCTGTCTCATCTTAGTCCTGTCCCATCCCATCACATCCCAATTCTATCCCATCTCCATCCCATCCTATCTCCATTCCACGTCATCCCATCCCATTGCAATTCCCACCCATCCTGTTCCATCATATCCTGTTGCTTTGCTATTCCCATCCCCACCCACACCATCCCCATCCTCTCCCATCCCTTCTTTTCCTGTCCCATCCACATCCATCTTGCTCGATCCCCATTTCCATCCCCATCTCCATGTCCATCTTAACCTCCATCTCTATCTCATTCCATGCCCTGCCATGCCACGCCATCCTGTCCCATCCCACCTCACCTCACTCTGTCCCAGCCCATCCCATCCCACCTCACCTCACTCTGTCCCATCCCACCCTCTACCTCTCCATCCCAGCTCTGTGGTGACACTCAGAGGTTTCTGCCCTGAACAAAAACCTCCATCAAAGCACCCAAATCCCATCCCAGGGATTTATGGATCCACCTTTATCCCTGGCTGGGGGCTGATCCCGTATCAAGCCGGGATGCTGGGGCAGGAGCTCTCCCCCAGGCCACCAGCTCATCTCTTCCCCGAGCCACAAAGCAAGAAGCCCCATTACTTGGGCAAGAGGGTCAGAAGGTCCCCTCCACATCCACGCGGGAAGAAAACCCAACGTCAACCCCTACGGCAGCAACGTCCCGTGTTGGAAAAGCTCTCTGGGGAGCTGGTGGGACTCCCCCTCACCTTGCCCACATGGAAGCAGTCGTCGGCAGAGAGGGTGACGCGCCGGCTGGGGCTGTAGAGCGGCGGGCGGGCTTGGCCGGCGCGCTGGAAGACGCCGTTGGCCAAGCCCTTGACGCTGAGCGCGTAGACGTCCTGCAGCCGCATCAGGGCCCGGGCAGCCCCGTCCAGGTCCTCAGCTCCTGGAAGCTCCTGTTCCACCTCCTTGAAGCCAGCATGGAGCGCTGAGGGCAGGTAGTGGGGTGCATGGAGTGGGATTAATGAGCTTTTGGGGTGCAAGCACCGTTATCAGCCCCTCTCCATCGCCGGGGACCCCACACGTTGCTCCTCCACCTTTTCTCCTGCTCCTCCACCTGTTCTCTTGCTCCTCCACCTGTTTTTCTGCTCCATCCACCTGCTTCTCCACCCATTGTCCTGCTCCTCCACATATTCTCCCGCTCCACCACTCATTCTGCTCCTCCATCCATTCTCCAGCTCCTCCATCCATTCTTCTGCTCCTCCATTTTCCTGCTCCTCCACCTATTCTCCTGCTCCACCACTCATTCTCCTGCTCCTCCATCCATTCTCCAGCTCCTCCATCCATTCTTCTGCTCCTCCATCCATTTTCCTGCTCCTCCATCCATTCTCCAGCTCCTCCATCCATTCTCCAGCTCCTCCATCCATTCTCCAGCTCCTCCATCCATTCCCCTGCTCCTCCATCCATTCCCCTGTTCCTCCATCCATTCTTCTGCTCCTCCATCCATTCCTCTGCTCCTCCATCCATTTCCCTGCTCCTCCATCCATTCCCTTGTTCCTCTACCCATTCTCCTGCTCCTCCACCCATTCTACTGCTCCCACCACCTGTTCTCTTGCTCCTCCACCCAGTCCCTGTCACCTCACAGCTCTCCTCAGGTGACAGAGAGGATACATAGCCAAGCATCTGCTCCCATACCCTGGGTGTTCTCAGTGGCCTCATCACTGTAGATGACATTGGGCCAGTCAGAGTGAAGACGCTTGATGAGGCTGAAGGCCAGCAAAGGGTTGTCCACTGAGGCCTTGGGGTCCTGGTGCAGTGCCTGGACCTTCTCATAAAACCTACAAGGCATCACTTTGAGTGATGTTTCTGGGTGGTGACACCCCTGGAGTGGGGTGGGGGGTCTGACCCCCCCCCATAGTTGGTCAGCTTGGCCCCAGCATCCACTTTTTGGCCCAGCTAGAGGTGAGGAAACCTCATAAAGGTTGGTAGACCCCATCCCTGGTGGGTACATGAGGATGGCCTGTGCCTTGGGAATGCTGTGACCCACATCCCCAGTTCTGAGCCCATGGTTAGGGGGTCCACGTCCCCCTCCTGGGACATGGCTGTGATCTCCATCTACCCGTGATGTCCCAAGCTGCTATTTAGGGGCACCCCCAAAAACTGGGTGCTGGGGAGACACTGGGGGGGGGGGGGAGGAGGGTGACACATGAGGGGATGGGAGGAGGATATTGGAGGGGGACATGGGACATTGTGGGGGACACTGGGGAGAGAACATGAAGAGGGGACACAGGGGGACATGGGGGTCGTGATACATGGGGGGGGACATTGGGGGTGGATGTGTGGGACACACAAACACTCAGGAGGATATGGGGGGGCACATGGAGAGGTGGCATGAGGGGACATTGGGGTGGATATAGGGGAGAGGACACGTGGGGGGACATGGGGGTGACATGGGGGGTGATATGAGGGGACGTTGGGGAGAGGACACATGGGGAGGACATGGGGACACACACATGAGGATGGCGGGGCAGGTGACACATGGGAGGATATGTGGGGGAGGATGGGGGGTGACATGGGGGGGGACACAGGGGAACGAGGGGGGTGATCCATGGGGGTACACTGGGGAGAGGACACATGGGGGTGACATGGGGATATGGGGGCACATGGGAGATGAGCCATGAGGGGGTGACACATGGGGGGGGGGTGACATGGGGGGGAGACGGGGGGGTTGATATAGGAGGACATAGGGGGGTGGGCACCAGAGGCTATTGAGGGAGGACACATGGGACACACACAGTGACACAAAGGGAAAGACAACAAGCCCCGCACCCCAAGTGGCCCCCGTCCCCCCCAGCGTACACCCCAACCTCCCCCCCACCCTTCCAGGGCCGCTGCCACCCCGGGTCAGAGCCCCCGGGGGCGGTGGGTGCCGGGGTCCGGGGGGCGGTGGGTGCCGGGGATCGGGGGGCGGTGGGTGCCGGGGATCGGGGCCTGAGGGGCGGTGGGGGCCCGGAGAGTCGGGGAAGCTCCGGGACCGGTTCTGAGGGACCGTGGGTGCCGGGAGAGCCGGAGAGGCCCCGGGACCGGTTCTGAGGGGCGGTGGGTGCCGGGCGGGGCAGGAAAGCCCCGGGACCGGTTTTGAGGGGCGGTGGGTGCCGGGTGGGTCGGAGAGGCCCCGGGACCGGTTCTGAGGGGCGGTGGGTGCCGGGCGGGTCGGGGAAGCCCCGGGACCGGTTTTGAGGGGCGGTGGGAGCCGGGTGGGTCGGAGAGGCCCCGGGACCGGTTCTGAGGGACCATGGGTGCCGGGCGGGTCGGGGGAGCCCCGGGACCGGTTTTGAGGGGCGGTGGGTGCCGGGTGGGTCGGAGAGGCCCCGGGACCGGTTCTGAGGGGCGGTGGGTGCCGGGCGGGGCAGGAAAGCCCCGGGACCGGTTCTGAGGGGCGGTGGGAGCCGGGTGGGTCGGAGAGGCCCCGGGACCGGTTCTGAGGGGTGGTGGGTGCCGGGCGGGTCGGGGGAGCCCCCGCGCCCCGGGCCCGGTGTGAGGGGCCGGTACCTGGCGAGGCGGCGGAGGCGGCCGCGCTCCTCCCTCAGGTAGGCGCGGAGCCGGCGGAGCAGGCGGCCCTCGGGGCCCAGCGCCCGCCGCACGCTCAGCATGGCCGAGAAGGTGTCGGCGGGGCTGGGGGGGGGCAGCAGGGACAGCAGCACCCCCAGAACCCCCAGCACCCCCCGCACCCCCGGACCCAGCCACCGCATCCCCCCGCCGAACGCCGGGAGAGGGCGGGGAGGGGGGCGGGGAGGCTCCGCCTTGGGGGGGGAGAATTGGGGGGTGCCCCGGATCCGCCACGCTGGCTCGGGGTGGGGAGGGGGGGGTTGCTGGTCCCCTTTTTGTCTGTCCCCATCCTCGCTGTCCCCTTCCTGTCCGTTCCCATCCTGCCCCAGCCTCATCTTGCCTGTCCCTGTCCCGTCTGTCCCTGCTCCCATCCCATCCTGCCTGTCCCCTTCTTGCCTGTCCCCTTCTTGCCTGTCCCCATCCTGCTCTAGACTCATCCTGCCTGTCCCTGTCCCCATCCTGCCTGTCCTCTCTCCTGTCTGTCCCCATCCTACCGGTCCCTGTCCCCATCCCATCCTGCCCACATCCTCCCTGTCTCTGTCCTGTCTGTCCCCCTCTTGTCTGTCCCCATCCTGCCCTGGTCTCGTCATGCCTATTCCTGTCCCCATCCTATCCCAGCCTCTCCACATCCCGTCTTGTCCCCAAATCTGCCCTGGCCTCATCCTGCCTGTTGCTGTCCTTTCTGTCCTCACCACATCCTGTCCCCACCCTCCCTTGTCCTCACCCTGCTCACCTCTATCCCACCCTCTCCCCATCCTCCTTTTCCCCATCCTGCCCTGGTGCTTGTCCCTATCCCAGCCTGTCCCCACCCTGCCATGGCCTCATCCTGCCTGTTGCTGTCCTTCCTGTCCCTACCACATCCTGTCCCCATCCTGCCTGTCCCCTTCTTGTTTCTCCCCATCCTGCTCTTATCTCACCTTGCTTCTGTCTCCATCCCATCCTCCCTGTCCCCATCCTCTCTTGTCTCACTCATCTATCCCCAACTGTCCTGTCCCCATACTCTCTGTCTCCATTCCATCCTGTCCTGGCCTCATCCTGCTTGTCCCTGTCCCATCCTGAACCCATCCCATCTTGTCCCCTTGGTGTGAGAGGACCTCCTGCTGGGTTCCCACCAACACTGGACAAAGAACCTTTTTGCTGGAAAACCTCATGGAAGTAGGGCTCAGGTGCCACATCTCTGGGGTCAGCACCACGACCACACATTTTGGCACCCCGAAATAGCCCCCCAGCCCTTTGCCCGTGGCCCCACCCCAGAGCCACCCGAGGAAAACGGGCCAGAACTGGCTGAATTCCCAAAGACAAGGCCAAAAGAAGTTGGGAAATGTGGGCATCTTCCAGGGCCAAGGGGCTGGGAGGGGCCAGGCTTGTCCTGCACCACGGTGGGGGGGTGTGATGGAGCAAGGACATGATGGGTGCAGGGCGTGGGGTGAGGATTGCTGTGAGATCCCCCCGCTCCAGGGTCTTGGTACCATTTCCCACATCCCTGTCACTCAGCCATGCCCCAATTATCCCATGTCCCCATCTCTCCATGTCCCCATCACTTCGCCATGTCCCACATCCCACTGCTCAGCTGTGTCCCATGTCCCCATCTCTCCATCACTTCATCATGTCCCACATCCCATTGCTGTGTCCCATGTCCCCATCTCTCCATGTCCCAATTACTCCACGTCCCACGTCCCCATCACTCAGCCACGTCTCATGTTCCTGCATCACCCCCCCCTCCCCTTCTCCCCCTCCTACCAGTCACCCCAAGAAGCCAAACCACCCCAACCTCCAGTGCTTTCCACACCCCGCCCCCCCCCCCCAACCTGCCTTCACAGAGGTCCCCTCCCTGTCCCCAGGGTCCCCTGAGTCCCCGCCAGCAGCCGCCAGAGCAGCCCAAGCTGTCGCCCGTCACTAAACCCCATCCAGCAGCACCTTCCACCACCAAACCCCACCTCCCCGCTGCCAAACCCCATAAATACAACCCCGGGTGACACCAGTGTCCCCTCACCATGCCCACCCCACACCTAGCCCTGCTCCTGCTCCTGCTCCTGGCCACCACTGGCGTCCCCTGGGGACCCCCCGGCGACGCTGTCCCCACCAGTGCCCGTCTTTGTGCCCAGGGCACCGGCCGCTGCCGCCGCTTCTGCTTCGACCACGAGACCCAGCAGGGACATCTGGGTTGTCCCCGGCGCTACCGGTAAGACCAAACCCCCCCATCCCCTCCAAAACAAACCCCAGTAACCCCTTGACTTTGAGGGGGTCCTTCCTTCTCCTCCAGGTGCTGTGTGCCCAAAATGTAGCGGCGGGATGGAGCAGGAGGTGACGATGCAGGGGGCCATCCTGCATCCTTGCCCAGCAGGGTCGTCTCCCTCGGGATTTTTTTTTTCCCAGTTTTAACTGCATTTCACCCGGTTTGCGAGGATTTTATTTGGCAGCAGCACCGGGGGGGGGGTGTCAGGATGCTGTCACCAGCAGGATGACACAGCCTGTCCCCTGTGGAGCAGAATAAAAAAAAAACAAACCTCCTGAGATTTGAGTGCTTTTTCCCATGGGAATATGGGGTGAAACTGAACCAGGAAAGTGAAGAAAACGGGATTTAAAAATGGTAAAAAAGGCGAATTCTCTGCCACGGAGGCAGAAATGGATGAGATTTTCACCTAAACCTGCACTTTCGGGTGTTTTTCCCCAGGGAACCAGCTGCTTCTTGGTGGCACCTTCTACTTTTTTTGCTGCTACCAGCTGAAAAATAGCAAATTTTGGTCAAGCAGCAGCTGCGCTGGCATCCCACCCCTCAGCAGCTCCTCCACATCTCCACCACCATCCGTCGGGTGATTAAAAAGCCTGTTAGTTAAATAAAAGCTCCATGATGCAGAGTCTCTGGAATGTCCGTGGGGAGGTTCTGGCGTTGCCGTGCTGGGGAGGGAGGGAACTGCCCCTAAAAAGGGTCCGTTTTACAAGGCTCTGAGGTTCCGCTCGCCGCAGCTGGAGGTGTCCAAGGCGAAGAGGCAGAAGGTGATTTCCTGGTAGGAGCTGGTTGTGCCGCACTCGAGCAAGCAGCCGAAAACGCCGCCGGGACAGGTGGCCAGGTCGGAATAAGCAGCTGGGCCTGGGTGCAGCACCCATGGGCGCCGCCAGCCCGCCCCGTCCCGCGGCCAAGGGTTGAGGTAAATGCCCAGATCCCTGCGGCGATGCCGGTCGGTGGGATGGGAGTAGAGTAACCAAGTGGGCTCCCCGCCGGCGCCGGGGGGGCGCGGCGAAGCCGACCACGCTGCCCTGGCAGCCCTGCGGCGGCTCCGGCAGCGCTCTGCACCGCACCGGGGGCTGGAACCGCAGGCCCTGGTCGGGGCTGACGGCCACGGCCCGGTAGCCGCGCCGCGCGCGGGCGCTGCAGTAGAGCAAGGGCCGGAGGGCGTCGCTGCCGGAGATCTCGGCTACCTGGCACTCGCCCGTGGGCTCGCCGCCCAGAGGGGCACCCTTGTGCCAGCTGCGCCCGCCGTCGTCGCTGTAGAAGACCAGGGCGTGCTGGCGGGTGCAGCAGGGCAGCGGCACCACCCCGCACAACCACCCCTGGATGTAGTAGGCGTAGGCCGGCACCACCAAGCGCCCCGAGGCCAGCTGGACCCCGTGGCCCGGCCCCACGGCAAAGGTGGCCCAACGGGACAGGTCCGGGCCGATGGCTTCGTCCGTCACGTCCCGTAGCGGGGTCCAAGCGCGGCCGCCGTCGGAGCTGGTGGAGCAGCAAAGGCGAGCGGCGTTGCAGCTCCCCCGGATTTGGCTCTGCTCCGTCTTGGCCCCCTCAACGCAGATGCAGAACAGGAAGATGGTGCCGCTGGTCGAGTCGTAGAGGGGACAGGGGTTCATGGTGCGGTGGCCGGGCAGCACCAACGCTGAGAGCTCCTCCATTGGACCCCACTGCCAGAGGGGAGGAAATAGGCTCAGCTTTGGGATGCTCCAGTGTCATGGAATCATGGAATGGTTTGGGTTGGAAGGGAACTTAAAGACCATCCAGTCACAACCCCCCTGCCATGGGCAGGGACACCTCCCACCAGCCCAGGCTGCTCCAAGCCCCATCCAACCTGCCCTTCAACACTGCCAGGGATGGGGCAGCCACAGCTTCTCTGGCCAACCTGGGCCAGGCTCTCCCCACCCTCCCAGCACACAAGTTCTCCCTCCCATCTCATCTCCAGCTCCCCTCTTCCAGCTGGAAACCCTTCCCCCTGGGCCCATCCCTCCCTGCCCTTGGCCAAAGCCCCTCCCCAGCTTTCCTGGAGCCCCTTCAGGCACTGCAAGGTGCTCCAAGCTCTCCCTGGAGCCTTCTCTTCTCCAGGCTCAACACCCCCAACTCTCCCAGCCTGTCTCCAGAGCAGAGCTGCTCCAGCCCTCCCATCATCTCTGGGGCCTCCTATGGACTCTCTCCAACAGCTCCATGTCCTTCTTGTGTTGGAGACCCCAGAACTGGACCCAGCCTTGCAGGGGGCCTCACCAGAGTGGAGAAGAGGGGGACAATCCCCTCCCTGGCCCTGCTGGTCACGCTGCTGGTGACACAGCCCAGGACACAGTTGGTTTCTGGGCTGGGGGTGCACCCCAAAACCACCCATCATCACTCCTGGGGACATGGAGGTCACAGCTCATTCCTACAGCCCAGGTTGTTTCTTTACCTGGACCGAGGAGCCCTGGTGGTGGCCCCGGCGCAGCACCAGGTACTTGGTGTCCTCATCCTTGACCGAGGAGCGCTTCTCAGCGAAGGCCAGGAAGGTGGCAGTGGGGGGGATGTAGAGCAGAGCCGGGATGCGATAGGTGACCCCGCTTTCCTGCCTGAACAGGGTCTCCTGTGGGAAGACGAGCGGGGATCCTGGTGGTGGGGATGTGGGAGGGGTCTCCCCGCCATCCCCCCGCTGCTGGCAGGGTGGGAAGGTCAGATGGGAAAGGGTTAAATGCCTGCAGAAGGAGGCAGGGAGGCCCTCACACCCCCCCCAAGATGGGGGGAGAGGGATGAGGACTCACCTTGAGGCAGGTGATGGCCTGGGACATGGTGGCCTCCCCTGAGAGGGTTGGGAGGGGGGTGAGAATGGAGCCCCTCAGCGGTGTCACCCCCCCACTGTCCTGGCTGTGGTGTCCCCACATCCCCTCTGACCCACAGGGACTCTGTCCATATCCACCCCCCCCCAGTGCCACCCCCCCAGGCTGTCCCCAAGGGCTCTGCACCCCCAGAGTCCCCAAAGCCCCCATACCCTTTAGCACCCCTGGTGTCCCCAGCCCAGAGTCCCAGTGCCCATGCCCCCCCATTCCCCATGTCCCCCCATTCCCCATGTCCCCCCCATTCCCCATGTCCCCCCCAATGCCCCAATCCTCCCACTCATCCCCACCTGCTGGATCCACCCCTGCACCCCCCATGTCCCTGGAACCCCTTCCCGACCCCCATAGCCTGAATCCCTGCATACAGTGACACCCCAGAATCACCCCCCAGGCTGCCCCCCCCCCCTTTACCCCATAGCCTGAAGCCCTGCATGCACTGCCCCCCTCCATGTCAGGACCCCCCTTTACCCCTACAGCCCAACTCCCTCAATGCACTTACCCCTGTGCTCCCCCCATTCCCAGATCTCCCCCATTTATCCCCATAGCCCGACTCCCTCAATGCACCGATCCCCTGCCCCCCCCCATGCCCAGACCCCCCCCCAGCCCGATTCCCTTCATGCACTGACACCCCCCCTTGGCTCCCCCCCCCGTCATGCCTGCACCCCCCCACCGTGCACCCCCCCACCCCGATTCCCTTCATGCACTGACACCCTCTCTGCACCCCCATAATGCTCGCCCCTCCCCACCCCATAGCCCGAATCCCTGCATGCACTGACCCCCCCCCTCCCATGCAGCGACCCCCCTTTACCCCATAGCCCGACATGCACCGATCCCCTGCCCCCCCCCCCCCTTCCCGACCCCCCAGCACCATTCCCTACATGCACTGACACCCCCCGGGATCCCATCCCCTGCCCGCATCCCTCCCCCCCCCCCATACCCCCCCAGCCCGAACCCCTACATGCACCGATACCCTCTCCGTGCCCCCCCAATGCCCGAACCCCCCCCCCGCACCCCCACAGCCCCACTCCCTGCACGCACCGAGCCCCCATACCCGCCCCCCCCCCCGCAGCCCCATACCCAGACTCCCTGCAATTCACCGCCCCCCCCCTCCATGCCCAGACCCTCCTCCCCTTCCCCTCCATCCCCGCACTCACCGAAGCCCCCCTCTCCATCTCCATCCCCGTCGCCCCCCTTCCGCTTCCCCCCCCCCCCAGCCCCGCGCACCCCCCGCACCCGCGGCCTCCTCCGCTCCGCCCCTTCCTGGCAGCTCCAGGCCCGGCCCCGCAGTGGGCAGGGGGGGGTGTGGAACATCACCAGGAATCCCACCCACCCCCGTTGCCTTGAGCCGGCTCGGCACGCGGCTGCCGTCTCCTCTTCCCTTTTATAGGAAAACAACCACCACCCCAAACCCCAAACCCAACCCACCTCGTTTTGTTTGGGTTTGTTTTTTGGTGTTTTTTTTTTTTTTTCAAGAAAATGCCATTTTTTTTAGAAGGACAAGGGGGTGTCCAGAGGAACCAGCGGGGCAGCCCCAGCTCGGGAGACCCCCTAAACCCCTTCCCTCTCATTTTTTTTTTTCACCTTGTGGACAAACCGAACACACAGAAGCAGCGTATTTGTCTTCTCACCCCCCACCCCGTAAAAGGCTTTTATATAAAACAATCCCCTACCCCCCCCCCAATGAAAGACAAACGTCTGTGTGACTTGTTTCACGGGAGGATTTTTGTCCCGAGTTCCTAATTGAAGTGACATCAGCGAAATGCAAATTATAAACCTCCCCCCCCCCAAGATCTGTTTGCTAAAGCACTGCTGGGGAAAAACGGGGGGCACTGTCCCCTCCCGAGGGTCCCCACAGGCAAATCCTCCCTCCACGGTCACCCCAGAGCCAGCAGGGCAGACACAGAGAGCACAGACTTCCAAAAACCCCTGGGATCCAAGGTTAAAAACCCTGGGATCTCACGACAAAAACCACAGGCAATGATTGACTTCCTCTGTTAATTGACTTTATTGGCGTTAATTTCGCCCGTTCCCAGGGGGCTGGTGGTGTCAGAGGTCACTTGATTTTCCTCTCCAGGGCCAGGCTGTCGTGCAGCTTGGACACCTCGGGCTCATAGGCCTCCATGACCAACGTCCCGTTGTTGTCGAAGAATTTGGCGATGGATTTGGTGAACTCTGCCTCCCTCTGCTGCTTGGTCTTCCCGCTGATGAACGTCAGCTTCAGGGTGTACTTGTCATCAAACCTGCGGGGGGGGACAGACAGGCCAGAGCAGAACTTGAGGCCTGGCTCAGCCAAGACACCACCAAAAAGCTGATGAGAAATCACCTTCATGAAGAGGAAAGAAACCCCCAGAGTGGAGGTCTCCACATGGACTCTAACGGCTAAAACACGTTCATTGTAAGACAATTAAAAGACTCTCATACTCTTTATGATTCATTGCACACCCCCTATTTAAAGGGAAGCAAAATGTGAACATTTCAGGTGGAGAAGCTCTTGCCACTGCTCCCATTTCTAGACTGGGATGTCGATTTTGATGGAAGGAAACAGATTTTTAGGTATAAAGAAAAATGTTTAGAGTGATCTAGGGAGAGACTGAGATGGAAATGGAGCACGTGAGAGCAGTGACACAGATCACTGTGACTTCTGAGGAATCATATTTTATGGTGAATATCAAATGTGATGGGAGGGCTGGAGCAGCTCTGCTCTGGAGACAGGTTGGGAGAGTTGGGGGTGTTGAGCCTGGAGAAGAGAAGGCTCCAGGGAGAGCTTGGAGCACCTTGCAGTGCCTGAAGGGGCTCCAGGAAAGCTGGGGAGGGGCTTTGGCCAAGGGCAGGGAGGGCTGGGCCCAGGGGGAAGGGTTTCCAGCTGGAAGAGGGGAGCTGGAGATGAGATGGGAGGGAGAACTTGTGTGCTGGGAGGGTGGGGAGAGCCTGGCCCAGGTTGCCCAGAGAAGCTGTGGCTGCCCCATCCCTGGCAGTGTTGAAGGGCAGGTTGGATGGGGCTTGGAGCAGCCTGGGCTGGTGGGAGGTGTCCCTGACCATGGCAGGGGGGTTGGGACTGGGTGATCTTGAAGGTCCCTTCCAACCCAAACCATTCCATGACTCTATGATCCTATGAATTCTGTAGCAGAAGTAGCTGGTGCTGTTTCAGGAAAATACTTTGGTTTAGGGTTTTGATCACCTGAGAACATTCCCACATGGACAGATTTTCTTCTGCTCCCTCCTGACTGCACCTGGGAGCAGGGAGCTCAAGTTTAAGACCAAAGGATGGTCTTAAACTAGAAGAGGGTGGGGATTTAGATTAGACATTAGGGAGAAGTTCTTTACTATGAGGGTGGTGAAGCACTGGAACAGGTTGCCCAGCGAGGTGGGAGATGCCCCACCCCTGGAAACATTCCAGGCCAGGTTGGACAAGGCTTTGAGCCACCTCATCTAGTTGAAGATCATAGAATCATAGGAGTTGGAAGGGACCTCTCATCAAGTCCAACCCTGCTGTTGCAGCAGGAACACCCAGGGCAGGTCACACAGGAATGTGTCCAGACAGGTCTTGAAACTCTTCAGAGAAGGAGACTCCACAGCCTCTCTGGGCAGCCTGTCCCAGGGCTCTGTCACCCTCACAGTGAAGAAGTTTTTCCTCATGTTGAGGTGGAACTTGAGATGTCCCTGCTCACTGCAGGGGGGTTGGACTAGATGAGCTAATCATGAACTGCCTGGGAGGCCTCAAAGCCGATGGCCAAGCAGCTCATCCTCTGCAGAGACACCAATATTTACTTCCCCCCGCCCCCCATTTTGTGGCTGAGTTGTCCAAAATGCAGCTTTTCCACCCCGGTGTGGGTTGTGTGGCAGCTCCAGGCACAGGGAGGCAGCCAGGGAAGCTCCTCTGGGCCCTCTCCCTCTCCCTGCAGGCCGAGGTACCGTTTGAGGCTGGAGGAGAGCTGCCAGACGTCGTCGGGATCCATCCCCGCCGGGTCTTTCCTGTGAGCTACCAGGAAAATGCTCTTCTCTTTGTATGAGGTATAGATGGTCAGGATTCCCATCATCACAAAATATGTGCAAAAAGGGTTAAGGAAACAAAAGACATTGCAATGAGAAGTAGAAATTGGGCAGAGAAATTCCTGGGGTCCCCTCAGACGTTTTTAACCCCCTCTCAGGACATTATCTTTCCAAACAGGTTGCTTGGCTGATGCCTCGTTAGCATGAGTAATTAAATAATTATTGGGCCACTTTCTTACATCTTTGCTGTCACACAAAAGCATGAATCAATGCCCAGAAACGGTGGGGAAAGCGACGACTCCCTGAACATGTTTTTCTGAAAGAGCTTTTTCCAGCCACATAAAACGCTGTGTTTGTGAAACCATGAGGTAAATTAAATAAAAAACAAACCACAGCCACTAAACACTGTTTTCAATTAATGTGCTAAAGAATTGGAGCCATATCTGTTGGGAGAGGGTGGGAAAACATGAGAGCAAAGGAGCCACGGGATGAATGGCTGTGTGTTCCTCCCAAGCCGTTCATCTCTCTTATATTTGGAATTAAATTATATTAAAGAGCTGCAAGATGAATGATCTCGATGTTTGTGCTGAAAATCAAGCAGCACTGGACCCTGGATCATCCTCATTTAGGTGTGTTACAGCCAGACAGGCAGGAATTTTGCCATCACATGGAAACTACTTGATTATCAGCTGATCACCACAGCCCAGGAAAATTCCCACAGGCCTAAAAAAATGGGAAGACAGAGCAGAGGTTTTCTGTGCTTTCTGGGGAAAATAAAACCCTTTTGGTACAAACGAGGCGCCGTGTGGAAAGGATATGATACAACACAAAAGGCAAGCACAGGTTTGGATTCAGGGAAGGGGTGCAGGTAATCCCAAATCAGGGCTACAATGGCAAAGAGGCAGGAGATGGTGCAGATGATGAGGCGGCCGTCGATCAAGCGGAAATTCTCCACGTATTTGTACTTCTCCAGGAGAACCTGTGGGAGAAACACACAGCTCAGATCCTGTTGTGCTTTTCAGACACTTGACAAACTGCTCTTGGGAAGGATTTCATCCTCGTGCCAAAGAATCACAGCCTGGTTTGGGTTGGAAAGGACCTTCAAGATCATCTGGTTCCAACCCCCCTGCATGGGCAGGGACACCTCCCACCAGCCCAGGCTGCTCCAAGCCCCATCCAACCTGCCCTTCAACACTGCCAGGGATGGGGCAGCCACAGCTTCTCTGGCCAACCTGGGCCAGGCTCTCACCACCCTCCCAGCACACAAGTTCTCCCTCCCATCTCATCTCCAGTTCCCCTCTTCCAGCTGGAAACCCTTCCCCCTGGGCCCAGCCCTCCCTGCCCTTGGCCAAAGCCCCTCCCCAGCTTTCCTGGAGCCCCTTCAGGCACTGCAAGGTGCTCCAAGCTCTCCCTGGAGCCTTCTCTTCTCCAGGCTCAACACCCCCAACTCTCCCAGCCTGTCTCCAGAGCAGAGCTGCTCCAGCCCTCCCATCATCTCTGGGGTCTCCTCTGGGCTCCCTCCAGTGGCTCCATGTCCTTCAGGTGTTGGGGGCTCCAGAACTGGACACAGGACTCCAGGTGGGGGTCTCAGGAGAGCCGAGTATTTAGTTCAAAACATCTTGATTCTGCAGGTAAGCTGAGCAGAACCCTGGTGCAGGATGGATGCCTCCCTCAGACATCAGCACAATTACTGGTATTTGAAGCACAAACACTGCTTGGGCCAAGGGAAAAGCACGAGATGCTACAGAACCAGCCTGGCACTTCACAATCAAACCAAAAAAGCTGACAGGTTTTAAACCAGAGGTAGAAAACTGGGGAAACAAGAGTGTTTTCCAAGAGGGAGTCATCAGGAGTTGCAGAATGTACCTTTTTGGCAGAATCATCCAAGGAATTTTTCACCGCGGAACCGTCCCATTTGTCGATTTTCACCGGTTTGTCGTCGATCTTCCACTGCAGGAGGAACCAAAGGGGGCTGAGGGCCCGTGGCAGGGCTTGGCCTGGCATCTCCACACCCCTGCTCCTCTCATGAGCAGGAAGGTGGGAGGCAAGGCAGAAAATACACACTTGTTTGGGAAAACCTGACCAGAGCTGGAGGGAATCCAGGGCCTGTCCCACAGCTCTGTGGCACCAGAAGTCACCTCAGCACCAATGAACCAGTTACCTTGGGATGGTTTGGGTTGGAAGGACCTTCAAGATCATCTAGTTCCAACCCCCTGCCATGGGCAGGGACACCTCCCACCAGCCCAGGCTGCTCCAAGCCCCATCCAACCTGCCCTTCAACACTGCCAGGGATGGGGCAGCCACAGCTTCCCTGGCCAACCTGGGCCAGGGTCTCACCATCCTCACAGCCAAGAGTTTCCTCCTCATGTCCAACCTCAACCTTTGCTGCTCCTGCTGCCACCCCCAAAGGTGTCAGCTATGCCTGAAGTTTTGCCTTTGAACTCACACTTTCCAGCCAAGGTGCTACAAACTGACCCTTTGGGTCTTGATGAGAGCAGGTGAATTTTAAAGCACCCAAGTAGAAGGTGGGGAATACAAAGGCACAACCAAGGAATGAAGTTTCATCAGACCATCCTGAAGCAGGAAACGAAGATTCCGTTGCTTTTCCATAACCAGATTTTCCCCAGAAGTGGGTCCTTCATCAATAAAGAATCTCAGATACAACGGGCTCAGCTTTTCACAGGGATTGATCTTCCTCTGAACTGTGTTACTTTTGGGTGACATTGTTCCTTTCAGCCACAGGTAGATGTGGACACCTGAGCACTGTGCATTTTAAGCCATCAATTATTTCAAACAGTTGAGTGGCTGGAGCTCAAATTT
This sequence comes from Hemiprocne comata, assembly GCA_020745705.1. NCBI lineage: Eukaryota > Metazoa > Chordata > Aves > Apodiformes > Apodidae > Hemiprocne > Hemiprocne comata. Next base: position 217,014,311 of record CM036586.1, read on the forward strand.
TAGCTGCTGTTAGAAGCAATTCTCACCTTCACCCCTGTCATCTCCTGCTCCCGAAGCTCACAAGCTGGATTTATTTCCCTGCCAGAAGAGCTCACTTCCCTCCTCTGGCAGGAATGAAACCATTTTGAAGATGTGAAACCTGATCTACTTCCCCTGCACTCCCAGAGGGAACAGACTGATGCTCCTTGAGGCTGTGAAGGATGAGGGACACAGTCCATGTCACCAAGCACACACAGGACCTGGTTTATGAGGGACAAAACCTGCCAGAAGCACTTAAAAGTCACAGCCAGCTGGGAAAGGGCTCTCACACCAGCCTGAAGTCACTCAAGATTTTAGGTGGCTACTTTTTTGTGGCATTTTTTGGAGGTGAATTAGCACAGATGACAACTGAAAGCCAAACCCTTTGCCCTGAAAGGATACAGAATTCTTCCAACTGGCTCTTTTTCCCTATAAAAGCACCTACACCTGTTTTATTTCTTGCCCTTTGGAATTGCCAGAGGTTAAAGTATCAAGAGCCAGACTGGGGAGAGAAAAAACATAACTTTTCTTTCCTAATTAGTGAATTGGGAATCTGAAGTCTCTAAGGGACAACACCAACACTCACTCCCTCTTCCCTTATCCCACAGAGAAATCAGAAAAGCTTGGAAGAAACCCACTCGGACTTGAGCTCCCTGCTCCCAGGTGCAGTCAGGAGGGAGCAGAAGAAAATCTGTCCATGTGGGAATGTTCTCAGGTGATCAAAACCCTAAACCAAAGTATTTTCCTGAAACAGCACCAGCTGCTTCTGCTACAGAATTCATAGGATCATAGAGTCATGGAATGGTTTGGGTTGGAAGGGACCTTCAAGATCATCTAGTTCCAACCCCCCTGCCATGGGCAGGGACACCTCCCACCAGCCCAGGCTGCTCCAAGCCCCATCCAACCTGCCCTTCAACACTGCCAGGGATGGGGCAGCCACAGCTTCTCTGGCCAACCTGGGGTCTCACCACCCTCATCCTAAAAAATTTCCTCCTAATATCTAATCTCAATCTCCTCTCTTGTAGAGTGCTGAAAAACCCTGTGATTGTAAAGACAAAACTACTGACCAGCAAGGCACGTGCCCAGCTGGGTTTGCTCTTGGATCCATCAACACCTGAGCCCTGGACTCAGATCTGAAATCCTGTCCTTCATGGTACTTGTGCAGCTCAAGAGAAGCCAACCAGGCCCAAGGAGGGAAGGCATCACTTAGCACACAGAGTTTATTGCTCTTGTTGGTAAAACTCCCTGAAAAAGCTCAGCCTTCTGATTTATTTTTTTTAGCCAAAGGCCTCTAAAGGAACAATTTGGAAGTAAAAAAGATACCTGAGCAAATACTCTGAGTAAGTTTCCCACACGTCTAGGGCAAGGCCACCCTTAGCACAAAACAACAGTGTCCTCCAGCCTGTTCCTGAGGGAGAGGAGGAATGCAGAGATACTCAAGAAGTGCTATTTTTGTGACAGGTTTTACAGTGAAATGTTTAATATTGGAGGCTCTGCTCCTGGCAGCAGCATCGTTTGCCTGCTAGGGAAGCACATCTAGCTCACCAACCATGCTCAAGTTTTTCATCACTTCTTATGTCTGGGTTTTTCTTCCTAAAAGCCCATGAGGATGGAATCAAGGTTTGTGCTAAAATCTCTTCTCCTCCCAAATAAAACCTGCAGCTTTCTAGATATAGTAAGAACAGATGGAAAACACCAATGAGAAAAGCTCAGGAATCAAGAAATGATGGAAAATAAAGCCTCAGGCTTTTTAAAAAAAATAAACCTCCAGTATTTTAAAGGCATTTTCTGGGCACTCTGGACTGTTCCCACCTCACTGGCAGAAGGGATTTGCACAGAGGGGGGTATCTGTGTGTAAAATGAGTCCAGAAAACCCGTGATGGGGCAAGAGCTGGATTCCCACTTCCTGCTCTCTGTCCCAAACCTCCTGACACTGGGATTGCCAGATCACACCAGTGACATTTATCTGATGCTGGTCTCTGCCAGAGAACCAGCACTTTCAGGGGCAGATGTAAAGCCCACATGACATTCTTTTTGAAATCAAGCTGTTACTGGGGAAAAAAAATAAATCTAATCTTAGACTGTCTAAACCAACCAGCAGCTCTTCAGGTTTCCTTGTGACTGAGGCTGTTGTGCTTCAAGACAGAAACAGCTTGATAATTCCAGGGGGGTTCATGGCCTAAAGGACCTTTTAATGGGGACACATCTGTGGTTTGGGACTTCAGCCAGGGAGAAGCTTTAGCCCTCCCTATGCCTTGGTTGTCACGTTCCCCTGAGGTTGCATCTTCTAACCCAGCCCAGCCCTGCAGTGCTGCTGCTTCTCTCACTCTTCCAAGCTGAGCTGCAGGAGTTGCCAGGGCTGTGGAAGAGGAGCAGCAGGAGCTGGTCAAAGAACACCATCTACACCATTAATGGTCTAGATGAGGGAACTAAGTCCTTCCTAAGGAAGTTTGCAGATGACACTAAGCTGGGTGGCAGTGTTGATTTGCTTGAGGGTAGGAAGGCTCTGCAGAGAGACCTGGACAGGCTGGATTGATGGGCCCAGGCCAATTGTATGAGGTTCAACAAGGCCAAGTGCCAGGTCCTGCACTTGGGTCACAACAACCCCCTGCAGAGCTACAGGCTTGGGGAGGAGTGGTTGGAAAGCTCCAGGGTGGAGAAGGACCTGGGGGTGCTGGTTGACAGCCAACTCAACATGAGCCAGCAGTGTGCCCAGGTGGCCAAGAAGGTCAACAGCATCCTGGCCTGCATCAGGAACAGTGTGGCCAGCAGGAGAGGTGATCGTGCCTCTGTACTGGGCACTGGTGAGGCCTCACCTTGAACACTGTGTGCAGTTCTGGGCCCCTCACTACAAGAAGGATGTCCAGTTGCTGGAGAGTGTCCAGAGAAGAGCTACCAGGCTGGTGGAAGGACTGGAGGACAAGTCCTACAAGGAGAGGCTGAGGGAACTGGGGTTGTTTAGTTTGGAGAAGAGGAGGCTGAGGGGAGACCTCATTGCTCTCTACAACTACCTGAGAGCAGGTTGGAGGGAGGTGGGAGTTGGTCTCTTCTCTCCAGTGAATAGTGACAGGATGAGGGGGAATGGCCAGAAGTTGAACCAGGGGAGGTTCAGACTGGATATTAGAAAGAATTTCTTTACTGAAAGAGTGGTTGGACAGTGGAACAGGCTGCCCAGGGAGGTGGTGGAGTCACCATCCCTGGAAGTGTTTAAAAGAAACACAGATGTGGTGCTTAGGGACAGGATTTAAGCATTAACGGGTAGATTAGGTTATGGTGGGTGGATTTAGGTTATGGTTGGACTTGATGATCTTCAAGCTCCTTTCCAACCAGGATGATTCTATTCTATGAAATAAACCCACTCTACCTCTGTATCCAGATGTGCACAGAAACACCTGCACATCTGGACATTGATGTCTAGACACCAGTGCAGCTGTGGGCCCTGACTGGCAGCCATCCCCATGTTCAGCCTGGAAGAGAGACAGAGCTTCAGCCTCTGCCACCAAGGGCTCAGCCTCAAGCAGGGGAGAAGTCTCCAGCTGGGCTCTGCAGTAGCTGTGGAGGTGAAGCTGCCTGCCTTGGCTGTGGAGGTGAAGCTGCACTCATGTTCTGTGGAGCCTTTCAGATGAAAACATCTCTGCTCCTCCACCTAATGGATGGTCCTTCTCGACCAGTTTTTCATTTTGAGTACTTTGGGTGAGAGCTCCAAAGGAAAACCTCAGATTTTGGTTCCAGCCTGATGGGAGGGGGAAAAAAACCCCTCAACCAGTTCAAAAGAGGTTTCTAGTCCGGGTGTGTTTTGACTCCTTTGTTTTAAAACCCAACTGAAGGGTTACCAGACTTGTCCTGAACACATCCTAACTTTGAATGGGAAGCACATAAGGAATTCTACAGCCAAGCACCACCAGGAAGTGGGTTTGCTACCTTGAAAGTGAACCTGGACAAGAACAAAGCTTCCCAAAGCTCCCTCGTCAGCAGGAGGCAAGGAAAAACCCCACGGGAGACATCTCAAGATGTTCACATCTCAGAAGAAAGAAATGTCAAAAACTTAACTTTATTTTTTTTCCCCCTCTGCCTTATTCCTTCTTTCTCCACCATCAGCCTCATTTGCATCACGTCCAGCTTTAGTCTGCAACATCTTCTGGGTTTTTCTGTTGGAATATTGCTCAGAAGTTCACACCACACTTTGGGGATGACACACAGAGATGACCCAGTCACAGGGGAAAAAGGGTTTGTTGCTGCTGCAAGAGGAGCACCAGTGTAGGCAACATCAGCTCTTCATGGGAAGCAACATTTCTGTGCCTCATCTGTGATTTCTATCACAAGAAAAGAAAGTTAACTCCCCATGCCCTAAAAATCAAACTTTTCAAACTGGGACACGCAACGCTGCAGCTGAGGGAGGCTGGAAGAGCCTCAGAAGATGATGAACATCAACTGTCTTAACGTGGCTGGAAGAGCCTCAGAAGATGATGAACATCAACTGTCTTGACGTGGCTGGAAGAGCCTCAGAAGATGATGAACATCAACTGTCTTGACGTGGCTGGAAGAGCCTCAGAAGATGATGAACATCAACTCTCTTGACGTGGCTGGAAGAGCCTCAGAAGATGATGAACATCAACTCTCTTGACGTGGCTGGAAGAGCCTCAGAAGATGATGAACATCAACTCTCTTGACATGGCTGCTCAGCCTCAAGAAGATGATGAACATCAACTCTCCTGACATGGCTGCTCAGCCTCAGAAGATGATGAACATCAACTGTCTTGACGTGGCTGGAAGAGCCTCAGAAGATGATGAATATCAACTGTCTTGACGTGGCTGCTCAGCCTCAAGAAGATGATGAACATCAATTGTCTTGACGTGGCTGGAAGAGCCTCAGAAGATGATGAACATCACCTCTCCTGACATGGCTGCTCAGCCTCAGAAGATGATGAACATCACCTCTCCTGACATGGCTGCTCAGCCTCAGAAGATGATGAACATCACCTCTCCTGACATGGCTGCTCAGCCTCAGAAGATGATGAACATCACCTCTCCTGACATGGCTGCTCAGCCTCAGAAGATGATGAACATCACCTCTCTTGACATGGCTGCTCAGCCTGTGCCTTGGAGGAAGGAAACCCTGACCTCAGTTTCCCCAAAACACCAGTGCTGCTCAACTGTGCTCACAGTCAACACCCCCTGGAAGCAGAGAGCTCCTGCTGGGGCTCAGGACCTGAAGGCTGTTGTGGCAGCTGGTGTTCAGGAAGTGGTTTCAGTCCTAGAACTGCTCTGGTAGCAGCAGAGTGTGGTTAATATCTTAGTTTTGTGCTCAACGGGTGAAATCTCGAGGTGTTTGGGAGGAGTGCAGCCAGCCCTGCACACCAGTTTGAATCCTGTGGGTGGGCACACTCTGGTTAAGGGGTCAGGATTATCACAAATGCTCAAAGAACGTGAGAAGGACAAAGAAAATGGGGCAGTTAAATCACAAATCTCCCAAAACTCAGCCTGATGTAGCTTGTTGAGAAGCACAGAGGTACACACTAAACAAGCAACCCACCCTAAGACTTTAAAAGCCTCAGTGATGACCCATTATTTCTCTGAGAAATACTTGAGCAAATCGTGGACCTAAGGCCACAATTCTCCCCCTCACCTCAGCAAGTGGATTCAATCTCAGACAGACACAAGAAAGCTACACCCTGCAGAAATTAGGAATGTTCATATCTCAGTGAAAAACAGAAGGTTTGCAGTTGCAGTCATCCCTGGTTTGAAGTTTAATGAAAGATGCCAAACACAACCCTCTGAACACACCCCTTTTCCACCCAGAGGTCCAGACACAACTGCTTCCATCTTCTTGTGGGAAAAAAATGCCCCCAGGCCTTTAGTTTCAGCTACCAGACTGACAAACACCACAAAGAGCTGTGACACAAACACAACGACCACTGAAAACTGCGCCGAGGTGAAAGGCACTTTACAAATAAGGTCCTTTAAACTGCTCAGATGAGACTGGGTTTATCAGACCTTTACAGCACGCTCCGCTCCACCTGACAGCTCTGCCGTGTCCAGCGTTCCTTTCCTGGCAAAATACCCACCGGGAGGAGGGCAGCTGTACCGCTAGCCGGGCTTTTGTCAGGACGGCTGGGCTAAAACCAGCCATGCTGGCAAAAAAAAAAAAACAAAAAAAAAGAAAGAAGCGATCCCGCAGGCGGCTGCTGCTGCTTTAGCGGCTACCCGTGCACATTTCTCCCTCCCCGCTCCCCTCCGGGGCTTTATCTGCCATTTACTGCCCGGTTCCTACGAGGAGGCGGCAGCGAAGGCCGCGACGGAGGGAGCTCCCCTCAGGAGGCTGAGGCGGGGGTTGCCCCTCAGCAGCAGGGGGGAAGCCCACTGAAGCCCGAGCGCGGGGCGGCTGCGGCTCGGGCCAGCGCCGGCGCCGGGTGAGCTCCAGGGACAACGCCGAGGCAGCGAGAAGCCCCGCCGGGAAGGGGAAGCCCCAAGCAACCCCGCGGGACGGTACCTTGTCGAGCAGCCCGTTCCTGCCGCCTTTGGCCGCCATCTTCTTGCCGCCCTCCGCCCTCGCCCTCGCCTTCGCCTCACGACCTGTTGGCTCCTGATTGGCTGCGCGCAGGGGCCGACGGGAGCCGCGTCCCGCCCCCTCCCGCCGCGCTGCACGCTGGGAAGTGTAGTCCGCGCCGGCACCCGCGTTCCGCGTTGCTATGGCGACGGGCCGGGGCGGAGGAGGCGGCGAAGGCCGCGGTGCGGGGCCCGCTCGGGGGAGGGCGAATGGCTGGGGAGCCCCCCCGGCCCGCGGGGTGAGGGACGGGGAGAGCCGCCGGGCTGGGCTACCTAGGTCTGGGGCTTGGGGAGAGTGAGGGGGGGGAGACGTGGAGGGGGCTCCTCTGGGCTGTGGAGGCCCCTGAACTCTATGGTCGTGGAGTGGGGAGGGGTGTGAGAGGGGTTGTCTGTGAGGGAGAGAGGAGGGGGTGTGAGGGGTGGGGGGGGGTCTGTGGTGTGGTGGGTGGGTGTGCAGGGGCGGATGTGTGTGCGAATGGGGTGTGGGAGGGTGCTCACGGGTGTCCACGTGGGGTGGGTGGATGTGGGGGGTCTGAGGGTGTTGGTGTGGGGGGAGGCATCGTGGTGGGGGCCTGACAGTGTGGGGAGTGGGTGGGTGAATGTGGGGTGGGAGAGGGCGTGTGTGGGGAGAGTACGTGGTTATGGGGGTCTACCAGTGTGGGGAGTGGGTGTATGTGAGGTGGGTGTGGGTGTATGTGGGGGGGCGTGAGGGTGTTTGTGTGGGGGTACATGGTTGTGGGGGTCTGTCGCTGTGGGGAGGGGGGGGGGGGGATGTACGTGGGGTGGGTGTGAGTGTGCGTGGGTGGTTGTGTGGGGTGTGCATCATTGTGGGTGTCTGATACCGTGGGGAGTGGGTGTGTGGGTGTAGTGGGGTGTGTGAGGGTGTGTGTGAGTGCTTGTGTTGGGTGTGCCTGGGTGTTGGTGTTTTGGGGTGTTAGGGACGTGGGCTGTCTGCATGCTGGGTCGTTGTCCACCCTGACACACGCCAGTGGCTGCATTTCACTACCTTGAGCTGGAAAATACTCCTGGCTCCCCATTTATGTCGCTGTTTTAGGAGCTGAGACTCCTCGTGTGTCCCTGACATGGTTCCTTTGCCTACAGGCTGACCCTTCATCGTCGTTGCACTTGGTGTAACCAAGTCCAGAACACCCACCCTGTTGCTGGGTTGGAACTTTCTTTGCTGAGAGGAGGTGCAGCTCTGTGCCAGAGTGGTGGAATCACTAGACAAAGCCACAACTGACTGATCTAACATTCCTGATGGTCCTGCTTTGGGTGGGAGTTTGGTTTGGAGACCTCCAGAAGGCTCTTGTAGGCCATATTTCCATGTCTGTAACCTCTGGCTCCATTAGCATCTATAAAGTTGAATGTTCTCCTCTTCTGTGGCTCTGGCTGTAGCTTTAATGTTCCTATCCTAAATTCTTCACTATTTCCCAGTAGGGAGGATGTTAAAATGATGGATTTCACTGCTGGGCTGAGGCACCAGGTGGAGTGCAGGTACTTTGAGGGGGGCACGTTGGGAGGCTTGAGTGCTCCCCATGTCATCTCCTCTGCCTCTGTCCATCATTTCAGGCTCAGGGTGCTGGGTGCTGACACACAGAACTGCCCCGAGGGCTTGGAATGGAACGGGGACCACCAGGAAGACACCACAGCAGAGGAGGAAGCCCCCAGAATCTGCCTCCTCGGAAGAAAATAACGAAGAGAACGTCCTAGATGAGCCATGTCTGGTGAGGGGAGGTTTCCTGTTATCCCCTAAACTTTCTGGCAGTGCTTTGTGGAGCTGGGGAGCTCCTGCTGGTGGGTGGACTCTGTAGCTGCCTCTCCCTCCCTGTCTCCCTGCCACGTTCTCCCCCCATCTCCCCCCACCTCCCCCCTTCTCACCTGGGGGCAGCTGAGGTCTGGTTTTGGGGCTGGGGTCCCAGGACACGACGCACAGGGTCGCTGTTGGATTTACCAGTTGTGCTTCTTGTGAGAGACGGACTCTATCGTGGCCTTTAATCCATCGACACCTACCGACCATTCCTGGTGACGCGCTCCCCGCACCCGTGGGGAGAGGCGGGAGGCGTCATGCGCATGCGCACAGGCGCACAGACTACAGCTCCCAGGAGGCACCGCGGGGCCGGAACCGGAAGTGGGGCCGAAAGGCGCGCGCTGCGGACTGTGGCGGACACAGGCGCCGTGTGTGTGTCGCCGCGGAGCCCCTTTCCCTGTGGTTGTTGGCCGTGTGAACGTACCGAACGGACTGCTTGCCTGGAGTCGCTGGAGAAGGAGGCGGATCCCGGTCAGGGATCGGCCTCGGCCGCACCCCGGTGGTGAGACTTGCGAACTTGGCTACATCCTGACACTTCCTATTAACACTTACAGACATTCATACATAACATACACTCGCGATCAGTTTCTATAATATTTCCTAAAGGCTCTCTCCAGGTTTTTTTCCCTCCTATCCCTGTCCGGGAATAAGAACAGAGGCGGGGGGGATATTCCTCTTGTTTTGTATTTTTATGTATTGTTCTCACATATACTTTGACATTTGATATTGTTCTGTAGAATCGGACTTGCCAAAACCTCAGTGCCTTTAATAAACCTATTGATTCTTGAGCACTGTTTGTGAGTGTGACAGGGTGTGGTCCTCAGCCCTCGATCCCCTTTGGAGGGGCAGTGGGTCGTGGCTTTACCCATCTTGGCCTCTGACACTTCTTTTCCCCCCAGCTGAAGCACCAGCATCAGAAGAACCTCTTTGACCCGTGCTCAGTGAACATAAGCAGCCAACATCTGGTCTCTGTGAGTCAAGAGACTCAAGAAGTATCAGGAACTGCCTCAAAACTTGAAAACTTTACCACATTAGCACACAAGTGTCCAGAGATCAGAGAAGACACGTTAGAAGCAGGTGTATTTCCTGCACAGGAAGGTGAGACAGCCAGCTGGGAACAGGCTTGGAAGATTTCTCCCAAAACCTTTTGGATCACAGACTGGTTTGGGTTGGAAGGGACCTTCAAGATCATCTAGATCCCACCCGGTGCATGGGCAGGGACACCTCTCACCAGACCAGGTTGCTCCAAGCCCCAAGCAGGAGCTGCTGGGTGTCAGGTTCAGGGATGCCATCTCCCTCCTGCTCCTCCCTCCTGCTTTGGTGGGAGGGTTGGGATGAAACTCCATGGCCTCCGTACAAAAGCAATCAAGTGTTTTATCTTGCAGATCATAGAGGAGACAGCTCTTTGACCTGGGGCTTTCTTCCTGTGCCTGAAGGAGCTGATGTTTCTCAACAACCCTCTTCCCACCACCTGGAGGGGCACGGAATGAGCCTGGAGATGTTGGGCGACTCCTGCTCTGTCCCTCCTTGGATGGTAGCTCTCTGGGACAGGGACCATGAGCAGGGTGTGATATGGTGCAGTAAGAAGAGTGTGGCCAGTAGGTCAAAGGAGGTTCTCCTCCCCCTCTCCTCTGCCCTGGTGAGGCCACATCTGGAGGGCTGGGTCCAGCTCTGGGCTCCCCAGTTCATGAAGGACAAGGAACTGCTGGGAAGAGTCCAGCACAGGCCACTGAGATGCTGAGGGGGCTGGAGCATCTGCCTGTGAGGAAAGGCTGGGAGAGCTGGGGCTGTTCAGCTGAGAGAAAAGGAGGCTGAGGGGGGATCTCATCAGTGCTGATCAATATCTCCAGGGGGTGTCAGGAGGGGGGGGCCAGACTCTTCTCAGTGGTGCCCAGTGACAGGACAAGGGGCAATGGGCACCAACTGGAGCACAGGAGGTTTGACCTGAATATGAGAAAATACTTCTTGCCTCTGAGGGTGACAGAGCCCTGGGACAGGCTGCCCAGGGAGGCTGTGGAGTCTCCATCCCTGGAGACATCCCAAACCCACCTGGACGTGTTCCTGTGGGATCTGCTCTAGGACATCCTGCTGTAGCAGGGGGTTGGACTAGATGATCTCCAGAGGTCCCTTCCAACCCCCACCATTCTGTGATTCTGTGACAAGGGTAATGGTTTTAAGGTAGAAGAGGGGAGATTTAGGTTGGACATTAGGAGGAAATTCTGTGCTGTGAGGGTGGGGAGAGCCTGGCCCAGGTTGGCCAGAGAAGCTGTGGCTGCCCCATCCCTGGCAGTGTTGAAGGGCAGGTTGGATGGGGCTTGGAGCAGCCTGGGCTGGTGGGAGGTGTCCCTGCCCATGGCAGGGGGTTGGAACTGGATGATCTTGAAGGTCCCTTCCAACCCAAACCAGCCTGGAATTCTATGACCATGTTGCCTTTGGTGTTCAGATGCTCCTGCCACGCTGGCCCTGGCTCCCCAGGAGGTGCTTCAATAACTCCTGCTGTCTGAAGAGCTGCTCAGATGAACACTCCAAACCCAGCTGGTGGGAGAATGGCCTTGGAGTAAAAGAGATTTTGCCCCCGAGATGAAGCAGGACTTGGGTCTCCAAGCACTGGCCATGCTTTGTCTCCATCCCAGCCCCGATGGTGGTGTGGGAGGGAAGATCCAATATGTCAGCCAAGGAGCCATCCCCTCGCTCTGCTCTCACCCCTGGCCTGTTCCAGCGTCTGTTTTGCAAAAGAAAAATCCAACCCCAGGGCATTCCAGGAGGCACTGAGGCTGCTGGAGGAATTCCAGGAGGTGTTTGACATCCTCCCCACAACCCTGGGCGAGGAGGTGGCCGAGCCGGTGGATGAGGCGCAGATGGGAAAAGCAACGTCCAAGCAGGGGAGTCCCAAACAGCTACAGGTGCCAGGGAAGAAAGGGGCCAAGAAGGTGCCCAAGGTTTAGTCTGGAGTATTGCCAGTGGTTAAGTAAAGCACCTTTGGTCCTCTTGGATAACTTGTTTGGAGTCATTTTTCCCCTTCCTCTAGGTTGGAAAAATCAAGAGCAGTGCTTGAGGAAGAGTGTGGCCAGTAGGTCGAGAGGGGTCATTCTGCCCCTCTGCTCTGCCCTGGGGAGGCCACAGCTGGAGAACTGGGACCAGTTCTGGGCTCCCCAGCTCAAGAGAGACAGGGAACTGCTGGAGAGAGTCCAGGGGAGGGCAACAAAGATGACTGGGGGGTTGGAGCATCTCCCTGATGAGGAAAGGCTGAGAGAGCTGGGACTGTTCAGCCTGGAGAAGAGAAGGCTGAGGGGAGACCTTCTGAATGCCTGTGAGTATCTAAGGGGGGGTGCAAGGAGGATGGAGCCAGACTCTGCTCAGTAGTGCCCAGGGACAGGACGAGGGGCAATGGGCACCACCTGGAACATGGGAAGTGCCACTGAAAGATGAGGAACAAACTTCTGGACTGGGAGGGTGACAGAGCCCTGGGACAGGCTGCCCAGGGAGGCTGTGGAGTCCCCTTCTCTGGAGAGATTCCAACCCCCCTGGATGCAGCCCTGGGTGATGTGCTCTGGGTGATCCTGCTTTAGCAGGGGAGCTGGACTGGATGATCTCCAGAGCTCCCTGCCAACTCTGACAATTGTGTGATTCTGTGAAGATTCATCTCAGGTTTCAGGCAGTGACTTCCAGCTTGAAAGCACCAAGGCAGCCACAGCGCTGCCACCACAGCACCTGGAAACTACATCTGCTCCCTGGTGTGCTTGGCTCTTCCTGGAAAATAAGGTGTGTGCTCCCCTGTCCCTGCACAAAAAAGGACTTGTAAGAAGTGCTGCATCCTCTGGGAATTGCAGGGAGGTTCTGGCCAGCAATGAGCAGCGCGGAGAGAGCTGGGAACAGTTTCTTTACCTGAAGAGTAGTCAGGCACTGGCACAGGCTGCCCAGGGAGGTGGTGGAGTCACCATCCCTGAAGGTATTAAAAAAATGTGCAGAGGTGGCACTTCAGGACATGCTGTAGTGGGTTCTTCTGGGTTGATGGTTGGACCAGGTGATCTTACAGGTCTTTTCCAACTGTTGCAATTCTGTGACCTCCCTGTCCCACGATGAGCCACGGCTCATGATGGGGCTCTGCCTGCACTGCCTGATGGGTTGTACAACCACAGCCCTTCATGGAGAGGGAAGCTAACATGAGCTGCCTGGTCCTCTCAGCTCTCACCTACTGTCCCACCACTGGTCTGTCCCACAGCCAAGGAAGCTGAATCAGGGGAGGTTTAGGTTGGATGTCAGGAAAAGGTTTTTCACCCAGAGGGTGGCTGAGCACTGGAACCAGCTCCCCAGGGAAGTGGTCACAGCACCAACCCTGCCTGAGCTCAAGAAGCATTTGGATGATGCTCTCAGGCACATGGTGTGGTTCTTGGGGGGCTCTACACAGGGACAGGAGTTGGACTGGATGGTCCTGATGGGTCCCTTCCAACTCAGCAGATTCTGTGATTCTATGACTCTATGAACACCCGTGTCACACCGGGGCAGCTGCTCACGGCAGCCCTGAGCGTGGAGCCCCATCCCACCACGGGTCCCTCCCTGCCCAGCTGGACCCAAGCGTGCTCAGGGAGCTGAACTGGGCACAAAACAGTTACAAAAAACCCAAACCCATCCCTTGCTCTGGCACCCCTAAAACCAGCTGTGTCAGTGCAACCAGAGGGGCTGGGACAAGTGATGGACACTCGCTCCCCACTGGCTCCTCACCTCCACTAAGATGTTATTATACTCACCTTCACCCTTTTTTTTTTCCCCTGCAAAACATCACTCAACCACCTCACCCAGCCAGGGGACACTGAACCCCTCAGGGACAGGCAGCAGTAGGACCCTGCTCATTTCCAAGCGCAGCAACTTCAGCTGAAACAGGTATTTTCACTGTCAGAACCTGGTTTTATTCTGTTTTAACCTCGGCCTTTGTCCTGCAGTTAAAAGTCCTCGTTGCTGTTCAAATGTACATGTCATTTGTACACACTTGGCATCTTTCTGGTTTGTGACATTATTTTTTTTTTTTCACAAGCAGGATGGATTTACTCTGTTGGGAAGAACAGAAGCCACAACATGACAGGCGCCTGCGTGTCATTTCACCCACACATTTAACACATGCAAGTCAACGGTCCTTCAGGAACTTCCATCACTGTTTAAAACATTCAGGTGAAGCCACGTTGGTTCAGCTGAGACCCAAAATGACTGTTAAAAGTCTTTTGACCGCCACGGTGCTCGGCTGGCAAGCTGAGAACATGAAAGCACAATGATTTAAAGCGTTACTGGGGGGGAGGGAAAGGTGTAGCAATATCTAGGTTTGTTTTCAACAGTTTGACAGTAAACACCAAGGAAACCAGGCATACCCCACCCCCCTTTGTCACCAGCTGAAGGTTTTCCTGTTTGCATAGTGAAGAGCTAAGTCTAGAGCTGTTGCTTCACGGTGTTGCTTCACGGGAATCATCCCAGCTTCTGTGCTGGAGTTCCAACTGGTGTCACGTCCCAGTTCCCCCCCCAGCTGCCGTCCACGGGGACATCCCACGGGTCTCCATCACGGTGCCACATGAGACCATCGTGTCCAACAGTCATTGGCTGTTGTCTCATGTCCCCCACGGGGCGAGAGGGGCAGGTTTTTGTCGAACGCTTCCCTCCCTGCCCATGGGACAAGCTCCTTGTCAAGCTTTGGGAGGTGGCACGGGGCTGTTGGAGGGTCCAGGCACAGCCCTGGGCTCTGTCCTCAGAGCATTGCTAAAGGCTTGTTTGGAAGACCAGGGATGGTCTTTAAGGCTTCAACCTCCCCCTTTGCTTCCACTGAGGAAATAAAAGCGCTTGTTCGTGCGCCGCGTGTCCGAGAGCGTCTGAAGGGAAATACTGACAATCCAGATCAACGTGATACCATCATCTGGCACGATCCCTTCTTTTGGCACTTCTCCTTCATTTATCTGGTCTCACTGATTCCCAAACACGGACTTTTCCGGACGGCTTTTCCCGGGCAGAAAGCTCCAGAGGTTCAGAAAACAACTTTCCAGAGTCGGTGGCATCTTTGGCAGACACGGTCCTTCTGTCCTCAAACCAACCCCAGCCCCTCCAGCACCACTGGATGGACAATCCCTGGACCTGTTCTTTTTTCCCCTCACAAGAGAAGACAGCTTCCCATTTTGGGAGGATTCTCAGGCACCTGTGCTGACCCACAGCTGGCAAGGACTGCCTTCCTCCTGGAGAAGGTTGGCTGCAGAAAGGAGGAGGCTCAGAAATGACCTTCATCTAAGTGTAAATAAATCCTTGGTTTCCTCTTGGAGCTTCAGCAGATCTTGTGCTGCATCCACCGTTCAGCAGGAGGTATTTTACTTCTCAGCTGGCATTACTGGTGGCAAAGGTAGCCCCACACCTGACCTTTGAAGGGCAGAGGCTGGGAATTCCTGCTCTTTTAAGTGTGATTATATACAATTATTTTCTTTTTTGTGCAAGCTTACAGAGTGTTACATTAATAAAACATTCATTTTAGCTTCACATTGCCTCAAGTCTCAAACCCAACACCACCCTGGGTGGGTTTCAGCCGAGGGCAGTTGCCCTGTGGCTACCTCAAGAAGAAGGCAAGAAGGTCGGGGCCAGCTGGCTGGAAAACAACCCAAATTTTCCCCAGTCCCTTGAGCAACGAGATGGAGAAGCAAAATGCAGCTTCATCGGACTGAAAACCTGTTGTTGGTGCAACAAACCTCACGAGAAAAGATGGATCCCACCCTGATGCTTCACTGAAAGGTGCCACGACCACAACCCTTCCACGACGTGGCGGGGATGCCACGGCCAAAGGTCTCCTTCAGTGTGGATGTGATGGATGATGCTGAGGGAGCTGAGAATTGCTGCTGGGACCTGTGCTCTCCATTTTGGGGGGAACTGGCAGCCCAGAGAAGGCAAGGTTTGGGAAGCTGGGGGTGTGAGGGGTCTCAATAAGCCTTTTTTTTTGGCCGGGCACAGGCTCCAGCTCAGGCGTTGCCTCCCGCACTTCCGCCCAGCTCGCCTTAGAAAGAGGAAATTAACACACAAAAACCTAAATATGTCATCTTTTTTTTTTTAAAAAAAAGAGATTTAAGACACTGGCTTGGTGCGTTGGACTCTGAAACCTATTTTAAGAGGGGAAAGAAGAGATACATTCAGTGTGTAAATCTATTTTTCGTGGGGTAGGCTTGAGAGTGCCTGGATGAAACCCCCACAGGCGCCGCGAGAAAGAAGGAAACTTGTTTAGGGAAGTCTGATTTGGGCTCAAGGGATTAACTGTGGGGAAAGGGGCCTGTAAAAACAATTAGACATCTGAATGCACTTGGGAAGGGCACGTTTTTGTTCAAACTGTTGGGAAAAACCAGCATGAATTCTGAGTAAAAAGCTGTGGGTTTCCCTCCTGAGCTTCTTTCGCTGCAACAGGCAGATCCAGCCCATCTCTACGTCTCTCTGTGCTGCTCTTCTAGGCTCTAATGACTTACATTTCCTTCCAATTCACAGCTGGGGACAGGAGCAGGATTCAGTTTGGGTCAAAAGGGCCTGTTTCAATCAGGATCAGGGAGGGAGAGGGCAGGGACAGCCCACGAGCGGCCGGCCCAAGGTACAACTTCAAACATCCAGTAGTTTGTGTGTTAAGGAGATAAGAGAGAGAGATACATATATATTATGGAATCATTGCTATAAGACTTCTCAAAACCAAAGTGTCAATCTGTTGAAATATAGTATTTAAAATATATAAATTCCATCCATTAAAATAGAAGATTTCTTTTTTTTGTTTGCTTTGCTTTTTCTTTAAAAAAAAAAATCCAGTTCAATTAGGCAAAAAAAAAGGGCCAGGGTCCTTGCAGCTTTGCTGGGATGCAGGGAGAGATGAAAACCAGTTCCTGAAATTTTTTTTGAGGGGGTTTTATTTTAACCATTTATGATGGAAAAATTCAACCATTTTTTTTAGATAAAGGCAACTGGGCAACGACCCTTCCCTTGGATCAGTTTCAATGCCACGGGTCACAGCAAGTTCTCCCCAGCACTGACCTTTAGTTATATCCTGAAAGTACCTTGTGTCATCTGGCACATGGGTCAGGAAGATGGTTACCACCACCTTGGGTGAAGGTCCCCGTGGGCACCCAGGGTCCTCAGTGAATACTCTGCAAGGCAGCTTCCCAGTGTAAAGTTAAGCTGATGTTTTTTGAGCCTGATTCCTGGAAATAATCAAGGAAATAATTGTGCTGCCAAAGGCTGATGGGGAAGCGTTTGAAACACGAAGAGTGGCCACTGGAGGTCACATCTGGGTAGACAAACATATGCTCCACCAAGCCCAGGTTGCCCAGGGAAGCTGTGGCTGCCCCATCTCTGGAAGTGTTCAAGGGCAGGTTGGATGGGGCTTGGAGCAACCTGGAAGATGTCCCTGCCCAAGACAGGGGGTTGGAACTGGATGATCTTGAAGGTCGCTTCCAACTCAAACCATTCCATGAGTCTACGTTTGTAAGTGGAGATTTTTAGTGCATTGCTCACCTGAGCTTTCTTAGTGGTTGCCACCTGAAGACATGTAGCTTGGAGCAGGGGCAGGGCAGGTTTGCATCACCCTGAGCACCCACACCCCTGTGCCCACAGCCCGGGAGGGCTGGGCTCCCCTCCCAGCTCCAGTGCCAAACCAGTGGGTGCCTGGAGAGGACAGGGATGCGTCAGATCCCTCAGGATGCTTCCTTGGGCTGCTCTTGGACATGTAAGGACAAGTCTTAGGTGTGCTGAGAGACCTCTTAACTGAGCAAGAACCTGCAGGGCACATGTCAGCAGGGAGAACATCCTTCCTGGACTCACCCAGCCAGTGCCTCCCTTTCTGTACTTCAATGTAAGTGGGAAGAACACAAAATATTCTCCAGAGAGGCAGGGACTGGAAGAAAATCTCCATTTGCTCCCTGGGTCCCAGCACATGAATGTACAAGTTCCTAGAAGACTTTTCAGTAAAATCCTTATTTTATGTCTTTTTTTCACTGCATTTAGCTTTCTACATAAAGAAAATAACCTGCGATCTGTACTGCCAGTGCAGACTGGGGGTGTTCAGCCTGGAGAGGAGAAGGCTCCAGGGAGACCTTGGAGCACCTTGCAGTGCCTGAAGGGGCTCCAGGAAAGCTGGGGAGGGGCTTTGGCCAAGGGCAAGGAGGGATGGGCCCAGGGGGAAGGGTTTCCAGCTGGAAGAGGGGAGCTGGAGATGAGATGGGAGGGAGAACTTGTGTGCTGGGAGGGTGGGGAGAGCCTGGCCCAGGTTGGCCAGAGAAACTGTGGCTGCCCCATCCCTGGCAGTGTTGAAGGGCAGGTTGGATGGGGCTTGGAGCAGCCTGGGCTGGTGGGAGGTGTCCCTGCCCATGGAAGGGGGTTGGAACCTGATGATCTTGAAGGTGCCTTCCAACCCAAACCATCCTATGATTCTATGACTGTGAGATACATTCATTTGTAAGTGCTCTGGGTGGATCTATTTGGTATTTCCTAGCAGAAATACAGATCAGCCTCTCTCCCCAAGATGGGGCAGGCAGGGAGGAGAAGACTTTCTTGGACAGAAGAAGCCTACATTCCTGTCTATGAGGAGAGCTCAGATTTCTCTTGGCATACTGGAACAGACAAGGTCCTTATCCCATACCCCAAGATCTGCTCACACAACTCTCCCAACTGGGGAACTCAAATGTCACCAACTGCCTGCAGAGTATTCATGGGGACCATGGAGGCTTCTTTCAGACCAATGGACCAGAAAGGCTGGAGGATTTGTTTCTCATCCTCTCTTTCTTTTTGCTAACCTGAAAGGACTCTGGCTTCTCTCTGAACTGGACCTACAAACGTCTTACCACCGAAATGAAAAAAGAAAACACAATTGCTGTGGGTGGAAGTATGACAAAAATTAGTTTTCCTATAAGATAATCTGATAAAACCTCATTGTCCTCTAGAAAGGCAACATCATCCACCAGTGCTACTTGGCACCCAGCGTGCTCTTGGACCGCAGCAGGTACCGATCCACTCTGACTTTCCTCCTCTCCACTGTCCTGTTCTCGCTGTCGAAAATCCGCTGCAGGTGCAGGGCCAACCTCCTGTCCTCCTCCTCCTGCTGGAGCTTCTGCTCCACCTCCCGTACCAAGCGACCCTCGGGGGCCAAGCCCACCTCCCCCGCCGTGTGCCTCAGTCTCTTGACGGAGCCGTTGTGCTCCAAGTGCTTCGTTTTGCAGCGTCTCTTCCGGCCCCGCCTCAGGGAGGGGGGCTGTTCCCCGATGATGTTCTCCACGGAGTTGCAGGTGCTGTTCTGCACGTTGATCAATTCGCTGTTGTTCAGGTATTTCAGCTGCTTTTTTCCCGACGTCTTGACGGGGACCCCGAGGGTGCTGCTGTCAGGCAGCGATGCGCCGACCCCCAGGAGTCTTCTGCTCAGCACTTTTGGGCCAAGACTAAGACAGGATTTGTCCATGAACGCGTTCACTTTTAGGTCAGGGACTTCGGACACTCGTGTGTTTAGGGAGGTGACATTTGCTCTCGCACCTGGTTCGGCCGCGCTGTCGTCTGTTGTTAAGGCCTGTGGATCTCTGTTCTTCTCACTCCCTCTTCCCAGCTTCCTTTCACTGATGGAAGGAAAGAAATCCAGCTCGGGGTGAGGGTCTCCTGTTGCGTTGGGCGGAAGGTGATCATCCTGCACTTGGGGCTGCTCCTTAGTGCAAGTGCTGGAATTGGTGCTGTCAGGAGCTAGAACATCTTCCCCGGGCTCCGAAGCCAAGGACGTGAGGGTCGCTTTGGAGAGAGTCTTTTTGATCTGGCGCTCCTGAAATATCTGCTCCCACTTTTTCAGTATCCTAGGACTGGCCTCGTAGGTGGTCGGCTTCTGGAGGCTGCGGTTCAGGTTTCTCGGGGTGGACTTGATGATGAGAGGGCTGAGGACTCTGCCATCAGGAAGCCTCTTTGGAGGAGTACACGGGGAGCAGACAATAGGCTTGAAGTGGTTGAGCTCTTCCGAGATGCTGTCGTTGCTCTCGGGGCTGATGGATCTCTCTGGCTTGTGCAGGGCCGAGAGGGAGGAAACAGGGTTGAGAACCAGACGTTTCTCTGCCGTCAGGTCTGGGGCCGAGAGGCACCGGTTGTTCTGGGTGGATGACAGAACTCCAACCAGTGGTGTGGACGTGCTGGTGACGGGTGGCACCTGCAAGGCAAGACACCACAGCTCATAAAGGTTGTCATTGAGGAGAATAGGACAAGCATGCGAGAGGAGAATCACAGAATCACAGAACGGTTTGGGTTGAAAGGGACCATGAAAGGTCATCTAGTCCAACCCCCCTACAATAAGCAAGGACATCTCACACTAGAACAGATTGCCCACAGCCCCATCAAGCCTGACCTTGAATGTCTCCAGGGATGGGGCTTCCACCACCTCTCTAGGCAACCTGTTCCAGTGATCCACCACCCTCACCTTAAAGAACTGGTTCCTAATGTCCAACCTCAATCTCCCCTTCTCTAGCTTGAAACCATCACCCCTTGTCCTATCCTTACATGCCCTTGGGAACAGCCCTTCCCCAGCCTTCTTAAAGGCCCCTTTCAGGCATTGGAAGGTCCCCCCGAGTGTCTTCTCCAAGGCTGAACAACCCCAGCTCTCTCAGCCTGTCTCCAGAGCAGAGCTGCTCCAGCCCTTGGATCATTTTCGTGGCCTCCTCTGGACACAATCCAACAGGTCCACATCCTTCTTGTGTTTGAGGCTCCAGAGGTGGACACAGTATTCCAGATGAGGTCTCAGCAGGAGAGAGTAGAGGGACAGAATCACCTCTCTCCATCTGCTGGCCACACTTCTTTGGATGCAGCCCAGGTTGCTGTTGGCCTTTTGGGCTGCAATTGCACATTGGTGGCTCATGTCCAGCTTTGGATCCACTAGTACCCCCAGGTGTTTTTCCACAGGGCTGCCCTCCAGCCTGTCTTCCCCCAGCCTGGATTTAGATCTCTGGGTGCCTTGTCTAACCTAAATCTCCCCTCTTCCAGTTTTGATCCATTACCCCTTGGTCCTCTCACTACAAACCCATGTCCCAAGTCCCACCCCAGCTTTCCTGGAGCCCCTTCAGGCACTGCAAGGTGCTCCAAGGTCTCTCTGGAGCCTTCTCTTCTCCAGGCTCAACACCCCCAACTCCCCCAGCCTGTCTCCAGAGCAGAGCTGCTCCAGCCCTCCCATCATCTCTGGGGCCTCCTCTGGACTCATTCCAACAGCTCTATGTCCTTCTTGTGCTGGGGGCTCCAGAGCTGGACCCAGTACTGGATTAGTACAAGATCAAACGTGCAAAATTTGCCCCTGCTGGCAGGGCCTGAAGGGTCAGTGGTTCTGCCAGGCATGGTGCAAGGAAAGGTGCTTGCAAAGGTCATCTCCAATGAGTGGAAGATACCAAGCCATTCCTGCCGGAAGAGCCTGAAAAACCTCCAGCTCAGGTTTCTAGTGGTGCTTCATGTTCACCACTCACTTTGGGGCACTGGTGGGGCACTGAAAGGTCAGGCCTGTTGCACAGGGTAACTGACATGGTTAATTCCTTGGTCTGCTGGATGAGAGGGAAAGCAAGGCCAGGCCAGCTCATCCCACAGCATGGAAGTGCTAAGGAAATTCTGCTGGCATCAGGAGAGCCATGAGCTTTGGAAAGAACAGGAGACAAAGGAGAAGCAAGAAAGGATTTTGTTCTAAACTCCTGCAAGATTTCTCTTCAATCAGCTGGGGATTCAGCCTTGAAAAGAAAGTTAATTACAGAACAAAAGCATGATGACTTCCAGCTTCCAATCATCCTCTAGTGCTAACAAACCACTCTCTAAGCTGTCTACTTTTCTGCTTTGTAATTTCTTACCTAGCAGGTTTTTATTGTGAGCTGCAAGGAAGTGATCGGCCCTGTGGTGGAAACGCAGCACTAGCAGAGCCACAGACACAGCTTTGTATCTCCAGATGACTGCTGCTGTGTAACCTCAGGTAAGAACATTTACATGTAGGAACTCTACAGGTGCAGCTGGTACCTTTGTTTTGTTGGCTGGGGCTGATCTCTGCCTGCTCTTTGATCTCTCCTGAATGGTGTCGTTGCAGCTCCGACTCCTTTCCACCTTGGAGGTTAGGTTCCTGAAAAGCAGATGGGTGAGAAGAGGAAATTGTTCATGACCTGAGGAACAACCTGCCCGACACCTCTGGCAGCAGCTCCCTGTGGGGGAGGCATCAGCCTTGGTAGCACCTGGCTGTAGGATATACCTCCTATGCCCTCAGGGTAACAGGATCCAGGAATCATAAAGGGATCCTGGATCTGCTGCACAGGCTGGAGAAGAAAAAGATCCAGGGAGACCCTGGAGCACCTTCCAGTGCCTGAAGGGGCTCCAGGAAAGCTGGGGAGGGACTTTGGCCAAGGGCAGGGAGGGATGGGATGAGGGGGAATGGATTTAAACGGGAGGAGGGGAGATTTAAGTTGGACATTAAGGAAAAATTCTTTGGCTGTGAGGGTGGTGAGACCCTGGCCCAGGTTGCCCAGAGAAGCTGTGGCTGCCCCATCCCTGGCAGTGTTGAAGGGCAGGTTGGATGGGGCTTGGAGCAGCCTGGGCTGGTGGGAGGTGTCCCTGCCCATGCAGTGGGGTGGGACTGGATGATCTTGAAGGTCCCTTCCAACCCAAACCAGGCTGTGATTCTATGATTCTATGAGTTCAAGGGCTCTGCACTAAACACACTGACACCTGCCCCTTCGGTGTAGAGTTAAGTGAGGTCAGAGTTCACGATGATGTTGTGGAAACCTCTGGGCTTCTCCTGTGGAAACACTTTTTTACTCAGCTGCTTCCACTTCACCAGGCACCAGTGTTCACTGACAAGCTCTTGGGGGCTGATGCTATCTCGTAGCATCTGTGCTGGAGAAGGATCCAGCACACCTGAGTTCACACAGAACTTCGTACTTTAATGATTTCTGTTGCTTAAATCTACAGGCAATGAATCTTCTGCTTCATGGGATGGACAGGAACTTCATGAACCCCCAGGATTTTATAACAGGTAGGAGGTAATCAGAACACAGAATCCCAGACTGGTTTGGGTTGGAAGGGACCTTAAACATCATGCAGTCTCAACCCCCTGCATGGGCAGGGACACCTCCCACTAGACCAGGTTGCTCCAAGCCCCATCCAACCTGCCCTTCAACCTGGGCCAGGGTCTCACCACCCTCACACTAAACAGTTTCCTTCTAATGTCTCACCTCAATCTCCCCTCTTCCAGTTTTGGTCCGTTATTCCTTGTCCTCTCACTACAAACCCTTGTCCAAAGTCCCTCCCCAGCTTTCCTGGAGCCCCTTCAGGCCCTGGAAGGTGCTCTAAGGTCTCCCTGGAGCCCTCTCTTCTCCAGGCTGAACAACCCCAACATGCAGATGGAACATGAACAACCCAACATATAGATGGACACTATATTCTACCAATTAGTCGGTTCTAAAATTTCATTTAAAATATTACTTAATTTTAGATCAGAACCACCATTTTAATGAAATTTAAAGCATCTCAGGTATGCGTAAAACAACAGTCAAAAGAACATCTGTGGTGGACATTAATCAGCTTGAATAAAGTCTCAGCACCTTACCCTGAAAGGAAGGCAAAGGAGTAGGCACTGGTCTTGGAAACAAAAGCTGACCGATGTGTTTGCCTGCCCTGGAATGGTTCTTCATTCTCTGAATCCGAGAGATGATCAGGAAACTGAAGCCAACCAAGGAAGAGTTAGCTGACATGTACAACAGAAAGGATCACTTGGAAAACAAAGCTCTTTCTTGCAAAGATTATTAAGAAGATTCCCAAAGCCCCCATGTTCTGATTACACCTAGAGGACATGAACCCAGGATGAAACCTGCCAGCAGGTACACGTGTGGCTTCCTTCAGTGGAGCTGCAACAGCTCAGAGGCTGGTCTCAAAAGCATCAGTAGTGCCAGAATAAGCACTCAGCTCGTACGTGTAGATGTCACTCACTGAAGAAAGTTAATTTATTCATCAAGGAAATGTGTCTGACAAAGAGGTACTATGGGATGTTACAGAATCACAGAGTGGTTGAGGGTTGGAAGGGACCTCTGGAGATCATCTAGTCCAACCACCTGCCAGAGCAGGGTCATCTCCAGCAGATCCCACAGGAACACGTCCAGGTGGGTGTTGAATGTCTCCAGGGATGGAGACTCCACAGCCTCCCTGGGCAGCCTGTCCCAGGGCTCTGTCACCCTCACAGACAAGAAGTATTTTCTCATATTCTCAAACCTCCTGTGGATCAGTTTGTGCCCATTGCCCCTTGTCCTGTCACTGGGCACCACTGAGAAGAGTCTGGCCCCCCCCTCCTGACACCCCCTGGAGATATTGATCAGCACTGATGAGATCCCCCCTCAGCCTCCTTTTCTCTCAGCTGAACAGCCCCAGCTCTCCCAGCCTTTCCTCACAGGCAGATGCTCCAGCCCCCTCAGCATCTCAGTGGCCTGTGCTGGACTCTCTCCAGTAGCTCCTTGTCCTTCATGTACTGGGGAGCCTAGAACTGGACACAATATTCCAGACGTGGCCTCACCAGGGCAGAGGGGAAGGAGAACCTCCCTTGGCCTGCTGGCCATGCAGCCTGTCAGTCTTTAAGTCTTAAGAGCATTTCCTGCAGAGCCTCATGACTGAAATGAGAAATCTGCAAAACTCAGCATGAAGAACCTGTTGGACAACAATACTGTGCACCTGGACTGCAGAAGATCCATGGAGCTATGACCATGGAAATGCACATGTGCCTGAAGACCAGGGACACACAAAGCAGAGTGGTTACCTCTCCACATCTAACTGATAGGTTTGGAAGAGCTGCACCATCAGTGATGAGTATGGTGGGTAAATGGGGGGACAGAAACCTCTAGAATATCTCTAGTCAGAACAAACCTTGGAAGACAGTTCTCATTAACTTGGACCTTTGTAATCTGTTAGCTCACAGCCTTCAAGGGCTGCAACAAAGTCAGTCAACTAATTCTGGAAAGCTCCTTGTGTCAAAGGATGAAAGATCCCAGTTCAACAAGCAGGAACAGGAGATAATCAGCTAGTCAAGGTCTTAAAACTAGTTCTTGTTCCAGGGCTGAGTCTCAGCAGCATTCCACCTACCAGTCAGTGTCTACAATGTGGAAAGAGAAGTCCAAGCTTACTTACACAGTCTTGGTTTACTTTTAGCACTAAAGATTCATCTTTTTTCTGCTGTTCTTCCATTTTCCTTTTTCCTACATCCATGTCATCTAGAATGAACTTGTGGATCAGTTCCTCAGAAGCTTTTTCTTCTTGTAGTTTTTCTTCTCTCAGCTGGAAATAGTGACAAAAGAGACAGCATATTTAAAATGTTTTAAGTCCTACACCTGGCTGTCAGTAGATGATTTTCCAAGAGTCTGGCCACATCATTTAATTTATTGTCTTCATTTCTCCACTCTACATTAGAGCCACTGCCTCCCTCAGTAGCAATGATGTGAAGATCAGTTGGTTTCTACAACGCTTCCATGTTCCTGCACTCCACACAGACACCATGGATATTTTCTTCTTTGCAAAACAGCAAAGGCACAATTAGGTCCAGGGTTTGACAAAGACTTCTCTGCCACACAGGTTTCACAGAATCATTAGAATGGTGAAGGTTGAAAGGGACCTTAAAGCTCCTCAGGTTCCAACCCCCCTGCCATGAGCAGGGACACCTCCCACCAGCCCAGGCTGCACAAGCCTCATCCAACCTGGCCTTGAACACCTCCAGGGAGGGGGCAGCCACAGCCTCCCTGGGCAACCTGTGCCAGTGCCTTCCCACCCTCATGGGGAAGAAGTTCTGAAGTAGAGAGACAAAAGCTTCTGTCTGTTTGTAGATAATCATGCTAGAAATAAAAATCTGCAAATCAGTAGTTTCATGCAGGCTATGACACTTCGATTTCAGTCTTCAAATGGACTTCAGGCAGACACCTAGGCACCATCACCTAAATTAAAATTGGTTGGATACAGCAATTCCCATGCTGGAACCTACACATTTTATATATATCTATCTGTATGAAATCCTGTTTTATTCACGTGTGCTGCACTACTGCACTTCCCAGCAGCCCTTCCAAGTCAGCATCACTCAGAAACAGCCTCTGTTGACCCACAGCTTGCTCAAGAGGAAGAGCAAACAGGAGCTTTGTTGGCTCCAGGGAGACCTTAGAGCACCTTTCAAGACCTGAAGAGTCTCCAGGGAAGCTGTGGAGGGACTTTGGACAAAGACTTGTAGTGCGAGGACACGGGGGAATGGCTTTAAACTGGATGAGGGGAGATTTAGGTGAGACATTAGGAAGAAATTCTGTGCTGTGAGGGTGGGGAGAGCCTGGCCCAGGTTGGCCAGAGAAGCTGTGGCTGCCCCATCCCTGGCAGTGTTGAAGGGCAGGTTGGATGGGGCTTGGAGCAGCCTGGGCTGGTGGGAGGTGTCCCTGCCCATGCAGGGGGGTTGGGACTGGATGATCTTTACTGTCCCTTCCAACCCAAACCATTCCATGATTCTATTTCACAAACCCAAAGGCTGCACAAGAAATCCCACCCAACGGCCAGGCCAGCCCCTGCTCCATCCTGCTGCACTTTCCAGCCTTTTTCTGCACTGAAGGCTTTTCTGTTTTTTTTGCTGTGCCTCCTAACGTGTGCCTCTTCCATTAACTCCTTTATCTTCCCAGAAGATCCCCTGCCAATTCTTGAGCTTGTGGAAGTCTGGTAATAAGGAAAGTGGGTAATAACAAAAGTGGATTTCACAGAAGTGCAAATATCTTCTGTCCTTCCCTCCCTCCAAAAAACACAATCCATTACTTGGTGACCCGTTTTAGATCAACCAAGGTCAATCTTTAGTGTTCACAAGCTCCTCCTGGCCAGGCTCTCTCTGTAGAGACTTCTTTATTCCTGATACAAAAGATGATCCCCAGCATGGTCCTTGACTCTGCCATGCTGCCTGTCCTGCTGCATTGTTTTGCTCTTACCCAAGGAAAAAACCTCCCCGTTTCTGCCAGAACCTCTTTTCTGCAGACTTGCCACCCAAACCCAACAAACCCCCTTTTCTCCTCCTTTCCACCACCTTTTCCTGAGGAGCAGGCCCTGCAGTACATACTTCCAGCAGCTCCATCTGATTGTCCCTGCCCAGGATCATAGAATCATAGAATCATAGAATCCTAGGGGTTGGAAGGGACCTCAAAAGATCATCTAGTCCAGCCCCCCCTGCCAGAGCAGGGTCACCTAGAGCACATCACACAGGAACTTGTCCAGGTGGGTTTTGAATGTCTCCAGTGAAGGAGACTCCACAACCTCTCTGGGCAGCCTGTCCCAGTGCTCTGTCACTCTCACAGTAAAAAAGTTTTTTCTGATATTTACCCTGAACCTCCTATGCTCCAATTTGCACCCATTACCCCTTGTCCTATCACTGGTCATCACTGAGAAGAGCCTAACTCCATCTCCCTGACACTCACCCCTTACATATTTGTAAACATTGATGAGGTCACCCCTCAGTCTCCTCTTCTCCAAGCTAAAGAGACCCAGCTCCCTCAGCCTTTCCTCATAAGGGAGATGTTCCACTCCCTTCATCATCTTTGTGGCTCTGTGCTGGACTCTTCCAGCAGTTCCCTGTCCTTCTTGAACTGAGGGGCCCAGAACTGGACACAATACTCCAGATGTGGTCTCACCAATGCAGAATAGAGGGGGAGGAGAACCTCTCTTGACCTACTAACCACACCCTTTCTAATGCACCCCAGGATGCCATTGGCCTTCTTGGCCACAAGGGCACATTGCTGGCTCATGGTCATCCTCCTGTCTACCAGGACCCCCAGGTCTCTTTCACCTACACTGCTCTCCAGCAGGTCAGCCCCCAACCTGTACTGGTACATGGTGTTTCTCTTCCCCAAATGCAAAACTCTACACTTGCCCTTGTTGAATTTCATCATGTTTCTCCCCGCCCAACTCTCCAGCCTGTCTAAGTCTCTCTGAATGGCAGCACAGCCTTCTGGTGTGTCAGCCACTCCTCCCAGCTTAGTGTCATCAGCAAACTTGCTGAGGGTACATTCTATACCCTCATCCAGGTCGTTGATGAAGAAGTTGAACAACATCGGTCCCAGTACCGACCCCTGAGGGACTCCACTAGTCACAGACCTCCAACCAGATTCTGCCCCATTGACTACAACTCTCTGACTCCTTCCTTTCAACCAGTTCTTGATCCATCTCACTACCTGATCACCAAACCCATACTTGATCAACTTATCTACAAGGATGCTGTGGGAGATGGTGTCAAATGCTTTACTGAAATCTAGATAAACCACATCTACTGCTCTACCATCATCTATCCACCTAGTAATTTCCTCATAGAAGGCTATGAGGTTAGTCAAACATGATTTACCCTTGATAAAACCATGCTGACTGCTCTTGATGACCCCCATGTCCTTGATATGTCCTATATATGCCTAGAGATAGTGACAAGAACAAGTTGTTCCATCACCTTTCCAGGGATGGAGGTGAGACTGACCGGCCTATAGTTACCCGGGTCCTCCTTCTTGCCCTTCTTGTAGACTGGTGTGACATTTGCTGGGTGAGGAGAACCTCACCCAGCTCCCTTCTCACTCATCACTCCTCTTGTCCCTCTCCTCTTCAACTTCAGACTTACACACAGGCCATGAATACTCTACATTCATATGTATGTACACCAGGTTCTTCCTCTTTCCTCCACCCAACCTCTGTGCTTAAGTTATCCTTCCCTGGGGCAAGAAGCCTGACCTTTGGTTGCCAGGTGTGATGAATCACAGCTCTGGCTCAGCACCATGACATCAAATACTTGTGTTTATTCCTCACACCCGAGTGTAAAGCTGCCCTGTTATGTTCCCTCCTATCTTCTCACACTGTTGCAACCTCCTCCAGCAAAGCCCAAGGCATCCACGGGCACTGATCCTACAGCACTGCACCTAAAGGCAGTGGGTGATGGGGCAACAAGTCCTCCTTCTTCCAAAAATAGGTTGTATTTTTCTTCCCTGCTGCATGGGGGGGGGAGAAAAGAAACCAACCCCATGGATATGCTGGTGAACCTGAGGTAAAAGGTGAAGAGATAAAGAAAACGGAGTTGATGATGTGTTAAGACAAAAAGCACATCATGATTTTCAGACTGGGAAGAACCTGAATTTTATCACATCTGAACCCCCTGAGATGAGGAAGAGAGAGGCAGGAGGAGAGAAGGAAGAAACGAGGAGAAACTCCACGGTTTGGGCTGATCGTGGTTTTTTAGCAAAAGTTTTCAAAGACTGGTTTGACTTCTCATTTAGAGTTGTTTTAAGATGTACATTTAAATTCCTGATCTATGAATAGTCTCAAGCAATAACTACAACCCCAGTGTCTGACTAATCTAGATTATGGCCAGATGATGCAGACATGATGAACAGCCTGCTGTACATTTCAGGAACAAGATTTCTGCCTTTTTAAAGTCTCTGGAAAACAAGCTCCCATCAAGATTTATCACAGAGATGACTCTCTTTGGCCAGCTAAAACACGACCCAACACTTGTGTCCCTTCAGAATTTCACAAGAGAAGAAAGATGCATAGAAATCTTCACTTCTGTCTATCTTATAAAGTTCTATGTGATTCCCAAATCTGAAGCCACAAGCATATGGAACAACACAGAGGAAAATGTAAGGATTTCAGGCCAAGCCACAGGACAGTTAATGGGAGGTGCAAGCACAAGCTCTGCTGACAGTGAAGAGGGAAAAAAAGCAACAGGATCCTAACACAAATAAACAGGATAGGGAAAGGAATTTAGATGCAGAAATCAGGCTGAATACAAAAGCAAACTCTAATGATAAAATCTGTACTAATTTAAAATAAATAAGTAGCCTAATGCAAATTATTTCCCAGAGATTTAACTTACAAAAGTGGCAATACTGTGCTGGGACATGAGGACTAGAAACAAGCTGGAGTGCAAGACCCACCATGGGGGAAGTATCTTATATTATCTGAGTGGCATCTTTGAAATTCTGGATGCAGGACTGCCAGCTGCTCTTAGCAGCGTGGTTATCAGAGAAGACATGTGAACCTGTCTGTGGTCCTTTCCAATGTCCTGGTTGAGACTGCAGGAAAAAAATACAAGCAGTTGCTATTTTTTTTTTTTTTTCTCGAGAATTGCTCAAGACGTGAGAGTTTGAGGAACATCATTCTTGATAGTCATAGAGTTGTCAGGGTTGGAAGGGACCTCTGGAGATCATCCGGTCCAACCTCCTGCCAGAGCAGGGTCACCTCCAGCAGATCCCACAGGAACACGTCCAGGTGGGTTTGGGATGTCTCCAGAGATGGAGACTCCACAGCCTCCCTGGGCAGCCTGTCCCAGGGCTCTGTCACCCTCACAGGCAAGAAGTATTTTCTCATATTCAGGTCAAACCTCCTGTGCTCCAGTTGGTGCCCATTGCCCCTTGTCCTGTCACTGGGCACCACTGAGAAGAGTCTGGCCCCCCCCTCCTGACACCCCCTGGAGATATTGATCAGCACTGATGAGATCCCCCCTCAGCCTCCTTTTCTCTCAGCTGAACAGCCCCAGCTCTCCCAGCCTTTCCTCACAGGGCAGATGCTCCAGCCCCCTCAGCATCCCCTAAACACTCTATTTTCTATAGAAATGGTGTTTTTACATCTCCAGGTCCCCTCCACCTTCCCAGCTGTCTGCAGGGCTGTCCTGCCTCTCCCTAACATTTCTTTCCAAAAGTTTGGTAAACTCACTTTTGACCTCCTCTCTTCAGCCCATAACCTGGCCAGCTCTGCCTGCTCCCCACGCTGCTGGGGAGCTGCACGTCAGCACACGCCTCAGGTCGGAGTTTCCTTCCTGAGTCTGTGTGATTACAAGCAATAAACTGCTTGTGATAGAAAGACACTTCAGCAGGAGGAGTGAGGGTTTTTAGTACACAGGAATGACACCCTCCTCTGGAGAAACAGCAAATGTAAGAGCACCGAGGGTGCTGGGTGAGAGAGGGGAAAAAAAAATCTGTGCAAAGAGCAAAAATTTCAACTCCTGAAAGCCAGTCGAGAAAATTACACTATGAGATGATCCACTTAAAATAAAAATTCTTCAGCATGTAATTATGGTAACTGCTTTGTTTTCAACTGCTACAGGCTGGGAAGCAGGTCAAGAGCTAGGACTGATAAAACAACTCACATCTGGGAGATGTGAAAGCTGATGAATGCTCCTTCCTCGGGAGGAAAGCCAGCACGGGTTATCCCTGGTCCATGGGAAGGGAACCTGAGATGACACCTCTTGCCTCAAGACACAGAGGCAAGCCCAGTTATACACAAGGTTCAGTTCTCAAACCTGAGTTGTTGTCTCCTCCTGCCTATGTCAGAAGTTCAGAGACACCAAGAGACTCTCACTAAGCGGCAACGGCCCCAGTTTTGCCTGGAATAAAGAAAAAAGCACGAGTGCATCATTTTGTCAGCAAAACGACACGGCCCTTTTCTCTTGGATGATGATTCAGAGACTCTCCCCCAGACACCAGCTCTTTCAGATGAAGTTCATGTAAGTTTAAATCAGGAGGGGGGAAAACAAACCTATCCCCATAGGGCAGTGAGATGGATTGAGAAGTGGCTAAACAAGAGAGCCCAGAGGGTTGTGATCAATGGTGCAGAGTCCAGCTGGAGACCTGTGACTAGTGGTGTTCCCCAGGGGTCAATATTGGGCCCAGTCTTACTCAACATCTTCATCAACAACCTGGATGAGGGGATGGAGTGTGTCCTCAGCAATTTTGCTGGTGACATGAAGCTGGGAGGACTGGCTGATCCACCTGAAGGCTGTGCAGCCATTCAGTGAGACCTAGAGAGGCTGGAGAGTTGGGCAAAGATGAACCTCATGAGGTTCAACAAGTGTAGAGTCCTGCACCTGGGGAGAAAACCACCATGCACCAGTATAGATTAGGGGTTGACCTGCTAGAAAGCAGCCCCATGGAGAAGGACCTTGGGGTCCTGGTGGACAATGTTATCCATGGGACAGCAATGTGCCCTTGTGGCCATGAGAGCCAATAGCATCTTGGGATGCATTAAGAACAGTGTGACCAGCAGGTCAAGGGAGGTTCTCCTGCCCCTCTACTCTGCCCTGGTGAGCCCAGAACTGGAGTATTGTGTCCAGTTCTGGGCTCACCAGTTCAAGGGGGACAGGGATTTACTTGCAAGAGCTCAATGGAGGTTACAAGGATGATGAAGGGACTGGAACATCTGTCTGATGAGGAAAGGCTGAAAGACCTGGGGCTGTTTAGTCTGGAGAAGAGAAGACTGAAAGAGAACCTCATGAATGTCTATAAATATCTGCAGGGTGGGTGTCAAGAATGGGCCAGTCTCTTTTCAGTGGTGCCTGTGACAGGATGAGGGGAAATGGCACCAAGTGACAACACAGGAAGTTCTACCTCAGCATGAGGAGAAACTTCTTCACTGTGAGGGTGACAGAGCCCTGGGACAGGCTGCCCAGAGAGGTTGTGGAGTCTCCTTCTCTGGAGACTTTCAAGACTTGTTTGGACATGTTCCTGTGTGACCTGCCCTGGGTGTTCCTGCTGCAGCAGGGGGGTTGGACTTGATGATCTTCAGAGGTCCCTTCCAACCCCTAACACTGTCATTCTGTGATCCCACAGTGAGCAAAAAGGGGAAGGCAGCAGGCTGAGCAGGAACAGGACAAAAACATGCCCAAAATGCAAGAAACATGTTAAAAGTGTTTCCTTTTGACTGGTGGGGAAGTGAGAAGTGTTGGCATGGGACTGCCCGTGGTATCTTTCATCCTGGAGTCAAGCAGTAGATGCAAAAACCTCTTCAGCTGCACTCTGACTATGCTTCAAATTGTGCTTAATTGGACTTCATTATATAAATCCTATTTAAAGTTGGTAATGGAGTGACCAGGTTTAGCAAACGGTGACAAAGGACACACTTTGTCCCACATGGATGCAAAGCTCCTATACATTTTTTATGGACCCTGGGAGAAAAGATGGTTTAATCCTTCCAGAAGATCCAGATATGTGCATCAGTCTGGAGGCAGCTGGAAGAAGTGCAGAGCTAAAATCCTTGTGAACTCAGGTGGTTCCTGCTCCTCTGGACACCCAGGAAATGTTGGCCTTGCAGCTGGATTGAAGGCATCAAGCAACAAGTCTGGCAGGACCAAAGATGAGTTAGCTCCAAAATCAGCATGGAAAGTCTCCCACTCACCATGACAGAGAGATTGATAAAACCATAGCAAGGTTTATGGTTCATTCCTATATAAAAACTTTCATTTCATCTTTAAGCCAAAGATCTGCTGAGGGAAAACAGGGAGTTTTTCACTGTAACTCATCCTAAAGGTTACAGTGAAAAAAAAATTGAACTGCTAAATACAGTGATGCATGTTTAAGTTAATTGATAAACTGGATTTTTATATAAATAAGATTTAAGTGCACTTAAGATTTAAGTGTATTCCTCAGGGGTCAGTACTGGGACCAGTGCTGTTCAACATCTTTGCTGGAGACATGGACAGTGGGATTGAGTGTCTCCTCAGCAAGTTTGCTGATGACACCAAGCTGTGTGGAGTAGTTGACACCCTAGAGAGAAGAGATGCCATCCAGAGGGACCTGGACAGGCTGGAGAGGTGGGACCTGGACAGGCAGGAGAGGTGGGCCAGTGCCAACCTCATGAAGTTCAACAAGGCCAAGTGCAAGGTCCTGCACCTGGGTCAGCACAACCCCAGGCACAAATCCAGGCTGGGGTAGAACAGCTGGAGAGCAGCCCTGAGGAGAAGGACTTGGGGGTGGGAGGAGAGGAGAAGCTGGACATGAGCCACCAGTGAGCACTGGAGCCCAGAGGGGCAGTTGTGTCCTGGGCTGCAGCAACACAAGTGTGGCCAGCAGGGCCAGGGAGGGGATTCTGCCCCTCTGCTCTGCTCTGGTGAGACCCCCCTGGAGTGCTGTGTCCAGCTCTGGAGCCCTCAGCACAGGAGAGACATGGAGCTGTTGGAGAGGGGCCAGAGAAGGGCCATGGAGATGATCCAAGGGCTGGAGCAGCTCTGCTCTGGAGACAGGCTGGGAGAGTTGGGGGTGTTGAGCCTGGAGAAGAGAAGGCTCCAGGGAGACCTTGGAGCACCTTGCAGTGCCTGAAGGGGCTCCAGGAAAGCTGGGGAGGGGCTTTTCACCAGAGAGGGCAGTGACAGGACAAGGGGGGATGGTTTGAAACTGCAAGAGGGGAGATTGAGGTCAGACCTCAGGAAGAACTTCTTCCCCATGAGGGTAGGAAGGCACTGGCACAGGTTGCCCAGGGAGGCTGTGGCTGCCCCCTCCCTGGAGGTGTTCAAGGCCAGGTTGGATGAGGCTTGTGCAGCCTGGGCTGGTGGGAGGTGTCCCTGCTCATGGCAGGGGGGTTGGAACCTGAGGAGCTTTAAGGTCCCTTCCAACCTAAACCATTCTATGATTTTCCCAGATTTCAACTCAGAAACAGCTGAAAAGCTTTTCTTCCCTTCTCAGTTTTTTTTGTCTTTAAATGACATTTTTTTTCTTGCCTAAAAATAGACAGCAAGCTCTAGCTGGGAAGAGATGGCTTTTGGGAAGGTTGTTACTGCAGGAGATGCCTTATGCTGCAAAAGCCTTTATGGAATTACATCCACAAATACTGCTGCTCTAATAAACCCTGTACAACCCAACAGTCATTCCAGGTCCACCCAGGAAGGTACATTTCCATGCCCTGGAAGGCAGCCTAAGACAGCAAAATCTGGCTTCTCAGTATCTGCCAACGTTTTCCTGAACTGGCTGAACAGCATAAAGGGAATAAATGATCTTTGTTACAGTGCAGGAATACAAAGCCCTTCGAGTTTTTTTTTATAGGTAGGATGGCATTCCTGCAGGAAATCCAAGTTATTCTGGAAGAAAAAACACAATTACACAGAATACTGTACCTTCCTTAGCTGGCTTTCATATTCTTCTCGGAGTTCCCCTGGTTTGCTTAACTTAATGGGTGCTCTGAATATAAAGTCTGGAAAGAGAAGGGAGAAAAAAAAAACAACAAAAGGAAACACTTTTTAGTGCATGATGACTGGAGTTGTCTATTATTTCCCAAAAAGGGTAAGCTCTCCACAAGAGGTTCTGCAGCATTTTTTCAAGCACATAAGTTTATGTTTCTGCACTGCTACTAAAGCTCTGTTTAACATACAGGAGCTTTGGGAGGAGGACAGGCAAGTAAAACCATTTTGCACTTCTGAGCTTTCTTTTGAGATTCTCAAGGGTTCTCCACAAGCAGTTAAGCAATCAGGGGAGTATGAGGAGGATGCAAACACAGAGGTTAAGTAACAGCTCTGAGATGTCACAGGGGATCTGAGTCCTAGAAATAAAACCAGGATTTAAGTGTTTGCTCCAGCCAGATATCCAAGGAACAGGCTGACAGCAGCAGCACAACACCCCAGATTCACACCCATACCCTCTTCTGCCACTTAAAAGAAACACATCCAGAATAGTCTTAGTCACAGAGTTGTCAGGGTTGGAAGGGACCTCTGAAGATCATCCAGTCCAACCCCCTGCCAGAGCAGGGTCACCCACAGCAGATCCCACAGGAACACGTCCAGGTGGGTTTGGGATGTCTCCAGGGATGGAGACTCCACAGCCTCCCTGGGCAGCCTGTCCCAGGGCTCTGTCACCCTCACAGGCAAGAAGTATTTTCTCATATTCAGGTCAAACCTCCTGTGCTCCAGTTGGTGCCCATTGCCCCTTGTCCTGTCACTGGGCACCACTGAGAAGAGTCTGGCCCCCCCCTCCTGACACCCCCTGGAGATATTGATCAGCACTGATGAGATCCCCCCTCAGCCTCCTTTTCTCTCAGCTGAACAGCCCCAGCTCTCCCAGCCTTTCCTCACGGGCAGATGCTCCAGCCCCCTCAGCATCCCCTAAACATTATTTTCTATAGAAATGGTGTTTTTACATCTCCAGGTCCCCTCCACCTTCCCAGCTGTCTGCTGGGCTCCAGACCAAGCACAGCTTTTATCCTGCTCACAAAGGCTTCCCGAGGTCGACCTTTCCAAGCCGGCTGGGCGGGCTCCTCTGTCCGGCAGGAATTCCCCTCCTGCTCCCACTTCCTCCCTTCCCCCTCGGGAATTCAGACACCAAAAGCATATTGGCACGGGGATCTAGTTTAACCTCCATCCCTGGAGTCTGTGACTCCCCAAATGACTCTTTTTCTTTATGTCGATCTGAAAGCTCCTCCCGCTTCTGTGCAGCGCAAGTCTGGGCAAGTTGCACCACAGATGGGGGAGCTTGGGTGGAAAAGGGAACAACTGGAATAAAACAACAACCCTTGAACACCCGTCCTGGCTCAGGCCATCCTGGCTCAGCCTGTATCAGGCTGCAGGCAGGGTGCAGCACAGCTCATCATCCCGACGTCCTGTGCTCAGGATCAAAACGGGTAGACGAGCGAGGAGGAAACATCAGTGGTATTTCCTCTTCCCAGCTCACTAAAAGGAAGGGATATAAACCAGCAGCTCTGCTGCATGTTTTGTTTAGGAAGCGTTTTTATTCCTCAAACACGTTGGTCTGAAATGAAAAGTTCCTGGTGAGGTGAGTAAACCAAACACAAAGCAGTCGGCGCCAACAGCCCCGCCGGGCATCCCGCGGTTCAGGGCCACATCTGCCACCCCCTGGGGACAGGTCAGAGCCCTGAAACACACCATGTACAGACTGACTAAACCCTGTTCTCACCTGTCCTGCTCTCCAGCAGGTTACTTTTAAAGATCCTAGAAGCAAGCCCCATAACTTAGAATCAGAGACTCACAGAATGGTTTGGGTTGGAAGGGACCTTAAAGCTCCTCAGGTTCCAACCCCCCTGCCATGAGCAGGGACACCTCCCACCAGCCCAGGCTGCACAAGCCTCATCCAACCTGGCCTTGAACA
Organism: Hemiprocne comata; assembly: GCA_020745705.1. NCBI lineage: Eukaryota > Metazoa > Chordata > Aves > Apodiformes > Apodidae > Hemiprocne > Hemiprocne comata. The sequence continues at coordinate 217,050,536 of CM036586.1, forward strand.
CCTCCAGGGAGGGGGCAGCCACAGCCTCCCTGGGCAACCTGTGCCAGTGCCTTCCTACCCTCATGGGGAAGAAGTTCTTCCTGAGGTCTGACCTCAATCTCCCCTCTTGCAGTTTCAAACCATCCCCCCTTGTCCTGTCACTGCCCTCTCTGGTGAAAAGCCCCTCCCCAGCTTTCCTGGAGCCCCTTCAGGCACTGCAAGGTGCTCCAAGGTCTCCCTGGAGCCTTCTCTTCCCCAGGCTCAACACCCCCAACTCTCCCAGCCTGTCTCCAGAGCAGAGCTGCTCCAGCCCTTGGATCATCTCCATGGCCCTTCTCTGGCCCCTCTCCAACAGCTCCATGTCTCTCCTGTGCTGAGGCTTCTAGAGCCCTCAACACGGGAAAGTGGGAACTTCAGTCCCTCTGCACCATTGAGTACAAACCCTGGAGCTTCCTCCTCAAGCAGCCCTGGAGCAGGACAACCCCAGAGCTGAACAAATCCCAAGCTATTACTTTAACATTTGCTTCAAAAGGCAGGGGGAAGAACACGCTTGTAATCAAACATCAAGCACATAGATTATAAGCTTGTTGTTTGTTCTTTTTTTAAACAGATCTGCTATTCCCTCTTCCTCACACGCCTGCATGAACTAGGCTCATTTTTTAAAGGAAAACTTCCAAAATGTCCCAACATGTGTGATAAAAATCCCAAGCGATGGCGATGCCGGAGAGGCCAGGCTGCATTCCTCACTTCTGCTGCTGGAAACCTTCCACCAGCTTCTCAAAATGTTTTTCTCAATTGTGCCCTTGAGCAGTTCCAGTCCTTTGTGAATTTTATCAAGCTGAACTTCCACGGAGACAGTCCCAGGAGCAGCTGCAATTTGTAAGGCACCCGCAGCAACCTTCAATTACTTCTGAATGTTTAAGGTTTGTCTCAGACCTTATCTTCACAGCTATAAAGGTGCAATTTTTTTTCCCTCCAGGGTAATAAAAGCATCAGAGCTAACCCAAGGGAAACATGCCACAGTAAAGACAACCCACATCAGCTGTGATCTTACATGGGTTCAGCAAGTCAGAAGGGACTTGAAATAATGGAACAACATTAATCAATAAAGTTGTGCTGGTTTAGCTGGTGGTCTGACATCAGGTGGGGGCAATTTTATCTATAGCATCTTTATATTCATACCCCAGACTGGTTTGGTTTAGAAGGGACCTTCAAGATCACCTGGTTCCAACTTCCTGCCATGGGCAGGGACACCTCCCACCAGACCAGGTTGCTCCAAGCCCCATCCAACCTGCCCTTGAACACTTCCCATGATGGGGCAGCCACAGCTTCTCTGGGCAACCTGGGCCAGTGTCTCACCACTCTCACACTGAAGAATTTCTTCCTGATGTCTAACCTAAATCTCCTCTCTTGTAGTTTGAACCTGTTCCCCCTTGTCCTACCACTCCCTGCCCTTGTCCAAAGTCCCTCCCCAGCTTTCCTGTAGCCCCTTCAGGCACTGGAAGGTGCTCTAATGTCTCCCTGGAGCCAACAAAGCTCCTGCTTGCTCCTCCTCTTGAACAAGCTGTGGGTCAACAGTGATGGTTTCTGAATGATGCTGACTTGGAAGGCCTGCTGGAGGGGTTGGCACTGGGATGCTCCTTCCATCGCAGCGGCAGGATCAAACCTAGCATCCTGCTCTTTTCTGCTGGCAGACAAGACTTCCATCCTATTGTGCTCAATCTTGGGAAAAACAATTGATTTCTGCACTAATTGAGAGGACAAAAGATTCACTAACGATTGAAGGCTGGTTGTCTTTGAGAGAGGCATTTGACTTGCAGCCTCAGTCCCCTCGAATGACTCCATCCAGCCAACGTTATCACCCAGAACTCTGCATTACACACCGTGTCAACCCGCACTTCTAACCTGCAGGTTTTCTATTTACTGGCCAAAGACTCAGAAACATCCATCTGGTGAATTCAGCCACATGGATGGAATGAGAAGAAGCTGAACTCGATTCAGAAACCCTTCCTTTCCCTGTCTGTCATCCAGAGGCTCCTGGGTTTGGCCAAACCGATGCAAATCAAAGCTCTGCCGCCCGCGGCAGCGAATCCCCCACACCCCCCCCAGCTTCCATGGAAACTTTCAGCAGACGTTGCAGCTTCCCTTTATTCCTGGCAGGGATAATCAAAACCTTGAGTTTTTCACTGTTTTTCCTTTTAACTTCCAGCAGTTAGTGTTTATACTTGCAGATTAAGATGAGAACTTGGTGTTTTCAAAACACAAAACAAGAAGTTTTCAGACTCTGGAGAGGTTTGGGAACAGTTTTCCAAGAGCAGTTACTCTAAGTTCTTTTAAAAGAAGGTTAATTTTATTAAGGAATTACATGAAGATATGCCAATGGCATCCTTCAGATATATTTCTACTTCAGTATTGGTGGATCAGGGCAGAGTTTCACAGAAACATGGGATTGTCAGAGTGGGAAGGGAGCTCTGGAGATCATCCAGTCCAACTCCCCTGCTAAAGCAGGATCACCCAGAGCACATCACCCAGGGCTGCATCCAGGGGGGTTGGAATCTCTCCAGAGAAGGGGACTCCACAGCCTCCCTGGGCAGCCTGTCCCAGGGCTCTGTCACCCTCCCAGTCCAGAAGTTGTTCCTCATCTTTCAGTGGCACTTCCCATGTTCCAGGTGGTGCCCGTTGCCCCTCGTCCTGTCCCTGGGCACTACTGAGCAGAGTCTGGCTCCATCCTCCTTGCACCCCCCCTTAGATACTCACAGGCATTCAGAAGGTCTCCCCTCAAACAGTTTCTTTGAACAGTTGTTTGAAACAAAGAAAACTCTGAACGTTTTGGCCACAAATCTGCAACTTCTCCACAAGCAGAAGCAAGGTGGGAGCTGCAGAAAGACTTAGCGCTTGTCACCTCCTGGTAGGACAACATGTGACATCACCAGTCCCTTTCTCCTACCCTGCTTGGGCATCTTGGCACAGCAAACCAGAGACAGAACTGAGCCAAGCAAAGACAAGAGTAGATTTAATCTAGTTCTGAGCCTGGAGTTCCAGCTGAAGCTGGAGATGACACCAGAAAAACGTTACTGTGGTTGATGGCTGTTCACATACTGTCATTTCTCCCTCACTTGCTACATTCTAAACAGGCTACTACCAAGAATTTCAATCATCTCCCTGCGACAAGTCTTCCCAACAGATTTTCACAGAATCACAGAATGGTTTGGCTTGGAAGGGACCTTTGAAGCTCACCTAGTCCAGCCCTGCTGCCACAGGCAGGGGCACTTAGTGGTGAACTTGGCACTGTTTATGTTCATGGTTGGACTCAGTGATCTTAAAGGTCTTTTCCAACCTAATGATTCCATGATTCCATGTTCTTCCACCAGACCAGGTTGCTCCAAGCTTCATCCGACCTGGCCTTGAAAACTTCCAATGATGGGGCAACCACAACTTCTCTGGGCAACCTGCACCAGTCCCTCACCATTCCAACTGTGAAGAATTTCCTCCTGTTGTCCAACCTAAATCCACCCTCTTTCAGTTTAAAGCTGCTGCCCCTTGTCCTGTCACTACAGGCCTTGGTAAAAATGCTGCTCTATGGTCTCTCTGGAGCTTCCTCCAGGCTGAACAACCCCAACTCTCTCAGCCTGTCTTCATAGGAGAGGTGTTTCAGCCCCCTGATCATCTTTGTGGTCTCCTCTGGACTCTCTCCAACAGGCTCATGTCTTTTTTGTGCTGAGGACCACAGAGCTGGACACAGTACTGCAGGGGGGGGTCCCCACCCGAGCAGACCAGAGGGGGAGAATCACTTCATTTTGCTTGATTTAGAATCATAGAACGTGTGGGGTTGGAAGGGACCTTTAAAGGTCATCTAGTCCCCCCCCTGCAGTGCACAGGGATCTTTTTTGACTAGATCAGGTTGCTCAGAGCCTCATCAAGCCTGACCTTGAATGTCTCCACGGATGGGGCCTCCACCACCTCTCTGGGCAACCTGTTCCAGTGATCCACCACCCTCAGTGTAAAGAGCTTCTTCCTGACATCCAATGTGAACCCACCCTGCTCTAGTTTAGGGCCACTGCCCCTCGTCCCATCGTTGGACACCCTTGTGAGGAGCCCCTCCCCAAACAGAGTGACCCAGCTCCCCTACTGCTGCTGCTGGGGCACACAAAGCATTGCTTCCCCCACCTTTTGTTCCATTTCTTCATTTTCAAAATCTTGAGTTGGGGAGCTGGGAAAAGGCACACAAAGCCACCCAAAAGTGGATCTAGACCTGCATTCAAAGCAAGACAGAAAAAGAAAAGTCCATCTGCTAATGAGAAAAGAAACAAGCGAAAGCTTCATTGTTTGGGAGGGTGATGCTTTGGTGTTTACCAAAAAAAACCTAACTGTGATCAGGTACTTTAAGAAACAGGAGCACAGAAACAAGAAGTAAATAACAAAGATGGCATGAAAAGTGCTGAGGAAAAGTGTTTTGGAAGAACTTTCCTTCATACTGCTTCTCATCCACATGAGTGATCTGTCTTGCCTGGTTTCTACCAGCAGCAAACAGTGAATTCCAGGCTGTGGGTTTCACAAGAGCCATATTGTTTTTTGAGCCATCCTGGGTATAAATCCAAGAGTTCCTGCTGGAGCAGCCCTTGGGAAGAGGCTTTGAATAAAGGAAGGTGAAAGATGGAGAAGCCACCTGGGAATGTGAGAGTAAGAGAGAAGAGGTGGCTTTAGAAAGACTGGTGGAATTCCCTTTGGTACGTTCTGAACTGTTTGTGGTTGTCTTCATGGAGCAAAGGTGCTTTCCTTAAGGTCATGGAGAATCATAGAATCATAGAATCCTAGAATCCTAGGGGTTGGAAGGGACCTCAAAAGATCATCTAGTCCAACCCCCCCTGCCAGAGCAGGGTCACCTAGAGCACATCACACAGGAACTTGTCCAGGTGGGTTTTGAATGTCTCCAGTGAAGGAGACTCCACCACCTCTCTGGGCAGCCTGTTCCAGTGCTCTGTCACTCTTAGAGTAAAAAAAATTTTTCGGATATTCACCTTGAACCTCCTATGCTTCAATTTGCACCCATTACCCCTTGTCCTATCACTGGTCATCACTGAGAAGAGCCTAACTCCATCTCCCTGACACTCACCCCTTACATATTTGTAAACATTGATGAGGTCACCCCTCAGCCTCCTTTTTTCCAAGCTAAAGAGACCCAGCTCCCTCAGCCTTTCCTCATAAGGGAGATGTTCCACTCCCTTCATCATCTTTGTGGCTCTGTGCTGGACTCTTTCAAGCAGTTCCCTGTCCTTCTTGAACTGAGGGGCCCAGAACTGGACACAATACTCCAGATGTGGTCTCACCAATGCAGAATAGAGGGGGAGGAGAACCTCTCTTGACCTACTAACCACACCCTTTCTAATGCACCCCAGGATGCCATTGGCCTTCTTGGCCACAAGGGCACATTGCTGGCTCATGGTCATCCTCCTGTCTACCAGGACCCCCAGGTCTCTTTCACCTACACTACTCTCCAGCAGGTCAGCCCCCAACCTATACTGGGACATCGTGTTGTTCTTCCCCAAATGCAAAACTCTACACTTCCCCTTGTTGAATTTCATCATGTTTCTCCCCGCCCAACTCTTCAGCCTGTCTAAGTCTCTCTGAATGGCAGCACAGCCTTCTGGTGTGTCAGCCACTCCTCCCAGCTTAGTGTCATCAGCAAACTTGCTGAGAAGCAGAGGAATGAGAGGGGAAGCAGCTACTTGAAAACAGCAGGCTTAGTTTCCATATGCAAATGGGAACTACAGCTAATTGTTATTTCATTAGTATCTAGAAGGTAACAGGCAGACAGCAAACGAACACCAGCTCTGTAGGAACAATCTACATTCACTCAATCCAATCTTCTTTGATGGGACAATTAAGGGATGAGGGGGAAACAAGTTAATGACATGAGTTCATCTTGAGGGTGAGAGAGCTTTTTTACCTGCTGTAGAGACCAAGAGATCCACAACTTTTTCTGTACAGAGAAAGTTAAGGACTAGCAGGATGTGCTGTGTTAGGTGTCACCATGAGCAGGAACTGTCTCCTGCATTGTCCAAAACTTGCTCTGGACAGAAATGCATAAGTAAGGAAGTATAAGAGTAGGAACCACTGCAAAGGAATTCAAAACCCTTCTGCCTTTGTGGAAGGAGGAGGAGAGGAGCTGGCTGGGAAGGCAGGAATGTGGTATGAAGGCACTGGAGGGAAGAAGCTCAGAGTCCCAGGTGGAGAAGCTGTGAGGAGCCGGGCAAGAAGCAATAGCTCTTCACCTCAGGAAGATGGGTTAAGGAATTTTGCTAGATGGGGTTTAGTGCCAACACCCTTTGGGCTCACGGAGACATTCCAGCTCGGGCGCAGCGCTGCACAAACACAAACGCTTGGGTGCTCTCCTGGAGCTGCTGGAGACACACCCTGCAGAGCTGCCAGGTTGGGTACAGCAGGGTTGGTCCCAAGACAGAGCTGAAATTCCAGCAGACAAGCTCATTCCATGAGCTTTCCTTGCATGCCACTTCCCAGCTCACCCTTTAGTTCCCATGTTACCTGGATATGTTCCTGCCGTGCAGGATAATCCCATCCCCAGCATCCTAAGTAACAGTACATAAAAAATATTTGGTCTTTTCCATCTGGAAGGACATTATAAACCACATTCTTAGAAGCTCAGTGAGTCCCAGGTATTGCCACCACTTTGATGGATGCACACACAGCTGAAAAATTATTTTCCAAGGGTTAATGATCCACTGTCATGCCAGGATAGCCTCTGACATTGGCCACTGGGCCTGGTCACATCAGCTCTGGGTCTAATAATTCTCTTCATTAATGGCATGAATAGTAGATTAAAAATAATGTAAGTATTGTGGATGACTGGAGACAGGACAGCGAGGGAGGAGATGGAGGTGCAAGCACTCTGACAGTCTCATCTCATGGTTTTTACCCCCCTGAAGAACCATGGAATGGTTTGGGTTGGAAAGCACCTTCAAGATCATCTAGTTCCAAACCCCTTCTGCCACGGGCAGGGACACCTCCCACCAGCCCAGGCTGCTCCAAGCCCCATCCAACCTGCCCTTCAACACTGCCAGGGATGGGGCAGCCACAGCTTCTCTGGCCAACCTGGGCCAGGCTCTCCCCACCCTCACAGCACACAAGTTCTCCCTCCCATCTCATCTCCAGCTCCCCTCTTCCAGCTGGAAACCCTTCCCCCTGGGCCCACCCCTCCCTGCCCTTGGCCAAAGCCCCTCCCCAGCTTTCCTGGAGCCCCTTCAGGCACTGCAAGGTGCTCCAAGCTCTCCCTGGAGCCTTCTCTTCTCCAGGCTCAACACCCCCAACTCTCCCAGCCTGTCTCCAGAGCAGAGCTGCCCCATTTCTTTTATTATTCCATTTGTTTTCCTAGACAATCTTAAATTTAACCCATCCCACCAAAGGGCCATTCAACAGCAGCGCTGTGATGAGGAGGAAGACAGAAGTGGTGTTGACTTTAACCAGTTTGATGTGGGGAGTAAATCACTGCTTTTCATGTAGCAGGGAAAGGCTTCATGGGGCTTGTTGTTTCTAAACCTTTAGCACTGTGGTCTTGAGAGAAAAAACACTGGTGACAGGCTACAAAACAAGAGAAATTACAGGAAATTAAGGAGTCACCAGGAAATGCTCAAGAACTAGACTGGTCTGGTCCAGAGGAGAAAGAGGGAAACCACAGCCAAAAAAAGACTTGGAGGAAGGAGGGGGGGAAGTCATGTTAGAAATCTGGCAAAAACACCCCACCCCTCTTATAAAAGCATCAGTTATTAATTATTCTGTGTAGGAAACAAAAGAAATTTGTTTCTGACAAAGGAGATTTTGATTAGATATTAGGCACAACTTTCCAAGTGTTCAGAGGCTGAAACAAAGGTGGTCGTGGGATCCCCTTCTGCCATCTGTGTGTCAGCAGAGGACTCTGATGTCTCCAAGGAGTGGTTCAGGTAAACTCAATCCTGCCTGGGTGTAGGGAAGCAGATTTCCCCTGTCCCTTCCAGAAATACCTGGGGGGCTCTTGTATAAGCAAACATTTATTCTTCTCCTCCTGGACCACTTTTATGGTAGGTCTTTAAAGCTCTTGACCAGGTTAACAAGCCCTTTCCTTGGAAAAACTGAATTTCTGTTTCCAACTTCATGGGGGAACACTTGTCCTTCAGAGAGAGTTGGGGGTGTTGAGCCTGGAGAAGAGAAGGCTCCAGGGAGACCTTGGAGCACCTTCCAGTGCCTGAAGGGGCTCCAGGAAAGCTGGGGAGGGGCTCTGGACAAGGGCAGGGAGGGAGAGGACAAGGGGGAATGGATTAGAACTGGAGGAGGGGAGATTTAGGTTAGACATTAGGAGGAAATTATTCACTTTGAGGGTGGTGAGACCCTGGCCCAGGTTGGCCAGAGAAGCTGTGGCTGCCCCATCCCTGGCAGTGTTGAAGGGCAGGTTGGATGGGGCTTGGAGCAGCCTGGGCTGGTGGGAGGTGTCCCTGCCCATGGCAGAGGAGTTTCGGAACTAGATGATCTTGAAGGTCCTTTCCAACTCAAACCATTCTATGATTCTATAATGATTTTCCAAGCTCCCTGAAGTCATCTGCAGTCTGGGATGGTGAGGTCAGGATTGATAGGCAAAAATCAATTAATGTGGTGTCGTATCTGATACTGAAGGTGGGCCTTGTGCCCCCTGAGAAGATCCAGCCACCATCTCATCTGCTTGTCCTTTTCTACAAGACCCTTTTGTCTTGATTCACAGGGTATTTCATCTTCCTTGGGAGAAATGGGAATGTACTAATTTTCTTACAACAGGCTGAGCACCTCGCCGTGAACATGTTACGTTCCTTCTTCTTGGCTAGCTGAATCCTCAAACACATCCCAGCAGTCTCCAAGCCTCCATCTGCTGCCCCTATCTGCCTTCCAAGACTTTCACCAGGCAACTGGTTTAATATAAGAAACCTCACTTAGCAAAGTATGACAGCCAGGACTGCACCTTTAGCTCAAAATGTGGTTTTACACCAGCATCTAGGGTGCTTTTCTACGTGCTGTATGGTACTCAGAGGTGCCCACAGAGCAGGTGGAGAGGATGTAGAACCTATGGAGCACCCAGAACCTTCTGGAACAGCAGCTGGAGGCCTGGCTGAAGGTAGCAAGGCAGCTCAAAGGGCATCAGATGTCCAGGAGCAGGCAAGCAAACCCAGCCCACACTAAGACACAACACGGGCAGTGAGGTGCTTGCAGCCCAGAAACCACCCGTGTCCTGGGCTGTGTCACCAGCAGCGTGACCAGCAGGGTCAGGGAGGGGATTGTCCCCCTCTGCTCTGCTCTCGTGAGATGCCACCTGGAGAACTGTGTCCAATTCTGGAGCCCTCAACATAAGAAGGACATGGAGCTCATGGAGAAAGTCCAGAGGAGGCCATGAAGATGATCCAAGGGCTGGAGCAGCTCTGCTCTGGAGACAGGCTGGGAGAGTTGGGGGTGTTGAGCCTGGAGAAGAGAAGGCTCCAGGGAGAGCTTGGAGCACCTTGCAGTGCCTGAAGGGGCTCCAGGAAAGCTGGGGAGGGGCTTTGGCCAAGGGCACGGAGGGCTGGGCCCAGGGGGAAGGGTTTCCAGCTGGAAGAGGGGAGCTGGAGATGAGATGGGAGGGAGAACTTGTGTGCTGGGAGGGTGGGGAGAGCCTGGCCCAGGTTGGCCAGAGAAGCTGTGGCTGCCCCATCCCTGGCAGTGTTGAAGGGCAGGTTGGATGGGGCTTGGAGCAGCCTGGGCTGGTGGGAGGTGTCCCTGCCCATGGCAGGGGGGTTGGAACTAGATGATCTTGAAGGTGCTTTCTAACCCAAACCATTCTATGAGGCTATGATGCCTTGTCTCCACTTACTTCTGCCCAGTTTTGTCTGACAAGTGTCATGACAAGGACTTCTGTCCTCATACATATTTGTGGAGCACAAACCCCAGTCTCAGCCAAGGTCTGGGTGCTCTTTCAGTCCTCTCTTATGTACGAAGCCCAAAGCGAATGACAAAAATTGAGACAAAACTGTGATTAAATAGCCAATTTAAGCTGGAATAATCAAGTTACATCCTCAAGAGGTCATCTCAACTAGTTTTTCAGATTTTATAGATTTTAAGGCATTTAATTAAACACATCAGCTTATCCGGTGTGTGAAAACAGAACCATAGAATAGTTGATGTTGGCAAACACCTCTGGAGACTAGACCTGCCAGCTCAAGTGAGGTCACCAGGAGCAGGGTGTCCAAGTTCACGTTCAGTTGGGTCCTGACTGTCTCTCAGGATGCAGACTCCACAACCTCCCTGGTCAACATCTGCCAGTGCTTTGTCAGTAAAAGGTTCTTCATGTAAGTGAAACTTCTTGTGTTTCAGTTTGTGCCCATCGCCTCCTGTCCTGTCACTAGCCACCACCAAGAAGATCCTGGCTCTGTTGCCTTTACTGCCTCCTGGCATGGATCAATACCCCTTGATAAGGTCCTCTCAGGTCTCCACCACTATGTCAATGTGGATGTTAAATGAGAGAAAAGTCAAAAGAGCAAAAAGCAAAAGGACATGATGGGCGACCAGAAAGGCTTCTACATCAGCAGCAAAAGGCAAAGGTGGGTCTGCTGTTGGGTGGTGCAAGGGACCTGATGATAAAGGACACAGAAAAGGCTGAGATGTTCAATGCCACCTTTCCTTAGTCTTTATAGCTAGAGAGTTCAGAGGAGGCCACAAAAATGGTCAGGGAGCTGGAACACCTTTGCTGTGGAGACAGGTTGAGAGAGTTGGGGTTGTTCAGCCTGGAGAAGAGGAGGCTTCAGGGAGACCTTATTGCAGCCTCTCCGTATATTCAGGGGCTTATAAAATAGATGGAGACTTTTTACCAGGACCTGCAGTGACAGGACCAGGGACAATGGTTTGAAACTGAAAGAGGGTAGGTTTAGATTGGACATAAGGATGAAGTATTTTAGGGTGAGGGAGGTGAGACACTGGCATAGGATACCCAGAGAGGTTGTGGATGCCCCATCACTGAAGTGTTCAAGGTGAGGCTGATACAATGGATGATGTCCCTGCCCACTGGACTAGATGATCTCTGAAGGTCCCTTCCAACCCAACCCATTCTGTGATTCTAAGACCAGCTTCAGGAATCCCAGGCCCCTGAGACCAGTCTGGAGCAAGGAAGACCCATCCTTGTTGGAGGGAGGATGAGGTTAGGGAACATTTAGACAAACTAGACATACACAAGTCCATGGGACCTAAAGGGTTGCACCCATGTGTGCCGAGAGAGCTGGCCAGTGTCACTGTGAGGCCACTCTTGATTATCTTTGAAAGGTCATGGTGATCAGGAGAGGTTCTTGAAGCCTGGAAGAAAGCACTCCCCCCTTCAAAAAGGGCAAGGAGGAGGAATGACAGGGTGTCGATCCTTGATCTCTGGGAATGTGATAGAGCAACTGTTCCTGGAAACCACTTCTAGACAAGGACAAGGATGTGTTCGGGAGGTAGTCAGCTTGGATTTATCAAAAGGAAAGCAGGCTTAACCAACATATCATAGAATCACAGGGGTTGGAAGGGACCTCTGAAGATCATCAAGTCCAACCCCCCTGCTGCAGCAGGAACACCCAGGGCAGGTCACACAGGAACATGTCCAGACGTGTCTTGAAAGTCTCCAGAGAAGGAGACTCCACAGCCTCTCCGGGCAGCCTGTCCCAGGGCTCTGTCACCCTCACAGTGAAGAAGTTTCTCCTCATGTTGAGGTGGAACTTCCTGTGTTGTCACTTGGTGCCACTTCCCCTCGTCCTATCACAGGGCACCACTGCAAAGAGACTGGTCCATTCTTGACACCCACCCTGCAGATATTTATAGACATTCATGAGGTTCTCTTTCAGTCTTCTCTTCTCCAGACTGAACAGCCCCAGGTCTCTCAGCCTTTTCTCATCAGACAGATGTTCCAGTCTCTTAATCATTCTTGTAGCCTCCATTGGACTCTCTCAAGTGAATCCCTGACCCCTTGAACTGGGGAGCCCAGAACTGGACACAATAGTCCTCCAGGTGGGGTCTTACTAGGGAGAGCAGAGCAGGGGGAGAACCTCCCTTGACCTGCTGGCCACACTGTTCTTAATGCATTCCAGGATACTACTGGCTCTCTTGGTACACAGTAGTCTTCTGTGATAGAAGACTGGCTCAGTGGATGAGTGGAGAAGAGGATGTTGCCTATCTTGACCAGTGAAGGGCCACAAAGATCATTAAGTGACCCAAGTATGTGACATACAAGAGCAGGCTGAGAGAGCTGGGAATGTTCAGCCTGGAGAAGGGAAGGCTTGGGGCGATCTTGCCAATGTGTTCCAATACCTGGTGGAAGACAGTAGAGAAGACAAAGCCAAGCTCTTCTCATGTGGTGCTCAGTGACAGGACAAGAGGAAATGAGCACAAATTGAACCACAGAAAGTTCCACTTAACATAGGAAACACATTTTTACTGTCAGGGTAGTCAAGCACCTGAATAGCTTGCCCAGTGAGATGCAGAGACTCCAACCCTGGAGACAGTCAACAGCCAACTGGACACGGCCCTGGGCAACCTGCTCCTGCTGACCCTGCTTTGAGCAGGGGTTGGGTCTCCAGAGGTCCCTGCCAGGCTTGGCCACATGGCAACACTCTGATAAGCCTCACTAACATCAAGATAAACCACATCCACTGCTCTCTCCCTGCATGCAGCAGGTTACCATTTGTAATGGATCAACTACCTTTGATGTCCAGACTTACAACATTAGCCCAATTTACAACATAAGTGGCCAATTCCCAGCACAGCTTTTAGCCCAACACAGACATCAGGTGCTGCTGAAGGACAAGCTTGAGCCAAGGCTAGAAATGCAAGATTCCAGCCCATTTTAGCTCACCTCATCAGCTCTTAACCCAACCCCTCCACAGCTTTAAGTGCAATTTTACAAGGTCTATGGTATGAAAGGCTTGTGGAGCACAAGGCAAGCAGGGCTTAGAGCCCAACTTAGTGCCTGTGACAAGCCCTACGCAGACGTAAAGCTGACACTCAGGTGCAGGTGTCAGCATCAGGGGGGCACATCCTCCATTTCTCAGAGCTAAGACCCTCCACGATCCTCTCCAAGACACTTCCAGAGCTTTAGGAAGTTCAGGCAGGCAGAAAACGACAACCAACACGATGGCCTTGCTGCAAAACACACACGTCTCAGCGAATTCAAGGCAAGCAGAGAACGAAAACTCATTTTTCTTAAAAAAAAAACAACCCACTGACCAAGGCACTGCATAAGCATTCCTGCAGCGTGGCTGGATTCTCTTTCAAGCTGAGTATATTTAAGCGTGACTGACAGAAATACCTTGGAGCAAAGATTGACTCCAGGAGTTTCTGTTGTCCCTCCTCCAGCCAGGCCGGGGAGGAGCAACCATTCCCAGCCGTTTGGCTCGGCTCCCTACGGACCGCCCGTCTGTTCATTGATTCAGCAAATCCTTCTGCACGAAGGCTTCCCAATTCCCTTCCAGCAAAGGTCAGCGGGGTTAGTTCCAACCACCAATTTAAGCTCTTTAAGCTCATCCTGCCAATTTTTCCCGTAGCAAATTAAAGGGTGCTGACACAAGCATGAGCGGGGAGACCAGCGACACGCTCGGAAAGGAGCAGTTAGGGCACGGCTGGGTGGATAAAAGGCTGCTTATCCGTGGCTTAAAGCCTCGTCTGCTCCACGGGGCTCCCACCAGCGACGTCGGTGAAGAGCCCGTGTGGGTGCAGCGTGGGCAGCTGGTCTCTGTCAGCGCTGCTGCTGGCAGAAGATGCTGCCTGGCACACCAGGATTTTTGACAGCAGCAAGGTGGGCACCATCCCCAGCACCTCGGCTCCCGGTGGGAAATGAGCCATCCCCGCCAGCTCCAACCAGGATTTATTTTAAAGGAAACGCAGGGGATAGTTTTCTAGGAGTTGAAGAAAGCTGGCGGCTTTCCAGACGGGGAGGAAACACGTGAGAAAAAGCCATGAACTCAGAAACGATGGGACTTTTTTTGATGTCAACAAGGGACTGGGACTTCCCATGGAGCACAAGCTTTTCCCTCCCGACGTGGCAGAAACCCGCCTGGCTTTTACCAGCCCTTCTGAAGGCAGAAAAAGTCACCTACACTTTTTGGGCAAAGTTGTTATAAAAATAAATGGCCATTCGCCATTTTGGGGTTCAAGTGCACTCGAAGGAGAGGCCAGACCTGCCTTCACACAGGGGGTTTGGTGAGGCTGAGAACAGAGCAAGGTGCTGCCAGCAGCCCACTGTCACCCAGCCTTCAGACCTCCCCAGCCCACTGTCTCACCAGTGGTGATGCTGGCGGTGAAGAGACCCAAAGGCTGAGCCTGGGTGCACTCAGTGCATGGAGGAATGTTGATCTGGATGTGGCAAGGTTGGGAATCATAAAATGGTTTGGGTTGGAAAGGACCTTAAAGATCTCATCTCAACCCCCTGCACGGGCAGGGACACCTCCCACCAGACCAGGCTGCTCCAAGCCCCATCCAACCTGCCCTTCAACACTGCCAGGGATGGGGCAGCCACAGCTTCTCTGGCCAACCTGGGCCAGGCTCTCCCCACCCTCCCAGCACAGAACTTCTCCCTCCCATCTCATCTCCAGCTCCCCTCTTCCAGCTGGAAACCCTTCCCCCTGGGCCCAGCCCTCCCTGCCCTTGGCCAAAGTCCCTCCCCAGCTTTCCTGGAGCCCCTTCAGGCACTGCAAGGTGCTCCAAGCTCTCCCTGGAGCCTTCTCTTCTCCAGGCTCAACACCCCCAACTCTCCCAGCCTGTCTCCAGAGCAGAGCTGCCCCAACCCTCTCTGATCATCTCTGTGGCCTTCTCTGGACTCGCTCCAACAGCTCCAAACGTCCTCCCCGGCCCGGGTTACCCCTCCAAGGCCCATCTCCCCCCACTGCAAAGCAGGGTGGGCTCAGCCCCTCAGCTCCCCAACCCCCCCCCCCCTTCTCCCTGGAGTTTGGCCCCGCTGAGCCCCCGCAAACTCAGCGCACCCTCCAAGGCCGGGTCCCGCCTCTTAAGGGCCGAGCCCCCGCCGGCTCATCGCACCTCCCGCGCCTGGCCACCGCCCCCCCCCCCCCGTCCCGTTGGAACCGGAGGGGGGTATTGGGGGGGGGGAGGGGCAGGTGCCCGCCGCCGCCGCACCTTGGTCCGGCGGCCGCTGCTCCCCGCCTCCTCCGGCGGCCGTCGTCGCGGCGGGCTCGGCTCGGGCCTGCTGGCGGCGGGCCCAGGTAGAGAGACGGCTGCGGCAGAGCGGGCAGCAGAGGCCCGGGCCCTGCAGGCAACGCTGGAAGCAGGCGAGGCAAAGCGAGTGGCGGCAGGGCGGCGTCACCGCTTCCACCAAGGCCTGGCGGCATACCGGGCACTCCGCCACCCCTAATACCACCTCGTCCTCCTCCGCTGCCGCCGCCGCCGCCCCGGACCGCCCCCGCCGCCGCCGCCCCCGCCGCGCCGGCACCGCGGCCCGGCCGCCGGGACCCGCCGCCGCCGCCGCCATCTTCTCACACTTTGAAGGGACAGAACGTTGGGGCGGGCGGTCCCGCCCATCTACACATAATTCATGAGGGGAACACGCCCCCTTCCAATCTTCATATTAATGATTAAGACTCAGCACCCCGCCTCCGCCTTGGCCACGCCTTCTCATGAATATTTAATCAACACGGCTATATAAACAGGGGCCGCTTTCTCGTTCCGTTAGGAGCCGCCGGCGGGCTGCGGGAAGTCAGGAAGTCTCCTCAGGGCTTGGGGTCGCTCTGAGGGGTTGCGGGCTCCTTTCGTAGTAGCCCTGCCCCTGAAGGAGGCCAGTGTCCCCCTCAACCACGCTGCGGAGGGTGTAGGGCAGGGTGGTGGCTCCAACTGCCATTGCCTGCTGTAGGGAAGATCCTCTGCAGCTGCATTTTATTTCAGCCTTGCTGGATACTTCGGTGAAGGGTGTAATCTCAGGTTGTTTTTGCTGGCCTGAGTTTGATGGAGCTGCTTTAAATCCCTGTGGTTTCTTCGGTTTAAGACCTAGAAAGGTTGGACTAGGTGATTATTGAGGTCCCTTCCAACCTGGCATTCTGTGATTCTATGACCTTCCCTCTTGGGTGCAGGCTCAGAGTGTGTCTGAGACACAACCCAGTCCTCTGGCTGCCGCCAGCGACTTCCAGCCTCCTCCTCAATCGTCTTCTAACAAGCTCCAGCGGTGGGTCTTTAAAAAGACACCACAACATCCCTGGGTACTAACAACTCTTTTCTTTCTTGATTTGTTGTTACAGCTTTTCTTCCTTATACCCACAGTAATTGCTCTTTTTTGGACTCCTCAGTTCAGAGAGAGCTGGGGGTGTTCAGCTTGGAGAAGAGGAGGCTCCAGGCAGATGTTAGAGCACCTTCCAGTGCCTGAAGGGGCTCCAGGAAAGCTGGGGAGGGACTGTTTACAAGGGTGTGTAGTGATGGCACAAGGGGCAATGGCCTGAAACTAGAGCAGGGGAGATTCAGACTGGGTATCAGGAAGATGTTCTTTACAATGAGGGTGGTGAAGCACTGGAACAGGTTGCCCAGAGAGGTGGTGGAGGCCCCATCCCTGGAGACATTCAAGGTCAGGCTTGACCAGGCTCTGATCTAGTTAAAAAGATCCCTGTGCACTGCAGAAGGTGCTGGACTCGTTGACCTTTGAAGGTCCCTTCCAACCCCACACATTCTATGATTCCATGATTTTATGATTAACAAGTGATTAGACCTGCAAGGTCTCCTTAGCCCAAACTTGGAAACCTGGCTAAAAACCTTCCCAAGCCCCCTCCCTCCCACGGCGCCGTGCGGAGCCTGCGGCTGCTGGGGCGGCACTGCTGAACATCCCCTGCTGTCGGCGTCTGGAAGTTCAGCGTTGCTGAGTTGATTATTTCCATTAACAACATTTAGTGAATACCCCTCAGAGGCTTCACATGAGGAACAGTCATTTCTGAAGGCAGAGCGACAGGGTTTGGCCTGCAGCGCCGAGCGATTAGCAAACGAGGAGGAGAGCTTCAATGCTTGTGGGGACAGACCGACGATTTAACAAGCTGCCTTTACCCAGAGACAAAGGCTTGGAGATGTTTTCCTCCTGAGAGGTGCTGCATCCCATGGGGGAGCCTCAGAGGAAGAGATGCAAAATCACATTTCATCGTCTTGGGTTTATTCTTTTTTGGGGGGGAAGGGAGGGTGTGGGAAAGAGGCATAGGGGGGATGTGCATCCAGGGCAGGGAACAGCCAGGCAAACAGGCTTTGAAAGGAAGCAAGACAGAGAGGTGTGGGCACGAGCTGCTGGCTGGGATGAGCTCGGTGTGTACAGTGAACTCCATCCCCACTGGACATCAGCTGCCTTAGGAGCAGATCCCTGGGGTCTGTTTCACTTTTCCCCTTTCTCTTCCAGGCAGGGTTTGCAGAATGACACTCTTCCAGGGGCGAAGGGATGAGGAGAGGAGCTGTGGCATCCAGGTGCTTTCTTCAGGACCTGGGGGAATGCAAACCTCCCTGCCATGCTGCTGGTGACAGGGGACTAAGCTCACTGGCTGGATACTGAAGGTAAATGCTATGTGGGGTCCAGATCCCTGTGGTATCACACCCCAGCCTTGCCCAGGGGGGTGTAGAACTCATGGAAAATCAGGCTGGCAAGGCTCCCAGGGACTATTCAGTCACCCCCCTTCTCTGCACTGGGATCAGTTCAACCCAAGTCACTCCTGTCCAACACTTGGTCATCCTCTTCTTAACGACCTTCAGTGCTGGCAGCACACCTTCCCCCCCAGGTGACTGCCTAGGCCTGTCCCTGTCATCAGAAAGGTGGGGTTTTTTTCCATTGTTGGACATAAATCTTCCATAATCCCTGTCTTGGTGTCCCTGCTGGCCCCATTAACCTGAATCCCTTCCTTCTTCGTCAGGCTGCTAATGGAGGAGTCTAGACTAGGAGCTACCTTGACACAACTACTCCCTGAACTGAAGTGCTGGGATTGAGGGGTGAGTCCAGATCTGGGGGAAGGGGTTTGTCTTGCACTCCAAAGCATCCCCAGCAAATTGGTAGGAAGATCCTTGGCACAGTTTTGGCCTTGAATAACTAGCCCCATCCTAACCCAGCCCCCTCCCCGGCATGATTTTTGGGGTTACCAGGGCCACAGGTTGTCCTTCAAAAGTAGTTCAGATGTGACCTCTCTGTTTGGGAAAGAAGAAAGCACTTAATAGTGTGGCTGTAACCTAGATAAGGACTATTTAATTGGTTTGCAGCTACAGGCTCCATCTGTGGAGCCTTAAGTTGCTGTGACACATACCCCAAACAGCATGGCACCTCAGGACAGGGTGGGAGCAGGTGGGTGGGTGCAGGTGGCCATGCTGGGAACCTTGCTGCCATCACCCCTGTGCTGTCAAAATCCCACCTGGTGCCTGGGTCCCTCTCCAGACACCTAAACTGCTTTCAAATGTGGGCTTCTCGAATTCGCAGGGAAGGAGGAGGGGGATGAACCATCACAGTCACATTGCCCTGAAACTTCTCCTGGGGTGAGTTTGGTCTTTCCTGCACCAGCTGTGGGGGCTGAGGTTGGAGTGTTAGGACTCACATGGGGAGCAGGAGAGGCTGTTTCTTCTGATAGACCAGGAAAGGGGGACGTGGGACAATTGGGACTTTGTCAGTCACCTGCCACAGGTTTGACCTGTGCTGTGGGAATGAGGGTAAGATGGGTATAATAGAGATGTAGGGATTTAATTTTCAGGAGATTAGTTCTCTCTTGGCTTTAGGTCACTGTGGCCACCAGACCTCTCTGGTATCTCTCCATCCTTCTGATAGCTTCAGCACTTCCTCATTGCCCAGAGAAGTTGTGGCTGCCCCATCCCTGGCAGTGTTGAAGGGCAGGTTGGATGGGGCTTGGAGCAGCCTGGGCTGGTGGGAGGTGTCCCTGCCCATGCAGAGGGGTTGGATCTAGGTGATCTTTGAGGTCCCTTCCAACCCAAACCTTTCTATGATTCTGTGATTGCTGCCATATAGCTGGAGTTTATCTGCAGCTGAGCAGGGTGCTCAGGGTTTGGATCTGGGGCAGCAGAGCCTCCAGGAACCTCTACGTGACTGACACGGTGCTTGTGGGAGAGACACCCGTTCCCACAGGGATGTTCAAAGGCTTCAGGAAGCCATCGTGGAGGGGCAGGGCAGAGGGTTTGGATGGGACAAGCATGAAGTAGCAGTAAATGCCACCAAACCATCAGCTCATGGGTGCCTTTTTGGAGCATCTGCTAGGGGAATTATTTTTTTTTTCTTGCCAAGCTGTGTGCTGGGCAGGACAGAGCACAGAGGAGCCGTGCCTGGGGTTTGTCCATCCTGCTTCCCAACGCCCCAAGCAACCAGCAGCAGACATGTTTCAGGAAATTTCACATCAGTCCAGACAAGCTGAGGTGCTAGATTGATTTTTATCCAAACTCCCTGCTGCTTCGAGGCTGTAGGTGCAGGAGAGCACTTTGAGCTCAGAGACACTCCCCTGGTGTGTTCATCTGTTCATTAGGTGAGATACTGGGAAGCATTTTGTGTCCCAGTGTGGCACGTGGCCCAGTTGACCATCAGAACTAAACCTCTGCTTCATGGCAGCCTTTAGTCCAGAGGGCTGGACACAGGGATCCTACAGATTGCTCCTATGCTTTGGTCCAAGGTGAGACCAGCTCAGCCTCTTCCCAAAGACATCCAGTAGTGAGGACCCTGAAGCCTTCCCAGATGATCAGTCCTCATCTTTTAGTTCCTCATTCTTTTATCTGAATTTCATAGAATCATAGAATGGTTAAAGTTGGAAGGAACCTTAAAGATCATCAGGTTCCAACTCCCCTGCATGGGCAGGGACACCTCCCACCAGCCCAGGCTGCTCCAAGCCCCATCCAACCTGCCCTTCAACACTGCCAGGGATGGGGCAGCCACAGCTTCTCTGGCCAACCTGGGCCAGTGTCTCACCACCCTCACAGCCCAGTTCCTTCAGTGGTTTCCCCCAGGATGCTGCTCCCTACCAGGTTCATCTTCAGGCATGCAAGAACTTCTTTCTTAGCCCTCAGCTTGGCCAGGGTGACTTTATGGTTTGTTTTGGTTTGGCTTTTTTCCTGGGAAGACCAAAGGTGTGTCGAGTCCGTGTGTGGCTTCATTTTAAAGTCAAGCAGAGCTCTCACCCTTCTGTGTGTTGCCTGAGATGTGGGTGTTAGTGCTTGGGCTGGATGTCATGGAATCATAGGATGTGCTGAGTTAAAAGGGACCCATCAGGATCATCGAGTCCAACTCCTGCCCCTGTGTAGGGCACCCCTAGAATCACACCATGTGCCATGTCACCACTCAGGGCTTTGCAGGTTTCTACATTCAGGAGCTTGAATCAGCTTGAAGAACTGATTTATTTATTTTGGGGGGCATTTTTAAGCAAGCTGTAGGTTCAGAATCCTCCTGCAGAGGAACTTGGTGTTTCCTTTAGTGAAGGAGGTGGTGCAGGGGATTTCTGTCTGCCTGGCTCCATCCTGTGCTCACCACCATCCCTTTCCAGTGGGGTCAGTGGTCCTACCAGCACTCCTGGGTTATCTGTGTGCAGGAAAAGTGAATCAGAGGAGGCAGAGCCTGGTACTGGTTGCTATGGAAATCTCTTGTGCTGCTTTTCTGCCTCTTTTCATCTGTTTCCTGAGGTGCTAAAACAATCTGTCTTTTCACCATATTTTGGCAGGTCCCTCTCTGGTGGAGGCTTTCAGCTGCCCGAGACACTGGGTAGGCAGCAGAGGAAATGTGGATGCAGAGAAGGAGGTAAAGCCCTCCACCTTTCACAGGATCACAGAATCACTGAGGCTGGAAAAGACCTCTGAGATCATCCAGTCCAGCCTATGACCAACACCACCACATCAGCCAGACCATGGCACTAAGTGCCACATCCAGCCTTGCCTTGAACACCTCCAGGGATGGTGACTCCACCACTTCCCTGGGCAGTCCATTCCAATGTCTGATCACCCAACCCCACCTGACTCCAACCTCCCTTCAGGTAGCTGTAGAGAGTGATGAGGTCCCCCCTGAGTCTCCTCTTCTCCAGGCTAAACAACCCCAGCTCCCTCAGCCTCTCCTCATCAGACTTTCCCTCCAGTCCCTTCCTCAGCCTCGTTGCTCTCCTCTGGACCTGCTCCAGCACCTCAAGATCCTTCTTGCAGTGAGGGGCCCAGAGCTGCACACAGGACTCGAGGTGAGGCCTCCCCAGTGCTGAGCACAGGGGGAGAATCACATCCCTGCTCCTGCTGGCCACACTATTCCTGATCCAAGCCAGGAAGCCATTGGCCTTCTGGGCCACCTGGGCACACTGCTTTGGGTGTCTTTTCAAGACCCATGGCTGGAGAGGGGAAGGGAAGATCCGTGCCAAAGAACCAGCCTCTAAATGTGTGCCAGGAGCTCACTAGAGGTTATCATTTACCTGCTGCCTCACCCACATTTCTATCTTTAATTGTCTCAAGTTCAGCTGTCGAATGATTGGAAGGATATTGATGCATCAATCCTTGCTGTTGTGGGGACCCACAAATGCTGGTGGACAAAAAAGCTCATTTCCAGAAAACCAAAAAATTGTGGTGACTTTATTAAGATAAATGATGATGATGTGAAGGAAGCAGCAGTTTGGTGCTGGGTCTGGACTTGGTCCAGCAGCTCGGGTGCCTCTTCTGTAGAAGCTGCTGCTCGACAGGGTCAGGCAGGACATGTTATCCCTGTGGACACCATGGCCCCTCCCAAAGATGTCTTCTCCCCAGGATCAGCCTGACCCAGGAGCTGGGGCTTGGAGAGCCCTTGGGAAGGGACAGTGAACATGGGAAGAGGAGACAGTTCCCCACCAAAGCCACTTGAGGGACAAGCCACTGTGCAGAGCTTCAGGTCTCTGCAGTGGTTGTAGTGACAGCAGATTTGGGAAGGGATCTCTGCTGGATATTCTGCCAAATTACTCCTGCATCCCACCCTGGACAGAACTTGGTTTATGTGCCTCCATCTTGTGGTCCAACCCAAACCCCTGCAAGGGGCAATGGTTTTAAATGGAAAGAGGGAAGGTTTAGGTGGGACATGAGGAAGAATTGTTTTATGATGAAGGAGGGAGGAGACAGTTGCCCAGAGAATCTGTGGATGCTTCACCATTTTAAGTGTTCAAGATCAGGTTGGACTGGGCTTTGATCAACGTGATCTAGTGGAACTTGTCACTGCCCATGGCAGAAGGATGGGTGTTGGGCTTGATGTTCTGTGTCCAGCTCTGGAGCCCTCATCACAGGAAAGACATGGAGCTGTTGGAGAGGGTCCAGAGAAGGGCCATGGAGATGATCCAAGGGCTGGAGCAGCTCTGCTCTGGAGACAGGCTGGGAGAGTTTTGAGTGTTGAGCCTGGAGAAGAGAAGGCTCCAGGGAGAGCTTGGAGCACCTTGCAGTGCCTGAAGGGGCTCCAGGAAAGCTGGGGAGGGGCTTTTCACCAGAGAGGGCAGTGACAGGACAAGGGGGGATGGTTTGAAACTGCAAGAGGGGAGATTGAGGTCAGACCTCAGGAAGAACTTCTTCCCCATGAGGGTAGGAAGGCACTGGCACAGGTTGCCCAGGGAGGCTGTGGCTGCCCCCTCCCTGGAGGTGTTCAAGGCCAGGTTGGATGAGGCTTGTGCAGCCTGGGCTGGTGGGAGGTGTCCCTGCCCATAGCAGGGGGGTTGGACCCTGATGATCTTTAAGGTCCCTTCCAACCAAACATTCTATGATTCCGTTCAGCGATGCCAGGACTCGGGATGTGCGGAGCTCAGCACTGACCTGCAGAGGGTATCCTAAGCCCGTGCAAGGCTCCAGCCTTGCGTCCCGTCCCCTCAAGCCAAACCCTCTGCCTTCCCCAGCCTGCCGGGGAACATTTCTCTGCTTCTCACCTCTCCCGATCAGCTGGAAAGTTTTTGCCGCTGCTGTTTCTCTTTGTGACTCTCCCAGCGATGAAGCTGGCCCTGGCCAGACACTTGCCATGGGGTGCAGGTGGGGGTGTGTCACAGTGGAGACAGGAGATATGGACAGGTCTAGGGCACTGTGCTCCCACATTTTTCCTCTCTGTCCTTCGCCCTTGCTTTGCCCAGCCTTTCTTCACCCTCTTTTTTGGTTGCTGATCTCCACATCTGGGGGGTAATCTGTGTCTGGTCTCCAACACAAGAAGGGTGTGGAGCTGTTGGATTGAATCCAGAGGAGGCCACAGAGATGATCCCAGGTACTGGAGCAGCTCTGCTCTGGAGACAGGCTGGGAGAGTTGGGGGTGTTTAGTGAGAAGGCTTTGGGGAGACCTTAGAGCTCCTTCCAGTACCTGAAGTTGGCCTAGAAGAAAGCTGGAAAGCGACTTTTGAAAAGGGCAGGCAGTGGTGGGACAAAGGGGAACAGTTTCAAGCTGAAAGAGGGCAGATTTAGGTTGGATATTGGGAAGAAATTCTGTGCTGTGAGGGTGGGGAGAGCCTGGCCCAGGTTGGCCAGAGAAGCTGTGGCTGCCCCATCCCTGGCAGTGTTGAAGGGCAGGTTGGATGGGGCTTGGAGCAGCCTGGGCTGGTGGGAGGTGTCCCTGCCCATGCAGGGGGGTTGGGACTAGGTGATCTTGAAGGTCCCTTCCAACCCAAACCAGTCTGGGATTCTATGAATCTCTTACTCTCTGTCCTCTCTATGTCACTGACAATCAACTTTTCACTGTCTGCTGATCTGGTGCTTGGCAACGTGCTCAGACACTAAAAAAATTACCAGATTTCCATTCCAGGTTGGACTATGTGCTTCCAGTGGTAAACTATCTTTTTAAGCCCCATCAGTCAGTGACTGCCTTAAACCCCCAAAGGTGCAGCTCTAGAGCTCTTGAAAGTCCTCCAGAGCTCAGTGTCACACAAAAACTACCTCTCCCTACAGTAGAATCATAGGATGGTTTGGGTTGGAAGGGACCTTGATCATCATCTAGTTCCAAGTAGTTATGGCTTTTTGCACAGAGAACAGTTGTTCTCAGATGCTGACAACCCAGAGCTGGCATGTGTTCTCACAGGGTTTCACCAGCTCCTCGTGCAACTCCACCAAGCCCCTGGGAACACACTTTGGATTCAAGGTGCTCTGACAAATTATCTTGCCACCAGCATGAGGCCTGTGAGTTGTTAGATCACTGTAGGGTGTTAGATGTAAAGGCTGCTCCTCCTCTTCCCCAGAGCACGAGTTAGGAGAGGTAGAGTGATGTCCTCAAGAGAGGTGATGTCCTCTGCAGAAAGTCTGTGTAGCACGAGGTGTGCTATGAGCCTCAATAAAGCTCCTGAGTGAGGCTGAATTTCAGGCTCGGTCCATTGGGCAGAGCAATCTCCAGGACTGCTCCAGTGTGAACGCTCTGCTTGAAGGTCCCCCAAACAAGGGAGACCTTGGAGCACCTTCCAGTGCCTGAAGGGGCTCCAGGAAAGCTGGGGAGGGGCTTTTCACCAGAGAGGGCAGTGACAGGACAAGGGGGATGGTTTGAAACTGCAAGAGGGGAGATTGAGGTCAGACCTCAGGAAGAACTTCTTCCCCATGAGGGTAGGAAGGCACTGGCACAGGTTGCCCAGGGAGGCTGTGGCTGCCCCCTCCCTGGAGGTGTTCAAGGCCAGGTTGGATGAGGCTTGTGCAGCCTGGGCTGGTGGGAGGTGTCCCTGCTCATGGCAGGGGGGTTGGAACCTGATGGTCCCTTCCAACCTTAACCCTTCTCTGATTCTGTGATTCTCTTTGTGGTGGCCACTCTTGGATTTGGAGAAGAATTCATAGGTGCTGCCTGCTGGAAAGGCCCAAAAGAGAAACAAATAAGAGAAAGGCTGATAGGAAGCATTTCCAGGGTATCCAGCTTGAGGGTGATGCTCTCCAAGCAGGACCTCATCCTTCTACAGAGAGAGCACAATGGCAATGCAATGTAGAAGTGACAAAAGTGACAAGTGTCCTCCCTGAGGAGGGCATCAGGAGGGAGGGATAAAGCCCACCACAAGAAGTTGGGTTGGGAAAGAGGATGGAGTGGATCAGTCTGGGCTGTGCCCTAGCCCTGTTTGAACTGTGCAGCAAGGCTCACCTGGGCTGCCAGCCTTGGTGGCATGTCTTCTGCTCTTGAGGGGCTTTGAAGATAGAACTCTTGTCCTCCTGGGACACAGGGCTGGTGCTGGGGGCTGGGGAGGTCCCATCAGCTTGTGTCTCCCTGCAAAAGGAGCATGAACCAGCTTTCAAATTCCCAGATGAGGAGAGGAAACCCACGAGGCTCCAGGCATAGGGGGGGGAGTTTTGTGAAGTTGTATGAAGGAAGTTTGGATTTTGCTTGATTTAGTCTTACCCTGTGGAGTACGGTGGACAGGCATCATCCCATTCTGTGTCCATCTTTCTGGGATGGTAGGGCTCCATAGAATCATGGAATGACTTGGGCTGGAAGGCACCTCTGAAGGTCATCTAATCCAAGCCCCCTACAATAAGCAGGGACATCTCCAACTAGAAGAGGTTTCTCAGAGCCCCATTAAGCCTGACCTTGACCATTTCCACCTCCATCTCCCCTGACTCTAACTTGGACATGCTGATGTGGGATGCATTGACATTTAACCTAAATATGAGAAAATACTTCTTGCCTCTGAGGGTGACAGAGCCCTGGGACAGGCTGCCCAGGGAGGCTGTGGAGTCTCCTTCTTTGGAGATGTTCAACATCCACCTGGATGTGTTCCTGTGGGATCTGCTCTAGAGGATCCTTCTTTAGGAGGGGGTTGGACTAGATGATCTCCAGAGGTCCCTTCCAACGCCCACCACTCTGTGACTCTCTGATTCTGTGACTCCTCTTCAAATGCACACCAGAAATGAAGGATATGGTCTCCAGTCATCAATGGGCATGGAGGAAGTACAACAGGAATCTTGCCTCTGCTTTGCACAGCCCCAGATTTGGGTGCCAGAACATCTGCCCTCCCACGGGCCACAGTTCCCACCAGGCTATGACAGTTTTGCTCAGGGTCTCATTCCACAGTCAGTGTTTATATATTAAAAAAAAAAGGAGAATCCACTCATGGGAGGTGGTTTTCCCTGCTGGATGAAAGGAGGTTGGTGCCAGCTTGGATTTTCTTGCTGGCTGAGGGTTGGTGGGGTGGGCTGGGTGCTGGCCTCGGAGGAGGACTGTGCTTTTCAGTGTGGGATGACTGCTAACCAGGACTTCATCCTGTGTTCTGCAGGAGGAGCAGCCTCCAAGCCCCAGCAGAAGAAACCACATCAGGCTGCCTGTTTTTTGCAGCCTGAGGAGGCAGCAGCTCCTCCTGGGGCAAGGCTCTGTGCTGCAGCTGGATTTCCTCAGTTGGTGGGTCCTGCCGGTTTCCAGCCCCGCTGCCCGTGCCTGCCAGTCCTCACGTGTGCATTCCCAGACGTGCACCGGATCAACCAGCAGGAATGCTGGGCTACAAACTTCCAGGGAAAGGTACAATGTGCAGCCAGTTCCTCCATCCTGGCCAGCTCACCATCCTGCCACGAGGCTTGTGTGGCAGGGGATGTTGTTGGAGCCCGGGCTGTTTATTCAGTAGTTTGTAGGAGAATCTCAGTTTTCATTCGGGGGGAAAAAAAAAAAAAAAGGAATCCTCTCCTCTTCTCAATTACCCAGGGAACATGAAGAGAGTTTGACCTACAGGCTCAGAAACCAGAAGGCAAATAAAAAGGACCCAAGTTTTATAATTCACAAGCCAATCCCATGGTTTTTGGAGCCTGATTCATGCTCGCAGATGGATTGATGTTGGCAGTATCCAACTGTCAGCCAGATTCCTTCTCAGAGGGAGATAAAGAGCCTCGTTTTTGCCAAAGGGTGAATGTATTCTTTATGAGAAGCAACAGAGATGTAACCCAGCACCTTGCTCCTGACAAGACTGGCCTTTATTTCCTGGGTCTGTGCTTAGGACATGGCTGAACTTTCCCACAAGTTTTAGCCCTGATGTGGGGCCAGGAGCTACAGTCCAGAATTCAGCTGTTGTAGCAGAGACTTCATTAAAGTAAAATAACTTCATTGACTTGGGCTGCACGTCCCCATTTTTCTAAGCACTTTCATAACTTGCCCACAGACCTGTGCTACAAATGAGCTTTTCAAGTCCTCCCAGTGCAAGGGAAGAGCTGGAAGAGGAGGTACCGGCTGTTCCTGGTGGGAGCTGGAAGGAGCCTGCTGTTTACCCAAACAGCTTTAATCTCTTTTTTGAGGCATGAGAAGAAAATAGAGGAGTATTACTAACAACATTTGCAGGGAGCTGGAAATGAGTGGAGCAGTGAAAGAAGGGAGGCTGGGTTTGATGGTGAGAAGCTGGGACCATTGGGTGCACTGAACGTGGCCTGGTGTGAATCTGCACTGCATGGAGACACGGAGCTGTCAAGGCACAGATAACTCAGAGAGGAAAGGAAGATGGGGAGAAAAAAAATCATAAAATCATAGAGTGGTTTGGGTTGGAAGGGACCTTCAAGATCATCCAACCCCCCCTGCCATGGGCAGGGACACCTCCCACCAGCCCAGGCTGCTCCAAGCCCCATCCAACCTGCCCTTCAACACTGCCAGGGATGGGGCAGCCACAGCTTCTCTGGCCAACCTGGGCCAGGCTCTCCCCACCCTCACAGTGAAGAATCTAAGTCTAATCTCAATCTCCCCTCTTCTAGTTGTCATCGCAGAATCAACCTGGTTGGAAAAGACCTTGAAGATCATCAAGTGCAACCATAACCTAAATCCACCCACCATCACCTTTATCTACCTGTTAATGCTTAAATCCTGTCCCTAAGCACCACATCTGTATTTCTTTTAAACACTTCCAGGGATGGTGACTCCACCACCTCCCTGAGCAGCCTGTTCCACTGTCCAACCACTCTTTCAGTAAAGAAATTCTTTCTAATATCCAGTCTGAACCTCCCCTGGTGCAACTTCTGGCCATTCCCCCTCATCCTGTCATTATTCACTGGAGAGAAGAGACCAACTCCCACCTCCCTCCAACCTCCTTTCAGGTAGTTGTAGAGAGCAATGAGGTCACCCCTCAGCCTCCTCTTCTCCAAACTAAACAACCCCAGTTCCCTCAGCCTCTCCTCACAGGACTTGTCCTCCAGGCCTTTCACCAACCTGGTAGCTCTTCTCTGGACACTCTCCAGCAACTGGACATCCTTCCTGTAGTGAGGGGCCCAGAACTGCACACAGTGTTCAAGGTGTGGCCTCACCAGTGTCCAGTACAGAGGCACAATCACCTCTCTACTCCTGCTGGCCACACTGTTCCTGATGCAGGCCAGGATGCTGTTGACCTTCTTAGCCACCTGGGCACACTGCTGGCTCATGTTAATCCATTCCCCCTTGTCCTCTCACTCCCTGCCCTTGGCCAAAGCCCCTCCCCAGCTTTCCTGGAGCCCCTTCAGGCACTGCAAGGTGCTCCAAGGTCTCTCTGGAGCCTTCTCTTCTCCAGGCTCAACACCCCCAACTCTCCCAGCCTGTCTCCAGAGCAGAGCTGCTCCAGCCCTCCCATCATCTCCGGGGCCTCCTCAGGACTCTCTCCAACAGCTCCATGTGGGTCCCCTGACTACAGCATGGGACATCCCCCTCTCAGACCTGCACAGACACTGCAGGGGTGCCAACCCATCACTCAGAGGAAAAGTGGGCAGTGTGGACCACCTCAGGCTTTGGGTTGCCCTGACACATCAGCTACTGTAAATCCACAAAGCATGTTGCTGCCTTCTCTATGGAACAGCTTTATAGTTTGTCTTGAAGGTGCATGGTCATGTCAGGATTGCTCCAGTTAGCCCTGAAATGCCATAGCAGCAACACTGCTTGTGCTTTCTGTGGATGGTGGGTGCCAGACCATGTGCAGAGCAGCCCTTGGTTCTGGGCTCCTACCTTCCCCTGTAGTGACTTGGTCCTTCAGCAGAATCAGTTCACAGGGGAGGACACTGAGCAGTCCAATTACTTTTAGAGCTTGTAAATAAGTAGAGCTGTGATGATCCACGCAGAGGACCCAGCTCTGTCTCTTGCTCTGAGCACAGGGCTGTGCTTTTTGAGGATCACAGATAGTCCCAGATGGGAGAATCAAGGTGGGGTGAGGACTCATCTGCATTTTCTAGCCATGGTTTGGTGGTTGCCACGTTCTTCCTGAAAGATGCATCCATCCCATGCAGAAATGTATCTTGGCTTCTTGTACTCAGCAGCTTGAAGAGAAAATAACTAAGCTGATGATTTAATGTTATTAAAACAAGTTTCTTATTACAAAGGAGATTTCCCTCATACCCAGATCCAGAAGCAGGCACCTACAGATGTAGTTTGGTACAGGGGGATGTGTTTGGTGCCTGGGGCAGGGCTAGAGACAGGTGGAAGGAAGAGATGGATGGAAGGAAGAGGTTTTGCTGCAGAAATTCTCTTTGGCTGCTTTCCTCTCTGAGCCAAACGGGGAACGTGGCTGATGTGACCAGGATTAGGGGTTTAGGGGACACCTTGGACCTGTTGGCAGGCTTGGTGCCACTCTCAAGTGGGTTGGCATCAAGCACAAATATCTCAACCCTTGGAAAGGTTGATTCCAAGCTTGAATTAATGGAAGAAAATAAATAATAACTTGGCTGATGAAGGAGAGCTCTGGTCTTCCAGGGGTGCTTAGAGCACAACACTTTAGCAGCACAAAGAAATCCAGGCTCTAACTCAGCACTGTACACCTTCACACCCACATTTCCCCCCAGGCAGGCTTGGATGGAGGTCCCAGACCTTGCAGGAGCCCTTTGCACATGGCTTCATCTCAACATCATGGGATCTTCTCTTCTGCTTCCTGCCACCCCTGGTTGGGGAGAGACTGTCATCACCTGTGATCCCTTTGGCACCAGGTGACATATCCCACTATATACACATTGTATATCTAACAAGAAGGAAACTGAGAGGAACCGGCCTCAAGTTGTGCCAGGGGAGGTTGAGGTTGGATCTTGGGAACAATTTCTGCCTGGCAAGGGTTGTCAGGCCCTGGCCCAGGCTGCCCAGGGCAGGGGTGGAGTCCCCATCCCTGGAGGGGTTTCCAAGCCGTGGAGATGTGGTGCTGAGGGACGTGGGTCAGTGGTGGCCTTGGCAGGGCTGGGGGAACTGTTGGACTTGATGATCTGAAAGGTCTTTTCCAGCTCAAAGGATTCTGTGATTCTATGATTACTGTCACCTCCTGGTTCGCAGCCCCCCAGCACGGGGTCCAGCCCGACAGGTCCTTCCAGCCCCCCCAACCCCGGGCTGTGCCCCCTCGGCCAGGCTGTGGGGAGGAAGGGGTTAAACCTGCGGCTCCGGCACCCCCTCCCCGCCCTCCCTCCCTCCGCCCTCCCGCCGCCGAGGAATTTCCTAAAACACCCAAAAAAAAAAAGGGAAAATAATAATAATAATAATTAAAAAAAAAATCCCAACCCCAAACCAACCCACCCTGTGGGTCTCCCGCCCCCCCCCCTCCCCCGCACCCCTTCCCCTCCTTTCCCCCAGCTCCATCCCCGCCTTTAAGACCAACAAACAAACTCCTCGGCTCTCCCTAAAGGAGGCGCCTTTGATCGAAGCGAGACGAGCCCCGCCGGGCACCGGCACCCCCCGACACCGACACCCCCGGCACCGGCATCTCAGCACCCTCGGGCACCGGCACGCTCGGGAACCGGCACCGGCAACCCCCGACACCGGCATCTCGACATCCCGAACACCGGCACCTTCGGCACCGGCACCCCCGGGCACCAACATCTCGGCAACTCCCGGCATCGGCACCCCCAGGCACCAGCACCGGCACCAGCACCCCCGGACACCGGCATCTCCGGGAACCGGCGCCGGCGTCTCGACACTCCGGGACACCGGCACCCCTGGGAATAAACATCCCCGGCACCTCGGCATCCCGGGAACCGGCATCGGCACAGCGGCGTCCCCGGCGCCGGCATCCCGGGAACCGACATAGCCGAGCACTGACACCAGTACCGAGGCAACCAACACCGGGACCAAGACATCCCCGGGCACCGCACCGCGACCAGCACCGGGACATCGGGCAGCGGCACGCCCGGGCACCGGGACAAGGACACCCCCGGGCACCGGGACCGAAGTCTCCGGGCACCGATCGCGGGGCTGCGATGCTTCCCGGGGCGGGTCCTCTCGCCTTCCTCCTTCGGTGCCTGCTGCTCCTCTTCACCTCCGAGAGCCGAGCCCGGGCTCGTAAGTTCCCCCCGCTCCCCTCCCGGCTGCGCTGGGTCCCTCCGTGCCTCAGTTTCCCCATCGCCGGGGTCCTCAGGTAGTTGCCGAGGGACTGCGTGGGCATGGCTAGGGACATGAGGAGGCTCCTCGCCATGGCAGGTGTTGGTCCTCCATGGCCAGGATGTCCCAGCCATGCAGCAAGCCAGGTCCCCCAATCCTACACTGTTGGGGACATGGCTGTGTCCCCTTCCACCCACTTCTGTCCCTAACCACTTTGTGGTGACATTCAGGGCTGAGCACACTGCTGGCTGCTGGTAGGGGGCTGTGGGGTTTCGTGGGCTGGCAGGGACATGTTGAAGGTCTGGAAACCCCCTCCCAAGAGCTATACATTGAGTAGGGCAGGAGGTTGAATCACAGTGCATCCCCTGCACAGATCCCACCCGTTATGTATGCATCTGTGATCATTCTATGGTTCTATGATCTCTTCTCCAAGGGTGGACAAGAACGTGGACAATTTGGGGAAATGATCCCCCCCAACTGAAGCTGGGGGCTTTTCTCCATGTCTATCCCTTGTTCATGTCCATTCCTTGTCCATCTCCATGTCCTTTGTTCATCTCCATATCCATCCCTTGCTGTCTCTGTGACCATCCCTCACTATGTTCATGGCCATCCTGTGTTTGTCTCTATGTTCATACCTTGTCCATCTCCATGTCCATCCCTTGCTATCTCCATGTCCACCCCTTGCTATCTCCATGTCCATCCCTTTGTCTCTCCTTGCTCCAGCTGACTGATTGAGGCAGATAAGATTTTGGGATGAGGAAGGAAAGGGAGGTTCAACACTTCCTTGTGCAGGAAGGCTTGAAGGACTTGGCCAGGTCTCTTTAGCAGCCTTGGAGGTGTTAATTGGGACCAGGAGGTGGGTTTGGCTTGGGCAAGGCACCACCAGTGGGTGCTGGGCACCCCTAAAACATCACAAAGCCAACTGAGCTTCGAGCAAACCAAAGCAGGACCCGCCGTGTCCCTACATTTATTCTCCCCTTTAATCTCCTGAAATCCCAGCAGAGCCTGTCAGTGGCTGCATTAGGATGATTTATGACCTGCCTGCTGCCAGCTCTGCATTAGGCAAATAATCATCCTCCTGGAGCACCCACCCAAAATGTGAGCTCTGGGTTGCTTGTCCCCGACAGTGGGGTGTGCTGGGGGGGAAAGGCAGACGGATGGATGGGGCCGTGCAGAGCCTTGGGGAGTAAAATCGGGGTGAGTTTGGCTCTTTTTCCTTCCCTGGGGTCATTGGAAGCCGCTGAGCTCAGACTGCAGCATTCGTTTGTTGCATAAGGGATGTGGGTCTGACTCCCTGTGTCTGCCAGGGCTGCGTTAATCCTGGTTAGGAGGAGGATGGAGACATCTCCAGAAGGTGAAATGGATGCTCAGCCAGGTGTTTGCCCCTCTGAGGTGCCTGCTGATGGGAGCAGAACCCCTAAATTGGACAGAAATCCGGATGAATGGGGACAGTTAGGGTTTGTCTGCTTTGAGAGAAAGCGACAGGGTCTATTTGTGGGATTTATGATGGTGATGATGGGCTGGGGCCTGTGGGACAGGGACAAGATTGGAGCAGGAAGGTCTAGGATTGCCCCAGCTCTGCGTTGCTTTGGCTCTGCTACCGGACACATCCCACGGTGTGGGGAGTGTGGCTGGGACTTCAGATGCCCTGTGGCTGAGGGCAGGGGGGTCCTGGTGACAAAGTCCTCATCAAATCGTGGACTTTTTTCCACTGTCCACCTCTGCAGCTCACTGCCTCACTGCTGAGCCCTCAGGGAGAATGAAGACAGGAATAAATTTGTTAGGAGCAGGCTCATCAGCCAAGAGACCTACAGTGTCGTGGCTAAAAATAGGTGAGAAGCAGAAAGGCTCGGGCTTGAGGGCAAGTCAGAAAAGAAGAATTTGCCCACAGAAACAGGCTATTTTAGGGGATTTACACTCTCAGCTGAAAAAATATCGGAGGCACAGGTTACTGGGCCGAATGTGCTGCTATGAGTAATTCAGCAGCAATAGTTGGGCGCAACGAGGTTTTGGCTGGAGGAGTTTAAACACCAGCATCTCTGGAGAGCCCGGGGCAGTGGTTTTCCCCAGGAGCTTGGAAGCTGCCTGGTAGTTTCTTTTTAACGTGGTTCCTGGAGAAAAGGAGGTTTGTGGGATTTGTGAGGGAGTTCGGATCCAGCGTGACGAGGAACTGAGCGGTCCAAGGTGGGAAGGATGGGGATGGAACTCAAATCCTACTGGTGGCCACGGTAGGGGAGAGGGGAGGGCTGCACACCCCGCTTTAGACAACCGAGCATTCCCTTGGGGAGGAGCAGAGGGAAACAGGGCCCTGTCACTTGCTCTCAGAGCCCGTGGGGACACTCTGGGTGCAGGACTTCACTCAGCTCCTCCACCCTGGGGAGCTCGGCGATGCCTTGCTGCATTTGCAGAGCTGCAAAGTTTTCCAGGCTCCCAAAGTCCTGAGGAGAAATTCCCAGCGCAGAACCGAGTGAGTTGAGTGCGTGGGAAGTGATCTGGACGTGAGCAGAGTCATTAGGGTGCCACATGCCAAGGGCCCGGTGTGTTTTAACCAGTCCCTCCTCAGCTAAGTTGCATTTTAAGCCCTTCATAAATACAGGGCTGTCATAGGAGCGCCTGGACTTTGTGTACCAGACAGGGCTTTTTACACTTTATTTATGGCCGCTCTTAAAACTCGCAAACTGGTTTTGCATAAACACCCCCCGCGCCCGGCGCGGCGCTGGCTGGCAGGTGGGTGACCTCCAAGAAAGCTGTCAGGGCCAGGAGCCCAGCTCAGACCTTCCCTGCTTCGAGGAGAGCAGTGGGGGAACAGTCTGGGGACACAGAGATGGAGGAAAAAAACCATGCCATGGGATGAGACGGGGGAGAATCCCAAAATGGTTTGGGTTGGAAGGGACCTTAAAGCTCATCAGGGTCCAACCCCCCTGCCATGAGCAGGGACACCTCCCACCAGCCCAGGCTGCACAAGCCTCATCCAACCTGGCCTTGAACACCTCCAGGGAGGGGGCAGCCACAGCCTCCCTGGGCAACCTGTGCCAGTGCCTTCCTACCCTCATGGGGAAGAAGTTCTTCCTGAGGTCTGACCTCAATCTCCCCTCTTGCAGTTTCAAACCATCCCCCCTTGTCCTGTCACTGCCCTCTCTGGTGAAAAGTCCCTCCCCAGCTTTCCTGGAGCCCCTTCAGGCACTGCAAGGTGCTCCAAGGTCTCCCTGGAGCCTTCTCTTCTCCAGGCTGAACACCCCCAACTCTCCCAGCCTGTAGAAATGGGGTGAGACCTGCCAGGCATTTTGGTAGCATCCTTGTTGAAGCCAGTTTGATACCTGGAGTGAAAGTCCCTGCTAGGGAAACTGAGGCACGGGGATTTCCATGCTTTGGGGTCTGTCTATCCATTGGTCAAGGCTTTACTGCAGCAGTAACTTGCTTCTGGGAACTCCTCGGTGTCCTGTAGTGTACAGGAGCTCTGGTGTGAATCAGGATTGATGTATATGGTGATTCCATGTGTGAGAGATCTGGCTGGGTCTTGGGTGTACAGATGGGAACTGTTCCCCAGGCTGCTGGAGCAGTCATGTAAAAGCAGCTTAAAACCATAGAACCATGGAATGGTTTGGGTTGGAAGGGACCTTCAAGATCATCTAGTTCCAACCCCCCTGCATGGGCAGGGACACCTCCCACCAGCCCAGGCTGCTCCAAGCCCCATCCAACCTGCCCTTCAACACTGCCAGGGATGGGGCAGCCACAGCTTCTCTGGCCAACCTGGGCCAGGCTCTCCCCACCCTCACAGCACACAAGTTCTCCCCAGGATATCATCTCAATCTCTCCTCTTCTAGTTTAAAACCATTCCCCTTCATCCCATCCCTCCCTGCCCTTGGCCAAAGCCCCTCCCCAGCTTTCCTGGAGCCCCTTCAGGCACTGCAAGGTGCTCCAAGCTCTCCCTGGAGCCTTCTCTTCTCCAGGCTCAACACCCCCAACTCTCCCAGCCTGTCTCCAGAGCAGAGCTGCTCCAGCCCTCCCATCATCTCCAGAGCCTCCTTTGGACTATCTCCAGGTGCTCCATGTCCTTCTTATGGTGGAGCCTCCAGAATTAAACTCAACCAACCATGACCCATCAGGACACTCTGCTGAGGTCTGGGAAGCCCTGACCAGGGGATGTAGGGGCAGGGTCTTGCACGTGTGTGTGTGTGTGGCTTGACTTTGTTCACATCAGTCCCTGTATCCAGAGGTGGGCACGGCTCAGCCTGAGCCAAAGGGGCCTTTGGCAGCAGATCATGGTGTTTTGGTAGCCATCATGTTTGCAGGTTTAATAGCTCAATGGTTCCTGCTGAGAGGCTTGGGATCAGTGCAGGAGAACATCTGACCTATTTTGGCCTCTGATTCAGTCATGGTCAGAGTGCCCAGGCATTGGGACAACTCAGATCACGTTGTGAAACCCATGGGGACATCCTTGTCCACTGTCAATGTGGAGGGGCACAAGGAACTGGCTCAAATGGGCTGTGTCAGCAGGTGGGAGAGCTTCAAGGGACAGGTCTCATGGACATGCTGTCCCAAGGGGACTTGTCTGCATCTGAGGCCAGGAGATGTCTGGGGGTGGTCTGACCACCATCAGCCAGTTTGATGGTTCAACAAGGAGGCTGTGGGGTCTCTTGATCTCTCACTGGATCCAAAGCAGGTCATGAAGATGCAGGATGGCATGGCAGTTGGTGTGTGAAACTGTTGAGATACATCCCAGAGAGGCATCAGGGGCATCCTCCTGGTGTGAGAGGGATGTCAGTGGTCACCAAAGGCAGTGCAGGAGGGGTTTCTCCATGCCATTCAGTTTGTCACCCTGGACTGATGCCTCTAGACCATCTCATGAAGATGCTGCTCCAGGGGGTTCACAGACTATCTCAGGACCTTCACAACAGCCTCTTCTAGGGTTTTAAGCTCCTGGTAGCTGGAAAGCTTTCTGCAATATCTGTCCTAAATCTTTCAGGCTTTGCCCCAAGCTCATTCCTTCTTCTTGTCCCTGCCATGGCCAGAGATCACCCTTTTGTTGGTAAGAGCCTTCTCTTGCCTCATCCTCCCCCTCTTACTTTCCATCTCAAATTACTTCCCCTCCTTGCCATCCAGGATGCAGTTAATGGCAATTAGTGGCAATTAATGATAATCAAAGTAAACCAGGGCCTGAGCACAGCCTTGAGCATTGACCAGGGATGTCCAGACTCTTGCTGTGGGTGCACTTCTCAGCATGGTGTTGGCCAGTGCCATCTAGACTTTGCCGAATGCCTGGGGACAGCTGGATCAGGGTGGTTCCAGCAGGTGGGTATGGACATGAGCTGGGCCAGGCCACTGGCTCCAGACCCTGGCCTGAAGTATTCAATTATTTGGTTGTAACCAGGTGGTCTTCACCCAAGAAAACATTGGAGCCATGGCAGAAAACAGGTGTTGGACGGGGAAGTGTGGAGAAACCTTCCTCCTCCATGATGTCTCCAGCAGAGCCCTTCAGGGTGGGCAAGGCAGAGCTGCTACTGCATGGAGGAGTTGCTCTCTGCAGCATCTCTCACCCTTCCTCTGG
The DNA here is from genome assembly GCA_020745705.1 of Hemiprocne comata. Taxonomy (NCBI): domain Eukaryota; kingdom Metazoa; phylum Chordata; class Aves; order Apodiformes; family Apodidae; genus Hemiprocne; species Hemiprocne comata. The sequence goes on from CM036586.1 coordinate 217,087,219, forward strand.
GTATGAAGCCACAGGACTTGTTGCTGAGTGGCAGAAGAATAATTTCCATGGCTTTCAGTTGGTTTTTCTGGTTCATTCAACTCATAATAGTTCTCTGAAGAGCAGAGTCTTGCATTGGGGGCTTCTTGTATTTGAGAAGAAACTGTTTAGATGGAACCTGTTCTTGGAGGTGTTTGCAATGAGAATTGTTTGCCCCTTCCCACCTCTGCTTCTGCTTCCAGATCCCATAGAGCCACCTCCAAGTGTGGAGCCTCCAGCAAACTCTGGTTATGTCTCCAAGGTGGTGTGGACCAGGCTGGTCCGCTGTCTCCTCCTACCCAAGGATTGCATGGTCTTCAGGAAGGAAAACAAGGTGATGGCTTCATCTGGGTTTTTTGATGCTGCGGCCTGGAAAAGGCTCCACAGCTCAAGAGCCCTCTTTGGAAAAGGAGAAGTGAAACAACGTGACTTTTGTGAGGGTGTTGCTGCCGAAGACGCAATAAATAAGGAGCCTGAACGGCACGGGAGCAATTTACTGCCACAAATGGCTTTTCACTCCCAGTGAATTGGGAAGATAGCCAAAGTTTGACCTCTGAAAGTGAAGTTATTAGCCTGGCAGGGGAAAAAAAAAATGATCCGAAGCCTCCAAAAAGTTCAAGCCACCCATCCCCAGCTTGCTTTTAACCAAACATGCTGGCTCCTCTTGCCAAGGAGAAGTACTGAGATGGGGACAAGTGTCTGGTGCTGCCCAGCACTGCCAGTGCCGGCTTGGATTTCACCAGCAGGCCCTTTGCAGACATGAATCAGGCTGCTTTCGAGGGCTGGACCCAAACCAGGGCTCCACTTGGGAAAGGCCAAGTGATTAAATGTTTGAAGGAAGGAGCCAACTGGCACGGGAGCCTGCAGGCTGAGCGGGGCCGCGTCGCGCGAAGGCAACTTGGTTCCTTCACCCGCCGCATCGTTCTCGAGGATGCTGCAAGCAGGGCAAAATGAACTCATTGTCTCCCCCTTTTGCAAAAGGATGATTTTTCTTTTCTTTCTCTTCCTCTCCCCCCCCCATCCCCGCCCCAGCCTCTTTGTCCTGGGTTTCTGAGGTTTCCAGCTCCTCCTTCTCGCGTGGTTTCCTGCAAACTTGTGTCATGCATGGCCAGGAATACGGGTTTGCTGACTTGTTAGAAGTTTGGAGCAAGTTATGGGGATGGTGTAAAGACCTGAGGTTGGGAAAAGCTCCTGCCTCTCCCTCTGATGGCATCCACCCCCAAATTGTTGCACATCTCCACCTCTGCAGATGCAACACTGGCCCCATATAGCTGGGTTTGGACTAGGTGGTTTGGACAGCTGGTGGCCACCTTCTTTGGAGGTACAACTTAGAGAGTCATAAGCTTGAAGTCATTAATTCAATGAGGAGCTCAGGGCTGCTGGCAGACTTGTAGGGCCTGAGGTGGAAGGGCCCCATAAGAATCATCATAGACCTGCAGGGCTGTCCTTTCTCATGGCCATGGGGTCTGGCTGTGGTAGAGCCTCATTCGGGTTCATCCTGAGGATGGTCAGGAGCTGAAGGAGGGATGGCAGCCCACCACAGTCTATTTATGAGTTTTGCCTGGTTGGTGGGAGAAACACATTAGGCAGGTGGAATCTCCAGCTTTGGCAAGGTGGGACAATGCCAGCTGGGCTCTCTAGACCAACGCTTTGATAGAGCAGAGCATGGGATCACTGGGGTGGTGGGCGCCACTGAGCTCATTTTGGGGACCCTCTGCTATTCATTGAGGAGTCCTTCCAGCAGCTTAGTGGGGTCAGCACCTGCTGACTTGCCCAACTTCACGTGATGGGCAGTGGGAGCTGGGCACCGTGCCTTGGAAAACAACCCCCTCCCCTCCCCTGCATCCCCAGGGTGCTGCAAGGTTTTAAAAGACCCATAAATGCTTCAAGGAGTGTAAATGTCTCCACTGCCTTCGAGCAACATAATCGCTCAAACTACCTCAAATCCCCCCGATGACATAAGCCTTTAAATTACCTTCAGTTTTTAGTGGGGCTGTAGGCACTGAAACCACCAACAACACACAGGGGCAGGCGTGTGCTCATTCGTGAAAGAGGTTAAGCCTCAACATGTTCCTCCAGCTGGTTGGGGCAGCTGGTTGGGGCCTGGGGACACACCATAGAATCATAGAATCATAGACTGGTTTGTGTTGGAAGGACCTTAAAGATCATCTAGTTCCAACCCCCCCTGCATGGGCAGGGACACCTCCCACCAGACCAGGTTGCTCCAGGCCCCATCCAACCTGGCCTTGAACACTTTCAGGGATGGGGCTTCCATAGCTTCTCTAGGCAACCTGGGCCAGGGTCTCACCAGCCTCCCAGCCAAAAATTTCCTCCTAATGTCTAACCTAAATCTTTCCTCTTCCAGCTTAAAACCATTACCCCTCATCCTATCACTACACACCCTGGTAAAAAGCCCTTTCCCAGCTTTCCTGTAGCCCCTTCAGGTACTGGAAGGCTGTTATAATGTCTCCTTGGAGCATTTTCTTCTCCAGGCTGAACACTCCCAACCACGGGAGAGCAGGAGCAGCTGCCAGGTTGTGGTGGGAGTTACAGGTCCAGGCTCCTACAGGTCAGACCAGGATTGGAGCTCAGTCCTGCAGGGCCAGGTGATGCTTTTTGATGTGAACATTAAGGATGACTGAATGGGGCTTCCTGGCCAAAGCCCTGTGGTTGTTGTTGGTGCTTATGGCCATGGTTTGTCCCACAGGGCCTGCTTCAGGTTGGCCTCATCCTGCCAAAGGGTTGGTGTTTAACCAAGGGCTTGGAAATGGAGGAGGTTGATAGGCACCTGTGAAAATCCAGGGAGAGGGTAAATCTCCAAGGGGGAGATGTCTGGGCACCATCTCATCCCTCTTCCTGTGCCATGGTGAGGTTAAACCCATGCCTGTGTAGGCAGGCCTGGATTGTTTCTGGGACAGACACCTCCAGTTCAGGAGCACAGCTGGAAACAGGCTCTTCTCAGGATGATAGGGTGAAAGAGGAATAGAAAAATACCTGGGTTTGTGATTTTGGGGGGGGAAGGAGTGGATGAGGTGGACTTGTTGTCCCCATGGACAGCCCCATAAATGAAAAGCACAACCCACTCCAGCCAGACCAGTTCTGCACTGAACCCTGGAAAGCCAAGGGGCTGAGCCTGGTGGGATGGGACAAGTCAGCATGGTCCTTAGGCTGATGCTTGGCTGCCTGGGTGTTGATAGCACTTGTCCAGGGGTCCTTGACAGAAAGAGCTGAAGCTCTTAGGGGGAGCAAAAGCTTTTTCCTTCAGAATGTGTTTCTACCTCGTAAATGTATTTTTTTTCTTCTTTTTTTTTGAGTAACAGTGAAGATGTCTCCTAAATTCAGGCTCTCCTAATTCCCCCACCCATAGCATCACCCTGGAATCACCTCTCCACCTTCAGATGAGCATTTCTACTCACATATTTCAGAGACATAACTGTAATTTATGCCCCAAGGACACTCATTCTGTCCCTTGCCTGCCAAGGGGGTCCAACTTGCACAGAGGAGTTGCCAGTTGGTCAGATGGGTCCTAGACTGAAAAAAACCCACAAATCGTGGCCAAAAAAAGGCTTTTGGGGAATGCGTTCAGTCTGGGGCTTGGTGGGTGGGATGTGACTGTCAGCTGCCCATGGGGGACAGCATGAGGGCACCGAGCTGTCCTTGGTCTGCTCATTGCAGAGGGAGGAGAAGTCTCCCAAGGATCATCCCTTTCTTTCATGTAGCTACTCTTGGTTGACTTTCAGGTCTGGATACGTTTTGTGACTTCAACGGCAAGAAGTACAGCCCAGGAGAGAGCTGGCACCCCTACCTGGAGCCACAGGGGTTGATGTACTGCATCCGCTGCAGCTGCTCCGAGGCATGTCCTCCATCAGGTGCCATGGGAGGTGGTGGGAATGCTGCTGTGTTGGGGCATCGCTTTGGGAGTTTTAAGACCAGTCGTGGTGTCTACTTTGACCAGAGGAACCCTTTCCTGTCCCATAGGGTTGTTGGATTAATCTCTTTCCTTTGGAAAAAGTCCCACATCCTCCTGGGAGTGGTGGGTTGAACTTGTGAGGGAGCTGTCTCAGTAGCGTTGGTGGGATGCGAGTGGAGGTGGCTCAGGGCTGCTGTGGGACCACAAGTGGTCTTTGATGGTGAGAGATGAGACCGTGGGGTTGAGCCAGGGATGGAGACATCCATGGCTGAGGGAGCTACACCAGCACAATTTGTTGTGAGAACGTGGCCACCATCCAACATCTTCCTCCTTGTGCAGGGGAGAACATGTAGATGAACAAACCATCTTTATCTCTCCCCAGAACGGCAACACCAGGTGCTACCGGATCCAGTGCCCGGCCCTGCAGTGTGCCAGCCCCGTCATGGACCCCCAGCAGTGCTGCCCACGCTGTCTGGGTAGGTGGACATCCCACAGGTGACAAGGTGGTCGTGGTCCTGCAGGGCGCACCTCAACCGCAGTCATTTGAATGGTCATGCTTGGAGCAGTGATGCTGGGTCTGGCCCTGCTCAGAGTCACGGCAGCAACGGCAGCTTGGGCTGCTCTTGTGGTTCCCCCCCAAAAAAACCATAATTTTTACAGAACCACAGAGTGGTGGGAGTTGGAAGGGACCTCTGGAGATCATCTAGTCCAACCCCCCTGCTACAGAGGGTCACCTTGAGCAGATCCCACAGGAACACGTCCAGGTGGGTTTGGGATGTCCCCAGGGATGGAGACTCCACAGCCTCCCTGGGCAGCCTGTCCCAGGGCTCTGTCACCCTCACAGACAAGAAGTATTTTCTCATATTCAGGTCAAACCTCCTGTGCTCCAGTTGGTGCCCATTGCCCCTTGTCCTGTCACTGGGCACCACTGAGAAGAGTCTGGCCCCCCCCTCCTGACACCCCCTGGAGATATTGATCAGCACTGATGAGATCCCCCCTCAGCCTCCTTTTCTCTCAGCTGAACAGCCCCAGCTCTCCCAGCCTTTCCTCACAGGGCAGATGCTCCATTTGGATGGAAAAGGTCTCCCTACCAGGCCACTTTCTCCACCCTTGTGGGGACAAAATATCTGAGACAAACCAGAACCTGGTACTTGATACAGATCATTTGCCAGCAAAATGTGTTGGATATAGGAAAAAAAAAAAACAAACCCCAACAAACAAAACCCAACAAAACATTTCTGAAGATTTGAAACAAAATTATTGCATTTTTCCCTCCCCTGGGTGTAATGACCTGTAACATCAGGTGGAGTCAGTGGAAAAGAGCTTCTCCCATGGGTAATTAGCTAAAAATTAATAATAGGGATGTTTTTATCTTTTTTTTTTTTTTTTTTTTTCCCAAATCTTGGATGGTTTTTGGCTAGTTTTGCCAGCACTCCGTCACGGTGAGGGACAAGACCCCAGGAGGGCTGACTTCCAGTTTTGCCCCCGTGCTGAGCTCAGGATGGTCAGGGCAGGTGAAGTCTCCAAGAGCTTTTAGGAACATAAATCTCCATCCCTCTCCATGAGAACCGTGGTGTGTCCAGGGCTCCTTGTCCCTTTGGGTTGGGCTGGTGGGGAATCTCCTGAGCATCCAACAGGCTGAGACAGCTGGGTTTGTTCAGCCTGGAGAGGAGAAGGCTCCAGGGGACCTTATAGCACCTTCCAGTGGCTGAAGGGGCTCCAGGAAAGCTGGGGAGGGGCTGCTCACAAGGGTGTCCAACGATGGGACAAGGGGCAATGGCCCTAAACTAGAGCAGGGTGGATTCAGACTGGGTACCAGGAAGAAGTTGTTTACACTGAGGGTGGTGAAGCACTGGAACAGGTTGCCCAGAGAGGTGGTGAAGGCCCCATCCCTAGAGACATTCAAGGTCAGGCTTGACCAGGCTCTCAGCAACCTGGTTTAGTCAAAAAAGGTCCCTGTGCTCTGCAGGGAGGGGGACTAGATGACCTTTAAAGGTCCCATCCAACCCCACGCATTCTATGATTCATCCATGCTACCTCAGGGCCAGGCAAGGGTTGACTCTTACCCTGTTGCTTTCTCATCTTCTCTTCCAGAGCCACATTCCCCTTCTGGCCTCAGGGCACCCGTCAAGTCCTGCCAGTACAATGGGACGACCTACCAGCAAGGGGAGATGTTCACCACCAGCGAGCTCTTTCCCAGCCGCCAGCCCAACCAGTGTGTGCAGTGCAGCTGCTCCGTAAGCCACCTGGGAGCCCCTGGGAGGTGGGGAGGGCTCAGGGTCTGCTCCTGCACCCCAACAATCCTTCCTTAAGTCAAGAGGCAGCACAGCTCCCCCAGATGGGCCAGTTACCTGCTCAGGGGAGAAATGTTTGTTGTGATCTGTCTGTGACAACCCGTGATGTTGTTACCCAAGTGATTGTAGATGGATTCAGCAGTTGCTTCAGCATCTTGCTGGTGCTCAGGGCTGGGTCTGGATCTGCTCGTTGTCTCCATTTTCCCTTTCTAAGATCCTCCAGGGAACCCCCAACCTCTCTGAATTGTGGGGCTGTGGAAGAAATCCAGTCCCCAAGCTGGGGAAGAGGAAGGCAAATAATTCACACATGTACACACAAAAGATAGAAATACTCAGTTTAGGAAAGTCTGGGAAGTTCCCACTAGGACACTGCACATACCAACCAAGGAATCACTGAACTGAGGGGTTTGATGAACCCCACAAAACCTCATGAGGACCATTGGCTGGTACCACCAGCCTGTGGTGGGATGGTTTATGGTCAGTATCAGGTTATCATTGCAGGAGATTGAGCTTCCTCTGAAATGGTTCTGGGTCCTCCTTGCCCAGTGCCTAAGGACCACCACAGAGCTGGGTGCTTGCCAAGTGTAGAGCAAGGTGGGCTGCAAATGTCTACTGGGCCCCAGGGTTGGAGCACAAAACACTCACTTGCATCTCCTCCCTGGTGGGAACAGCACAAACAAGCTGCTCCAAGGGTGGGTTATTCAATGGAGAGCCCACAGGCCTGTTCTGGGTGGACTCCCCATGGAGATCCTTGGGGTGGCCATTTGCCTGCTGCAAAGACCAGTGCTGTCCCTGCAGCATCCAGCTATCCCACCTGCTCCATCAAGACACTCTATGGCAGATGGCCAACAGAGAGGACAACCAGGAGCCTTTCCCTATACGTGCTTGCTGCAAAGCAGATGGGGTTGGGTGGTGGAAGACCTGGGGGAGCCCAGTGTGCCTGCAAGGCAACATCAACACCAGCTCTGGGGCTTCACAAGTTCTTGGTATGTCAAACCCAGTGTCGAGGTGGTGGCACTGAGCCAATTTCCAGAAATTGGTTGGTAGATCCCAACTTCTGCTGCTTGCCTGGGTCTCGTGGTGCTTCCAGCATCTGTCTCCTGTCCTGCATGGCTGGGCTTCTCCCCTGCTGCAGCCAGGAGATGATGGCAGAGAGCTGGGGGCATTCACAGCAGAACCCAGCCATCAGGGATGCCAATGGGCAGGCTCCTGGTGATCTTCATGATGTGTTCCTGTGTGATCTGCCCCAGGTGTTCCTGCTGCAGCAGGGGGGGAGGGGGTTGGACTTGATGATCTTCAGAGGTCCCTTCCAACCCCTGTGATTCTATGATTCTATGATTCATCCTCCCTTGCTTGGATTTAAGTGGAAGCTTAACCTAGGGCTGAGATGTGCTCATCTGGCTGGGTTGCACCAGGAGCCAGTTTCATTTGGGAACTCCCACAGCATGTTCTCCAGCTGTCCAGGCCATCGTGTGTGGAGCTGTGCCCTGGAGATGGACACGTGCTTTCCAGGCTGTCTACACAAAGCGTTCACAGGAAGAGTCTGCCTTTCACACCAAGCTGCAATGACCTTTGCAGGACCATTGCATGCCCATTGATGGTCCTGGTGGCCCTATCAGAGGGCTGTGACAGTGGCCAGGATGCTGTGTGGTCCTCAGCGTGGATGGATTGCCCACCTACCCATCCATTGCCCATCCACTACCAACTGCTAGCACCAGAAGGATGTTCCTTTTCCATGAGCCTCCAGCAATGCCCTGAGACAGGACTTGGCCCCACTCTGCCCAACCCTCTCCCACAAGCTGAGATCCTGCTAAAAACCATCAAAACCCAAGTCCTGACACTTCACTCAAGCGACACGAGGCAGCCTGGCCAACGGTGATGGGGAAGCGTGTGGCCATGCATGCCAGGAGCTGAGTGTTGGGAGATAAATGGAGCAGCTCCTCCTCCTCCAGAGGGAATGAAGAAGTGGGACAGAAAGTGCTGATGCTGGACTTGGATGCTGTGAGGAACTGCTTGCAGCAGCTACAGCCTCTGCCATAAAAAAGAAGCTGGTCGCAGACAGGCTTTCACTGCCCGTTGTACAGGACCCTTGGATGGGACCAGGCTCCACTGGTCTGTGCTTTCCTTGCAGCAAATCATTTCACAGTATCACAGAATGGTTTGGGTCAGAAGGGACCTTTAAAGGTGACCAACCCTTGACTAAACTTGGCCAGGAAAGAAAAAGAAGTGGGAGAGCCCAAACCAGCTCCCTCTCTCATGCCAAGAGCATGCACAGAGAATCATAGAATATATGGGGTTGGATGGGACCTTTAAAGGTCATCTAGTCCAGCCCCTCCTGCAGTGCACAGGGACCTTTTTTGACTAGATCAGGTTGCTCAGAGCCTGGTCAAGCCTGACCTTGAATGTCTCCAGGGATGGGGCCTCCACCACCTCTCTGGGCAACCTGTTCCAGTGCTTCACCACCCTCAGTGTAAACAACTTCTTCCTAAAGTCTGATGTAAATCCACCCCGCTCTAGTTAAGGGCCATTGACCCTTGTCCTATAACTACACACCCTTGTAAACATGGTGGTTACCATCAGCTTGATGGTAAAGTATCTGTGATACCAGGATAGCTGCTCTGAGCCTTTGGTGCTCGTGCAGAACTCGGAGCTGGGTGACTCGGAGCTGGGTGGCAAGAGGAATGGTGAAGGCACAGAACTTACACAGTTTTGAGGCTGGTTCCTCTCTGGTGGACCCCAGCTGGATGCCAGCCCACCAGGCTGGGGACAAACACCAGGAAGTAGCCCTTGAACCTGTCTGGACATGCCCACCTGGCCCTGCTTTCCCACCCCATCTGCCACTGTCCCCAGGAGCCTGCAGACCCTCGTGTCCCTCCCAGAGACAGTGGCTCTCACTCAGGCTCTGTTTATTCAGCAGGATGATGCCTTGGATACGAAGGGGAAAATAAAAGGATGGCTGTGGAGCCTTGCACAGCCTGGGTCTTGCTGGGCTCTGTCTGATGGTGGCAGCTGCTAGAACAGCTGCATGAACAGCTGGTCTAAACCTTTTTGAAAACCACCCCGAGACCAGAGCCTCCGGGACAAATCCTGGTCTTTGGGACATTTGCTCTTGCCTGCCTGAGGAGGGTCTTCTCTGGGAGCTGCAGGTCAGGAGGAGAAAGAAAGACGAGGCTGTGTGGCCAGACCCTGCTCTCTGAAGGTCTGGACCCCATGGAGATCCTTGGAGCAAAGGACAGGGTTTGGTTTGCAGCAACCTCCACCAGATCCTCACATTTAACAGACTTTCTTCCTCCTCTTCATGTCCTTCGCACAGTGGTTTGGCTTCCTGATGGCAGAAGAAGCTGCTGTGGTTTGGTTTTCTAAGGAAATCCTTGGTTAACCTCTTGGCTTTGGTTGACTGAGAGCTGGAGGATAAACCAAAGAAGATTGCTGCATGGAGAAGAGGACCTTGCTGTTGAGGTCTGGCTGCTGCTGGGCTGCCCAACATCCCTTTTTACCCTTCTGCAAAGCAGCAAAACTGAAGCCTTGCAGCAAATGGGTGCAAAACCATTGACTCAAGTGGGCCTGGGATGGACTAAGGTCAAGACTGGCCTTTGCCCGTTGTTTTCAGCTCGAATCACCACAGCGATGATGTTTTCCAGACTGATGACCAAGCCAGTGGAAGAAGGTCTCCACTTGAGTGTCCATCCATAGCTCTTGACCCAGTGTCTTTGTGTGCTTGGCTCTGGTGTTATCAAAAACCCAACACAGAGGGAGGGCAGAGCTGTAGTGTGGACCTGGGTCTGGGCTCAGCATCATGCTCCCCCTTTCCACCTCTCCTCCAGCTTCTTGTCCTGGGAGACATCAGAGAAAAGGTTCTTGTGCCACTTGGAATTGGTGGGTGTTGTGCAGAGTTTACAAGTGGCTCTTTCAGATCTGGAAGCACTAACAGTGCCTGAGAGCAAGGAACAGCCTCCCCTTTTTTTGGGGAAGACCACTCCACTCATGAGCAATCAATGGGCCAGCCATGCTGAGTGAAAACAACACCCACCATGCTACATTCCACAGGATGGAGAGTGTTGCCAGGGCAACATTAATGAGGTGGCAATGTGCTCTTGCAGCCCAGAAAGCCAACCATGTCCTGGGCTGCATCACCAGCAGCATGGCCAGCAGGTTGGGGAAGTCTCCCCCTCTGCTCTGGTGAGACCTCCCCTGGAGTGCTGGGTCCAGTTCTGGGGTCCTCAACACAGGAGGGAGCTGTTGGAGAGAGTCTGGGGAAGGCCACAGAGATGATGGGAGGGCTGGAGCAGCTCTGCTTTGGAGACAGGCTGGGAGAGTTGGGGGTGTTGAGCCTGGAGAAGAGAAGGCTCCAGGGAGAGCTTGGAGCACCTTGCAGTGCCTGAAGGGGCTCCAGGAAAGCTGGGGAGGGGCTTTGGCCAAGGGCAGGGAGGGCTGGGCCCAGGGGGAAGGGTTTCCAGCTGGAAGAGGGGAGCTGGAGATGAGATGGGAGGGAGAACTTGTGTGCTGTGAGGGTGGGGAGAGCCTGGCCCAGGTTGGCCAGAGAAGCTGTGGCTGCCCCATCCCTGGCAGTGTTGAAGGGCAGGTTGGATGGGGCTTGGAGCAGCCTGGGCTGGTGGGAGGTGTCCCTGCCCATGCAGGGGGTGGGACTGGATGGTCTTTAAGGTGCCTCCCAACCCAAACCATTCTGTGGTTCTGTTTGAAGATGGACAATACAATTTATTCTGGATCTGCAATTTGAAGCAGTGACACCCCAACACGGGGACATTTGGCCTGGTCCACACCTTTAGAATCCTGACAATGCTTTTGGTTTTTTTGCTCCTCTCTCCCAGGAAGGCCAGATTTACTGTGGCTTGGTGACCTGCCCAGAGCTATTGTGCTCCTCTCCCCTAACTGTGCCAGATTCCTGCTGCCAGGTCTGCAAAGGTAATGAGGGACCCAGGAGGTGCTCCTTAGCAAGGGCTGGGAGATGTAGGTGTTACCACCAGCTGGCAGGAACCATTTCAAGCCACTTTAGCAGGACTTTGGAAGCCCATCTTGTAAACCAGGCTGCTTGCTCTGTCTGGGTCCCACCAGAAAACAAAAGACTCAGCTATTTCCTGCATGCTTCCCCTCCCACACCTACTTGTGTCCTGCCTTCCTGCAGCCCACACACTGGCCAGAGTTGAGCTCTTTGCTGTTCATCATGCAGGAGATGTGACCTGGATGGTGGGCATAGTCCTCCAGACCACTCACCCACCAGGATGGAGATGGTTCTATGGATCCCACGTAGATGGTGCCTGTTCCTGTTGCCCCAGGGATGTTTCCAGGACAGTCAGGGAAACCTCCCCAGTTCCACCCCAGCACACCATGGCTGGGTTCCACTCCCACACCTCTCTGTGGGGGGAAAACACCTGAATTTGCTGCTTTTTCCCCTGAATCACACCAGGAAGGGTGAGGAGAGAATCAAGCTCCACTTCTCCAGATGGAGCCACATGGGCAGGTTCACACCCTGCTGACCATGAAGCCACAGCATAAAATATCTCTTTAATATAATAAATATTTATGAAGCTGGAAGGCCACGGCTGCCTCCTGGATGTGGACATGGAATGAGCTCCTCCAGGTGCCTTCTCCAAACTCTCCCCTTCTGCAATTTGTGTTCCCCTCTCCTGGGTTACTTTGGTGCAGTGGGGGCACATCATTGACTCCATAAGAAATGTCTTGGGATTTCTTTTGAATACCAGATCATCCCCATCACCTCATACTCTACCTCTGGGGTGTTTTAATGCCACCAAACTCCCAAAGCTACAAGGCCATCATGTCTTTCTTGGAGCTGAGCTCTTGTGAATAGTCACTGGGGATAAAAGGGTTTTTGGGGTACAAGTCCTGTTTGCTTTGGGTGATGGGAACTGCATTTTTGGAGCTCTTCTCTCTCTACACCTTGCAGGTGGGCAGCACCATGAGGAGAGCTGCTCTTAGTCAGTTGGACCCCAGAGAGCCAGTCCTCATCCAGCCCTGCAGCATTAGCTGGGGAGGGACTTTGGACAAGGGTTTGTAGTGAGAGGACAAGGGGGAATGGACCAAAACTGGAAGAGGGGAGATTTAGGTTGGACATTAGGAGGAAATTCTTTAGTGTGAGGGTGGTGAGCCAATGGAACAGGTTGCCCAGGGAAGCTGTGGCTGCCCCATCCCTGGCAGTGTTGAAGGGCAGGTTGGATGGGGCTTGGAGCAGCCTGGGCTGGTGGGAGGTGTCCCTGCCCATGGCAGGGGGTTGGAACTAGATGATCTTGAAGGTCCCTTCCAACCCAAACCATTCCATGATTCTATGATTTCACAGGACAATGTTTTTTCCTTGCAGATGGCTCGTTTGAGAAGTCCACGGAAGAGGAACCCCTGCAGTTAAACAGAGGTGTTGTACGTGATGTTTGCATTCTAAAACTCAGATTATTGCTTCTAGCACAGCCCCAGGACACAGCTCAAAGGAAGCCATTTGCCCTTGGCCATAGTCTTCTACAAAGAAATGAGAGAGCAGTCAGTTCCTTGGACAGCAGAACCATGGACACCTGGTTTGCAGTTGAGTTGTGTCTTGGTGTTGACTCTAGGTGAGGGCTATCAGCATAAGCTGAGACCTCAGACCTCAACACTCTTGTCCTCTTCCTCTGAAGCACCTCTGTTGTTTTTGGAAGAGAAAAAGACCTGTAGGAACTAGAAATCTCGGGCAATTCTCCTCCTTACTGTTAAAACAGCTGAGGAACATGGACAGAGCAGACCCAGAGGTGACCAACAGCCAGAAGTGCCCCTTACCCACAGAGTCAGATGGCCCAGATCTCTCTTTGGGGGCTTTTGCTTCAGGATCTGGTGACTTCTCTCCACCCTGGGCTCAAAGATGTCCTGCATCCCAGTCGTAGCTCCCACAGAGCAGCCAGTGCTGGACGTGGCTGCCGGCGTGTTTTCCCCAAGCGGTTTGTATCAGCAGCCCCAGCAGGGAAAAAGTGACTCCTTGGCTTCCAAGAGTGGATTCAGTGACATTTCAGAGCTGGGTGGCCCACGCCAGGTCTGTGGGATTAGGTCACTTACAGCTTCTGTCCCTGCCCTTTTCCATACTACTGGGTGAAACGCCAGTGTCCCACCTCCACCACCTATAAAACCTCCAAAAGAGACACAAGGGGACCCTTTGTGCTGCAGGTCTTGTCCCAGCAGTTTGCTCATGGAAGCCCGAGATGCTCCCAGGATTTCAGTCCTGTGGGTTGGCAGCCTCACACCAACCTTCTTGGTGCCCACCAGGTGAGAGGGTACCTCACCTGGGCACCTCAGGGTATGACCCATCCTTACCTCTCTGATCCTGGTTGGGTTGCATGGATGCCAGTCCTCAGGGTCCCAGCAGACATCTAGAGAAGACCAGCCCATTTGCCTGCCTGTGTTAGTGATGCAGGATCTCACGTGCTTCCCTGAGGGCACTGGGTTGAGTGTGGGGTGATGGAAGGTGTGCAGGACCCTCTGTGGCTTTTTCCAGCAGGCTTTGGAATGAGGACAACCCAACTGCCTGGGTCTGAGATCCTTTCTTTTCTCTGGCTGCTCACAGAGGCACTCGCAAGACCAGTGCTCGGGGGAAGCCACGGGCAGGAAGCCACCTGGAGCCACCACCTCCACTGTTCTCAGTTCTTCCCTGGAGTTCATTCCCAGGAGCTTCAAACCCAAGGGAGGAGGTGGCACCACCGTGAAGATTGTCTTGAAAGAGAAGCACAAGAAAGGTAAGAGAGGGAGGGACCAGGTAGTCTGTATGTGGCCTAAGGTGACTTCTCCAGGACTTTAAATTCTCCAGGGAATCTATTTCAGCAGCAGGTTTCTACCATCAAGTCCTACTTCCTGCTCCTCCACAGTCAACCTCACTCAGCTATCTCAGCCCTGGTGACCTCTTGACTGCATGAATCTACCACTTTCCAAAAAGGACTGGAAGAAGATTGATCCTTGGGGTGTTTTGGAGATCTGAGACCTCTGAAGGGAGGTGCTCACCTGAAGACCCCACATGGTCCTTCCAGGACACTGCTGCAGAGGGACAGGATGTTCCTCCTTGCACCTACTCACCACGTGCTGGGTCTGTCCCAGTGCTGTGGTGTTTCTCCTGGAGAAGAGAGTAGGAAAGTGAGATGAGGAGGCAACCCCATGGAGCCAAAGGGGAAAAGCCAGGTCTCTTCTCCTCTTGAGGGCTCCCCCACCACTGTGTCTCCAGAAGGGCTCCTTCCAGTCCCTGGAGATGAAGCCCTGTAGGAAATTTTGGGACCTCCAAAAATTTTCATGGAGGAGTCAGCAGGTGGCACTCTTCACTGTGCTTCATGCCCGTGGCAGCCTCGGAGGGACCCTGGGCTTGCAGAGCCTTGGAGGCAGGTGAGATCCTGCCCATACTTACCACTCAGCCCCACCAGGGTGGTTGACCCCACCAGCCTCCATCTCCTGGAGCCCGGTCCCCCTGCCCCATGGTACTTCCTGGCTGGGGTGGCTGCAATATCCCAGCGTCTGCTGCTGCTGGAAGTGCTGCCAGAAGACCATGCTCCTCAAGACAGCAGGGCCACCCATTTCTGAGGTGCTGAAACATGCTGAGCTCCACCAAGCCTTGGGTGTACAAAGAGGAGGATTTCTTCCCACTGGCAGCTCTTTTCTGTCTCTCCTCCAGCTTGTGTTTACAACGGGAAGACCTACTCCCACGGGGAGGTGTGGCATCCTGTCTTCCGGCTCTACGGCCTCCTGCCCTGCATCCTCTGCACTTGCAGGGATGGTGTCCAGGACTGCCAGAAGATCACGTGCCCCAAGGAGTATCCGTGTGACTATCCAGAGAAAGTAGACGGGAAATGCTGTAAAATATGTCCAGGTAGGTGGGATCTCAACTGCTTCTGCAGCTGCTTTCCAGTTCCTTCCTTTAGCCTCGTTTTCAAGCCCCAGGCAGACAGATGTTTAGGGGTTCACATCACTGGTGACTTGAATTTCCACCAGATGAGTTGAGCAAGCATTGATGTAAGGGTTGACCTGTCTTGGAGGTCAGCAGGACTGACCCAAGGTGAGGAAGCTGCACCAATCCCAAAAGATTGCATCTGTTGAGTGGGTGTAGTCCAGAGGAAGATGCCCAAGGAGGGACATGCTAAGAGTCTTCAGACAGGTAGAAGATGCTTTCTGAGGAGAGGGCATGGTCTGTTGTCCAGACCTCCAGCTGGGACAAGAAGTCACAGAGTTAAATTGTGGCAGCTGAAATGTAGGTTTGAGATGAGGAGGACACCTTCCTTATCTGTGGCTCTCGTGGTCTGGTTTGAATTTGAGTTGAAGTCCCCATCCCTGGAAAGGACACAACTATTGGGGTGGGCCAGGTAGAACTGGGTTGGTGCTGAGGCTGGACGTTGTGGAAAGGACTTCTTCTTTCTCATGTTCAATGGGTTTTGGGTCTCTCAGCTGCCTATTGGTCTTTGGAAAGCTGTTTACCTTCAACCACAGACCCGGCAAAGATGTGGCAGGACATGAGACCTTCTCTGGTTCCCACAGGAGAATGTTTTCTAGGTTACCCTTTCTGTTCTATCATGCAGCAGTAGATGTTTAGATGGTGGACCACCCACTGCTTCCCTAGAGAGACCAAAGATACCTGAGTGTGCTTGAGCCTGATTGCAGATGGAGCAGTTTCTGGCTGATCTCCTCTGATGTGCATCTCCAAGGTGGTTTTGTGGAGGGGTCTCACTGAGGAGAACAAGCAAGGGGCACTGCCACAATTAAAAATGGGGGCAAACAGGCTGAAAAGTCATCTCAGCTGGGACTTTAAAGGTTTTCCAGCCTCTGAGCAGGGAGGTTCTGGGATGGCCTCCTCGGGGGAGCGAAGAGCAGAAGCTCAGCTTGTTTTAATAAGGTTTCTGAGATGTTTACGAGCAGGATTTATGATGTGGTGCCTGGTGGGAATGGGATGTGATGAGTGAGCCGAGCCCTTCCAGTCTTTTATTCCCATTATAGTGGGTCTTTCTGGTTTAATGTCTACAACTTTCTCTGCTGGGATCTCTTGTCTGCTGCTCAGCCTTCGTTTAGTTCCAGTTAAACACTCTGACCCAGCCAAAATTATTTTCTTCTCGCTTTGCAGTACTCCCAGAGTGATCAGACACACAGACACGTGGCTCAGCCAAGTTACAAGCTTGTCCTTTGCTGCACGGAGGTCTCACCCATCTTTTTTTTTCCAGGCCATTTCCATCTCTGTCCTCCTCTTCCTCCAGTAGCTTTGGAGAGAAATTCCAAGTGGTTTCTGTTTGCAAAGGGGATCCCAACCACAGGGGAATTGTTGTGATGCCTTGGTTGGATGGGGAGATGTTCACAGCTGCTGGGGGCAGAGTTAGTGGCCAGGAGCTCTTGTAACAGAGCACTGGGACAGGCTGCCCAAGAAGTTGTGGAGTCTTCTTTTGTGGAGACATTCCAAACCCAACTGGATGTGTTCCTGTGGGATCTGCTGCAGGTGATTCTGCTCTAGCAGGGGGTCAGACTAGATGATCTTCAGAGGTCCCTTCCAATCCTGATGACTCTGAAAGAAATTCTTCAGTGTGAGGGTGGTGAGACCCTGACCCAGGTTGCCCAGGGAATTTGTGGAAGCCTCATCCCTAGAAGTGTTCAAGGGCAGGTTGGATGGGGCTCTGAGCACCCCGGTGTAGTGGGAGGTGTCCCTGCCCATGCAGGGGGGTTGGATCTAGATGATCTTTAAGGTCTCTTCCAACCCAAACCATTCCATGATTCTATGACTCTATGACTTTATGACCCTTTGGTCCCTCTCCAACACTGTTGGTGATTGAGTAGCTCCAACATGAAGCTCTGAGGTTGTTAAATACCTTTTGCTCCTTCAAAGCCATGTTTTCCTTCCCTGTCTTGAGGGTGGGGCTGCCTTGATCCTTGTTGCAAGGAGCAGCCCTGGAGTGGGTGAAGTTGAATGGTCTGGAAGTTTCCCTCCACCTGGACCCCGTGGTGGCAGGGGTGAGGGTGGTGGGCTGTGGTCTGCCCCCCTTCAAGCCACACCAAGCCAGCAGAGCTGAAGGCTTGTCTTCCCATGGCTGGAAAAACCTGCTTTGCATCCCTTTGCATTGGGATTTCCATTCCTTCTCCCAGATGAGTAGCTCAGGACCACCCCAGCAAGCAGAGGGGAGAGCAGAATCAGGCCTAAAATAACTGTCCTACTAAAATAAACCCCACGAGTCTATTTATAGCCACATTTTTCTTTCGAGTAGTGTAAAAAACCTCCAGCATCCAAAGTGAGGGGGAGAACAAGGCTAAATTCAGCAGCTCTGGGCTCCTCTGCGTTCCAAGGACCACAACCAAAGGCAATAAATCTCCTTCCAAAACCGTGGGGGATTCTTAATTACTCCAGAAATGTTAAAAAAATATTAATAATAATAATAATAAAAAAAATGTAGCTGCTCTGCTTCACCAGGGATGTTGGAAAAGTCACGTAGGGTCCTGATGGTGGCCCTGGTGTGGGTGTCCCCGTTGCTGCATCCCACGTGGGGAGAGGTCTAGGGCTGGGGCTGAGCCCACCCGTGGGGCTGAGCTGGGCACACTGCCCAGCCCCACTCCCTCCTGCTCATCCCTTGGCTCTGCTGACATGGCTCCTCTGGGATGGCAGTGGAAAGGAGATGGGAAGTGGGGAATCCAGCCTGGGCTTTGTGGTGATGGTGGCACCAAGGTCCCTGCAGCAGATACGGGGAATCCAGGTGGAGAAAAGCCCTCTTCCCCATCCCCAATGGCACAGAGGCTGCCAAAGTCAAGGGGAATGGATAACCAGGTCCTCAGGTCCTTTCTCAACATCTCCCTTTGCTGCCAATCTCAGTGCTGGGGATGGGACCCTAGGAGCCAAGGTGCCATTCAGAGACATGGCTGTGCCACCTGGCATCAAACCTGACTTTCCTTCAACCTGGCTGCTGAGATGACCTTCTCTAAGCTCCTTCCAGACCTAACAGGCTGCCCAGGGCAGGGGTGGAGTCCCCATCCCTGCAGGGGTTTCCAAGCCATGTAGATGTGATGCTGAGGGACATGGGTCAGTGGTGGCCTTGGCAGGGCTGGGGGAATGGTTGGACTGGATGATCTTCAAGGTCTTTTCTAACTAGAACAACTCTATGATTCTGTGATTCTATTTAATGAATTCTGCCCTTGTTTTTTCCCAGAAACCAGAGTCAAACCTACTGATGAAATAGTCACCACCCAGTGTAGCAAGAACCCCAACCCTGTCCTGGTGTACATGTTTGTGCCACCAAGCTCAGAGACCTCCAAGGAGATCCTCAGGACGATCGCGATTGAGAAGGAGGCTGGGGAAGAGGTGGAAATCTACAACTGGAAGCTGATTAAAGGTGAGTCCCATAATGAAACCAGCCAGCAATGGAGGACGTTTGTGGAAAACTGGGGCTTTCATAGAATCATAGAATCATAGAATGGTTTGGGTTGGAAGGGACGTTAAACATCATCTAGATCCAACCCCCCTGCATGGGCAGGGACACCTCCCACCAGCCCAGGCTGCTCCAAGCCCCATCCAACCTGCCCTTCAACACTGCCAGGGATGGGGCAGCCACAGCTTCCCTGGCCAACCTGGGCCAGGCTCTCCCCACCCTCACAGCACACAAGTTCTCCCTCCCATCTCATCTCCAGCTCCCCTCTTCCAGCTGGAAACCCTTCCCCCTGGGCCCATCCCTCCCTGCCCTTGGCCAAAGCCCCTCCCCAGCTTTCCTGGAGCCCCTTCAGGCACTGCAAGGTGCTCCAAGCTCTCCCTGGAGCCTTCTCTTCTCCAGGCTCAACACCCCCAACTCTCCCAGCCTGTCTCCAGAGCAGAGCTGCTCCAGCCCTCCCATCATCTCCAGGGCCTCCTCTGGACTTGTCCAACAGCTCCATATTCTTCTTATCATGGGGGCTCCAGAACTGGACACAGCCTTGCAGGGGGGGTCTCACGACCCCAGGCTTTGTTCAGTTTCTCAGGCTTTTCTAGTGGTTCTCCAGACCTTGTATGGTGAGTCAAAACCTGCTGGCATCAGGCTCGGTTTCCTGCCTCCTCCCTTTCATAGTCTTCTGCTGCAGTTGCATGCAGACCAGGGCCTGGAAACCACTTTTGGCCCCAGTGGGCCTCACAGGCCCATCCAGAGACTCCAGCATGTGGGCAAACAAGACAAGGGCCATGGGGCCCAGCCTATCCACTTCCATGCCAAACGCACCTGGAGAACAGAACAAAAAATTCTTCTGGTCATTCCTTATTTTTGCTCTTGCTCCTTTTTTCCCCCCCAGTCCCCCCATCCCTGGGAGCAAACCCTGCAGAGCTGCTGCAACAGTGCATGCAGGGGGGGGAATGAATTGTCCCCAGCCCA
The DNA here is from genome assembly GCA_020745705.1 of Hemiprocne comata. Taxonomy (NCBI): domain Eukaryota; kingdom Metazoa; phylum Chordata; class Aves; order Apodiformes; family Apodidae; genus Hemiprocne; species Hemiprocne comata. The sequence continues at coordinate 217,106,769 of CM036586.1, forward strand.
CTTTTTGGATGGATGGATTGGGATGGTTCTGTTGGTGTGTCCTCCACAGGAAATACACCATTAAATGACAGCCATTGCTTGCTCTGTACCCATACCCTTGGCTTTGAAACACTCTTATGGACCAGAGGAATCTGTCTCTACTAGAGACACTTGGTCCAGTAGATGTTTGTGTTGTGTTTCTCTTGGGCCTGGGAAGGCATCGCAGTGCCCCAACCCCAAGGCTCCACTGGACATACTCTACCCCTTGCAAAAACTTGTGCCTTGAGCACTTGAAGTTGGTCACAACCCATCTATGGATACACGGACCCTCAGCCTGTGTCTTCTGGACATGTATAGGCAGATATTCTGGTTTCTTGGGTATGTTGATGTCTCACCTTTTTCCCAAAGGAGACTTCAGCCCTCCCGGGGCTGGTTCTCCCCCACCACCGAGAGCAGGCACACGTGGAGAAATTAACTCCAGAGACAAAGCTGTGGCTGCCACCACGTTTCCATCCTCCCCCTGCCATCTGCCATCCTCCACGGTGCCCCCCTCCCCATCCTCCCCATCCTCCCCCCTTCCTCAGCTAAGCCTCCTTCACAATGGCACCTTGTAGCTGGAGGACAGCTCTGAGCCTTCTCTGTCTGGGCCCCATCATTTCCTCTCCTTGCTCCTTGGCAGAGGTCACCACCCAAACCTTCTCGCCACCTTCTGAGGCCAAAAGCCCTGCCAGCCAAGGACAGGGGAGGCCCTTGTCCCCGAGGCCAACACAGCTCTTTTGCTTGGCAGAGTGAAGTGTTACTATTGGGAAAGAGCATGAGCTCAGTCACATATGGATTCCACCTCTCTATGGTCCACCACTCGACCAACAGAGCAGTGTGTGTGGAGACGAGAGTCTTCAAGTTGGGCCTGGAACCTGTCCATCTGCCTTTGTATGGGCTTATGATATCAACTCATGGCCTCATCTGGTTCTGTGCTGGGACTGTTTCCTCCTCCAGGCAGGAGTTGGGAGGAGAAACCAGTGCCAACACCCAGCTGAAAGCTTTAACCAGCTTGCTGGTGGTGCCTGACCAGCTCAAAAATGAGTTGCAGTGGGGGCTTCCTCATGTTTTCAGGGGTCTGAACACCTCAGAAGTTTTGAAATGTGACTTCCTGATGGTTTAGAGCAGGAATCATCACTGGGAGTGAGGACAACAAAGGTGCAAAGGAGAAAAGGAAGGATCAGAGAGGAACAAGCATGGTTTGGAGGCTCTGTTGTTGACTCCTGCCCTTCATTCTGTCTTGCTGGAGGCCTGGACTGTACTTGGAACTGTACTTGGTCCCCATGGACATCTTTCCCACATTTCCTTGCCATGCTGTTGATTAGACATTGACCAAAATACTCCTTTCTATCCTGAAAACCTGCAGCTCAGAGACCTTCAGCCATCCCCAGTGTTTCATCACGCTGTTCTACCCTCACACCTGGTCTGGAGGGGACTTGAAGAGTCTGGACCAGCCATCCTCATGCTCTTCTGGCATGTGCTTGAGGATCTCCAGCCCTGGAGACTCAACAGCCCATGTATCCTCTCCCAGAGCCACAAACCGCTTCCCAAGGGAAGACATTTCCCAATGTGCTGCCTCTCTGCAGCCCAAGCTCATCCCTTCTCCCCTCCACCATGGGTGTGAAGAGCAGATTCCTTTCCTCTAAAGATGCCATCAGCTCCTGCCTTTGTCCTCTCTCACACAGTTTAAGCAATTTAGATGTTTTCAGCCTTTCCTTGATGTTACAAATTTCTGGTCCTTCGGTTCTTCCCTTAGCTCTGCTCTGGACTCTGTGTCTTTCTTGAAGTACAGAGCCCAAAACACGGTGCAGGGCTCTGGTCAAAGGTTGTGTCCTTCTGGGTTTGGTCTCATATACCCATGTGTACCCATGGTGCCATCTCCATCCACCCATCAAGGCTTGTTTTGCAGATTACGATGAGGAATGGTTTGAGTTGGAAGGATCTTCAAGATCATCTTGTTCCAAACCCCCTGCATGGGCAGGGACACCTCCCATTAGACCAGGTTGCTCTAAGCCCCATCCAACCTGCCCTGCAACACTTCCAGGGATGGGGCATTCATCCATTTCCAGATGGGCAGAACAGCTCTGTGGAAGAGCTTCTTTCTCCAAAATTAGGAAAGATGAATTGTTTCCTTGGAGATGGGGTTGGTCCTCACTTCGTTCCTTGTGCCCTAATGGATTCTGCTTGTTTTTTGGTCCTGAGGCAGTGCCTAAAGCATTGAGCATGGAATGGTTTGGGTGGGAAGGGACCTCTCAAGCTCCTCTAGTTCAGCCCCCCTGCAGCAGGGACATCTTCAACCAGATCAGGTTGCTCAGAGCCCCGTTCAACCTGCCCTTGAATGTTCCCAGGGATGGGGCATCTCCCACCTCTCTGGGCAACCTGGGCCAGTATCTCACCACCCTCATCCTACAACATTTCTTCCTTAGCTCTAGTCCAAATCTCCCCTCTTTCAGCCTGAAACCATCACCCCTTGTCCCGTCACTACAGGCCCTGCTGAAAGGCTTGTCCCCATCTTTTGTATAAGCCCCCTTCAAAGCACCAAGAAAGGTGGTAAATGCCCTATAGCCCCAACACCTCCTTCCATCTCATCCTAAACTTTGTGAGGAACTTGCTGGACAGGATCTGCTCACTGGGAAATGGCATCACCTCTCAGCAGCTCCATCTCATGTTGGGATAGTCCTATCCGTGCTGCCTCGTGCTCTCCTTGCTCGTGCTGGAGCATCCTCTGCGTTCCTGCCCTGCTCCCCAGCTCCTGGCATCTGTCAGAAACCACCACCCAGGGGCCCAAAGGCCTCAGCCAGCTCTCCGAGGGCTCTTGGGTGAACATTATCTAGGTCGGTTGATTAAAAGATGTTTATCTCTTGTAGCTCTTGTTTAAAATATCCTCTTGGTTACTAATGTACTGGAAAGGGCTTCACGGGCCACGGGGATGATAAGCTCACCCTCCTGCTCCTTTCTAAGTATAGAGCAGGAGGATTTATTGAACACTTGTGCTTTCCTTGCGTCATTAACAGTTTTATTATCTCCCTCCAGTGTCTTCTTTTGTTACTGGTAGGACTTCTTTTCCCGACCCACTTAAAGGACTTATTAATAGCCCAAATATCCACATATTTCTCCGGACATCGTTGACTTCCTGTATTAATTTTTCCACACTCTATAACATCTCTTTTGTATGGATTGTGACCCGGTTCCCATTCGTTACATACTCTTTTTATGTGTAATTGCTGCTGGGAATTGGGGAAAGTCTCTTAACCAAATAAGGGGGACCACGTTGCCTCTGACTTCTGCTGGCAGCCAGAGCCTGGACGCACGAGGAGCCTGGGAGAGAGGTGGGGAAGGATATGCCAGGCATACCTGCCTGGTTTGTCATGCTCCACAGGCAAATATGAATTATTGTAAACCCTTAATCCCACCCAAAGGCAAATATGAATTATTGTAACCCTTAATCCCACCCAAAGGTCACTTCCATTGCTAAATGCAGGTTCTGGTTTTCTTGGGTCAAACGTCTGAGTCAAGCACCTCCACTAATAGGACAGTGTTGGCACAGACACAAATCTCAATCTCTGCTGAGGTCATTTGTGGGGTTTGGTTTTTTTTTTTTCCTGTCCTGGAGGAGTTTCAAGGCTGGGGGCAGAGGGGTGGAAAACTTTGGTCCCCAGATGCTTCCAGGAAAGGAAAGCATCCGAGAATGGAGGGGCCTCTGGGATTGGAGAAGGTAGGTGGTCAAGAGCAAACAGAGAGGATGGAGATGGTTTAGTGGGAGGTGCTCATTTCAGGGCAGTTGGAACCTGATGATCTTTAGGGTCCCTTCCAACCTTCCCCGTTCTATGATTCTGTGAGATCCCAGGATCCTGTTGGTCTCACCTTTATTTCTCTTATGGCTTTGCAGGAGATGGGACCTCCTCCACCATGAGGTGCTTTTCAGAGCCACAAAATCCTATTGCTCTCACCTGCTTCATGGTGTTGTCCCTGATTTCACGAGCAGTTTCTGTTCTCAAATCAGATTTCTCCTGGTCCTTGTCCAGCCCTGGCTTCGCTCCCACCAGGCTTCGGCAGCAGATCCCACAGCAAACCAGGACCTCAGGGCACCCAGTGAAGACCTGTGTCCCTTTTGCCTCCCAGTTTGTGCCTCCAAACCTGGATGAGCCTTAAACTGAGCTTCACAGTCTGACACCTTCTGTTCCCCCCCCCCCCTCCCAGGGATATTTCATCTGATCCAGACCAAGAAGATCAGCAAACAGGAATTCAAGCAAGAAGCGCAGAACTTCAGGCTCATCACCAGGACAAACGAAGGTGAGGAGAGAAAAACCCCATCTCCTTTTTCACAGATTCTGCCCCAAACAACCCCTTGCTTGGCTGCACAAACCCCAGCACGGTGTGGGAAGCTGAACCACAGGGAAGAGGCTTCTGCAGAGGTAGCAGGGTCGGGGCTGACCTGTCTTCACACACACATCTGCAGCACTCCTGGTTAACAGGCCCATTTTCACTCCATGGTACCAGAAAGGGCAGCCAGCTTGCCCAAAGTGGATGCAGCCTTGTGAAAACCAAAAGCTTTCTCTCTCCAAAGCCCATAAAACTGTTTGATTTTATTATTATTACTATTATTATTATTATTTTTAAAATATTTAATCCATCTGGTGTTATGGAGAGAGAGAAAGAGAAAGAGAAAAAAAAAATCATGCAAAGGATTTGAAAAAAAAAAACCACCACCACCAAAAATTCTTGAAATATTAAAAAAAAAATCATTCTGAATGTTCTTGGATGTGTGTAAATGTTACAAAAAAACCCCAGGAGTGCCTGTGCAGAGTGAGGCTGCTGTGCTGGGCTCTTGTTTAGTGGCTTTGGTTCGGATCGGAGCCATTCCCGTGTCATCCAGCACCCACGGGTCACTGGGATGGCTGGGAATGGCTCTGCTGCCCAGTACATACCAGTGCACCCAGTGCCCTGGGGAGGCTGGAGATAGTTGTTTTCACCTCCAATACATTTGAGACAACGTTGGCCAAACCCGGTGGGATTTTGAAGTTCTTTCTCCCAGGTTGGGCTTGACACCCTGGTGGGATCTCTGGCATGTGCCCCCTGCTTCTTGCCTCAGTTTCCCCTGACAAATAACTCTGCTGTGAAACCATCCCTCTGCCATTGCTGCAAGTCCTAGGAAAGCATTGGCTGGGGATTTCTTCACAACAGGAGATTAATTCAGCTAGAAAATCTGACCCCCCCCCGGGGATGACGACATTAGGGTTTGATAATCCGTTCTGGGATTACAGGGGAGGTGACCACCTAGAGGGCAAACACCTGCAGCCACCTCCTGCAAGTAGGAGGATGCTGGTGTTTTGGGGGAGGAAGAAGAGGGGTTGGGGAGCTTTGTGCTCATTCTTGGGGTGTTGCCCAGCTCCCTCCTGTGCATTTGCTTTGCAGGGTGTCTGCAGCCCACCAGTGAGGCTCTGGGGGGGAACTGGAGAGAGTCCAGCACAGGCCACTGAGATGCTGAGGGGGCTGGAGCATCTGCCCTGTGAGGAAAGGCTGGGAGAGCTGGGGCTGTTCAGCTGAGAGAAAAGGAGGCTGAGGGGGGATCTCATCAGTGCTGATCAATATCTCCAGGGGGTGTCAGGAGGGGGGCCAGACTCTTCTCAGTGGTGCCCAGTGACAGGACAAGGGGCAATGGGCACCAACTGGAGGTTTGACCTGAATATGAGAAAATACTTCTTGCCTGTGAGGGTGACAGAGCCCTGGGACAGGCTGCCCAGAAACCCCATCCCTGGAGACATCCCAAACCCACCTGGACATGTTCCTGAGGGATCTGCCCTAGAGGGTCCTGCTCCAGCAGGGGGGTTGAACTAGATGATCTCCAGAGGTCCCTTCCAACTCCCACCATTCTGTGATTCTGTGACCTAGGGAGGGTTTCTTCTTCTACAGGACCTTCTCTCACCATAAGGGGTTGCAGGGCCAAGGCTGAGGCAGCAGCAGCAAAACAAGTACAGATGTGGGGGTTTTGAGCAGCCCACCCCAAATAAACGGGGCTGACAGAAGGGTGGAGAAAAACATGCCTGCCCGTGGTCCCAAAAAAAAAAAAAAAAAAAGTGAATTTTGGCTTTCTGATGATGAGTCAGAGGGCAAGCAAAATGCTTCATCCCCCTGAGAGGCAGGGAAGCAGCCAAAATCTGAGACATCCCAGACAACCTGATCTGGTGGAAGATGTCCCTGCTCACTGCAGGGTGGTAGGACTAGATGAGCTTTAAACGTCCCTTCCAACCCAAACCATTCCATGGTTCTATGATCCCAGGGAGGACAGGGCCCTAGCAGCTCATGTTAAAGCCCCCTTGGAGGAGGCAGCAAGCAGGGTTTATCCCTGGTTCAGACTGAGCTTCTCTTCTTCCAGGGAAAGTATTGAAAATGCTGCTGATTGTGCTGTTAATTACAGGCTGGGAGAGTTGGGGGTGTTGAGCCTGGAGAAGAGAAGGCTCCAGGGAGAGCTTGGAGCACCTTGCAGTGCCTGAAGGGGCTCCAGGAAAGCTGGTGAGGGGCTTTTCACCAGAGAGGGCAGTGACAGGACAAGGGGGGATGGTTTGAAACTGCAAGAGGGGAGATTGAGGTCAGACCTCAGGAAGAACTTCTTCCCCATGAGGGTAGGAAGGCACTGGCACAGGTTGCCCAGGGAGGCTGTGGCTGCCCCCTCCCTGGAGGTGTTCAAGGCCAGGTTGGATGAGGCTTGTGCAGCCTGGGCTGGTGGGAGGTGTCCCTGCTCATGGCAGGGGGGTTGGACCCTGAGGAGCTTTAAGGTGCCTTCCAAACTTCAATATTCCATGATTCTATGATTCTATGATAATTGCATTGCAGAAGGTGTATAGGGCCCTTCTTGACCTCAAATATAATTTTAATTGCAAGATGACAAAGTCTAGGTCTGTTTTTTGGGACCACTGATGAGCTGCTCTGGCCATGGCCAGAGCTGTGGGTAGACCTCTCTCCCCACCTCCCTCCCAGCATGGTCCTGGTGGGTCCTCCATTGCAGAACGTGCTACGTGTGGGGTAGTTTTTCCTGCTCCAAGGGTTGTTGCTAACGAGTGTCCATCTCTGCTCATCCAGGTCACTGGAACATCTTCCGAGCCCAGACATCAGAGCTGAGGATGACAGAGAGTCCAGAGAAGGAAACAAAGAACTTGTAAAGAAAAAAAAAACAAACCAAAAAACTTTAACCTAGCTATTGATTTATCTACACCCACACACATACACACGTACACATATATATGAGACAAATAAATTGCATTATTAAATAGACTGGCACAGCAATAAAGGAGACTCTAGTGCAAAGTACAGGAACTCCACCAAATGGAGCCTCATGGAAGCCACGGCCACGGAGGTGCCTCTCTCTCCAGTGGCAGAGGGCAAGAGGTTGCCCATCATCTGCTACTGAAGATGTTGGGTGGGCAGCAGGAGGAGGGAGAGGTGGCAGAGACCTGAGACCTGGTGCAACGTGAGGAGGTGGGATTGGTCCCTGACACCCCAGCACTTCTGAAGAGCACCAGGATCTAGCAGCAAAGCACAACATGACCATGCTTTTTGCCAACTACTGCCAGAGAGATGACCTGCAAGGAAAGAAAAATCATCCTTTATTTCTTTTCTTGGAGCCCCCTGTGATCTGCAAAGGGTTTCTTTGGCTGAAGACCCTCCAAAGGGTATTCCTTGAAAAATCTTGTCTCTTTCCTCCTCTGTTTCAAGCTGGTAGGATTCTTTTCCCTTCTTTGCAGGTCACTTGAAGATGTAGTTTTTGGGAGGACCCACCTGCTGACAGGGTCTGAGACCCCAAACACTGCACTAAGGTCTCTACTAAGCATGTTATTATGCTATATATTTATATATATCCTACATAATATCTACTGGGCTGTACTCACAGAAGGGGCATCTCCCAAAGGGTGAACAGGACCATTTCTGCAGCGTGGGGAGGAGGGTGGGCAGCAGCATCACCCTCCCCCCCTCTGGAAATAGCTTTGGGGGATTTTCAGGTTGCTTTGCTACATGTATTTATCCCCGGTTTCCTGGTTTATTCTGTTTTGATAAATCTATTTATTTGGAGATCCAGATCTGTCTGATAAATCTGATTAAAGTGTCTTCTTGATTCACCCTCCTGTGCTGGCTCTTCTTTCCCTGTAGGGTCCATGTTATGACTTGGAGGGGGGGGGGAGTCTCAGCAGGACCCCCATCCCCGAGCACTCACTTTGGCAATGTCCTCAGGGGTGGGATTGGGGCACGCAGAGGACATCCCACGGATGCTCTGCTCATCATCAGGAGATCATCCCACCCCACTTGCTTATGATCCAAACTCTGTTGGGGGCTGAAAAGGGAGCTGGGGGCTGGCAGCAGGCGTGGGGGTCAGGTGAAGGCTGAGGGCAAATATGGGCCAGGGAAGGGGAGGTCCTGGTGTGCTGGAGGGGTGCCCAGGCAAGCTGCTAAGTGAGTGCAGATGCTCCCTCTTGGACAGGCAACCACTCACGTGGGGCTATAAAAGCTCAATGTGAGCAGCTCCCACCCTGGGGTGGGCTGTGTCCTCCCCCTCTGTCGTTGTGGTGCTCCCAACAAACAGAGGTTGCTGCCACGTGCTTGGGACGTGGATGGAAACCAGGTCTGAGCATGGCCAACAGACAGAGAAGATGGAGAGAGAAGCCACCACAGATCCAGTGGACCTGCAGCAAGGAGAAACCAGGGATCATCAGAGCAGCTGGTGGGCACCAACCCGGCTGTGCTCACCAGGGCTGTGAGATGATAGAAACATGGAACCGTTTTGGTTGGAGAAGACTTTTAAGATCATCAATCCAACCATTAACCCAGCACTGCCAAGTCATAGAGTCACAGAATCCCAGACTGGCTTGAGTTGGAGGGACCTTAAAGATCATCTAGCCCCAGTCCCCCTGCCATGGGCAGGGACACCTCCCACCAGCCCAGGCTGCTCCAAGCCCCATCCAACCTGCCCTTCAACACTGCCAGGGATGGGGCAGCCACAGCTTCTCTGGCCAACCTGGGCCAGGCTCTCCCCACCCTCACAGCACACAAGTTCTCCCTCCCATCTCATCTCCAGCTCCCCTCTTCCAGCTGGAAACCCTTCCCCCTGGGCCCAGCCCTCCCTGCCCTTGGCCAAAGCCCCTCCCCAGCTTTCCTGGAGCCCCTTCAGGCACTGCAAGGTGCTCCAAGCTCTCCCTGGAGCCTTCTCTTCTCCAGGCTCAACACCCCCAACTCTCCCAGCCTATCCTGGTAGGAGGGGTTCTCTCATCCACCACTAAACCATGTCCCTCAACACCACATCTACACAGTTTTTAAATCCTTCCAGGGATGCTGACTCCACCACTTTCCTGGGCAGCCTGTTGGAGAGTGATCATCCAAACGATGGGGCCAACTTGGCAAAATTTATCCAGGACAAAAATCCCAGTGATGCTTTGGGCATAGGAGATGTCTCCCAGGGTGTGGGGCAATGGGAGAAGGCTGGAACCACCCTCTTGCCCCATGGCCATGTGCAGCATGGCCACAGCCAGGCCTCATTGGGGAGGACACTGCCAGAGCCCAGCCCCTCACTCATCAGCCTAATTAACTCACCCTTGCATGTGCTAATTGAAGCAAAACTGAGGCCAAATTAATCCTCATTTAGCAGAAGTGGATGGCGTTTTGAATGAAGCTGCTTGGTTGGGTTCCTAGGGATGGCCTGGAGAAAACCAGCACGAACCCAGCCCAGATGAGGTTTCCTGCAGGTATCTACAGGTTACTGAGATAATACACTGAGCCCAGACACAGGCAGGAGGCCTCCTGGGTGGAAATCAGCTGAGTGCCATGCACGGGGAGCTCCTCTACCATCTGCAGGAGGGTGGTGGGTGGTGCCAGCTGCTCCATGGCCAGGAGAAACTCTTTGGTGAGCAGTGATGGAGGAATCTGCATGGAATTGAGGGTAGGGAGGCTCTGCAGAGGGATCTGGACAGCCTGGATCCATGGGTTGAGGCTCTGCAGAGGGATCTGGACAGGCTGGATCCATGGGTTGAGGCTCTGCAGAGGGATCTGGACAGATCTGTCCCATCCCTAGAAGTTTCTCATCAAGAGATGATGCTGCTGTTTGGTCCGTTCCCAGGAAACAGAGAATCACAGAATTACTAAGGTTGGAAACGACCTCTGAGATCACCTAGTCCAACCATCAGCCCAACACCACCATGCCCACCAAACCATGTCCCAAAGTGCCATGTCTACACTTTTTTTGTTTTTTAATCACCTCCAGGGATGGTGAATCCCTGGGCAGTCCCAGTGCAGATGCTCCAAGGTGGCCTGGGTATGCTCTGCTCCTGCTGCTGCCCTTGTCTGCACACTGAAGTTGGTCCTAGCAAACAGGGTTTGGTGCTGAGGGTTCCCACCATGAAAGAAGGATGTGGAAGGCTCCAGAGATGCCATTTACATGATATGACTGTCCCATCCTTCCATAACTTTCTTGATGTCCCAGACCCATCACACCCCTGGCCCTGGCTGCCTCCAGACACCATCTCATCTTCTCTGGTGTCAGCTTCTCCCCCTCCATCAGGTGTTAGGCCACTGCCAACTCTCTCTTGTTGCAAGTCAGGCTTTCTGCTGCCTTTTAGTTCCCCCTTCCCTGCAGCCCCACTTTGGGATGCCATCATAAAAAACACCCCATAAATTTGATCTTGAACAGTGAAACATTTTCACCTTGGCTGCTTCTCCCCCTGACTCGCTGTGGCTGCACAGACCAGAGGGGTGAGCTCCAGGCAGGCAGGAGCCCAAGTGCCGTATCTCAGCTGCCAGGTCCTGGCAGAGAAAACTGGGACAACGTTGATTTTTCCTGGTTTGGTTGGAGGAAGAAGCCTAGAGGCATCTCGCCTTGCGCTGGCCCTGGAGTAGCACTGGTCTCTGCTCTCCAAGGGACGTGGCCACGGGTGGGATGGGGCAGCTGGTGTCTACACAAGGAGACCCAAAAGCCTCTCCTTTGTGTTCTGTGGAGAGACAGGGAGGGCTTTTTCCTGCCTGAAGTGACTCTCGAGCCAGCAGGGACATGAGGGGGGGCCCAGCTCTCCCTTCACATGACAGAGCTGCAACCATGGGTTCCTTAGGTGGGTTCCTCACCCTTCCCCATCCACCCATCTTCTTCCCCTTCCCTTCCCTTCCCTTCCCTTCCCCTTCCTCCCCTTCCCTGTACCTTCCCTTCCCTTCCCTTTCCCTTCCCTTCCTCCTTCCCTTCACTTCCCTTCCCTTCCCTCTTCCCTTCCCTTCCCTTCCCTTTCCGCTTCCCTTCCCTTCCCTTCCCTTCCCTTCCCTTCCCTTCCCTTCCCTTCCCTTCCCTTCCCTTCTCCTTTCCTCTTCCCTTCCCTTCCCTTCCCTTCCCTTCACTTCCCCTTGTATCCTCCATTCCCTTCCCTTCCCTTCCCCTTCCCTTCCCTTACCCTTCCCTCCCTCCCCTTCCTCTTCCCTTCCCTTCCCTTCCCTTCCCTTCCCTTCCCATTCCCTTCCCTTCCCTCCCTTCCCTTCACCTTCCCTTCCCTTCCTTCCCTTC